>OY735246.1:54493662-55693662 GCA_963457695.1 Neria commutata
GATCCGCGCCACAACTCGACGTCCGTGCTGGCTGGTGAGTAATATTTTTTTGGCCTGTCAGAAGCCTCCTTTCCCCGCTATCTCTTATTGCTTTTCTTTGCGCAGAACAGTGCGCTCGGTAGTAATACGATCGTAGCATTTTACTACAATTTTCAGCACAGTTACTACAGTACTATTTTCTTTGAAAAAGCATTAATACTTTTAGAATTCTACTGTTTTCAAAAATGATAAATATCAACTCTGAATCCTTTTTATTTTGAAAGTTTTTGCAAAAATATATGTGCTGTTATTTTTCAAAGTGGAATAAGTCCACTTTCTGTTATTGCGAGATATTTCATTGTTTACATTTCACTCTCAGTGTCAATACTATTAAGAGGTAAAACTTTCATCTCACAAATACTAGAATCAAAAATTTTTTTTACTATAAATTGTTTACCCGTAGAAAGATCATAAAAAGTTGTATCTATAACTGCCTTTATCTACATTTTTGTAAAAAATGTATTTATTCCACTTTCAAAAATAACAGCTCATATATTCAAGATGATGATTATTTAATTTTCTGCTGCAGAAACATAAAATATATTGAAAATTCGATGTAAACAAATATACAAATATGTATTCAATTCTAGTAATATCTTTCCGATATCAAAATAGCGAGTTTATGATGAACATTTTCTTTTGAAGAATCATATCCAAAATATATCGTTTCAATATCAGTTTATTGCTTGCTTTGGAGATGGCATGGAGTACTCATTTTTTGCTCGTTCTGAAGTTTTAGATGAATACTTCTTTTTTTTTGCACTTCGGAGGTGAGATAGAGTACTCCATTTGTACTCGTGCTGGAGTTAAAGTTGAGGTCTCGTCTTTCTCTTTTTTTTTGACGTAAGATGAAGTACCTACTCTTATATACTCATTCTTGAATTTAAGGTGATGCCTTCTGTCTTGCTTTTTGAGTAGGATGAAGTACTCATTTTAATCTCATTCCGAAAGTCAAAAGAATCCTTTAAAAGGAGTACAATACGCACATTCTCGAAGCAATAAAAAGAAGTGCTTATAGAGGCCTTAAATTTCTGCTGGATACGCTGAATTCTAAATTTTCAAAAATTTGTTGTACTTTTAAAAATTCCAAAGCACAACACTGTTAAGTACCTTTCGGCCTTTTCTACTTTTCCATTGTATGCCGTTTTGCTCCATTCGCAGCTGCATTCAAGGCTCATTCCTAACAGCCGCTGTCCTGTCCACTGCAGTTGTTTCCAAATTGCTGCAGTCAACTCTCTGCTGCTCTTCGGCGGCTGCCCCGCTCGTTAATTTTCCCTTTCGTGCTAGTTTCAGTGGCAAAAAATGTGGTGGTAGCGGCTGCGGCGGGAAGCGGCAGTCGGCAGCGGCACATTATTTTGTTGCATTGTCGCCGTTTGTTCGTTAGTTTGCCACTTTTATTTGTATAGTTGTTGTTGTTGTTGTTGTTTTTGTTGCTGTGTATTTTTGTTCAGCATACAAATCAGATAAAAATTGTCATTCATCATGCTGTGAAAATATTTTGCCGCTGCTCGTCCTTTCTTCTTTTTTTCGCGCGTGTTTTGTGTGCGCTTTTTTTTCTGTGCGGCGGTTTTTTCGCACAGAATTTCCGTGATAAATTTGCCGACAATGTCGCACTTGCCGCAAACTGACTCCCCTACAGCCGCTTGCGCTCTTGCGTTCCGTTCCGCTTGCTTGCGCGCGTTCGTGCCCCAAGCAAGGATATTTTAAATAATGTGTTGATGTGTGCGCCTCGCTTCTACGCCGCTAACCCCCCTCAACCGCTTCCTTCACCCAACCATTTCCCGCTTGTCATTTGCTGTTTTTCGTTTATTTGCCGTAAATATTTTTATCACATTCAAATGAGGCCAAAAACGATTTGAGATTTGGTTTGTGTGTTGCTTTTCGTCGGCTTTTTTTTTGGAAGAATTTTGCGGGCAGAAGAGCGAGCAGCGCTGTTTCAGAGCTTTCGGCTTGTCTGCGATTTGATGATAATTTATGGTGTGGCAGCACATACACGATATTTAGGGGCAAAAATGTTGTTGACGACACTCACACACAGACAGACACATACACACAAATACACAGCATTTTCACGTTTTCCTTGAAATACATACGCTTCTTTCCATTGTGAATCGCACAGATTTTCGTTGAAGCAAAAATCGTTGGAATTTCGCTTACAAAATTGCGGCAATCGTTTACAATCATTTATATATGTATGTATATATATATGTGTGTATGTGTGTACCTTCACAAATTGCCTCTAACTCGCTGGCTCGGTTACCGTGCGAAAATAAGCTGCCATAGTCTGTTGATGTGAAATATGCATATTTGTATTTCGAAAGATTTTTTGCTTTGAAATGAGACTTAATGCGCTTATATAAAAAGTCATTCGAACTTATTTGTGGGCTTTGCGGAGCAAGTGGGCGCAACTGCAATATTTTCTTTTGTCGAAAAGAGAATGCAGTCCACAAAAAAAAGATTAATCTGGCGCTCTTCTTCATTACACAACGGCTCCAAGGACCTTCTTTATTAGCAGTAATTTTCAAGCCCTGAGCTGTCGAACTGTCTTAGCTATTAAACGAACGTTTTAAACATGAGGTTCCAAGAGATTTTAAAATCATCAGCTGATAGTGTGGCATAATACTTTGTGTCTAGCAGATATCAGCGTGAGAAGCCCTACATCAGTTCGTTGCTCGATAAACGATTGTTTTGACAAATCAAGAAGAAGAATAAGACAGGCAGAATATATGAGCGTAAGCTACAGATTTTTAAATCAGCAATTGCAGAGCTTTTAGATCGGTTATGTATGATCAAAGTAGGCACTTTTCAGAAAAAGTCATCACGTGTCCGATACGAGCCTCTCATTTTAGGCACAAAAGTAGAATCATGTCGACCACACGTTTTTTTAAGGCAAAAGGTTTTAAAGAAATAGCTATATTTTTCATTTTCATTATCTATTGCACATCATATTGGTTTCTATGTTTATATCAGTGCTAAATTATTTTCAATATGGCCACTTTTATGCTCTTCGTTATTGTATTTTTGCTTGTGTTTATTTGGGTCAGCGCAGCAGGACTACAGGACTCTAGCGGATGTGCTATCGCTCTGTTGTTTTTGCTCACTTGCGCAATTCACACGGAATTTTATAAAATTCGAAATTGAGTTCGAGTTGATTTTCTTTTTTTCATATGCTTTTGCTAGCGTTAAATTTTCGCTTACGTGTGCCAAATGCCAAAACTTGTTCGTTCCGTACGTCCATTCCGTGTGCCGTGCACGTTTTGTGCACCCTTTTTAGTCAGTTTTTCGCCCAAAGCGTAAAACTACTATTTTTGGCACTTTGGCATTGGTTGACGGGAGCGAAGGGGTGGAGAAGCGCAGGCAGTGGCGGCTGACTGAGGCAAATGTTGTTTAGATTACAAATTGGCCGTACCATAAAAAACAGCATTCATGAAAAAAGTTATCAATAACGTAAAATAACGACAAAACTAAAAACAGCAAGCATGAAAAGCGAAGCGAGAATTGAGTAAACTTATTGCACATTTCGATTCAATTAAATTGCTAAAAATTTGTGAAAGTTTAATGGAAATGGAAATGACTTCTAAATTATTATGCGCAATGGTATCGGTAGTATCTTAATGAAGCTTGCTATTCTTATCAACGCTAACAGTTGCCAAGCTCTCAACAAACAACTTTCAAATACACTTTTGTCAAAAATTTTGAATAACCTAAACTAAATGTTGCATAAATAGTGCTTGAAAAATCCCAGAAATATGACATCTACACACACGTGCAATTGCATTCGTCATTCAGCTTCCTTTGTTATCAGTAGGCCCCACACCCATAGCAATAATGATTATTAAAAATATGCCTTTTTCTACAAAGTTGTTCTCTTCTACAGAGATTCCATTTGGAGTAAGGATCTAGTCTCCTGCCTAAGTTTGAAGCTTGCTCGGCGCGCACTTGGCTTGGTAACGATGCTGGCTATGCGTCATTTGCATTAATTCGTATTATTCATTGTCGGCAGCAAAAGTAAAGTCAACTTGACCTTTCCCTAAATGCGCTTGGCCCTCAGCAGTG
This sequence comes from Neria commutata, assembly GCA_963457695.1. Taxonomy (NCBI): domain Eukaryota; kingdom Metazoa; phylum Arthropoda; class Insecta; order Diptera; family Micropezidae; genus Neria; species Neria commutata. The sequence goes on from OY735246.1 coordinate 54,497,758, forward strand.
GCAAGCAGTGGACTGCTTGGAAAAGGACTGCAGTTGGCCAGGGACTGTTTGGCACTTTAAAGCCCGAACGCATGGCGAAAGACGGCGCTGCATCAGTTATGCAAATCAATTTACATATGCAATTAAATGGCACGCATACACTTACACACTTACACGCACACACAGCAGTGCACAGTGCAAGCAACCCCTAAAAGCATGCTGCTGCTTTTGCTAAGGGGGGAGCGCAAGAAATCCGGCTGCAAAAGCCTGCGGAATACGGCGAACTTGAGTGTTTTGCCGTACTTCATTTCAATAAAGCAAGCAAATGTGAAAATGTTTATTGAATTATGTGCGCAATTTGCAAAGTTCAGGCGTAGCTGAGTCGCTTGCGGGCAATAGTAATGCTCGCCCCCTTCCCTTCTACAACTGAGCGCTGTTGTAAATTATTTCAAGCAAAAACTCATTCGTTTCCAATTAATTGCATTGCAACAATCCATATTGATGTGCAGTAGCAATGAAATGAAAGAAAAAACAACAGCAACATTAAAGCATTAAAAAGCAAGCAACTAGAGTCGATCACAACGACTCGGGCTAATGAGCTACATCAACATTTTGCATAAAAGCAGCGCTCATTTTCAGTTTTTTTTAAGCATCTTGTTTAAGATAAAAACTTGTTTTTAGTAGCAGCGTGGTTAACTTTTACGATGAATTGGCGATTCTCCGAGAGTATTCTTTGCCATGAAAAGCTTCTCAACCCGTTCAGATTCGTTTAATGTAGCTGCCCTTAATTTGTTAGAAATATGACAAACACGCACAAGCTAATGCGAGCAAGCTAGGCCTAAGCCCACACGGGCTGTTGTGCCAATCAATTATTTGGGGTATTCATAGTTTCCTTCTAAATTTCCCATGTGGCAACTTTAGCACGATAGTAAAATAAAACTCTGAGCGCCCCTGCTTCGTGGATCATTCTTAATTTGCCACAATCGCATTACAAGTGTTTGCTAAAGTGATTGTTAAGGATTTATTACTCTCGCAAAAAGCAATATTCTATCAAAATGGAAGTAGTGTGTGATTATTCTCTGAGAATTCAATAAAATTTGCTCAAAATCTGTTTCCATTTTCGCGAATAAAACAGCTGATGAGAAATGCCAGCTTATGACGAAAGAAAAACACGATCCAACGCATGTCAATTTTTTCAACTAGTGGTATTTCTTGTTTGCGTGCAAAGCAACAACAAAAAACGTTGCCAGATGGCAAAGTGGGTTTAATTTAGCAGGCGGCAAGGAAAGCACACTAGATAGCACGGAACTGTGAACTCCCCAATTATGCTTTCAAGTTAACACAAAAATTCTATTTAAATTTTGAAGCCAAGAAATAATGGTTGCATACTTTCAGGCTTATGTGTCTACTACACGGATTACTATATTAACCGTTTGCTATCGGCTTTATCTTCTTAAAAACTGTCATGATGGTAAGCCTGAAGCTCTACTTTGAGTATAGGCGTATAAGCTTGAAGCTATGCAACAGTTCTTCTTTCTATGAAGCTCTAGCATTCCCGACTCACCTTTCAAAAGTAATCATTATATTGCATTTATGTGCATATGTATGTGTGTGCGCACATTTTATGCCATTATCAACCACGCCCCTTTGCTGTGTTACAAAGATCTGCCGAAATTCAATATATGCGCACATGTTGTAGTACATAAAAATGGCGGCGATCCAAACGCTTGCTCGTTTCGTTCTTAATTGCTGCCGCTCCAACCGACCGACCCGCTCGTACGCCCGCTCTGCACTGCGCAGCGTCAGCTGCTGTATACTTGCTGTATACTATACATGTTCATGAGCAGCTCGCTGGGGGGTTGAAATGCAATCCGTTTTGCAATTCAAAATCTCACAATCTCAATGAACTGTGAAAAAGTGTAATATAACATGGGCAAAAGCGCTCACGAGCAGGCAACGAGAAGCAAAGTGGGGTAGCAAGAGGGAAGCAATTGAGAACTGTGCCAGTGCAGGAATAATCATTAATAATACAAGAACAGCGACAGCAAAAACAACTACAAAAGGGAAGCAGGCGAACAGCGAAAGTAGCGCAGCAGCAGCATAAACATTTAAAAGGACATTGCACATGCACACTATCACAAACACACACACACACTGGCATAAATTCATATATGACAAGTTTTGCCTTTGCATGCTCTGGTACTTAATTTCCTTTGAGCTTTTTCACTTGGCTTGAAATGAGCAAACTTTAAACAACTCACAGTCAGCATATTGCTACGAAATGCTTTGTTGTTGGTTGGCTTTTTTTAAAAAAGATTGTTAAGCTGCTGTATACAAAAATGAACCCGAATGCCACTTTGAATAAATTCTTTTAGAAAAATATCGAAAAAAGCAGTTATTCAAAGAAGTGTTGAGCAAAACTGTGACATTCTGCTGAGAAAAACAGAAAACTTAATTACAAAGTTCTGCTTGCTTTAATATTAACATAAATAATGTAATGACATGTGAGTCGGGAACGTTAGCGCTTTTTTGCAGAAGCCTTTATGCAACTGTTGCTTATGTCTTAAGCACTTGCCTACTCCTTGCATTTATGTACTTGCTTGAATTGAATTTATCAAAAGTTATTGCCTTGACATGTGAGTCGGGAATGCAAGATCACAGTTTTCTGCTTCATATCGACAACTTCCTACAGAAGGAAATTAAGTCGATTTAGGCGGATATTAGACTTTCTGCATTGTTGATATCGACAGCTCAATATTATCAGCTCATTACCATTTGGAATATAAATATCAAGGCGTAATATATATTGTATATAATCGCTCTTAAAAGCAAAGAGCTTCCATAAAAAAGAGGTCCCATGCCTGCCGCATTATACCATCCCCAGTCTCCTTTCAGCTTTCATGCAATATAAAAAATTGTAACAGAAATTTTAGCATGCCCATTTTTAATAATTACAAAACACTGGCAACTTTTTAATTTAGCACACCTTTTTTAATTTTGATGCTTGGTTTTTATGGCCATAAATAAAAGAGTTTGCAAATTATGCATTACAAATGTCCTACTCCCTTATCCTGATGAAATAACGAAAAGCATTTCTTTATACAGTTCGGCCTTCAAGAAATGTACCAAGTTTAGAAGAGCAATTAAAACCTTGCTATGATATATTACAGTTTATCATGGGGAAAATCCCTTTAAGGTGAAACAAAAACCTTAAGTAACAACAACAACAAAAAGAGAACATGTCAGCAGCGCTACTAGAAAATCCGCCAAATGAGCCGTTTAAAAAGTAAGGCCATAAAATTGCAATATATAGGGCTAAATTTTTAACAAAATGCTTTTGTCTGTCTGTCTGTCTGTCTGTCTCTATGTCTGCAAACAAAAATGCGACGCAAAACCACTTGACCCTTTTCTTTAAGCGCCGCACTGTGGAACGAAATACAAAACAGCTGCTAAAAAGTTGCAAAAAGTAAACTAGCAAAGCAGCGCTATTAACGTCATTAGCATATAAAAACTCTTTACTAAATCATTAACAAAAAATAATAATATCTATGTAGAGCAATATTAACATGGGTCGATACATGGGTCGATACATTGGTCGAGACATTGGTCGATACATTGGTCGAGATTTGCTTTGTTATTGCTTTTTTTATACACTCAGAAACGCACGGGTACAAACATGTACTCATTTGGGCTCTCTACTGTATATGCTATGCTTCATTAATAATTTAATAAAGTTTTAATTTTTTTGCCTGCCATTTTTGAGATATGAAACCACTGTGCGCCAGATATGCAACGCTACGCCTTTAGCTGTTCGCGTGCTTGCGGTCATTGTGCCGCAACATCGCTCGACCCGGCCTTAGACAGAAGGCATTAACAACAACAATTAGTTTAAAGCCATCACACGCAGTTGGCGTTTTTATTTTGACCCTGCTGCTGCTGCCAGTACGTCGAATCCTGCTCTCCCTCTCTGCTGTTGATTTGCGTTTTCTGTTTTCTGCTTTGACCTTTTGTTCGGCGAAGCGAAAAGCAGAAGCAGTTAAGCGTCATGTGCACGAGCGCTTTGTCGGTCTGTCGTTTCGTTCGTTTCTTCGGTCGGCTGAATCCCTCTCTTGGCGCATATCAAGGATAATGAATGGCGCTGCTTACTTGCAGCGCATCCAACTCATTTATTTTCAAATTTTGTTTACCAACTGTTCTGATTCTTGGCAATTTTTCTTTTCAAGTGGCTCTTGTGTTCCTACTTTTTGCCACTTTCCCACTTTCCTCCCTCTTTCATTCAGCTTTGTTGCTGTTGTGCTTGCCTTTGTTGTTGTTGCTGTTACTTTTTGCTGTATTCTCATATTGAAACAGGCACAATTAAGCATTTCACTTGCTCAAAAGTCCTGCTCATGTCCTGCGAGCACTTAAAATGTGCTGAAGCTGCACTGCGAACTGTGAATATGGCGGCGAAAAAGAGCAACTGGCGCACATAAAACACACATCACGCCGCTTTGACCTGACCCTCTTTGGCCACCAAAAAAAGGAAAGAGCAAAACAGTCAGTAACCAGTTTGCCCATGACTAACACAGCTTGAACACATCAGAGCAGCGCAAGCAACCCCTTGAAACCCGGCAAATTTCGAGCATCTGCCAGAGTCGCATGGAAGCTTCCGCCTGCTTCTTCTCCTCTTCCTCCTTCTCTCTGTGCCTTGTTGCCGAGCTTGCACAAAACTTCTGAAAGATGGTTTTCATAGTATTGTGTAAAGTGTAGCTTGTTTATGGAACGATGCTGTTGGCGTTGGAGTCTGTGATTGTTCGATGTGATGCAGCGGGTGTGGAAAAGTTCAACTTTGCAGCAAGATGCCGATATATTGTACATGCATATGTGTGTGTGTGTGTGTGTGTGTGTGTGTGAAAAAGCACTGAAGTTATGTCACAATAACTACTTTTGAATTGATACTGATATGTCATAAGGACTTGCGTACTTCCAATTGGTCACACCTACTGAGCTAAGCGCTTGAGTGTGATGGAGGGTCTATCTGTTCGATGACAGTGAGCACTGTCTTGAAGACAAGCATATCGCTACTCGATTTCAATATGAGTGTGCCGCCTTTTACAGCTCACGAATAAAGCTGCTATTATATTCAAACGTGCTAAGAACAGACCTTTCCATTATCAAAAATTGTTCGCTATGAAAAATTTCAGAAGAATTTCAGTAAAAGGGAATTTACCTATCAGTACAATGAAGAAATGTCTGTCAGGGTGCTAGTAAATTTGCCTCTTCTGACTAGAAAGGAACCATCGATTGCATCTAACAGAGACATATAATTATTTTATACATATGTATAGTATATATATACATATACTTAGCGATTTTATTAGTCATATCATTTCGTTTATGTTATTCCATGTCATAGACTTGCAGCTAGGGAAAGTCTTGAGCATCTTCTTTATCTTTGATCTCTCATCTCTAGCTTGAAGAGGGAATCCAAGCTGTGAGTCAGCTCTCTGCTTCAGTTCGCTAGCAACTCTCGTATACTGACAGATCATCACTTCCCATTCAATAGACTATCCCCTAGTCTGTTTCTGTAACACGTTACGACTGAATCCTTCGTTTGTTTCTTCATTCATGTGCGTTGAATGTTTGCCTTTTATCTAGCAAAATCTTCACGTTTTTTTTTGGTATTACAGACGATTTGGACTTAAAGAAGAGAAGATATGTAAATTTATAATTAAAGTTTTCCTTTTGTAAGGCTGAATCTTAAGAACTTATTACCAAATTCTACACATTCTTGAAAGCTCTAGGTGCCTATCTAGGCCACAAAGGGAATACTTTACTTTCTGGAAAGCTAAGAAGAGCCCAGCTCAACCCATTTGGAACGTTAAATGAAGCCTTCAAAAGTTTTTTGGTATTGAAGAATTTGAGTTCATACAAGTTGCTGTAGAAGTGATAACCCAAAGTGTGCCGCCTGCATCTTAAAAGGGTTGAATAGTGACCGAGTAGATGAGCTATCGTCTGCTACTCTTTCTCTCTCATTTGGGCAATTGTGACAAAAAAGAACTAGACCATACAAATTATTCACGCTATAATGCATTGAAATAGTGCAGTGATTCTTCAAATAACAAACTTGGTATCTGATATGGCATTAATTAAGAAGGGCAGTAAGCCAAATATTTGCTTCAGCAGGAGCACATGCAAGTAAAAAGCAAAATTCTATACTAATTTTCAACAAAAATCCGTTCAGATTTCTGTACTTAATTGATAGCGCACATTCTACGAGTATATAGTATATGTATATTATAATCCACTCATTCGGGGTTGTTTGCCAGCCACTTGAAATGTGTTTTCTTTGTGTGTGTGTGCTTGAAATCCGTCGCTTATTCATTTTTTCGTTATCCTGCCCATACGCATTTAAATAATCTGCTTTAATGTTGTTATCATGTCTGCTGTTCCTTTTACTTTGTTTGTTGTCATTTGTGCTGCTGCTGCTGTTGTTCTTGTTGTTGTTGTTGTTGCTGTCCTTTTCGTTAGCCATTTGATATATGTGAGTTTGTGTAATTGTGTGCAGTGTTGCTGTCTGTATGCAAAACCCTCAGCACAGGCGAAAAGATCAATTCCATGAATAAACATATAAATTACTATTACCCACCTCGAAACCCGGAGCAGCGCTGGGGAGCCGGTGGCACCACCACACAAGCTGCTGCACTATCGTAGCCACAAAATCGAGTTGGCAGCATGGAGTGCCACTCTCTCGCTTGCCAGTGCTGCCAACTTGCGATTAGGCTAGATGTCATTTTGTAAAGAGACTTAAAAAGGCTAGAAAAAAGGCGCGAAAATAATTTTTCACTCGGACTTTTGGTTTCTTAAAAAAATGCCAAGCAGGTTTCAAGCATTTTCGGTTTTAGTAGGCATTATGCTTGTAAAGCTTTAGAAGATCTGATAAAGAGAATTGGGGAGTTCACAGTTCCGTGCTATCTAGTGTGCTTTCCTTGCCGCCTGCTAAATTAAACCACTTTGCCATTTGGCAACTTTTTTTGTTGTTGCTTTGCACGCAAACAAAAAATACCACTAGTTGAAAAAATTGCCATGCGTTGGATCGTGTTTTTCTTTCGTGATAAGCTGGCATTTCTCATCAGCTGTTTTATTCGCGAAAATGGAAACAGATTTTAAGCAAATTTTATTGAATTCGCAGAGAATAATCACACACTACTTCCATTTTAATGGAATATTGCTTTTTGCGAGAGTAATAAATCCTTAATAATCGCTTTAGAAAACACTTGTAATGCGATTGTGGCAAATTAAGAATGGTCCACGAAACAGGGGCGCTCAGAGTTTTATTTTACTATCGTGCTGAAGTTGCCAGATGGGAAATTTAGAAGGAAACTGTGAATACCCTAAATATGTTAGTAAAAATTTATTCAAAAAGCTTGAAAATGCAAACATTTTTGATTATTTGTTAACTGAACTTTCGACATTTTCGCCGCAAATCGTTTCGAAAAATTTAACATTTTTTCGTAAAAAAAAAACGCTAAACTGGCAGCACTGCCCGCCAAACTGTGTAAAGCAGTCTACATTTGGGCTAAATTTGAGTTCCATGCTGCTGCTTCTGCTTCTTCTTTTTCCTAGCTTTCTTCGACGTTTGTGTTTGCGCTGTGGCACAACAAATGCGAAGACGCCCTCCCAGCACAAGGACTACGAGTGGCACAGGAACGAAGGCGCTGACGACCCGTAGCGAGCAAGCCAAAGCCAAATTGTGAAACATATGTAAAAGGACTTTTGAACAAACGAACAAACAAACGCAACGCCATGCCATGCCAAGTGAAGTGAAGAAGAAGAAGCAGCAGCAGCAAAGCACACAGAACGCAGGACACTGGCACTGGCACTTCCTTATCTGCGTTACACAAACAGGCTTGTCTGTCTGTTGGCTGCTCTGGTTTCACTCTAGCTTCACTGCATCGTTTGTGTCGTTTTCAAGGACCCGCCCGCCCGACATGCCAAACATGCTCGCTGGGTTGTTTAAGTAGGCAGCTGATGGCTGGCGTTGCTTAAGTGTATAGTTCGCCATTATTTTCTGGCAGCTCCTTTACATGCTGCTGTACTCCTTGTTTTTGCGCTTGCTTGGCCAAGTTCTTTGTTGATATTGTTTGCAAGTTCTCTGCGCCACATCGGAACTTCCACTTAAGTTTTCGTCCTTTAGTTTGCATGTGCACGTTCATGTTGGTCGACTGTGTTGGTTCAGCCTTAATTAATCTTAAATATGTTTTTCTATTAATTACGATAATTGCGCTGGGAAAACACACACACCCACACAGATATACACACCCACCCACCCACACAGCGATATCACTAATATCTATAGCAAATAACGTGTTTAAGTGAGCGGGTGTGGCTGGCGTTTTGTGATTTGAGCCATTTTTAGAGCACAGCATTTTATGGCATTAAAATCAATGCAGCTGAAACTTTTTTTGAAATCTTAGCAATGCGATATTGCATACTCTTTTTATAAAATTTTTTTTTATTATTTAATTATTTAAAGAGTCGAACGAGAAAATTAAAGTGCTACAATAATAAGAGCTAAGCTGCTAGCGTTGGGTCAGTAGACAAGTGCTTGGGCACTGATGCTGGGGGCCTGGGTTCAAAACTCAGCCGAGCCCTCAAAGCATTTAATAAAAGCAGGATTTTTTTTTCAAATTGTTTTTTTGCATGGCGCCTTTTCTCGCGATGAACTGTCGATTCTACGAGAGTATTATTTGTTATGAAAAGCTTCTCAATCCGTTCGGATTCGGTAATTTGTAGCTGCCGTTAATTTCTGCTTCAGCGAAGAAGTTTTTTGAGGCGGCAGTTGAAGGACGTTGACGGCCATGCCTCCGAAGGTAAGACCAAATAGAGAAGGCGCTGGCAACGCTTGCCATTTCCAACTGAAGAGGGCGCGCGTGTTGTAGAGGCGCCTTTAGAAAGCGCTATACGTCAGGTCGTAGCCAGGCAAAGGGTTGCTACTGACTAATCAAGAAGAAGAGGAAGAAGGCGTTTGCTTGTTGTGCACAAATATTTTTTAAAAATTTTCGAATAGTGTAGTTCTTTCAAAACTTTGAGGTTCGGTTCTGCAGAAAAGAAACCCAACAGCCACGAAGAAACTGACTTGAAAATTAGGCTAATTTTACTAAGCCTACACTCTCATGTGTGTGTACCGATTTTTGCATGTGTAAATATTCTATATATTATCGTATATAATCGTTTCAAATGTCGAGCTTGTTTTGCACGTAATGGCATTTCAAGCACGTGCCTCAGTTGAACTGCGTAAAGGTCGCATTCGCGATAATTTACAAAAATATCTCACAGTAGATAAATTAAAAATCTCGCCTTGCGCAAATCTTGACACGTTCGGAATCAATAAACTATGAGACCATTTGAATTACGTGCCAAGTGTGCCGCTGAAGAAGGAGCGGCAGGCAGTGACAGCAGCAACAGAAGCGGCTGAGCGGCGGCAAAGCGAGTGCCAACAAATCGCACATTAAAAGCGACGTCTGCAACAAATTAATTTTGCCGTAGCACGCGGCGCTGAGCCCCCAGGCGCTCATAATAAGGACGTTGTTGTTGTTTTTGCTGCTGTTGCTGCTGTTGCTGCTGTGCCTGTCGCCGTTATCGTTGTCAAGTTGGGGGCAACCTGTGCGGCTGTGCGGCGGCATAATTCAATGGCGACGATGACGACGGCGACATGCGCCGAGCATAAATTACACGTAAACGTTTGCAAGAGTAGCCGTCACAGCTTCGATTCGCCGTCAGGGCACTTGACCCGCACACATACACACCAACAAACACACATACAGATAAGGGCGTAGGCAGCTGGGAGCAGCACTTGAGCTCAACTGCCTGCTAAAAGCCACAAAATTATGACTAAAACAAGTAAGGAAGTATCAGTCGGGTTTCACCGACAGAGTAATACCCTACACCAACTTCCCAAGTGGGGTGATAATTCACTGAAATTGTGGGTGCATTTGATTTACAACCTACATAGTGGGCGGACCACGCCCATTTTTGGCAAACTACAAGATATACCTAATAGGACTATACATGCCAAATATTGATGCTCTGGCGGGTGTACAACAGATGTTATCGGCATATTTATTTTACTGCCCCCATGGTGGGCGGACCACGCCCATTTCTGGAGAATTAAAAGATATTAATACCAGGAACGAAGTAACCAAATCTGGACTCTCTGGTGTATATATTATGGAAGTTAAGAGGATTTTTTGTTTATCGCCTATATAGTGGGCGGACCACGCCCATTTTCTTGTATGGCATCTAAGACCTATATATCAACTTGGGAACCGAATTTCATTCATTTATATTCGTAACTAGTCAATTGGGAGCCATTTTACCGAAAAAATTTTGCCGGCTATATAGTGGGCGGACCACGCCCATTTTTTCCTGAGATATAGAAGACCTACCTCTTAACTTGAATACCAAGTATTATTCTTTTCCATGAGTAATTACACAAATTATAGCCATTTTACCGAAAAAAATCCGAGGTAGTGGGACTTACAGACCCGTTGTGGGCGTGTCCTTTAACCGATTTGACTAATTTTAACACTTTACCTAACCCGAGGTTCACTGTAACTGTGTACCAAATTTGGTCCAAATCGGACAACTCCTTCTTTCTTTTTTTTGCATACACGCAGACGGACAGACGGACAGACGGACAGACGGACAGACGGACAACCGGAAATGAAAAGAGAAAGTGTTTCTGATCATTTCTATATACTTATGTCTATACCTAGGAAGGCTCCTTTAATGCGTTACAATTTTGGCACAAAGTTATTATACCCTATTACCATAGGTGTAGGGTATAAAAATCTCTTAATATTTAAACTTTTTTTAAAGGAAGGAGCAAAAAATGGAGTCTGACAAAATGTATATATTTTCTATATATCAGCGATCTTATCAACGCTTATATTTTCTGCTCTAGCATAAATTTAACTCAAGTTGAAAAATTAGCCACTTTTAACACAATTTTTTCAAAAAATTTTAAAAAAAATTTTGAAAATTGTCGAGCAACAATTTGATGACGACATCTTAGAGGCATTTACAAATGGTCTTTAATATTCGGCACTTTCTGCTACTTACATTTAAAAAACATTTTCTATGAAACTGTTTTTCATGGAAAAATGTTTTACCACTGTTGAAAGAGTCAGAAAGTTTGATTGCTTCTACATTGGCTATATTCGATGCTAACTATATGCATTTTCAAAATCTTTAGATTTTTGAATTCCTACTTTAAAAAATTAGTTTAAAATTAAACTTCAGTCTATCTTTAGTAAATAAAAAATTAATGCAAAAATTTAGTGCCGTGGCTCAGTGGATAAGAGCTCGGTCTCTGATGCGTGGACTCGCTGGTTCAAATCCCAGCCGACTCATATGATCTAATAAAGGGAAACGAAACTCTAAAAAATAATTCGTTTCTTTGTAGCGCCGTTTCGCGTTAGTTGGCAACTCTCAGGGGGTATATTTTGCCATGTAAATAAAAGTTTTTCAATTCCCGTTCGGACATGCCTATGGAATAAATGAGAAGATCCCGTTATCTGGTGCTAAATAGCACGAGCACACACAAGTTAATGCAGCTCGAAACATACTAAAAAGAGACTTTCGAAAAAAATAACTGTTCTCCCTGCCGCCTAAATGCATTGCTGCTTACGCCACTGCACACAGACGAAAGTCCGAGGCAGTTGACGTACCGGCAGGAGTACACAACGTGAAGTTAAGTGCTCTGCATTGTCCGATTGTGTCGAGCTAGTTCGGCTATAAATAACGAATGCTAATTTTCCACGGTAAGAGAGGGCTGGGCATCTTGAAATTAGCTTGAGTATGTCGTCAGTCAAAGCGGCTTTCGCTACGCCTGCTTGCTGGCAGGAGCCGACATGCAAATTCCCATAGAAATGGCAACCACAATAAATGTTATAATTCACTCGGCCAGTTCCAGTCGGTTTTACAGTCGGCCTGGTTCGGCTGACTTGCCTCTGAATGGCGGCTAATTAACAGTGGAATTGCAAGGCACAACGGAGACGGCTTCCGGCGCTTGGGCTAATAGCCGCTCACCGCTCACCGGGTTCGCAGCGTGCCTCGAAATTACCATTTTGCTAGAGCGACAGCTGACTTGTCGTGCTGTTCCTCCTTTTTAGCTGCTGAAACGATTTCCGTCAAATGGCGGCGCAGCGTGGCTGCCCTCCGTCTCAGCCGCTTAACTTATTTCAAATGACAAAGTAGCGTGCAGAGATATTTTTTTGAAATGTTCTCCAACTGTTCAACTGGCAATTGTTCCTTCAAATGAGTTCTACACGTTGTTATGTTTTAATAAATAATTGCCTAGGATTCAGAACTCGCGTAACATGCCGTAATGGTACGTGATAGTGTCTTGCAACTGCATGTCGTCCTTGTTGCCGTTGCACGTTGATAGGGGCAGCATGATATGCAGTGGGTTCGCTAAACTCTTGAGTGTTTTCATCGATTTTTAGACAGCAAGTGGCTATCTATATCTTGGATGATTATATATGCTCACACACACAAGTTAATGCTAGAAAGCTAGGCCTTAGTCTCGTAGCGTTCATTTTATATTTCAGTTGCAGTAAAAGAAAGTGCATTATTTTTGCAATAGATGTCTTTACTAATCTATATCTCACGTTGTATAAGTGCGATCGGATTACGCTAGTTGACGTCAGAAAGATAAGATTTCGCACTAAAACAACATCTCAGACAGTTTTAAGTTTGCTTTACTCAGTTTTGTTTGAAGGCGCCTCAAATATGGACACCAGCAAAGAGAAAATACGCCATATTCTACAGTTTTCTTACGAGAAAGGCGAAAACGCAAGCCAGGCTGAAAATATGAATAGTGTTTATGCTGCTGATGTACTGATACTGTAACAGGCAATCGATTTCCTAGATTCCGTTTCGGTAATTTTGATGTCAAACATGCACCACGCACTGAAAGGTTCATTGTCGAAAATGTCAACAAAATCATGGAAATCGTCAAGTTCCACTTTCATTTAAACCCTGCCTCGATTGCTCAGGAGAACCTCAATCGCATAGTTTCAACTATGTTAAATAAGTTCTTCACTTTCATACAAAAATTGTGGATTTCTTTTTTCTACTCCTAATATACACTTTCCATATGCTCTGAAGAATTTAACTTATTTGTTCAAAATAAGCAATAAAGTATGGCAATATATTAAATATAGTTAATATTCTTCATTTACATTAGGGGGGCAGTTCACCAAAAGATGGCAAGTATCTTTCTGTCAGCCATTTGATCACACTCTTGCAGCAATTGGCATTATTTAGTCCTATGCTGATGTCATCTCGAAGCTCCATTACCACTGATTTCACCCAGTCAAATCAGTCAAATCTTGCCTAATTAGGCTCATTTAATTCACACACACATACACACACAAGCTACTCGTATAGAAATTAGTTGAATTATGTAGCAGGGCAGTGTTAGTGAGGGCTAATAAAATTCAAATTACACTAATTGCGTGTGTAATCGTGAAACTAACGGCAACATATGTTGCCAAATTCTCGCTTAAACTGTTTTTCAGGCAAACTGCTTGCCAACATGAAAGTAATTACAGCTCAGCGATCGCTGGGAAGTTGGGGCGGTTTTTTTTTCGTACCTTCCCTAACCGACACAGTGAATTTGGAATGCATGAAAGTGGGCAAGGACAGGTGTGCGAAGATAAATCGAATCCACGTGCGCAGGCAAAGCTACAAAATGGCATTCACGTATCGTGGGTGCAATGCAGCACACGGGCTAATTAGTTTAAGCGCACTGCCTTGTAGCAGCAGCGTAACCACAAAAAGGATGGCATGCCTTTACAGTAATACCTCGATTAACATTGTCTCGATTTACGTGGTAAAAAATTTTGGGTTATTTCTATTTACTTCATTGACTATCTCGATAAACGTCTTCTAAAATGCACGTTATTTAGCTTTACGTTCCTTTTCTCGATTTTTCGTACCCAAAAGAGACGATTTTTGGTTATTTCTATTTACTTCATTGGGTTATTTCTATTTACTTCATTGACTACCTCGATAAACGTCTTCTAAAATGCACGTTATTTAGCTTTACGTCCTTTTTCTCGATTTTTCGTACCCAAAAGTTTTCTCTTAATTTCGATTAACGTTTCTTTTATGGTTTCGTTTCGCTAAAGGGGGAAAAAACGGGAACTCTTCTTATAAGGTTAGGTTAGGTTCTTATAAGGTCACTTTTGTTTTCGGGGGTGTATATAAACAGACATTTCTTTCAACGTAGAATTGCGAAATTGGTCATGATGTTAGGTCGTTAGGTTTATCCATAAAAAGCTGAGAACTATTTGTAGAAATATATTTTTAAAGTGAGTTGAGTCGGCTTATTTTTATATGGTATCGTGTGGGGTATCATTAGAAAGGGCTACGTGCAAAGATTCCATATATAATATTTCTAAAATTATAGATAAATAAGTTATAAAAATATAGTTCAAAATGTACAAAAAATACCTTCCCTCCCCTTCATGATCACAAAGAAAAAGAAACTAAAGGTCTACAAGGCATTGCACACTCTCATACTCACACAAATGCACACACTTACACAAACTCTTGTCGAAGTGTCTAAAAATCAGCAGCATTTTCAGCTGCATCTAACTTCAACTTCGTCTCTGACTGCATGTCAAGTTGAACTGCTCCGCCAGCGCCTGCACGCCTGCACGTACATACGCCCGCCTTCCAGCCCTCTCGCATGTCATTTTCCTTACAGACAGACAATGCTCTGAAAATGACAAGGCACACACACAAACAAACAAATGCAGTTTCATAGCATTTGCTGGCGTGAGTCGAACGATTCGCTGCTCAAATTGAATCGATTTGAGTCACAACGAGACTCGTCGATAGCAATCGAGATTCGAGTGAATGGAATAGAATGAACTGAACTATGCACGCTTTGTTGTCAGAAAAGAAAAAATAAAATTCATTCAGAAAGTCAAACTCTGCTTTGTTGCGCGTTTGTGCTTAGCAGCTTTTTGTGCAGCCAAACCCCAAACGGCCCACACGCTCGCTTTCGAACGTCTTTGCTGGCAGAGGAAGTGCGTCTTTTGCTTAATTAAATTTGTGAATTCACATGCCGAAAATAAAGTGCCTCGTAAATTGTGCAAGTTCAGCAAAAATATTCACACACACTGACAGTGAGAGAGAGAGAGAGAGAGAGAGAGAGAGAAGGCTGAAGGATCAAAGTATGCTCGTAACAAGCTGCCAGCCACTCGACTTCAGCGCTGCTCGCTTGGCGCCTTGCCATATGCCCTAGTGGCATATGAGCGCATATGTGTGTGCGTATGAGTGTGTTTGTGTGGCATTTGCATGTCGTCCTTACACACACACACACACAGCTACACAAAAATACAAATGCACATTGAGTTAAATTTATAAAGTTACAAATGTCAGCTCTCAGCGTATGCTGATAACATTTTTAGCTTCTTCCATTCTTCATTCCTGCTTGTCTGCGTCGTCGTCTTCGTCTGCTGCTGCTTCTTCTTCTGCTGCTGCTGCTTGGCCTTTGTCTCTTTGTGTTAGTTTGTCGTTAGTGCAAGAGTATGCGAATATGCGACGAATGACAGCGAGCATGAACATTCGAAAATTCAATTGAATCGAATTGGATTAGGCAGTACTTATGCTGGGCGCGTCTGTGTGTGTGTGTGTGTGTTTGTTGCCAAAATGGGCCAAGTAAAATTAAATGGAATAGCAACGCAGATAATCACATTGAAAGCATCCAGCAACATCTTCCTTGCGAGAAATACTACTTGCATACTTTTAGATTTTGGAAAGTTTGGTTTTCTTTGTGCGTGTGCATAATTACAACTTAAGTAAGAACACACACACATGCACATGTTTGTATACCAATAAGCGTTTTATTTTTCGATATGCAATAAGCTGGGGGAATCTTCAAAGATATATGCCGCTGTACCTTTCTGTGTAACTGTACTTTTTGAAAGAAAAGATGAATAATTAAAAAAAATTAGTTTGGCTGTTAGTAAACTTGACGAATTTGGTTCCTTATTAAGCCTGCTTTTTGAATTTCTTTCTCAATAAAATCCCTAAAATCCCTTGTAAGGCATATTGAAGCGATGAAATATTTCACCATTTCAAAAAAAGTTCGATTGGCTTAAAGCTTTTTAGATCTTCGTACTCCCGAAGATTCATTTAACATTTTTCGCTTATAGCAAATCTCTGCATACCCTTCTTGTAAAAATGTTTTCAAACGAATTTGCCACTAGGTTTGATTATATTATTATTTTCCAATCAAAAAGCAAGCCTTTTTATAAGCTTTTTATTAATTTCACTTCAGATTTGTTTGTTTGTAGTATCTAAATTACATGCAACTGCTAAGATCGAACCTTGTTGATATAATATATAGTATGTATAAATATATGAAGATATATTTTGCTACTTTTACAGCTGTTGCCATTTCAATCAGAGCATCCTTCAGTCTTTATAAACTCACTTGAAGTTTTTAACAATTTCAAATCAAAGGCAAATGCTTCTTGGCATGCATTCATAGCTTGTTTGTGTGTGTGAGTAAGTGTGAGTGTATGAGTGTGTGCGCACTTGCGACTTGGCATTTTTCGGCAACATTTTCATATTCATAGCGAAGTTTTCAGCCCAACTTAAATAGCAGCATTCCAAAGTATGCCGAAAGTTCAAAGTCATGGAATTCGAATTTGAGTTCGTTTAGAATTTGCTGAAGCAGAGTTTACTTCATTATTCAATTTCAGTTTCTGAGCTGAGCTGAGTCGTCAGTAAATTTGTTGTGTCCTTTGTATAAGTTTAAGGTGGAAATACTTGGCAAAAAGATTGCCTTAGTTAAAATTGCCTTAGTATGCTGGAATTCAGCCACGCATTACTTTTCACACACATTGGTATTTTGAGAGCTCGACTTGACTTTGATTGCCATCAGCTGCTGAAATGTCGTAGAACTGTATAAGAGATGAATGCTCGAATTCTTAACCTCTTTGAAAATTGTCTTCAGATATTTTTGTAATGCTAAATATAAATTCTGAAACTTTTCGAATGATTTAACGTAGCAACTTTCATGGCCATGTGTGTCGGTAACACTAGCACTTTTCAATAAAAGCATTCAAAAGGTATGCAGCTGGTAAAACTGTTGTATAATTGCAGGCTTCTACTTGGAGTATAACTATAAGCCTAAAACTATGCAACAGAGGCCAAGTTTTCTCACAAATAAATTTACTATATGCCAATTATACTTACCACGTCTACATTTTCATGTCTATTATGCCTTTATTTGCAACTTATATAACTAATTTTTTCAAATTTATGTTTTCTTGCAGACAGCGAGCTGTACTCCGGCACAGTGGCCGACTTCAGCGGCTCAGATCCGATCATCTACCGAGAGCCATTGCAGACGGAGCAATATGACAGCTTGAGCTTAAATGGTAAATTTGCTAATAGGATTGAAATTCGAAATTCTTTTTTTAATAACACTTTTTTTTTTGCCAATATTTCAGCGCCGAATTTTGTCAGCTCCTTTACGCAAGGTGACTTTGTGTATTTCTTTTTACGGGAAACCGCTGTGGAGTTTATTAACTGCGGCAAGGTAAGCGCATAAAGCGTAAATTTCGATTTGGGTTATTTGTGGGAAATTGCTGTTTTGTTGTTGTTAATGTTGTTTGCCGAAAATAAACAATCTGCTGCTGAGCATTCTAATCGACTCAGCAAGGTAACATGCTGACTACAATATGGGATGTGCGATACAAGCCGATACAATGCAAAGGCATGTGGCACGCTGGCGAATAGTACTCGTACATACGGCAACGCACAGTGGTCAGCTAAGTAAATGTTCTATTCTAAAAAAATTTTCAAAATTTCAAAAAGCAAGTTTTTATAGCAACTTTTTCTTCATAGCTCAAAAATGAGGCATGAAGATGTGCTTGAAAAGTGCAGCGTACCCTGTTTGATGCTCACTTCTAATCTACTATAGAAGAAGTCTACTAAATTCAGTAACCAATACATAGACAACATACCTAACATAATACTTTCCCAGAAACTACCAGCCCGAAGATATGCTGCAATTTATGGAAGATGAAAAATGGGCCTGCATTTCGAAGAGTGTGGAGTGTGTGCGTCCAAGGCTAAGACCCAGCTTTCTCGCATTTCGTTTTGTGTGCTTTTTCTATATAAGCACAAGTTAAGGGCAGCTACAAATTTATTCTATAGCCGTGTCCGACAGGAACTGAGAAGCTTTTATGTAACTGTTCCAACGTATGTTGATATAAAAAATTATTTCGGTCCAAACAAATTTTTTTCCGCTCCACCGTGCATTGGCTTTCGCTCGATGAAAATGTTTCCAGCTGAACGCATACGAATTTCGTTAGTCAAACTATTTGCGTGTATTCATGCGCTTATTTGTTTTCGCTGCCTGCAAAGGACGCCCGCCAGCAACTGCTTCCTTTCAAGCTCAGCGCCCATATTCATATCTATTTCCGCTTTGCGGTTTCGTGTTTGAATGCTTACGGATTTGGGCCGGAATTGGCTTTTGTATAGGCATGTGAATATATATATATATGTGTGTGTGTGTGTGTGTGTGTGTGTTGGACTGTCATTGATAATGATGATAATATTTTGTTGCATTTGCCAAATTTTTTGTCATGCTGTATATTTATTTGCTTTGAATTTCAGGCGATTTACTCCCGCGTGGCCAGAGTCTGCAAATGGGACAAAGGTGGCCCGCATCGTTTTCGCAATCGTTGGACTTCATTTCTCAAGTCCAGACTGAACTGTTCGATACCGGGCGATTATCCGTTCTACTTCAATGAGATACGTAAGTTATTTGTATTATTTGCGTGTTACGCTTTGCGCTGCTCTACAACAACAACAACAACAAAAAAGAGTTGTATACAGCTGCTGCCAAAATTTAAACTTTTCTTTGTAACCTGTTTTGGTCGTTTATTCGAATTGCCAAATATTTCTTTCTTTGACTATTATTCGCATTTGTTCGTGCTTTTCAGTTTTGTGCAACTAAATTGATTTTTTCTTTCTTTCTTTCTTTCGTTCGCTTTCGTTTTCTTCAACGTGTCGCTTGCTACAACATCGTTTTGGCCATGCAGAATCCGCTAGTAATCTGGTCGAAGGACATTACGGCCATTCAAGCGCCAAATTGATTTATGGCGTTTTTAATACGCCGACAAATTCAATTCCCGGCTCGGCGGTTTGCGCCTTCTCGTTGCAGGTGAGTACACAGACACATGCGACGCCCACTCATGCAGGCCGACACACACACAGATGTGTGTGTGTGTGTGTGAACATGTCCTTCTTTACATTTGCTTAAATTGATTGCGACATGCATTTAATTTCCTTTTTTGTGGTGTTTCTATTTTACGCTTGTACTTTTGCAGGACATCGCCGATACATTCGAAGGCAACTTTAAGGAGCAGAGCGGCATAAATTCCAATTGGCTGCCAGTTAATAAGGCGAAGGTTGGTGCATTTTATTTGTAAAGATTAGTTTTGCTAGTATTTTGTAAAAAAAATAGCAGGCTTCTACAAAAGTGGATAGGGGTAAACTTTAAGCAAGTAGCTTAAGCTGAGCTATTAACATTAGCTAGTTTAGAGAAGTAAAGAGAAGCCTTAACTAGCTAAGGTCATAAACCAATAACGGTTCGTTGCTGACCAATCAAGCAGAAGAAGTCTAGAAAAGCACAGCGCTTTAAGAATTATATTGGACGCTCACAAATCAGAACTACTTCGTTCCAGAGTACATACTTATTTATTCAAATCACACAAAAAGTTTAAATGAATAGTGTAAATACTTTAAAAAACTTTTATTTGTATGGAAATCTATTTCTATTAGTTAAAAACAATCTTCTTTTAGACATGTAATCAAAAATTGTTGTCTGTTTTCTTAATCTTAGAGCACTCAATGCCTTAGCTTCTAATTTCTGTAAGCATTATAAGTGTAGTGAGCTTCAAGTAGAGAAGCTGTAGCTAAGCAAGTGCCTTTCAAAAATCTTCTAGAATTCATAAAAGGTAACACGGTCTGAGAGCAAGTCCGAAGGACACCAGGCATATCTTACCAAGAGCTACTTTGGCGTTCTGATTCCAAATCTCAAAATAGGGCGATATGCTGAGAACTTGAATTGCAATGAATATCTTTCGAAGATCCCCCTTCTATTTAAACAACTAAAAAAAAAAAACCATATTAAAATAACGAAACTTTTCTTTCGCAAATTTTCGACAGTCGTTGATTATTTTTTTACGTGTTAATAATATCGACGGCAGTCTGTTGTAATACATAATATTTTTAAAATGCATACTTTAATTGAGGCCACCAAAGGACTTCCACACATTTTTGTTATGTTCTTATGTTCTCTTCTGTTCTTGTGACTGCCACTAAAAGTTTGTTGTTTCTTTTCATTGCGCACAGGTACCCGAACCACGTCCCGGCTCCTGCCACAACGACTCACGGACACTTCCGGATCCGACGCTGAATTTCATCAAAACGCACTCGCTAATGGACGAGAACGTTCCGGCATTTTTCGGTCAGCCAATTTTGGTCAGAACGAGCACAATGTAAGTACTGCACAACCCGCACACCCTGGCAACTTCAGCCACGATACCAGCCTCTTGATGACTCTGGCTCCGTGTATGCGCCCCACTGCTGCACAGCGTGAAGCTTGTCGGTCACGTACGCAGCGGAGAAGAGTGCGCCATTGGCTATGCGGTATCCTGCAATGTAAATATTATTACACAACAGCACAGCAACAGCATAAAAATGCCAACAGCATTTTGAGTGCGCTGGCTGGCTGGCTGACGGAGACCAAGGCAGAACTGCGCACCCACAGAGTAGTCAGAGTCGTCAAAAGTTGAGCGCGGGCGCCGGCGGTCGAGTGCCGAATATCGCCTGTGCGAATATTTACGCTACTTGGCACCTCTCCCCCCTCCTCGCACACAGTTGCCTGACATGATGCCCCACTGTGAAACAAGTAAAGCAACTGCATTTTTGTTTCACCCACTCAGAATGTCCTTAAGGAAGCATTCGAGTAGTAGTGATATGAGATATACCTACATATGTATGTAGATATTTTGAGAAAATTACATTTTTCGCAAATTGAATGAAATTTTTTGTATTACATGTACATACTTGAATGCTTTGTTGTAAACATTCAACAGTCGCCTTGATTTAGCTAAAAAACTCGAAACCACTAAACTGCAACGAAAACTTTTTCTACCGAATTTCAAAAATAATACGTCAAAATTTTACAATTGTCATAAAATATGAACAAATTAACTTGCTTTGCAATTTGCTTTGGTAATTGCACACTTGCACTTTCACACGCACTCTTCTTTGCACTCTTCTCTTGACAACAGTGCTGTGTAGCGTTATTTGTGGCTAGTCTGTAGGTATAGAGTGCAAGAGAGCTGCCAAGGCGCTTTTTAATTAAAGTTATGCTTTTTCACAGTAAAACAGAAGAAAGATACGAAGAAGAAAAAAATCCGCTAATTACTCTTCTCATACATTTCTGCACTTCAATTCACATTCTATCGCACTAGCACTTTAATCTTCACTATGCTGAAATGATGCGTTTGCAAGCACACAGTTGGATGGAATCATGTGAATGTAAATGAAAACAACAGATCTCGGAACTAGGCTTGAACAGATCTCGAAACTAGGTATCAAGCCTCTTTGGAAATTTGTGAAACGCATCCAAATTCTGACAGATCACTACTTTGAGAACTCCTAAAACGGAACCCTAACTTGTATCGCTAAGGACCCAACAGGGTCCATGCATGGCCTTTCTTAGGCAGCCAGATAAGCCTAACCTAAATGACTACAACAAGAGCCGTGTGAGAACATCGGCAATATTTTAAAAGAACACTAGCCAAGAAAAGCTGCAATAAACATGCTGAAAATGTTCGCATATTTTTCCCAAATCAAAGCCTAACACCATCGTTTTACAAATTCAGGGACAAATCTAAGCCTACGATTGTAACTACCTATAACCAAAAGTGTAGGGTATGTATAACAAGAATGAGGAGGGACCTAGTATAGCTGCAGTTTGCCATACTCGCATGGGATATTGCAGCACATTGGTACTTGCTGCTGCTGTAGAGAGTTGTTGAGCATAGTTGTTGTTGTTGTTGCTGTTGTTGGGATTGTAGCTCGACGTTGTGCACTTCTCATGCACACACGACGCAACAACAACAACAGCAAAATGCAATAAAAACAGCCAAGCAGCAAAGAGAGCAACTAAAGCTCGTGTCATTGCATGGCTTGGACTGCTGACCTACCCCTACCCCAGCCACCATGCAGCAGCCATGCTCAGTGAAGCGCTCTAAAGTCAAGTTTGTTTGCCGGATTAGTTGCCAACTAGTTGAGTGTAGGGGTCACCGGCAGAGCGAAGTGAGCACGCTCCTCGATGCGAACCAAAAAAAGCACTAATTGTGTTGCAACAAGAAGAAGAAAAACCGACAAAGGGGGACGAGCTGCTGCAGACGCAGCAGGGGGCGGGTATATTCGCCCCAAAATGCCAGCAATTTTGTGGGCAAATTAAATTTCAGCCGAAAATGACTGCGCGCGCGCGTCCCGTGCAAAGCAGCTCGTTAAAGTAAGCTGGCAGGGGGTTGAGCAACGGGAAGGGGGGTATGTGTATTGCAGAGGAATGCGGGCAGCCAATTGTGTTGCCATTGGCACTGGCTTTGCTGCATGGCAGTTAATAATGCTCCAGTACGAAGCGTGTCAGCGCTTTTTTTGCTCGCTACTTGCCGCCATTTTTGCCATCCTTGCTGCAAGTGCACTGGTGTGTGTGTGTGTGCGTGTTCGCTTGTTTCCGTTTGAGTGGCAACGTGATGAGTTTAATTCCACTTATGCTTGCATTTATCGTTGCGAAATTTTAAGCAGCTCATCATTTACTTTTTAATACGCACACAATTTGGAAACATTTTCGCGCGCTGGATTTTAAACTTTTCGCTGCTGCTATTTTTCTGTTGGAACGGCGGGAAGGGGGCTCTAAAGTTCTTCATTCAAAATATATGTTGATATGGGATTGGCAAATTGGGAAAGTCTTGCATACGATTATGCTGAATTTCTCACATAAAGAGAACAGCGCGTCGGAAGTGGTTTCCTTTAGTCGAGCAAGAAAACGAAGATTTTAATAAACAAAAAATTGTTCGGCATCCCGTTGTTACGATTTTTTTTTAAAAGAATATTCCTTCGGGGATTCCTTTAGTCAAAAAAGTATATTACAAAAAAATTTTAGGTCGTCAAGTGAAAATAAAAGAAAATTTTTAGTCCTTTTAATCACTCTTCATGTTTGTATATGACTCTTTATCTCTTACGGAACAACGCAGGCATAACTTTAGAAAAATATTGTTGAATTTTTATGAATCTGAGATTTCATATGATTTTAATGTTGCCCTTTTACGAAACTGCTTGTCTTAATTAGCACGCATGAGGTTGGGGTTAGACGGAACTGCAGCACTGCCACGCGCATTCCTCTAACTAACCAACAAAAAAAGTCTAAATAGTTTCCGATGGTTATAGATACCCAAAATTTTCTTCAAATTCTAGTGTCACATTTGATACTACAGCACACATTTTTTTATTCGCTATTTTTGGGAACTTCCATGAAATTAGGTTTGGAAGACGGATCCTAATGGCAGATAATAGAAAACAAGTTGGAATACTCAAACTTTGAATTATTTGAACTATCTTATATCCCTAATATACTTTATACTCAATTTCCTTTTCCCTTTTTACCAATTTTTTTTGTCTGTAATTTATTGTTGTTGAATCAAGTTGAATCTCACAGAGACCATGCAGAAATCACTTGCCGCTGTAAGCGCACGCTACCCAAGCACGCATTGATTTGACCTACTATATATAACATGATATAATAAGCTCAATCAGTGCATTGAAAATGCAAGGGTGTTCGAATTTAATAAATCGCTCATTTGGAAGGCAGATTCTTTTGTGGCAGTGTTGGCAATGCGACAACTAAAACTTGTTCAAACTTCCAACTTCCCAATGCGCTAAGCCATCAGTTGGGTATGCCGTCTTAACCATGTTAGCGTAGCGACTGCCTTCCCAATTATGTATGCCAAAAACTTTGAAGGTCACTTTAGGCAGCTGAGACTACTGGCGTATTTTTTTAAGCAAACACAATATTTCTATGTCTTCACATTGAGAGCGAAATTGATCGATATTCAATTAAAATTTAATTGAGAATTCATAACTTTTTATTATTCTTCACTTCACGTGAAATTTTGTTGCTGTTCATCTTTTTTCATTCTCGTGAAATTTATGAAAAATTACATATCATTAAATGATATTAATTTCAGTTTAAGAAAAATTGCAAGTTAAGCCGGCGGGTGTCATCGTAAAATTTCTGCATATAATATTTAAATTTTTTGTAATGCTGTTCATCATCATGTTCTTTCATTCTACTTTTTGCAGTTATCGCTTCACACAAATCGCTGTGGATGCGCAAATAAAAACGCCCGGAGGGAAAACCTACGATGTGATTTTTATTGGAACTGGTAAGCTATTTAGAATCTTATAGAAATTATATTATTGCTTCTGACATGTGAGTCGGGAACGCTAGAGTTTTTGGCTTGAGCTTATACTTTAAATTAAAAGCAGAAGCATAAGCCTGAAAGTTTGCAACAGTTTATTCAGGTTTAGGCTTCGGAGTCGTACTTTGAGTATAAGCATAAGCCTAAAAATATGCAACAGCTTTTACATATATTTACTTTTGAGTTGTACGCAATTTTTGACGTATTTTAAGTTCGTATTATTAACAAATTTCATTAACTTTTCTTAATTTCCATTCAGATCATGGTAAAATTATAAAGTCAGTTAATGCCGAGTCTGCGGATTCAGAGAAAAAGGTATCCTCGGTGGTGATTGAGGAGATTGATGTGCTGCCCAAGAGTGAGCCCATAAGAAATCTTGAAATCGTGCGAACGATGCAATATGGTAAGTGTGGATGATGCTTTATAAATGCACTCACTCACTCACCCACTCAACGATTTTTTAATTAATTTTCCAACTTCACAGATCAACCGAAAGATGGCAGTTATGATGATGGCAAATTAATCATTGTCACCGATAGCCAAGTGATTGCGATACAATTGCATCGCTGTCACAATGACAAAATCACCAGCTGCAGGTGAGTTACGGCTTTTGGATGCGCTCTTTCAGTTCTTTTGCTACATAATTTCGCCTTTGCATCTTGTCAGTGCTGAGGTGCTGAGGTGAAGAGGCAGCAGGCAGTTGTTAATATGCTAGAGCAACGTTGCTGCAGCTCAAGCAACACTCATCTGTGGTGTCATATCAAATGTGCGTCTGCTTGGCAGCGCAATGAAAAGTTCATATTGCTTGATGTCCACGGACTTGGAGGCATTGCGCATTTTTCAACCGAAGATAATAGTAGCAATGAGGCAGTTACTACGTGCCTTCATAGCATTTTTGTATGCATGAGAAGAGATTAATGTTGTTATAAAAAATCGCATTTTAATATATCCGTCAATTTGACGGATTTGAGTAAAAATCTGTAAATCTACTTAAATCTAGTGTTAAAAATGCAAATATTTTAGTTTTCAGTTTTATTATCAATGACCTACTACTTATGCTCTTTCTCTCTTCTCTTTCTTGTTTCACAGTGAGTGCGTTGCGCTGCAGGATCCTTATTGCGCCTGGGACAAAATTGCTGGCAAATGTCGCTCCCACGGCGCGCCGCGTTGGCTCGAGGAAAACTACTTCTATCAGAATGTGGCGACTGGACAGCATGCGGCCTGCCCTTCAGGTTGGTAGCGTCATGCAGCACAGACACTTTCTGTGTGTGTGAGTGTGTGTGTGTGCATGTGTGTGTGTTGGCAAGCAAAGACGACGGCGGCAGTGTAATTTTATTCGCTACAGCCACAGCCAAGGCAGCAGCAATTTGCTGCTTTTGCTTTTGTTGCTGTTGTTGTTGCTGCTGCAATGTACTAAAAATTACATGTGTATAATTGGAAAATTGGAGTGTTGCCAAAGCAGTGCAAATTGTGCTGTGTTCTGCTCGTTGCAACTTTTCCGAAATTTTGTGTACTTCCCGCAGCGACATAAATTATAAACGAAAAATTTATTTATAAAGTTTTTATTAAAATTGCTGCTGCACAATGTGTTGGTTGCCTTACAGCTACTACAACGCACTGCCGCCGCCACTGCCACTGCTGGCAAAAATGTTAGACAATAATTTTAACATTTTCACCCTCTTTAACTTCTCGCACTGCCCTCCAATCTACGACATTCATTCATTCATTCAATTGCTGCGCTCTGCCCTTCGGATCAACTTCACTTCAACCTCCAATTTGCATCTCTCTCTCCCTCACCTGCTGCTCAGGTGGCGGCAAGGATGCAAATGTAGGCGAACAGAAAGGTTATCGCGATGATATGGATTTATTGGATTCGCGCCGTCAGAACAAGGATCAAGAAATCATCAATATTATGCAGGATAAAAACTTCGAAGGTAATTCTCGAAATATGGCTTAACGCCAGTTTTTCAGCTTGTCTTGCTTTTACGAGTTTGTTTGCTCTTTGCATGTTTTGTCTTTAAATTTGTTTGTTGTTGTTTTTATTTTTATTGTTACTTTTTTTGCGTTGCTTTGTTACTTTCTTGATTGTTGATTGTTGCATGCTACCAATTTGCATTATGCATTTTATTGCAGTTTTATTTATGATTAACTGAAATCGTGCTTTTAATCAATACTACTTCTTCTTCTTAATTGGGCAATAACCCAAATCGTTACGGGCTTATGAACTGACGTAGTGCTTCTATTCAATCAATGCTTTCATTTTTGAAAAATTCTCTTCAAGAGAGCAGAAAGTAGATTTCGAATAGTATTAAAATTTGCTCAAAACCAATTTGGGTTTCATTGACTCCAATTTCCGAAACGACATTCGTAACGATTTTGCATTTTCTTATTAAATACTTAATTTTATTTCAAGTAGCAGCTTGCATTGTTGTTTGTTTAATACAAATTTTTTTATTGCACATTAAAAATTTTTGGAAGCATCGATGATTTATAACAATTATATTATAGCATGATTTCTTAGCACTATAATAGTTTCCTCGCAACAGCTCAAATTTGCTTTAATCAAGGAATTTCAAGGAATCGTAATCAAGAACAATTTCGCTGATATAAGGCGCTCAAATCTCGAACATTTCATTACAAGGAATTGTAAATACTTTACAAATTTGAAATTTTAATTATATCGCTTTACTTCCTATTTCTTGAAGCATGAGCTGAAATATGAAACTCTTCTGCATGTTCTTTTGAAATTTATTACCTTAAAAATGTGCCCTTTTGCCTTATATTTCTTTTTCTTGATTGGCCAGTAATGTTACTTCTTTCCTTAGAAATATTTCTTTTAATTAGTTTACTATAGATTATATATAAACTATGATATTGGTAAAACTATATACTACTATAATATCTACCTATTCTTAGCCTTACATATTAGACACATGTACATATATACATACATATGTACATAAGGGAAAATTTTAAACAGCATCAACATTTTTGAATAGAGATGCTTAATCGCTACAGCCGAAATATTTTGGCTCGAGAAAAATTTGGTAGAAAAAGCAATGAAGATAAGGCAGCTATCGACACATTCGACTTTTTGGCTCAAACTGTTCTCAAAAAATGTCTATGTCCCTTATGCATATATACGTATAAATTATAATATGTGTACCTATTAATATATGAATTGACTTTTCGTGAAAAAAATTGCGTTGTAACAAAATTTACATGCGTTATTTTCCATTAAAGTCAATTCATTTCATTTTAATCTAAAAAAAATGTCATTGTTGTAATGTAATATTGAATTTTATTGTAATCTTGTTCTCTTCTTTTTCTTTTCTTTCTTTCCGTTTTTGGCGTTTGCGTTCCGTTGCGTTGCATTCCATTCGATTCGATTGCGTTTTGTGTATCTGCCGTACTACTCGTAACTGTTGTGCCTACGTGTCATGTTGGTGTCGCTTGTGATGTGATGTGATTATGCGCTGAACTGTTCGTTGGATATTGTATGAATCGATTGATTGACTATATGCAACAATACGGTCAATCGAACAATTAATCGAAAAATCAAAATTAACACAACAAAAATGCATTCATTTCCTTCAATTTCAAACAAAACAAAAAAATTTCCCTGCAAAAAATTCCAAAATTCTACTAAAAAAAAGGTCCACAAATTTCAGCAGATATTATCAATGCGCAGTATACCGTCGAAACGCTGGTTATGGCCGTCTTAGCTGGTTCCATTTTTTCCCTTCTAGTGGGATTCTTTACAGGCTACTTTTGCGGCCGCCGCTGCCACAAGGACGAAGACGACAATCTGCCGTACCCCGACACGGAGTACGAATACTTTGAGCAACGGCAGAATGTGAATAGGTGAGTCCAAGATGAACCCCAATTGCACTCATAATCCCTGCCGATTTGAAGCTTACTTCCGCTCGACTTTTGCAGAATTCAAGCAGAACCCAAACTGCTGCCGCAGGTCGAAGAGGTGACCTACGCTGAGCCGGTGCTATTGCCACAGCCGCCGAGCCAGAACAAAATGCACTCGCCCAAGAATACGCTGCGCAAGCCCATGCTACATCATGCACCCAACTCCGAAACGCTCTTCCAGTTCCAGCCCGACGGCTACAATACTCAGCAAACATATCGCGGTCGCGACAACTTCGGCACGCTGCGATCGCATCAGGTGATGGTGAGTAACCAGCGCACATGCACACATGATCATGCACAATTCTCAAACACTGCTCTCTCTCTCTCTCTCTCCCCCTCGCTCTCTTTTTCGCTGCCGCGCTCTATGACTCTGCTTTTGCATCAACACAGGGCGACAATTATCGTCGCGATGGCTTCTCAACAACTCGAAGCGTCAAGAAGGTGAGTTGTCTGCTTCTGCTTTAGCATTCACAATCTACTTTGCCCGTTTAGTTGTCATCATCTTTGTTGTGGTTGTTGTTTATTTGGTACCTATCATATTATATTAGTTGGCCTGCTGATCGATATCACACATTAAGTCGTTGTCGTCGTCGTCGTCGATTGGTGTATTTCTAGACTCACCCTCCTCAACCTCAATACAGTTTGATATAATCTTGGTGTTTTGATCGTACTTATTTTATCACTTCTCTCTAACTTGTGGTAGTAACAATGTTGTTGTATTCTCCGGCTGCAAATCGCTCACAAATTTCAGTTCAATTAACTTGGCTAATTTGTGTGCTTATAATATTCCATGTATATCCACATTTCGATTTGCATGCAACTTTTTTTGTAATTTAAAAACCATTTCTGATCTAAAATTCTTTAAATTTTTAAATATTTATTTCAACTATTTATCTTTAATTAATTTTATATAAATAATTCATTTGCTGTATTTTAAGCGCGACTTGCCTTCAGTTACTAAACTATAGCAAATATATTTATAATACTCTATTATGATAAGTTGTAACCTGTTTTAAATCAAGACTATCATGCATACTTTCATCAAAAAATAATGAAGCTATTTCTAGCTACTCGTAATGGATCAAAAGTTCAAACCATGTACCTAATCGTGTTGTAAATTTCCACAGAGAGTAGGTTTCCCTGCTAGCTGTCTTTTCTCATGGGATGAATTCCTAGCTTTCTAATCTCGCAGAATTTCAAAAAAGCTCTACAAAGGTTTTCACATTTAAATCTATGATGACTAAAGTGGTGCATATTTAAAAAAAAACTCTTACCAAATAAAGAAAAGGAGAAATTTTTATTTAAAATAGAGATGTGAGTAAAAGTTCGTAAGGAAATGGACAAAAGCTTAAAAGTATAAAGCTGAAGAAGAGAGCGACAAAAGCACAGAACTCACAAGAATGAAGCGAAAAAGCGATTGCATAATTTTAGGCTTATGCTGATACACAAATTATAAGCCTGAAACTATGCAACGCAACTTTAAATGTTTTTTGCTGAAAAACGCTAGCGTTAGCGACTCACATGCTAAGCTTATATTTCTAATGTAAGGCATTAGCTTGTATATATCATGTGCATATGTGATGCTATAATTAAATATTTGATTAGCTTAGCTTTTTCTACAATATCTATTTCTTTGTAAATATATTAAGAACCCCTTAAACATGAACTCATTGGCTTTTTTTTAGTTATACTCTTAGCAAGTTTGTTATTATATTTAGCATGCTTCAATTATTTGACGAATTTCCGCTTTAAGAATTTTGGGGTCGCTCTTATTTGTGCAGCTTTAGCAACGAAAAAAAAAATACACCAATCGAACGTAAAACTTTAACTTCTACAATTTTTCGAAAGCTCAAAACTCATTGTAATTACTTCATCGTTTTCATTTTCTCTGTATATTCTATGCCAACACACATTTTGATTTATCGAAGCTCTATCTCTGTCACACACACAAAAACTCTATCTTTTTCTCTCTTCTTCCCTTTTTCATTAGGTTTACCTTTGAGACGGGAGTGGGGCGGCTGAAACCAGTCAGGGACTAATTACCCAAAATATGGTAAATAAGCTTAACTATGATACAACGCTCGAGCAAGTTATAAGTTGGCAGTTTCTAGCGCATTAAGTTTAGATTACGAGGTTTTAGCCAATTCCAAGTCATGCCTTAGTATCTTCAGTTTTAAAGTTTATTTGCAAACCTTCAAGAATTTTTGGGTTTTCAGCGAGCTTCATTTGCTTTGATCAATCACAGAACATTTCATATAGTCACATATACACACGCACACACGCGCCCACTTAATTTTCATTATGCTGGCAATCTTTGAATGCTTTTTGATTTAGTTCATTTTCGAAATTCTATTTAGAATGAAGTCTATCATAGTTTTTTTCAAATTTCGAACAACATTTAATCAGTCAAACATTCAATCAATCAATCAATCAGTCAGTCAATCAGTCAGTCTATCAGTCATTCATACAACTGAAAAATCAATCCGCCATTACGCGTGCAACGCTACACTCCTGCCAGCGCTACGTTGTCCTTGTTGGAGGAGGAGTGTGTAGAAAGAAGTCGCTCGGCGAATGCATCAATGGTTTCATGCGAAATTCGATGCCCGCTCCCAGTTCGTTTTATCTTGTTTTGTTAGTTATTATGAACGTTAATTGCTTGCTAGATACTCGTACACAATATTGCCCAACCCCCTTTCCCCTTGCGCATATGATTTGTTTTGATTTCCTCTAGAATTCAATGTTAATTGCCTGCCGTTTTTAACGTACTACCTAAAAGTAGCTTTAGCTCAGTTAAGCGAATCTCCTGCAAAGGATACAGGACGCTGGCACAAAATTCTCACATTCGACGCCTGCAATTGAAAGAAAAAGAGTTGGCTCAACGCCGCTTCCTGTATTTAAAATTCTTTCGTGTGTAGAATTTTTCGTTTTATAGTCAAAGAGAAACAATTTTAGGTACTTGCATTTCAAAGATTACACAATCACGTTTTTATGATTAGAGCAAATATTTTGGTGTACCATCGAAGCCGAAGAAATGTTTGGCTCTTTGGTGCAGCATTTCTTATTTTGTTATAAAATATACATACATAGCTTAAAATAGATATACAGTTACAAGTAAGATACATTTAGCAACTACTTATAGAATATATAGCATTTTATATTCTGTCGGATGTTGCATATTTTGCATATATCATTAATGAGAAATCATTGATGAGAAATCGAAAGTACTGAACCAACTCTATCCGAGCTGAATAATTTTTGGCACATTAAGTAGAAATGATAGCAAAATTTCTATAACTTTTTTTTTTAATTGTGAACAAAAATTGCTCATAGAATATATCTTCAAGTACTAATATCTTGCCAACTATTGAAAAAAATCAGACTCTTTTTGTCAACTTTTTATGAAATATTGCGCCTTTAATAAAGTTGATATATTTTTCTAAATTTCTCGACACAGAAGTTGACACAATGAAAGTTGCTACTAAGAAGTATGAGTTTAGGCCTATTTCAAAGCTATCTTATTTCTAAGATACTTACATTGAATAAGATTTACAGCTCTATTCTAGTGTGAGAGTCACAATCAATTTACATTACTTTTTCATAGTGGAAAATATCGATTGATGGAAAATATTGAAGTGTGACTTTAATGAATCTCGTCAGAATAGAATCAAAAAGTAGTTATGACATTTCTTTCATATCTCTTATCATAGCAAAAAATATCAATTGATAGAAAATATTGAATGCTGACTCTAGTGACTCTCGCCAGAGTAATGCTCTAAAGTAGTGTATGCAAGAATAAAATTTTTTTTGGCATTTTTCAAAAATTTCTCAATACAAAAATCAATTTGTGTTTAATTTTTCAATGTGTCTAACCAAAAATTTCCTGAATCTTTAGCTTTAAACTGAGCAGCATGTTGTCATAGTTCAGGCAGTTCAGGCACATGATGAAGCATATAAAATACTAACACACATACATACCTGCTAGTTATATGTCAATTGACCAACACACACACACACACACACGAGCGAGCATATCTCTAGCATTACAAGAACTAAATACAATTCACTCTTATTTTATAAAAATTTTATAAATGTTTTTTCTTATCACGCAAATTAATTCATAATTTTGTTAACACAACAAAACCAAATATTTTTTTTCACTGTTGAATCTTCGATATCAGGCTGTTAACACAAACACACGAAACAGAAGTCTTGGCCGTTTGAGAAGGCAGCCGCCCCGTCATGGTATTGGTAAGTTCAAAATGTTCTCGTTGTATTTTTTGTGGTAAAAGTTTTGTTGTTGCTATTTTATACAGCTAACTCAATCTTCCCTGCCTACTTTCGAACAACTCTGCTCTACAACTTCTAAAACACAATATAATTTCGATCTTTTTTTAATCGAATTATCGAAATTGCATCTGAATTTTAATTTATTTGCCCTACTTTCATCTCAAACACTACAACGCAATTGCTCATAATTTTTCTTTAAATTATTCCATTTTTTTCATTTGAAATATTTCTATAAGCAGTTTCCTCCCTGTGTTGTAGTGAATTCTGTTGTGTCTCTGTCTCTGTCGGCTTTCACTTTTCTTTGAAAAACTTTCAAAGCAATTAACGAGAGTCGTGATGAAAATAGTGCATGTTGCAAGCGGCATGTCAGCTGTTTGATGTCCTTATTTCCAACTTCAAACCCTCGTGTTGCAAGTTGCAATCAGCTTGAAATACAAATTGCAGTTCAGCAGTTTAAAGGCACCAACAAGTTTCTAATATTAGACAGTGAATTGGCACTAAAACAAGGTCCAAAGAGGCCGTGCAATAAAAGACCGATTTCTCTACGAAATTGTTTATTGATAGAAATTCCGAGAAGGAAAGCGTGTAAAAAAAGTAAGCATGCAAAAAAGATAGCGTAAAAAAATGGTTGAATTTAAAATTTGGCGCTTTTCATTCAAATAACAGATAATAGCAAAACTAGCGCAAAGAGTAGTGCTAGAAAAATGTGCAAATATTATAAAATGCATATCCCTTTAGCTCAAAAATTGTGATTTCAAAATATTTCATGCCTATCCACAAAAATTCAAAATAAGTACAGCAAATATCAAATTCTGACTCGAGTCAAGCCAATTTCCGAATAAGTCCGTTAGAGTCAAAGGTTCAGTTCGATTCTTTTTGATTCAGCTCAAATTAAGTCGCTTCAGTCAATACTAAATTGTGCTTTATTTTACACAACTTTGATGAAAATCCGCAGTTCATTTTTACAATTATGGCTACATATTTTCTTGCGCTCACTTCGATTTATCCTTTCAAAGTTACCGCCTCTGTCATGCTCAAAAGTGCAGTCTATATAAAATTTATGCAAAAGATTCGAACTAATTCGAAAAATTTTCACTTATTATAAAATTAATTCGACTGCAATTCAATTGAACTATTTCTTATCAACTGAAGAAGTCATATTTTTTAATATTATAGCGATATTCACAAATTCGTGGTATTAAGTGTGTTAAAAATATCAGGTGGTTTTTTAAACTGGAATCCAATCTTGAAAATTGCTGAATCTTTTTAGCCTTTTTCAAAAATTATATAGCCCATTCCCTTCTATACTTTTTGGTGCCGCCGTGAACTGCAATTTGCAACTTCTGAATTGATAGTCACATAAACGAATGAGTAGCCACTGAATTTTTTATATGCCTCTGTCCCATATGTCGAAGAAGCTTTTCTCAAATTTTCTAACAATTATCTTTTTCCCTTTTCTTTTGTACTTTCTCTGCTGCAGTAACTCAGCACCGTTCGAATAGTCCACAGCACTCCAGCTCCGGCTCATCGCCCGTCATGTCAAACAGTAGTTCTAGTCCAGCGCCGCCCTCCAGTAGCCCCAGTCCGCAGGAGAGCCCCAAGAATTGCAGTTACATTTACCGTGATTGATTGATATGTAATACCAAATCGATGCCACTAATCAAACCAAACTACTCAACAACAACCACAACCACAATCCAAAACACAACTCATACTCATACACGAACACGAACGATTACAACGCTGCCGCAGCTGGCCAAGTCCGTGCCGGCGACGCCGGTGCAGCCAAAACCGCCTTCGACGCAATTCGTGCCGTCCTCGCCCGAGGCCGATACCGACGACTACGCTTACCTGCCGCATACGTATCCCAACTTGTCACTAGACCTTGCCGACGAGCATGAGGCGGCGGAGCAGCAGCTGCAGCAGAACTCAACGCCAGCTATGATTACGCCGCCGCCCCCGTACGATACGCCGTTGAGCGCACACACGCCCGCGCCGCGCAAGTTCCTCTTCCACAATCGCGAAATATTCAGCATCTGCTCCAGCGGCAGCGGCAGCAACGCGCCTGCCAGCAGCTTCGCCAGCGCCATCACGCCCACCAAACTGAGCGCGGCGGCAATGGCCATGTTCGCTGGCCCCCAGATGGCGCAGCTCAATCGCAAGTGGACGAACCTGCATCGCAAGAGGCGCCGACGCAACAGCAGCTCCGGCGACTCCAAGGAGCTGGACAAACTGGTGCTGCAGTCGGTCGACTGGGACGAGAACGACATCTACTGAGCGCAGAGCAGAGCGCGCGCGCATGACGGCACGTTTTGAATGATTGCATTCATTTGGGCTTTGCTTACTTTTAGCTTTTAGCTTAATTTATTATTTGTACTCTCACTTCAGCTACACTCAAGGCAAGTAGATTGTAATAATGCCAATGCAATATATTTATACACACACACACACACACATACAAATGTAAGAGCATAGATTTCCTTTGTTTTGTAAGCGCTTGTAAAGTATTCCTAGTATATAGATTAACTCGCCAGCTGGCAGCACTGGTGCGCAGCCCGACTTGTTATGCTTAAGCCTAAGAAGAGATTCACTTACTCAGTAGATTTATATGAAATTTTGTTACCTTGCATGCATAAACAAAAAGTATGTACTCACTACAAAAGAGCGTTGCGTATTTATTAAACAAACAAAACAACTTTCTGAAAATGGCTGTTAAATTAAATCAGTTCAGTTGCTAGATAGTACAGACACTATGAAAAACAACAACAAGTTGTATGCAAAGTGTGGCAAATGGTGTGCAAAATTTTGGAAATTTTAAAAATTTTCATTTTGAAACTCGTTTCAATTTTAATTCCACAAAAAAGGTTTGAAGCTCTGGCAAGATTTTCTTAGAGGTCTTTCTATATGCTGCACTCTTTGCAAACCGTCTTCAGTCGATTCGCTTCAAAATACAATGTATAAACAGCTGGCACGAAAGCGTATCGAGTCAAAGCGAATCGACTGCGGCTGGGGTCGTATGAACATGGAACATTATTCAAAATCAGCTAATGCAGAAGCAACACGCATACAATGGCATTTATAGCTAAGCAGACATTTTCCGAATTTCACATTCAATTGAAATATAAATTGATTGTAATTGAAAATGAATTTGTATTCTAATCTATTAAAATTAAATTTGTATTAAAATCGATTGTAATTAAAATTGATTTTATATTCGAAAAATTGCAGTTACAAGCAAAATGTGCAACAGGGCAGAAAATTCGTTTGCAATTTCGCATACGATTTTTCAACCAATTACTGGCTTTAATTACATTCAACTTTCTAGTCAACGCAGAAAGAGAAACTTTTTTAATTTTAAATATGCTATACTTTCAGCTAAATTCATTTCAACAAGCCAAAGGTCTGCAACTTTTTGTAGCTATTGAAAAAGTCTCAATGCAGCTGAACTGATGAAGCGGGAAACTTAAATTAGTTTTACAATTGAAAATAGTTGATGAAATTTTAGCAATAATAGCATTTGAAGCAAAATAGTTTAAAAAAAAGTACAGTCACACACGCACACACACACACACACATGCATTTACTCATACAGCCAACAGTAACACACGAGTGAAAGTTTACTAAATTTGTAATAAAATTTAATATAAATAGAAGAAGCTGCAGTTAAAGCGTGATTTTTATATGCAACTTTCAAAAAATTCACGAAACTCAAACTTTAAGAACAGCATGTAAAGGCAAAGTTTTAGCTTAAAAAGCATTTTTTTTTCAAATAAATTTGCATATGTTTTTAAAAGCAGCACTATACCTTTTGAAGTTGTAGGTACTTTGGAACATTATAAATTGTTTGCACAATTTTCAAAAAGATCTATATACTTTTCAAATGTGCTTTAGAATATTTCAAATGTGCTTAAATTTCAACAAAAGCATTTCAGAAAATGTTAAATGTGCTGCAGAATTTTTCAATTATATTTAAGAAAAATCAAAATAAACTTCAGCTTATTTCAAATGCATGTCAGAAAGTGTTTTGTATGTAGAATTTTGGAAGCATACTTGGAAGCTCATTTGAGACTTTTTTAAGTGCATTTGGAACATTATGAAGTTAATTTCAAATTTTCTGACGCACAATTCAAGTTCCCCTTGTTGTTTACTGAAGTGCATTTGTATGTTCGGAAGTTGCATTTTGAAATAATGAAGTACATTAAAAAATTGTTGCTGAAGACTATTTGAAATTTTTAAATGCATGTCAAAAAGGTATAGTCGGCGAATAATAATTTTCTTCATGCCTAAGTCTCTGTGTGATTTTGTTGCTAATTAAAAGAGCATTTTCCGTTGCTTTCTTGTTATTTAAAAATTAAAAATTTTTGCCTATTTTGTTGTTATTTCAAAATTCAAAATCGATATTCAGCCTTTGCGCGCGCTGCTGTCTGCACTTCTAACCGGCAAATAAAAGTATTTGTGCTATTTGACAGTCGAAAAATACAAACACATGCCTCAGCCCTCTCCCGTAAAAAATAAAATGTTATAGTAGCAAAGCCAAAAAAGTCGCTTCAGCTGAAAAGAGCAGAATTTATGCATGTAAGTTAGACAAAAAGCATGCGTTCGAAAACGTTTTCGAAATGCCAATTGAAGAAATTTTTAGCATGCACTGATTTAGTATGACAAACTGACAGACAGACAGACGGGCCGACAGACAGCCAGAGCGACAGACAGACACTGTGAGTATGAGAGTACGATACCGTTAGGGATAAACAAAGCAACAATTATTGTAAATATATACACACACACGCATACACACAAGCATACATTTATACATTCACTAAAATGCATTTTTACAATTTTAAGCAAAAAAAGAACATTTTCGAATGAAACTATTATTATATTATAACATATTACATTGAATTAAAAGTAGCGTTGCGATAAAAAAAATACACTGAGAGAAAAACATTACAAGTAGTTGCATAAAAAAAGAGAACAAGCTAAATAAAATTTATACACTAAATCTACATATTTACGCCAGGTAAATTATTATTATTACATATAATGCGTAAATTAGTGCATATATAGAAATTAACATTAAAACAACAACAACAACTAGTGATTGCAAAAATACTTTACTAAAGTACTACTAACTATATAAAAACCACAGCGGAAAAACGAAAGGTAAAAAGTGTAACGAAACGGGAAAAAAAACTTTTCTAAACATTGCAATTGTAATATTTTAAAGAAAAATTATACAAACTTATGCCGAACACACTCAAACACTCACATACAGCGGTAAATGTGTGGCGCTTTGTAAGAGCAGCTCTGTTCTCGCTGTAGACAAGACATATGTTGTATTTTTTTCAGTCAAAAAGCCAAAGTGCTCTTCTTTGATTTGAACACTACACGCAAAAAGCGCAGTGTAGACGAGCGAGCGCAGAGCGACAACGCCTCTCTCTCTCTTTGTATGCTAAAAGCGTGCGCGCGCTGATATGCAGTGCGTTTGGGTATTCACATTTGCACTCGCATATGCACTCTTACTCGCACTGTCATTCCAGTTCACTCACTTTTTTTGCGTGCGTTGGCAGGTGAAAATCTACAAGACACACTTCCTGCTTCTGTTCAGCAGTAGCTTGGTAGTTTAGGCTTTTGCGAAGCAAACATATTCAATAATTAATGAAATGTATAAAGAAAAAGTCGCATATGCTTGCACTTGCACTGCACTCTTTCACACTTCACACTGTGCTCTGCTGTTGCAAACGCGCTTGAGTGTATCGAGAATGCGAAAAATTAAAACAACACGTGTTTACACTTTGTGAGAGAGCTACGGATTTTTAGACTGCCTTCTGCACAGTGCGAGTGCGAGTGCGAGTGCAAGTGCAAGTGAAGTGTGCGTGCGTGCGTGCTCTTCGAACGCTGTTCAAAACTGCTGTCGCTCTCTGCTAACAAAGATTTTAAACTTGCTGAAAATGCACAGATTTCTTGTCTAGTAAAATGAAAACACGCTTTTTTATACTTTTGCAAGATTTATTGCTACAGCGTGTAAACTATTGCCACATATGCACACACATACAGAAGAACATGCATTTGTAGTGTTGGCGTTTTTAGAATTTTACCAACAATTTCAACAAAAAGATATGCTCCATTTCAACCCTCATTACGCCCGCTCCATTTCACTACACTACATGCCACATTTTTTCCACTTTCCAAATAATCGCTTGCGGTTTCTTTTGGCAAAGAGCTTTAAAATTTTTTCCCCAACTATTATAAGTAGCATTGTTTTGCCGTAGCCACAACAAAATAAACAAATGAATTATATTCTTATATTAAAAATTAAGTAATTAATTAAAGAGAAACCAACAAAAAAAGTTTACATTGCTGCGTAGAGAAAGCATGAAAAATAAGCAACAATAAAACAAAACAAACCAAATACGAAGAGCATTAGAGCAAGAGAAAGTAAAGAAAAAATCATAACACTTTTAAACATTAATTCTTTTTATATATAATCCATATGATTAATTAAGAACGACAAGTACTAGTAATTGCTATTATGTGCCATATTGAAAACTTTGAATTTTATTTAAATTAAATTTCGACTGGGAATTGCATTTTGCTGTGGCTTCACTTCATGAACTCTCGATTTTACAATACGCTACCAATTTACATTAACATTGTTTAAATCCAACTCACGCATATACACACACACACACACACATAAATGCAGCTGAGGCGCTGTGGAGTTGCCATAGTATTCGAGTTAAAGTTATTGAGATTGCTTTCTAGCATTTTCAACAATTACTTATAGTCAAGAAACAGTACAGTCTGTGACAGCAGAAAGACAACGCGAATTTTTAAAAAGTACTAGTCAGCAATGGCGCTCAATGAAGCTGTCAAAGTGCATGAAAGAGAGCATTGCTCTGTTTAGAAGCTGTCAAAGTTCGTGACAAGGAGAAAAGTTCATAAGAAAAAATGTATCTACTCCGAAGCATATTTTTAAAAAAGAGAATTTCTCTATTCTGAAGCTATCGAAATTCGTGTAAAAATAAAGAGCTTTTTCTTTCTGCCAAAGTTCGTGAGAATAGAGAATTGCTTCTCTCCGAAGATGTCAAAGTGCATGAATGAGAGAACTACTCTTGTCTGAAGCTGTCATAATTCATGAGAAAAGAGCATTGATCTATTCCAAAGCTGTCAAAGTTCATTAAATAAAATTTTTCTGCTCCGAGGCATATTTGTAGAAAAGAGAATTTCTTTATTTTGAAGCTATCGATATTCATGAGAAAGAGAACTTCTTCTTTCTGTCAAAGTTCGTGAGAAAAGAGATATGCTCTAGCTGGAAGCTGTCAAAATTAATGAATATCAGAATTCCTCTTTTCCGTAGCTGTCAAAGTTCATAAAAAGAGAAGCTCCGGGCTTCGCTTGCTTTGCAACAAGCTAGCACTGAACCTTCTTCCATATGCTTTCATATATTTCTTTGCATATCGTAACCGATCTCAAAATTATTTTCACTCAATTGCCATTGCAAATGCAGCGCCTTGCTGCTGCTAACAAAAATCGTCCGTCTTTATACAAGCAAAAAACAAGAAGCAATTTTGTAAAATTTAACATTTTTTTTACAATTGGTTGTTTTTTTCTTTGTGTATGATTTAATTTTACGCAAAAATCAAACAATGTGATTTGGTACAAATTTTTATATAAGCTACAAACAACTTAAAAAGTGCGCGCACATGCCCACCCACACATGCAGACACATGTGTGAGTAACTGTGTGCACACACACATAAATACATGCAACATACATACATACATACGTTCTAGCGCACTCTAATATATTAGCTTTGAAATTTTATTCTAAATAATGCTAATTATTTTTACAAAAACCAAAAATGCAATTAAATAAAATGGGAAAAAATGCATTTTGTAAAAAAAATTTGAACTTGTTACGATATTGTAAATAAAAAGTATATTATAAGAACAAACACTGTATAAAAATGAATTATTATGCAATTATTTCAATTTAGAAATTTTTATACAAAATTACAATATGTAACGAATGAAATAAAAGCGAGCTCCTAAAGCGGAAAAGCAAAAAATATCGAAATTTTGTAAAACACAAAACTACACTCTCTTTCGCTTCTATACTATCTATGCAACAAGAGAGGGAGAGAGAGAGGGATAGAGAGAGAATAAGCGAAATGCGAAATACTCTTTTTCAAACTCTTACCATCAGGAAGAAAGAAGCGATTTTGAAAGTACTCTCGCTCTCTTACTTTGAAGGGAGTACGAAAGCTCTCTCTTTCACTCTCTAACTGTGTATCTAGAGAGTACTTTCTGACTCGCTTTGATACTCGCTAGATAGTTAGAGAGTGAGTCGGCGAGTACTCTCTTACTGTCTGTCAAACAAGTGAGCGGGAAGGTAGCCACATTGAAACAACTCTTCTCCGCTCTCTTATTACATAAACAGAGGCGGAAAGAGAGCCAGCGAAATCGAAAGCATTGATGCTCAAACAACACACATTTACCCACAAACAACACTACTACACACACACACACACACTCAGTTTTTAGTGCCAGCTTGAAAAAGGACGCTTGCATGTACAGCAACCCGCAGCGTTCCTGCGCGAGCACGGGCCCGGGCATGACGTTCGTGTTAATAGAGCAATAGAGCGATAGCGTAGTAACGAACGAAAAAGCGTAGAAATATCTAAACCGAACACATTCTTCAACAATAACATTTAAAAGAAATTAAGGCAATTTTTGTACTCTACCCAAAAAGCTGATCCTTCGACATGATCCTGCTACTCTAAAACGGCATCGAACAACATTTTCAGTTTGCATTTAAACACTTTTTTTTTTATGCTGCCAAAGAAAAAGCACTTACAATAGTTCTTTTCGTAAAAGCACTTTAAGCAATATTTTAAGTATTTTTAGTTCTTGTAAATTTTTTTTATAATTACACGAGCGTACTATTTTGTTAATAAAAAATTTTTGATTTGAAAATAATTTTCATTGCTGTTTCATTTCATTAAACTCGTTAAGTTTTAGTTGCAGTTTGTGCACTTTCTTTTAATAAAGGCAATCAGTGCACAAAAACGCGCAAGTATTTAAAAAATTTTATTTTTGTACACAGCACATTTTTTCTGAAAAAGTTCTTAATGACAAAATTTTCCAGACAAAATTTAAGTCGATAGCTAGCGACACGCGTTTTTAGTCGCCAGCGATTTTTGCTTTGTATGCTGTCAAAACGCTGGCGGCTTAAGACGCGCGATATCATTGCTGTTGGGGGCCTTGCTTTTTTCTCTTCTTGGTTTCAAACCAAAACATTTAATATTTTGCTGCTAGCTGCTAGAATTCTTCTGCATTTCTTTCTTATCAGCTAGAAACGCGTATCGCTTTAAAGAATTTGAGAAAAACGAAATTTAAAGCCGAAAGCCGCAAGTCGAGTTGCACAAAAATGCCATAATATAAGCAGATGGTTTCGAAAAGTATGTCGAATTGACAGAAGCGTTTCCGACTCACATGTCAGGTGGAATAATCATGCCGAAAGTTTGAATGTTTTACAAGGTTTTTTTTTCCCTATTAAATTTCGGAGTGTAGCCTTTTTTCGGAGAACTTTTTTAGTGGATTACTTTTCTGGCTAAAATTGCAGCATCATTTCATGCGTGAACAGGAGCGTTATAAACAGTCTAAAATTTGAGAAATTAGTTAAGTTTTTTTTACAATTAACTAACGTCAAAGAAAAGCGCGCGGTTTCTCTTGCGGCTTTAACAGCGCGCGCTTTTGACTTCCGCTTTTTCGTAGTTTAAATTGCTTTTTAAATATTTCTTTCTGTAAGTGCAACATTTATGAATTGAATTTTAATAGTTAAAGTATTTCTTTTGAAAAGCTTAGCCTTTTCTCTCTCTTTGATTTTATATATAGAACAGATGTCTGCTGCTCACATTCTACAATATTGAACATAAGCAACTAACATGCACACTTTTTACAAAATATAGCGAAAACGCAGCAAACTTTTAACTAAGAAAATAACAAAAGCAGAAAAACAGTTAAAGAAAAATCCGCCAACAGGTAAAAATGCTAAATTGCAAAAGAGTTATTAATAAATAGTATTAACATTTACACTTATAGAGTTGAAGTAAACAAAAAAAGTATGAACTTCTTTTCATTACACGATATGTATTCAAGTGCTTCTTACATAAAAGTAAATAAAGAAATTAATAAACAATATATATACATATATATATATATATACATGATATAGTACGATACTACTTAAGGCTAAGCATTATATTATATATACGAGTATATATCATATGACAATTTAATTATAGAAGGAAAACAATTAATCGCTTTTAGAGTTTTAACAGCGCCCTCTGCTCCAACCTTCCCCCCCTGCCCCCTCAAAAGCAAATTCGCAACAAAAATGCTGCAAAATTTAATATATAATTTTTTTCAATGCATGCCTGCGAGCAGCAGCAAAGCATTTGAAACGGAAACGGAAAGGGAAGTTGCCGTCAAAACTTTAAAGCATTTTCATCTCAAATTTTACTAATAAAAGCATAAAAAAAGCCAGGCGTTTGCCTATATCTGAGATTAGACGCGCATAGTTACGCTAAGATTTTGCATTAGTAGAAAGTTTTATAAAAAATGCATAAAATAAATCAAACATTTGTAAATATTTCGCTGCTTCAACTTCATAAAAGCATTTCATTTCATTTCACACACATACACACACACACACACACATACAAACATATTTTCATTGCATGCACTTCACTTATGCCAATATGCATGCCACGCCCATTTACATATTCAGATACTTGCTCTCATAGCGCCCGCTTCCAAGTTGCGTTGTTTGAATGCGACAAAGCTTAAGCTCGAAGCGAACCGTTCGAAGAGTTCGATGCATACGAAGAGTTCGAAGGTTCGAAGCATTCAAAGAGTTCGAAGCATTTTAACGTTTTACATACGTAAGCTACAAATTGTTGATCATTAGGGCAAAATAAACAGCGTAAGAAGAATAAAAAGAACAAAATGCAAAAATGTAAAAAAAACCAACAAAAAACCCAAAAAGGGGAAAATAATGAAAATGATGAAAAATATACTTCCACATCAGTTGAGATGATTTCTTTAGATAAACTTACACAACGGTACAAGTTATTTAAAACTGATACATACATATATATTGTAGTGTATATACAATTAAATATATATACGCGCATATATTGTTATAAAAGCAAATGCAGCAAATTTTCCAAAGCAACAAAAACACTTCTTGAAAAAAAAAGTATTGTATTTCACATTGAAACGTTAAGCAAAGTAGTGATTATTTAGCAGTTATGATGATGATGATGATGATGATGATTACCATTACCATTACGATTACGATTACACAGCAAGGCGTTATTAGAGGCACAAGCAGAAATAGTACTAGGCAGAAAAAACAACAACAACACGAAAATATTTTACATTATTTAAAAATTCATGCAGTTGTAAAAAGCAAATAAAATATTGCTCAACAAAAAAAAGGAAAAGCAAAAACTATAACAACAACAGCACAGCCAACTCAACAAACACAACAACCACAAGCATAACAA
Source organism: Neria commutata (assembly GCA_963457695.1). Lineage (NCBI taxonomy): Eukaryota > Metazoa > Arthropoda > Insecta > Diptera > Micropezidae > Neria > Neria commutata. The sequence goes on from OY735246.1 coordinate 54,542,098, forward strand.
CTACAACAACAACAAAACAAGCGAAATTCTTAACATTGAAGCAAAGTCAATTTCGAAAAAAATGATCTATTTTCTATAACTGTCTTTATTATTTTGAAATCAAACTCATTTTTTTGATTTGACGCCTTACAATTTTGGTCTACCCTATCGAAATCAGATATTTGATTTGAGTATATACTATATATATAGATACTTGTCTTTGCTGTGGATTCGTCATTAAAGCCTTCAGTTCATGTCAAAACGGCGCTGCCACTGCCCAGCTGCTTTGAACTTCAATGCAGCTGGCAACCCGGGCAATGCTGCGGCTTTAATACGGCTTCAAAAACAGAACCCTTTCTCCCAGCTGGCCCGAGTGCCGCACTTTTTGACTAGTCATGGCAATTTTACTGTGACCCCCGAAGTAGCTGCATCTCATAAGAATATATTCTGTGCATCCGAGAGCATTTTCTAGCGGCTAAAAATATTTCCAAACAGATGGCAACGACATTTTCTATGACAGCTCAGAGTCAAGCGCCAATCAGCCGCCGCGTATCGTATTTAATCGTATCGTAAATGTCTGAGAGAGACCTATTTCTATGAGAATTTCTGCGTTACGATTCGAATAAATACGTCATAAGCGAACGCATGTATAGAGCTTGGGTAAAACAGGTTTTGTCTGCGATACGATTAAATACGATACGCGGTGACTGATTGGCGCTTCATGGTGAAGAAAAAATCAGAATCATGTTGGAAATTGACATGGTGTTAGAAACATTCCTTTCTGTCGGCATCAACGTGCACTGTCTTTCCTCTCTTTCCTCTCGTTGTGCGCTATCAAGTGCGTCAGACATGTATGACAGCATTGCGCTATAACTGCGCCGAAAGGCCACCAGGGAGCACGGGGAGCACTGTCACACCTTTCAGGCCGCAAAGGCTTGGAGACTAGGTCCCATGCTCGAAATGTAATCTACAACCCTTCTCATATGGGCACAGTCATACAGCTATTTCGGTTTTTGCCAGCGAAACCGCTTCAGTGAGTCTTTCTGATGTGAATTGCCTTTCGGGTAGGAGTTTTGATTGGAAGTGAACGGCTCACATTACTCGAGTAGCAACGAAACGGCATGAACTTGCCAGCTCGAAACAACCAAAGCGGTACAGAATAAGCACATTTGGCTTTAACACTTCAACTGCTGTGAAATTATGCAGCTACAAGCAACATTTTCAGACGAATTAACAGCAAAGTCAAGAACTCTTTTTTAAAACTTTTTTTATCTCTACTTTTGTCTGAAATTGTACGAAATTCGAACAATTGTTTACTTTTCATAATGAAATTACTTACGTATGTAGATTTAACAATGCGAAAAATCGTTAGTAAAAAGACTGAGCTACACAAATTGAATAAAACCTATTATAAATAAACAAATGACCTAACAAAAACGAAAAAACCAAAATAACAAAAACGATCAACTTCTTACACTTGTTAATGGTAATGACGAAAAAGAGTATACCTATCTATTTAATAAAATTAAAATTAACATTAATATGATGAAATGGAAATTAATGTTTTTGTACAGCAGACAGCAGAACAACAAAATAAGAATACACAACAACAACAATAAGAACAACAAGTATATGCAAATATGCCATATATCAGCAATTATTGATGAACAAATGCATTTCACTTACTTACGTACTTACTTATAAATAGTTGCTAGCATAACGGCATTTAAGTTGCATTTTTTTAGCATTTCACATTTGACATTATGTATTTAACCACTACACACTCACACGCACACTCCAACACATGCATGCATATATATTTACACAGCTGCCTGCACTCACACATGTCAGCCACTCACAAAGCCAGCAGCTGAGTGCATTTTATATAAAAAAGTGCAGCAACTTTAAACGACGATATTTTACACTTTTAATAGTACTTATCTCAAAATACTTTTAAAGCAAAAAATAATACTCAGACACGCCCACAAGCTGTTGCCCATTCATATAGCAAGCAAGCAAGCAAAGAGGCAAACTACTTAAGAAGCAGCAGAAGAAGCATATGTACTCATTATATTAAATAGCAACTGCCTTTTCTCTATGAAACTATATATCATACATACATACATACATACGCTATATATAGCTACACATTTACATCTGACATACACACTCACATCCATACACATACAGCTGTGTTCAAAAAAATAGGAGTGACCTAAGTAAAAAACAATATTTTCGTTTTCCAAAAAAAAACTTGAATTTTCTTCGGTAATTTCTTATAATAACAAATTGTTGATTCATTGCGGTAGTTTTACACTTCCTTACAATTTCAGCAAAAATGTAAAGAATAGAAAAAAACAATTTTTATAAAAATAGTTAAAAATTCACTGTTCAAAATAATAGGAGTATGAACGCATGGCTAAATATTCTTAAGTAATCAAAGACAAAAGAGGCATAATTTTGTCAGAAATTAGTTAGTTATATAATATTTAGTTGAATATCCGTGATTCATTATGACTGCCTTACATCTGCGCGGCATGGAGTCGACGAGATCCTGACATCGCTTCAAAGGGATTCGCTGCCACGCCTCTTGAACGGTGTTCCACAAATCTGCATTATTTGAAGGTTTATGCTCTGCAACACTTTTCTTTATGTCTGCCCACGAATTTTTTATTGGGTTAAGGTCCGGTGACTGAGAAGGCTACGCCATGACCTCAACTCCATTGGCCCGACACCACTCCTTTGCGGATTTACCAGTATGTTTCGGGTCATTGATTAGTTGGAAGACCCATTTTAGTGGCATATTCCACAAAGCGTATGGCAGCATTACTTGGCACATCATTTCCGCATACACCCGCTGATCCATTATTCCATGAATAAGGTGGATAGGGCCAACTCCGTTACTTGAAAAACTGCCCCATATCATTACTTCTGTTTAACGGTCTCGGTAGTATATTGTGGTTGAAATTCGGTATTTGGTGGACGCCGGACATACTGTCTAGATCCTGTTCCACCAAATAACACGATTTTACTTTCGTCCGTCCACAAAATGTTCCTCCATTTTTCTTTGGGCCAGTTGATATGTTTTTTGGCAAACTTTAGGCGAGCAGCCACAAGCTTCTTCGTCAGCAATGGTACTTTTCGGGGACTTCTTGCAAATAAATTATTTTCTAACAAGCGTCTACGGACAGTAACTCCACTCACAAAAAGATTCAGCTCCTTTTGTATCTCTTTTGACGGCGCCGAAGGATCACCTTTGCTGTATCTTACTATGTTCCGATCATCCACGCTAGAAGTTTTACGCTTGCGACCACAAGTTTCGGCCTTTCTTTTATAGGACAATGCGTTTGCAATCATTTTATAAGAGCATATCACTAATTCTTTAATTTCATTATACGTTTTCTCGTAATTTCTTATATTTTACATTAATTTGCGTTTTTTTTTCAGTGCAATGCTTTGCTCGTTCCACTATTTACAAAAAAACAAAACTTTTAAGTTAAAACTTAAAGAAAAACCTTCTTGAATCCCTCTCCCATAATTATTTTTTAGTTTCTTTTACTAATATTCAGCTTAAACATTTTTATTATTTATTAATAACTCGCACTCCTATTTTTTTGATCAGTCTAAATCCAGACAAGGTACTGAAATGAATAAATATCATCTCAAATATTGTAGCAATCATAAAATGCTTTTTTATCCTTAATTTCTAATATCCCATTACACGTAAAGTTAGAACCTGGAGTGGTTTGCATGTGGTTGCGTAACCAAAATAAAGTTTTAAAGATATTCGGTATCGGCACTCCTATTATTTTGAACACAACTGTACATACTTCAATTACAATTGCAAAAACTTGTTGCACACTCTTTCAAATAAAGTGGCTGTGTTTTTTTATGCTTGCCTAGAAATCAAAAAGCGAGAGCATCAATTTTATGAAAAAGTTCAACAATTAATTGGCTCATCAACTGCTTATAAAAATAGCAACACATTTTATAAATCTGAAAATTTTTAAAATTTTTATTCTTTGATGAAATTTCAAATTTTGCAAAATTTCGTTCTTCGGCAAAATTTGAAATTTGTAAATGTTTGGTTTTTTAGAAAATTTTGAAATTTGTAAAAATTTAAAATTTTTCAAAATTTTGTTCTTTGGCAAAATTTTAGATTTTTCAAAATTTTTTTTGTAAGTAAAATTACAAAATTTTATCCTTTATCAAAAATTAAAGTTTATAAAAATTTCGATCTTCGGCAAAATTTTGTTCTTTGGCAAAATTTTAAATTTTTCTAAATTTCGTTCTTTGACAAAATTTTGTTTTTGTAAAATTTGTTTTTTATGTTGGAAATGATTGATAAAAATTGCTTGAAATTTGTTTGCCAAAGCATATTTGAATGCTTTACATTTGTCGCCATTTAATTTTTTTAAAGTTATTAGCCGTCAAAAATGATGTACCCACTCCAAAGCAGAAAGTTAAAGCAACTGTCAGTAAAGCATAAGCCTGAGAGTATGCAACACTTTTTTCCCGGTTAATGCTTTTGTTTCATATTTTCAGCTGAAGTTTAAGCCCTAAATTAGGCAACCACTTTTTCTGCCTTCTGCTTTACAGTTGTACTTTGAGTATGAGCTTTAGCGTTACCGACTCACATGTCAAAAGAGTTAGTAGAACGAATGTTCGGCATGAATAAAGCAACACAGCCATAATGTTGACTTTTTGCATTTTTAACAGCCACACACAAAAAACAGACACACACACACACACACTGTATAAATAATGAGAATGGAAAATTGTTTTTAAGAAGTTCCTAAATGCATTTAAACAGATACTTTATCTGAACGGGCAGCGTTCAATTGTTACAACTCTCAATTTTAAAGGAACTTCGGCATTTTTTCTTTGTATTTATTTATTCTTTGTATTATTATTGATTTTAATCAAAGCAACATTTTATTAAGCTGAAGGTCATATTCTCATACAATTTTGTAAATTTTCTTATAAACTATGAATTTCTACTCATTTCTTACTCAACATGAGCTGATCTTCTTTTTTCAGCATATTTTTGCAGAATATGGCCTTTGATTGAAAAAAATATTTTAATTGCGCACAATATATGAATTATGTATAATTATAAAAAGCAAGAAAAACCCATAACAAAACAAATGCATAGTAAAATGCATTAAAGTAAAAAACCGCAGCAGCCACAAAAAAGTTCTGCTTAAGAATTATATTATAATACAATTAATACCGTTAAATATACGTAAACGAATGCATTGTTTTCAATTAAACGCAGACGAACAAACATTCTAGTGAGGCAAACACAAACAAAAGCAAAAACAAAAAAACACACAAATTAAATTAATGCAAGAAATTATAAAAAAATTAACTATTAATAAAAAAAAATATGAAACGAAAAAATTAAATGCAATTAGAGCAGTGCATAAAATCTAAACAAAGGAGTTATGCAAAATTTACACGAGTTGCTTTGAGCTTTTTTAAAAAGGGGGGTTTACATATGTATCAGTTGAAACGTTTGATTTGCCTTTTGTAGAAAGCAAAGCAAGAAAAAGTAGCATAACGTTTTAACGTTATAATTTAAGCGCATTCCAGTAGCGACAAACTTAAATTGTCAGTTGAAATATTAAAGGACATTTTCATAAAAAACAAAAAGAGAACCTAAATGCAAATCAAACAGAAATAAAAGCGAAAAACAAGCAAACCAAACGTGATTAGAAAGAAAAACAAAAACAAAAATTGCAACAGCAGCTTGTTTAAAAGCAAAACAATTTATAAATAAAGATGAAAATTTAAATTTAAAGAATTAAAATTAAAACTAAAAAACATACACACACACACGCAAAGTGAAACAAAAGAAAAGCATTCAAAGTATAGCAGTAAAAAAAGCATATTATTATTATTAACAAGACGATTATTATTATTATTATTATTGATTATTATATTATAATTATATATTGTATTATTAACTGAAATATTTAGATGAAATGATAAATTCTTAATTATATACTATTATAGAATCTTACAAGTAAAACACAAAAACCAACAACAACAAAAAACACAACAAAAAAGCAAAAACAAACAGAAATTACAAAAAATATAGAGAATATTATATTACAAAAATGAAATGATGTCTTTTGTTTTTCAATAATGCAATTTTCACTTGGAAGGGCTGGAGGGGGAAGATGTACATATGTAAATACATACATATGTAGGTATGAACCAACGCTGGCTGGAAAAATTCGCTCCATTTTGTGTGATTTTATATGATCTTTTCGCATATTTCGATTCTTAAAGAAAAATTTTCAGAAAAAGCCAATGATCATTGCTCTATCGCTCTCTCGGGTGAAGCGGAGAGTGGCATGTTTGATCAAAAATTCGCTCCTTATGTGATTATATATGATCTTTTCGCCAATTTCGATCTTGAAAGATCGATTTTCTTAACTCTTCATACACTCGCAGCAGCCAAGCGAGGAGTGGAGAGTTGAAAACGCGACCTTTCGTAAGAAGAGACTCCGAACGATCGTGATCGCTCTCTCGCGTGCCAGGCGGAATTGCTGTATCTGCTCGGATGTATGAATGGCCCTACTTGCCGAGTAGCACTTGCGAAGTACTCCATATTTAATTCATTGGTATATAATTATGTTCCTTGCAACCATCGAAAATCCTCCGCTTTGCAAGAAGATCAGGAAGATTTCAGTAATAGGAATTTACTTATCAGTGTAATGGACACATGCCTGTCTGCGTTCAGGTGAGCTTTCTTATTCCGACGAAAAAAATCATCAGAGCATTCATTGAATTGGAACTACCTTACCTAATTTCCGACTGGGTCAGCATATACGAGGCACGGTCTCCTCATGGCTCAGATTGTGTGCCATTTTACTCGTATCATAGCACCCAAACTCATACTTACGCATAACTTACTAAATATATATGTATATTAAAAAACGGTTACTTTAAAAAATTGCAATTTATTTTATGAGCTTATCTTTTTGCAATTTTACTATTTTACATATTTCATATTTTACATACAACTAAAGCAATACAAAAATGGTTTACAGTTATACAGTACGAGTATGTGGGAACATTACAAATGTGTGTTTTGCTATATAGCAACGTGTATTTATGTATATATACTATACATTTATATGTATGTGTACAATATGCGCACAAATACTCTGAATAATCAGAGCAAACCTCCCAAAAAAAGCTACATTTTGTAGAGAATCGAGAAAACTCGTCTCTCTTATAAATATCTTACAAATGTAACAGTAATATTGCAAATGGGGCTTCTTTGAGTTTCGTTTAATGTAGAAATGCACTTACAATTTAATTGAAAAAAAATGAGAAGCATAACGTAAATAGTAAGGAAATACAAATCAAAACAAAAATTAGCCTATTTAAGGAAATTGGTGATGCATTATTTACATAAGTTTACATTTCGAGCGGTTTGTGTCATTTTATAATTATCATTACTTTTCTACATACAATTTATATTCGTTTGGGAAGCTACATTTTGCGTTTGGTGTTATTTTGTGTTCATTTTATATTTTTTATTAAAATTATGATTATGAATTATCATCAAATTGCCAAGCTCAAATTATAAACAAAGCACAACGCATTGAGCCGACTTTTCTTGGAAAAGTGAAACAACTATCAATTTCAATTACAATAATTTTTCAAAAAATCATTCACCAACCAAGCGTAGTTTCGCTCTTTAAGGCATTTCTTTAAATCAAATTCGTAAGAAGGCAAATTATTAACCTAATCAAAGTCAGTGTAAACACAAAATTCGTTTTCGCATACAATTTACAATCCAAATACAAGAGTAGCAAATAGTGAACATTTTTTTGTGGATATGTGTTATAAGTTTAGCAAACATGCAAACTAAATAATTATTTGAACTAATACAATTTATTGTTTCAATTAGATCTAAACCAAATCATAAATTATATCACAACAACAGAAATAGACACGACGTGCTCGAGAGCAATAAAGGAAGCAAGCTTCCAAGGCGCATATTTAGCGTGACGACACATGACAAGCAATAAACTCTACAAAATGGCAAACAAGTTATACAAGGAAAATAATATCAATTGACATAAGAAACACAATACTCGAATAATTGAAAGGAAATACAATAAATGACTTATCCTTTGTTGCTCTCAAAGCACAAATCGTCTTCTTTTCGGAAAGTGTTACGCGCAACCGACTTAAGTTTAAGAAATCGCATGCATGACAAAAAGGCGTACAGCAACAACTGCACATCCGTTCTGATGGCAGCACAATCGCACTGGTATTAGCGTACAATAAAACGGCTTTCAGAAAAACGGTGCAGCCTAGCAGCAATCACGGAACCCAAAGACACTTGCACACTGCAGCATTTCACGTCTCCCGGACTATGCGCACTCATTAAACCACAGTCCTGCTCTCGTTGAGATCCTCTTGTATTGGCTCGAATTAATACTAACTTTTGCTGAGCGCCTTCTTCTTTCTTTGTACTAAAATGTCGTAGAAGGGATTGTGGCTAATAGACTGCGTCAAGCGCTTGATCCACTCCCGTTGGTCCTCTTCCGTGGCGGCTGACATGCGATACACGCTATGCTTGCCCTCGACAACCTGTCAAGCGAACAAAATAGAGTTTAGAACAAGTGCAAAACATTCAAAATGCAAAATGCTCACCTTTCCCTCCGAATCAGTCTTACATGCTTTAATAATATCAGCGCCGCCCGTGGCGAACAACTCAAAACAATGCGGTTTACTGCGGTCGTGTATTTCTCGCACCTGCAAAAACAACAAAGTAGAAAGAAATTTAGAATGGTACTCGATAAGCAAATACGTCATTAATAGGAAATATGACAATAGAAAGAATTGTAAATAACTTGAATATGTTCGTGACGCACCGATATATTCTCCAATGGTATAATGCCTCTGGGCTCCTTATCTGTAGTGTATTCAAAGTAATAAAGACAATTATCGTTCAATATGAACCAGCGTCTTTTCCACGACTTGTATCTAAAATGAACAAAGTCGAAGCGTGACGTTAAAAAAATAATGCTTGAATTATAAGTATTGATGTGCGCTTACCTTCCTCCCTGTTTCCAAAGCCATCCCTCTTTGTCGGGATTGAAGAACGTATGCATCAGATCGTTTCCGTCGTCTTGTGGTATTTTGAATGGCTCTGTTCGTATCGATTCGTAGAGGGATTCGAGCAGTCCTCGAGGCAGATCGCCGCCGTTATTGATGCCGCGATTCATTGAAACGAATTGATCGACGGTGGGTTTATCTTTTACCTATAAAAAATAAAAGTAATAAAAAATTTTAAATTTGGTATTATTATTATTAATTTGGGAAGTAAGAATGAGTTATTATCTTACAATAATAGCAGACATAACTGCCAGGATTTCCGCTTAGCAAAAAATATTTTTTATTTCAAGATTTCATATACATAAATGCCCATATATTTGATATGCAGAGGAATAAAGTATGTGACAACTAGAGACGATATAATATCAGCATCGTGCAGAAACTTGTGAACTGGAAACTTCGAAAAGAGCTCATTTCGGAATTTTAACTCAAATGGCTTAGCAGAAATGTAGTTTTTGTAGCTGCTGAACATTTTTAACTCTCGAAATATTTACTGAATAAACTTAGTAGTTTTTTTTTATAAAAATTTTCGTAAATTTATGCTGCCACAAATAGCTATCTGAAGCTTATTTGCACATTGCAAAAATGGAGCCCAAAAGATATACTATAAAGAACATAAAATTCATTACGTTAAAGAACGCAGCAAAAATTATAACTTGCCATATAAAACAAAAGGTACACACTGAACAGTAGCTGAGCAAAAAGTTTTAAACGGACAGACGCATAAACAATGCAATCACATATCTATCAAACAATTTATGTAAGTACATATATACGTGCATTTCTGCTGCTGATATCATTTACAAAAGCAGAACAGCAAAATCACATCTACACACTTAACTATACTTGACCTATTTATAGTAAAGTGTAATTAGTATAAACAAAGTTCAGTTCGAGAAACAAGAGCAGAAGGAGAGAAAACAAAAACAAACATGCAAAATAAAAAATATAACGCGCGCGAGTTGGACGCGCAGTGATCGCCTTCAAATGGATTGTTATTTGATTTGCTGTGGGCAGTGGTGCAGTTGATTGAGCAGCGTGTACGATGAGCAAATATTTTAAAAATATATCAATTTAAGGCAGGTCGGCAAGAGAGTAACGCAAGGCAGAAAAAAGCCGGCCATTGTTTGTTGCTTCAGCACTTTTTATTGCTACAACTAGTTCTAGCGAGACTGTGCTATATGTTCGTAGCAGCAACAGCATCCGCACATTCGCGCAAGATGCGGGCAGCCCGTTCAGCTAAAAATAAACATTTTGGCACACGCAAGCCAATGTATGTGTTGTGTTGCTGGTTGAAGAGTGAGCGCCGCAGCAAAATATCACTGTAATGGACTTCCGTTCGCCATTCGGAAACACTTTCCGTTTTTTCATTGAGAAGTTGCATTGCGTGCTGTGAAACCCCGGCGCCATTCAAACACTCACCGATGGATTGTGCAGAGAGGTGTTGAGCATTATTATGGCAAAACTTAGAACGTAGCAGGTATCCGTGTTGGTGAATATGTCTGGATTCAGCTGGCAGTAGCGCTGCGCAAAGCACTCCATCATGCGATCAATTTTCTGCGCCTCGCCCGGCAAGCGAAATGACCATAGAAATTGTCTGAAAAAATGCAATTATTTTTAGGCTCTTGCTTTCATTCGTCGTATTTGAGTGTGTTGTGTTTACCTTAAAGCTTGTACCAGTATGAGATTTGTAAAATCGTGCAGCGCCACAAATGATTTCAGCACATCCTCATTGAAATCGTTCTTCTCGCCCAGATAATCGCCTGTGTACAAAGATAGCAGAGAAATCGAACTTGGTAATTGTCTTAATGTTCGCTTTAGTAAAATTGGCTTACCGATCGCTGTTTTATTGAGGCCTTCTCCTTTGTACAGAAAGTGTGCGACATCTTGCGGATCGTGTCGCAGTAGACGATTTTCCACCAAGTATTCAATGCCTGCAATAAAAAGATTAACAAAAAGATTAGAAAAGTTGAAGAATAAGCAAGTCATTTTAAAATTTAAAATATACAAAAGCTTTTATCAATTAATTTGGCTATCATGAACACTAACTACTTTGTTGATTTAAATCAAAGAACGCGGAGAGCTCGATACAAAGTTTATTCTATTATCAAAAGAGTTTTCACTTTTTCTAAAATGATATGGTAGAACAATCTTTAGCTCGATTGAAACGGATTCACAGCCCATTCTATAGACAAAGAATTCTAAAATTATTATACATATTTAAAAAAAATCTCTATACATATTTGAAGAAACAAATATGAAGATATATTTGAAGAAACAATTATGGCAAACAAAACTAAAAGCAAGAAAATGTGAGTAAAAGTTTACAAATCAATTTACATGTCTACAACATAAGAAATGTACAAATATGCACAACAGCATAGCAGTAGAAAAAGGTGCGTCACTCTCAGTCAATTTCAACAATTCGCAATAAACCGGAAATTGATCGAAGCGCAACGATAATAAATAGTGAAAACAATGCAAGGCCCATAATCAGAAATAACAACAACGACGAAGGCAGATTAGACGAATTCAAAATGTGCATTTGCTCAATGAGTCGTTACAGAATGTGGTTGTTGTTGTTGTCATAGGCACGCGCCAGCTGACAACAACAACATTGGCATGCTAAGCTGTCGAATACAGTCCTTTTGTATGTTGGAAACACGTGGAGACGCAAAGCAAATTCATATAGGCATATCAATGTTTAACAGACATACGCACATATGTATGAATACAGTCATGGTCATTCAAATGAAAACAACTAAAAAAGTTTATTGTATTTTTGTTCAAAGAAAAGTACAAAATTTTTGATAAATTAACAAAATATGTCTAAAGCTATTAGAAGAGCGAATAACGAAAAAACTTTCTTCGAAAAGCCTTCTTCAAATATGTAGTTACTTTAAAAATTTATAGTTTAAAGTCTTTCGGAACTGTGGAGTCTCAACTTAGATCTAATATTGAAGCCTGAGGAAGGCTTCGTTCGATCTCATTAAGTAGTGGATTTTTAGAAAACCCACTCCGAATAGTTAGTTTCGAAGGTGGATTTCCACCGAATAGTTACTTTCGAAGTACTGGTAAAAGTTACATCTAAAGAACGTTGGTGTTTAAAAAAAGTTCATGTTAAAGCATGAACGAGTCTTTTATCTTTCTGTTGTTACTTTCCTTACCTAAACAAATTGCTTTCTTCTTTTTTCTGAATTAAGAGAGCGTTCTCATAAATTTTTTAGAACTCCTAATAATGCTGCGTTCCATTTTGTGTAAAATTTTTTCGATATATTATTTAGAAATTAAATATTCGTCTATATATTCGAAACTAACTACAGTGTAACCTCCCAAAATGCACGACGCCTTGAGGAAATTTTTTTTAAATTCCAATTCTGATTGTGATAGTGATCAGATTCCCCAACAATACCGAATGAAGAATAATTACTGAGTATGTACTTTTAATTGTTTGTAAAAGATATTTTACTAGATGTAATAAATTTATGTATGCAGCAATCAGACAAAACTTCAAGATAAAAAAAAAACCTCCCGACACACAATTCGCTACATATTCCCTAGGTGCCTCTATTTTTTTTACCGTGACTGTAGGCGCACGCATAGCAATCCACATACGGGTATACCGTATACGGATGGTGTCGTCAGATACCGCCGAAATTCCACCATGTTCAAAGTGTGGCAAAAGCTAAGTCATCACCTTCCGATGACGCGTTGTTGCAAATTGCTATATTTACTGTTGTTGTTTTTGTTGTAGCGGTTGTCTTTATTACTTTGAAAGCAAACAAATTCGCACCTTGAACATGCATGTAAGAAGCAAGACACACCTACAGAGTAGCATATTAGCAAAGTAATTTGCGCAGGAATGCGCGTGCGGATTGTCAGATGTCGTTCAAAATTAAAGGCACTCGTATGCAAAGCCTTCATGGTTATATAGGAGCGGTTCAAGCGATACAACCGCAGAAAAAAATTAAGAAATTTTCCAAATAATTGCATACAACAGTTATTCTGAGAATTTTATGCATTCCGTTTGCAAACAATCATGACTGAAACACTGATGACTCCGAAGTATTTCGATAAAGAAAGAAGGAACAGACGTAGCCCACTAATTTGGTTCAATCACAACACCAAAAAGAACAAGATTTTTTTAAACTCTTTGAAAAGTCCCATACAGTCCTGATACAGACTGTATGACAAAATACATCGTTTAAAATAGCCTTATTTATATGCCTTTTACTTAACAAAATAACTAACAAAGTGGGTTTTACTGACGGGGCTTTTCCTTTTGAATCATGCTGATATTGCGCAAACCTCAAAGCTTAGAATGATTTAATTTAAAAGGGCAAAAAATAAACAGGGTTTTCCCCACTATAATAAAACTCCGATTCTCAGTATGGAATTTGCGATAGCATGGAACGAAGATTTAATGCAACTGTGAGCAAGTAAGATCAAATCAGATCCAATTTGCTTTGTTGTTGGAGAGTCAACAATGTCATAATATGTAATATAGAAAACAACAACAACACAGCAATTTAATAATTACAGCATTAATGTAAGAACTTTAATGATGATGCTGCTGGCGCACATGAAACACCCAACGCAGAGACAGCGGAAAATGACAGATGTTGCTGCCATAGATGCTGCTGGAGTCGATGAAAAGCGAATGCGACGGCAGACGACTCGTTGACGAATGCACGTTCAACAAAAATTCGACAGTTCATTCACACTGGAAGTACGCCAAGGCGGGCGGTGCTACTTGAAAGCAAATTAATTCAATTAAATTGTCAACGAAAATCAGTGCGTATGAGTGACAGTTCCAGTCGACACGCTCGCCACTTGAAAGTACTTTCATGCAAAATCGGGAAGAAACATCAAAGATTTTAAAAATAAATCCAAAGCAATCGCATGCTTCATTAATGCTTACATTTACTTGCATACGAAAAATTTTCAAGGTTGGCGGACAACAAAAATGTTTGAGTATCTTCAAAAACTGTTTTGTAAATACATATGTACAAATTTTTCTGCTCATCAAGTTACATATAAAATTTTGGAGTATAAACCAAGATGTAGTTAGGTAGAGAAAGCTAAAAAGCATCCACCTAGGAGGCTACTCAGTGCCTCCACGGAAAATATGGAACACTAAACCCAGTAAAGTGATACTTTTCATTAAGAGCCTAACACAACTGGATTAAATACACGCCAGCACAAAAAATTCATACGGCGGTCGCGGTGCGCAGTGGCTAAGAGACTAGATTCCTACTCCAAATATAATGTAATCTTACTGCTAATATCTCTACTAAATACAAGTGCATCTCTCACATTGGTGCTAAAAATAGAACGAGCATACACAATATAATGCCAGAAGGCTAGACTTAAGTCTCATTTACCAGCTGGGCTATTCAATTTAACTAGTCATCATATTCACCTTTCTTGGGATCCATGTTGAATTTTTTGCGCCCGATCGACATTTGCTTATCTTTATTGGAATGTTTGCAGTCTTCAGGCACGTCCAGTGCCTCCATTTCGGAGACAACCTCGCAGAGTTCATCTTTTATTTGCTGCAAAAGAGAAGCAAAGCAAAACAGAAAGCATTTAAAAAAGTGAAATTAATATAAATATGTATTTAGCAATGTGCCAAATCAGCATTGAAGTCAATCTTCATAATCACGCAATGACAATGACTCACTCAATGGCAAAATATTTAGAGGCGCTGTCACTGAGAATAAAGAACAAATAATGCCAAGCAGTGCAAATATTTAAGCAGCTGTATTTTTTTTACATACTACAAAAAAATGTCAAGCAGCAGTTGTTCACACACACACATACACACGCACGCCCAACCACAAACTGTTATTAGCATAATAATAGCGCTGCTGAATCCATACAGTCGCCAGACGGAAGCGGAAAGCAAAATTTCTCCAAAATGTCAACGGCATGCGAATTTCGAAAATAACTCGCACACTGTTTACTCAAAAAGTACGAAGAAACGCATAAAAGACATTTGCAGTTGAATGACAACAAACAACAACAACAAGTAATCAAATGCTGCAAAATACAACATTTATAGAAAACAGACAACAAACTTTTGGAGCACATTTAAAATCGAGTATGAGCAGAAAATTATTATAATTTGTAAAACCTAAACAAAAATACTCACATACATAGAAACAGTGACTGACAAAAGTATGCGGAGTAAAATTTTACAGAAAAATTATATATTTTTAAAAGAAATTTCTGAATTGAAAATCAAGTGTTAGCATTTTTTAAATAATTCAACATTTTAGTTGAAGCAATTAATTAATGCCATTCAGAGCTCGAATGTATGAGCTCCTTTCTCTAATATTAAATTCCAAGTATTTTTTTGAGACACTGTACAAACGCAGGCATGCATTCAAATGTGAACGATCGCAGCGCCATTGTGAGGCTTTACATGTGTCATCTGCGCACTCACCGGCCTCCCCCACCACCATCACCACCCGCCTACCCAGTAGAGTGTAGTGGAGCAACGCGACCGCATACAAAACTTTGCACTGGCGAGATAATTTCTCTAAGCAATTGAAATGCCACTTGGACTCGTTTTATTTTTTATTTAGCTGGAGTTCAATTTTAAACTAAGCATGCATTTTTATAATTTTTCATTTATACATGCAGATCACTGCTTGACAACACACTCTAAAATATAATGCACTTTACTTTATATCAAAATAAGTAGCGAATAGTACTATGAATGTTAGTTAATGGATGAAAATGTTGTATGTAAGAGAAAAATATTTTACTCTAACTAAGCTCCGAAAAAAAAGATTGATCACAGAGGAAGAATGGTTCTTTGAGAATCGACTTAACGTTTAGTGTTAATTTTATTGTACAATATATTAGATTAGATTAGATAAGATAAGATAAGATATGCAAAATCGCTTAGGAATATTTTCAAGTGCATTTATGAATGAATGAAAGCAAAACAATAAACAATAATGAGATTTGCAAATAAAATAGTGATGAAGTCATTCTTTGTATTCAAAAATATTCCAACGAAAATGTTTTGCGGTATTATTAGATAACACGCTGACGACAAGCGCATCATCAAGAATTGTATGAAGAAGAAGTGTACTCGTATTATCGTTGATCACAAATACAGTAATTCGAGTAATAAAACATTTACTAAAATTATTAATAAAAAAAGTCAACTGGTGGCTTTATTTTTCTCTGTTAGATTAGAATTCCTTAAACTAAATATGATAAACTTGCAGCTGAGAGTAGCTTTTGTTTGTAATCACCGTTGATACACTCATGCCTGAGAGGAAGTTTTCCATGTTTAACGTTAAAACACTCGTCGTCAACGTGTTAAATTTTGATATCAATTGCATCAAACTAACATTCATTATATTCTGGGGTGGTTTCATATACGAAACAAGCCGACTAGTAGCACAATGGCAATCATAGAAACCTCCACCAGGGATTCGCTTGTATTTTTTCAACCCTTGCTTTATATAAAAAAAAATCATATTTGTAAAATTCTATTTGTGTTTAAGAATTCAATCATGCCACCCAGACAAGTCAGACAGACAAAGAGACGGACGGACAAGCAAGCCAGCAGACAGAAGAAAAAATCAGCTTGCTGTAATTGAACTTCATACCAAAGATGACTGTGACTCTTATAGAACTATTGCAAAGGGTGACATGAAAGAACGAGCATATTCGGAAGTAAATTGAGCTTCAAATAAATGTATCTTTAATTCAAATTCAACTTAGAGTTAGAATACAATATTTTTGTAACAATTTATAACAACTCGTATAAACTCGTATAACAATTTATAACTTTATACTTTAAAAAAATTGCCTATATGAAAAAATAACAATGACAATTTTTATCGATTGTGACTGGAACGCCAGAATAGTGCTATTAAAAGACAGCTCAATTGACAGTTTTGATATATATATGTATGTGAATAACGTCAATGCCCGTAATTTTCCAAACACAAATTATTCACTTCCTGCTGTGTATAGATGGTTAACTTTCCCCACAAAATGCTTGGAACTTGTCTATTTGGTGGCATAATCAGCAAGAAAGTAAAGAGAAAAAAAAAACAAGTTAGGAAGCATCAGTCGGGCTTCACCCACACAGTAATACGCTACAAGTTCCCAAGTTGGCTTCATAAAGGGAAAGTATAGAACTTGAAAGAGACGGACCATGTGCATTTTCAGGAGAATCTTGATTGAATTGAATGATACATCAAATCGGCTGTGTATACTATAGAAAAGGCACGCAATAAAATGAGCCTTGCTAAAAAAAAACCATTCCCTATCAAAACAATCATTTGTATCATATTTTCTTTCAATAAAAATAATTTTTAATAAAGCGAACTTTTTTTCAGTTATGCTTACCAAAATATTTCACTGATTTTATCGCCTATAAAGTCAGCAGATCAGGCACATTTACATAAATACTTATAAAATATCAAATGTAATTCCTTTAGCTATATAATTAAATAAATAAGTGCCATTTAAATAGAAATATTTTTGCCTATGGGTGTATTGTGGACGATTTATTCTTCACCTGATTTGGATTATCTTAGAACTTGAACAAGAAAGCTGTATCGGATAACTAATATATTTTTATCGGAACGACAACGGACAGACAGACAGACAGACAGACAGACAGACAGACAGACAGACAGACAGACAGAAGGAACAAACGGAAATGGTCACAGAAAGTGATAGCAATAATTTCTATATGTTTCATATCCATAACCGGAACAGCTACTAAATTTCCAACAACATGACTGTAGGGCATAAAAACCGCGTTAAGTAAACAGGTTGCAAGCTGCGCTCGCTCCAACGGCTGATGAAATTGATTGCAGCGGCGCGTAGTAAAGAATGTCTATGATTTAAGCGCGACACAACAAGCCGGTCGGTCAGCAAGTGGCATGCGTGCCTTCCAAGCGCTCATTGAAATACACACTTAATGAGTGATGTCAGACAATCTTAAGAGAAAAATGCGGATGTATTGTGAGGCAAACCAGTTACGACGACGACGACGAGACAGACAGCATGGATTTAAAGGAATCAAATTAATAAAAAGTTATTTAATCAAGCAGCGACGAGCAGAGCAGAGCACAGATTGGGGGGAGCAGTTGAAAATGCTGCAATTTCAATAATGAACTGGAAGACAAGCGCACAGAATACACAACAAAGTGATTACATCATACCATACCTGGTGGCGCATTATCACAGCACTCTCGGTGCGAGCGATGTTGTTGCGATTCTGTTGGATTACGTTGCGACAGATATTGCACAGATGAGCGTCATCGTTGTTGTTGTTGATATTTGTTTTGTTGTGCCGGTGCTGATGGTGGGAGTTGCTTTGCGTATCGTTGTCAGGTTTGATGTGATCTTTGCTATTCTGGGAATTGCGCTCAGTTTCGCTCTGCGAATTTGAGCTGTCATCAATGAAGCGAAGTTCGCCGTCCTCGAGCGTCATCGGCTGCAGCGCGACTGCTGGCTGAGAGGCGCAGCTATCAGCATCACCGTTGCACTGCTCAGCAGCTTCCAGCTTGTCGTCCAGCACACAGCCAAGACTGTTGGAACGTGTGTTGCGCTTTGGTCGCCGCGCCACCACCTCGCCACGCTCGTTCAATAGCAGTTCCACAGGCCGCGAGATAATAAGCGTACGTGTTGTGGTCGTGGTGGTGGTGCTCTTCACTTCGGAGCGTTTGTTCAGAACGACTGTGTTGTTTGTGCTCTCGGTTGTTGTTGTTGTTGTTGGCAGGCGCATAACTTTGACATCTCGACTGACGTCCGTCTCGACAGTTGTTTGTGAGCTTATGGTCGATATGGAGGAGGGCGAGTTCAATGGCGCTGGCGCTGGCGTTGTTGTTCCGGCGGCAGCGCAGGCAGCTTTGGCTTTTGGCGGCATGGGTGGCGTAGTGGGGCGTGAAATGGGCAGCATGTTGCAGCAGCAGCGCGAGCACAGCTGCGATACACGTTTTCCCGTTACAAGGCCGCGACGATCATCATCATCATCTTGTTGCAAATTATCCACAGACGACGCACCTGTCGTCGCTGTGAAAGCGTTCGCACTTTCAGCGCTGCTGTGTGCTGTTTTGTTTATTTTCGGCGGCTTTTTCAGCGCAGCGGCCACATCCGACGTCACGTAGAACGTCGTGTTCGAGCTGAGGTCAATGCAACTGCGCTGAAACTGCTTATCGCCGCCGTGCAGAGCTGCTGCTGTCTTCTTATTCTTGGGCTGTCGACGCAGTGACGAAAACCAGTTCGAGATACTCGGTCGCTTTTGCTGCAGGGAAGAAGCCATGTTCCCCGCGCTCGCTTGCCTCTTTGTGTGTTGAACTTCAGTTACCTTTTTTGTTGTTGTTATTGTTGTTGTTGCTTTTTATTATTGTGCCAGATAATTTATTTGTTGTTGTTGTGGTTGTTGTTGTTGCACTTGTTTGGTTCACCACTGATATACATATATTTCTTTTTTGCCTTCACATGTATGAAGAAATTGTTCACTTCCTTTGAAATCTTGTTTAAGGTAATATCTCTCTTTCAAGAATTCTTCATAAGATCACGTTACACTTATTGCGGCAACACTGCGCATGGGAACTACTTCTTGTTCTTGTCACTTTAGTGCGGTTTTGGTTGCTTTCAACATCTGCAAGTAATTGTTGTTGGATATTGTAGAGATTGCACATACGCACACGAGGGGAAAGTGCAGCAGAGACGAGGCTAAGAAAAACCTCAAGTGTTTAAGCGCCAAAGGCTACACATAAGACAATGATGCCACTTTCCAAATGGCGTCTTGTCTAGTCTTCCCCTAAGGCCCTTATTAAATTATATCTAAGCAACAAAGAGCAAAGTCGCGACGCTGCATTTGCTTTTGGCTGCCGCCTTCCGTTTGCCTGTCGGTCATAAAATAAATTACGCTAATGCGTGGAAAGGTGGCTGAGTATCCTGCAACAAGGACGCGGCTGCTACTTACGCGCATAAAACAGCAGACAACAAAGAAAGCGCAACAAAGGCCAAGAGCATGTGTCTACTGTGTGTAGCATATTGCATATGTATTGTGTCTGCAAGCGATAGAATATTCTGCATTAACCCTGTAACGCTTATCTTTTTCAATAAATGATGTACGATTTCAAAGTATGAGCATGAAAAAATTAGCTTATAGTGTAAGCCTAAAATTATGCAATTGTTTTTCAAATGTTTTTACCCAAAAAAGTTTTAGTGTTTCCGACTCACATGCGGAATTATTATGTTCAATTAATTTTAATTATGTACATAATAATTAAACGAAAACATTTTTACAACACATGATTTTAAAAAAGCGATGTAGTCGAATTCACTAGCATAAGTCTTTCAGGGTTAAGAGGTTTTTGACAAATGAGGCAGCAAAATAAAGGTATGTGACTTCGGATCGAAATCGATTTGAGTAGTGATTCAATTTTTAGTGCGACCGATTTCAAATTTGATCAAAGCAGAAATGTATTACATGTTTAGTGAAAAGAAGAAAAATATAAGCGCAGATTTTTTCCAACAGTATTATTATACTTTTGAATAACAATTCTGAATTGTTTCGCTCAAAACTTGTGTATCTATCTACTCTTCCAAATACAAACATCAATTCGTAATATTGTAAAGCTTTTGTAAACATATTCGTTCAATACAACTACAACACATTCTTTAAAATTTAAAACAACGCACAAAACGTAATTCTCGCATTCGATAATATAAAAATGCCCATGCATACGAATTAATCAAAATTTGTCAGCACTATTAGTAGTTTTTCTTTCCCAAAAAATTAACATATTATAGTTTCGTATAAGTTGAGCGCCTTTTTAAAAATAACCTTTTTTGAGACTGTCGTCAATACGTGAGTGGAATAATAGAAACCCCCGACGTCTTTGAACCGCGACGATAAAATCACAGACAATCAGCAGCAATGGACTTAATATGCATGCATACACAGACAGATAGACTGTTGTGTGTCTATATTTGCGTCGCATGTGTGTGTAAACCACAAAATGTCGCCGGTCGCAAAACACAACAAAACAACCTCTTCACACAACACACCAAGAAACAACACCATAAAATCTCGTTAAGTACTTTTGACTGGCTACCTGGAGCTGTCACAGTGACAGTGAGGGAAAGAAGCCTTCCAGCGACAGGTAGTTGCTGGGTTGGCAGCAGGCAGACAACTTAAAATCTATTCAAAATCCAATCAAATACGCACTCATACAAAACTAGTTGAAAATGATAATAGTGTGAAGGAAGCACACACCGACAGACATGGAAGGCTTGTCATTTTATTACCAACTTATCTGGGAAATTTATTTTGTGGCTTCTCTCTTCATTACTGAGGATTTATTTCGGAATTTGATATTTAGAGAAATTTGAAGTCGAAATGGAAAAGTGATATATTACAATCATAGTCGTAACTCGATGCTGGTGTTTAGTTACAATTGACTGGCATTTCATTCAATGATTAACTTTTTTATTCGGAAAAATATTTATTTACAAAAAATAATACCAAAATATTGAAATGTTACTTTTGTGACTGTCGTCAGAATAGCACTGTCACTGTCATCTTTATGAGATAAGAGATGTAGGTTTTAAAACTCACATTCAAAATCAAAATATATGTAGGTACTTCATAGTGTGAAAATAGTAATATCTGTTATAACGTTACTGTGTTGGAAGACACGAATTGATAAAGGAAAAAGAAGAAGACTACGGAATACAGCCAAAATACATATGTATAAGAGAGGCGGAATTCCATAATTCGATATCGAACGCAATCTATAGCTTTTTTAATCGATTCTGCATTTTCAAAATCGAATTATCGTCGCCAGCTATCGAATTTTTGATAACATTTTCAATAATTGCCGCAAGTGCATGATTTTGCTGTAACGATTGCACGATGTCGTTTCGATATGTCGCGAAAACGATTGTGATCGATCGACTAAACTCAAAACTTTTGAGTCAAAAGTTTTATATGCTAATTTTTTCTAAACAAAATTTGCCGAGAATTCACGATGAATTCAATGACAGCAGTAATTAGAAAAGAATAATGGCATGTAGACAACATATGTATGAGTGTAGCGTCATTTTACTTCAGCATGACCGAACACAAATTATGTACACACAAGTTAGTTTATTTTCAGTGTCTCAATGTCTCCAAGTGATGGATGTGCTACTGGGGGATTCTAAAGCGATTAAAGAGATAAACTTATAAAAGCAAACGGAGCAAGGAAAATGAATTGGACGACTACTGCTACCGCCGATGCAATGCGGGCATGCTAGATACCATTTTTGATATTATCGCGAGAGCTTGTACGACAGCAAAATGAAATTAGGCAGCAACAAAGCGGAAATGGCGAACCGGCTTAGGGATTACACAAAAACCACACACTACCACAAAAGAAAAAGAAGCATGAGTTCACGCATCTGAACTGCAAGTAATTCAAATCCAATTAACCAAGGTGAGTGTGAGTGAGGGAAAACTGTGAAAATCGTATGGGAAAAATGTTGCGAGAAATTGGAGCAGTTGCCAGCAAAATAACAACAACAACTACATATGAAAATGTAGAAAGCAATAGTAAATCATTTGTAATGAGTCTAAGTACGTAGATTTTACATGCATCATTTGTAAATGAAACAAGTAGGGCTTTCACTTTCGACGCACTTTCGTTGCAAGATCAACGACAACAAAGGAGGAAAACAACTTTCGTTGACAGTTTAAAAACTTTTTTTTTCATTTTGTATTCTCAAATCGTACATTTTGATACTACATACTATATCATAATTTCATGGGCGAGCTTATTTCGCTGTCTCAATATAAAGAGTGGCATTTCACTGATTTCAAATCAATAGTTTCTCATCTCTGTTTAACAGCGAACTGATTACAAATCAAAGCAATAGAAATTGCTTGCGATTTGAAACAGAAAAGGCTTTAATGATTTGTTGAACTTGGCTATGGAATAAATTTCAATTAAGAGTGACAATAACATTCTGTGTAATTTTTGTAGAAATAAGTTTTAAAAACTTGTTATTTTCATAATTTTGTGAGGGATACGAGTATGTTGTCATATGCCGCACTGCTAGAAGAACTAAAGGCACATGCAAGTATCGGGACAGTAGGAGCAAAAGCGCAGCTATTAGATATGCAAAGTGTCAAGCAGGCAGGGAGCGCTAACGGCTAGAATGTCAAAATCTAAACAGAATTCCTAATATAAAGTCTGTGTCAGAAGAAAGGCAGCGCGATTTTTTTTTTCGAAGTACAAAAAGGTTTTTTCAGTTGATTTTCTTCCACTTATAAATTTCTTCAATATCAAAAAAAGGAAAATAACAAACATTTTGTATGCACATATTTGTTGAAAATCTGCGCCGCCTATCTGCTAACACAGACTGTACGACTAGATAATGCACATACCATCAAAGTCATGTACCTGCCTGTCTGTGCATTCACCCGCTACCCGCTTGCTGGCTCCACTAGCTGACTGAATGTTTTTATTGCTTCTGAGGTAAGGAAAAATTCAAAAAATGCGGCTACGCTTAAATATTCTGCCGGCGCGTATTTAGAAGCATTTCAGTTTGTGGGGAATTTTTATGATTTTACGTGAAATTCCCTAACATAGCAGCCAATGCACAAATAATTCCGTATGCATGCCTGGCTTACGCTTTATTTACTTGATATTGCTGCTGGCAATTACCTACTTCATTCAGACAATTAAGAACTTATTCAAGAATTATTTTGATAGCGAAAAAATGTTAACTTGGAAGAATAAGCTTTGAGGCTATTATGCCTTTCCTGCTTAATGGCGCCAATTTCTTTGCCTAGTACTAAGGCTCGGGCAAATTTTATTATAGCATCGAAAACGAGTTTCTTCTATTTTAAGTAGGAGAACTTTAGACTTGAACTGACTAGACTTAACGCTTAGCTTTTTGCTGTCTCATCGCACGAAATCTAATAAATTCGCATATGTTAAGATTTCAAGCTTCTGCTCATTGCGTCATTTTGCTATAAAAAGCTGCAAACATTTGACTTGTTTAAATGTATTTAATTTGCATTCATTTACATCTCTCGAGTATTTTTATTAGTCTACGAACTTGTGTACTAAAATGTAATTATGTTGAAAAGAATATTAGACATGTTGATCTTAAATTGCAAGCATACATATGTAAAACGGTTCATTGATCTAGCCTGGTCTAAATGATCTTGCAAAATATAAAGTCAAAATTATAATCAACAGAATTTCACTAGTATATTTAAAACCTTTTGGTAACAATTTATGAAGCTCGTATCAGGGTAGCAATCACTAGGGTAACATTGGGTCAGTGGATAAGTGCTCGGTTCCTGGTGCGTGAAGTCGCGCTGGTTCAAATCCCAGCTGGCACACATCTATTTGAAAAAATTGTTTGTTCCACAAAGGAAGAGGACAACTGTAACGGGTCTCTTGTATATTAAAGCACATACTTCAGGATTGAAAACTCATTTGTATTGAAGTAAAAAAATGCTTCTTAAAGAATTATGAAATATTATTATGGAAAGCTCCACTTTCGTCTATCCCCACTAACCTATAATCCTTTTCAGACAAACAAGCGCTTTGCACGTGTAGGGGATGACCCTCTGACTGTTGGTTCATAACAACAAAATTAAAATAATGCGCTTTAACAAATTGTATAAGCAACGGTGACAAATTAAAATGGTATTTTTTAAATGTTATCATGTACTAGAAAAACTAAATTTTTTTCAAAATTGTTGCATTTCGAAACTAAGCAATAGCTTGTTTTTCACAATTGCAAACTTGATACGACTATATAGAATTTAGGCTGCGCTGTTTCACAGCAACAAGGGCTAAAGCGATTAGAGACTTTATGCATTTGAGAGCAGCCGTTGAAAGTCGGCGGCGCGCATATATACAACATGTAGTTGCAGACAATGCGACTGCGGCAGGAAGCATTTTATCGGGAACAACAGCAGCGACAGCCTGGGCACAAAGCCGCGGCTTTTACGTCAAAGCACTCATTCAAAGGCGATAAGACAGAACGTCGTATACGAGTAGGTTCTTGGTGCATGATAAAACGCTGCTAACAACAACAGCTACGCAGAATTACTATATCTTTATACTTTTGGATTTGCATGCGAGAAGTAGAAGTGGAAAGGCGGCTCTGCCCTATCATCCATCGACCAGCGTCAAAATAGCTCGAGCTGAATTTTTGTCAAAAATGCTTTGTTTCAGAGTTTACTTAAATCTGGCAGGGAATGTTGGAATTTCTTGTTGCTCTAGTGCTGTATTGTTGTTGTTGTTTCTTTTGGGCATGATGTCTGGCATGTCAACGATTTTACATATTCCTCTTCACATACATATGTTCACATGTGTTGCTTTTCTAAAAACCAGACGCGACACAAACACAAAATTCCATAAAATTCTCGTTCCTGATGTTATTCAATGTTATTCTTTTTTCGAAATTTCCAACATATGCCGGCAGCGTTTCGAACTCGCATTCATATTTGAATTTGTTGAAGTCCTTGAAAATGTCTTTTAGCAGCTCGTTGAATTTCTATCTACTGTTTAACGATGAAATTGTACAAAAATAAAGCCATTCCTCTTGGAAAGCAACTCGATGTTTATGTGTTTGCTAGACTTTTACCAAATCAAAGGCAAGTCAAGCCACTGCAACAAGAGTGCAGGCAGACGTCATACTGGTTTGGATATACAAAATATATACATACTATATGCACGTATCTGCTTCGACAATGTTTATGCATTTCCATTCACTGCTTATTCTATTTCTGACAGCTTAGATGATGACACGCTGCTCTTTTCTAAACTATTGAGTATTGTATCTGTCAAACGAACAAGTTCGAAAGCGTTTTGAAAATCGTGCATGTCTTTCTTATATTTCAGTCGAAATTCAAGTTTAAACAAAAATTGCATAAAACATAACTCACATATCAAAAGAAAATCGTGTAAGACACATCAGAAAATAATGTGATACATTACTCACATATATATAAAGGGTTTTGCAATAAGGGCAGATCGAAAGATATGGCGCCACACAAATAAAAATTCTTTATCTTTTGTTGTAGCATTTTAACAACAACTGACAGCATTTTCCAAAATTAAATTTTGAATTCAGAAATTTTGTCAAATTCATTTTGATATTTTAAAAATTAATTTTTGAATGCTGCATTAAAAAACGCATTTACAGTTTGAAAGCAAGATTTCGAAACTAAAACATCAAGGTTAACACATGGCACAAGCGAATGTGTATATGTTAATATATTTTGCTACACAACAAAAAAAAAAAGACGAATACATGAAATAAATATTTCCACAGAATTAGAATTAGGTTTGTTTATGAGAAGGCGCCGTCGGCCTACAAAAACAAAAAGGCACGCTTCTTTCATTTAGTTCTGCCATATTTTGAAATGTCGGCGTGCGCTGCTTTAGATTAGAGATATGTATTTTGGCAGTAATATGCAAATTGCCAAATTTTGTTTGAATGTTTATAAAAAGTTTATGGCAAATGAAGTTAGAATTTAGTAGCAAACATATTTTTCGAATTCAGCATTTTCAATTTAACTTTTCTCAACTTCAATTTATAATTTCTTATTGCTAATTTCTCATATAAATCTTACATTTACTCGTCTTCAATTTAGCTTTTCTCAACTTCAATTTACAATTTCTTATTGCCAATTTTCTATTTTTTATTTTAAATATATGCATTTTTTATTTACTAATTTTTCATTTATCTTAACCATTTTTAAGTTGACTGCTATTCTCATTTACAATTAGCTTTTCCTCATTCAAAACTAACTATTATCATTTCTCAGTTTGTTTTAATTTTAATTTTACATTTTCTCATTTTCAATTTGAAAACGTTGTAGATTTACAAAAGCTGCAGTCAATATGGCAGCGTAGCAAACACATTGAAATGATCTTTGAAAATATTGGAAAGAAGAAAGAGAATTTACGAGCTGCATGAAAAATGTTACAACTTGAAAGCCATTATGGCCAAATTGCAAGCAATAAATCAAGCGAGCAACATTAGCATGGGCAAAGACGCGGCAGTGCCGCCCTCTATCGCTTCTAGTCTAGCTGCTAGTCGGCAGCGAAACACACAATTAACCCAAATCAAAAAATGTCGCAGCATATATATGCATAATATAAATTGTGATATCTTACAGATGCACAGATATGTATATGAACTAGAAAAGCAAGCACACATACATAGTACATATAAGCAGATTGTCATAAAACAAAATGAATTGTGGGAATTCGAGAGCGAAGAAAGAAAACGAGCAGATTCAAATGTGAGCAACAACAAAAAAGATAGAAACTCACACGAATGCGATGCAGCTAAATTTAAAACAAAGAAATCTACAGATACTATCTATAGCTATAGATACAGCTACAAAGCATTTATGTAGTTCGAGAAAGTAGCCGCAATTTGTAGACATAACTAAATTGATGTAGATTAAGTTTGAGATTAATTGTATTCTATATTGCGAATCTAAATCAGTCAGCGAAGGAGGAGGAGAAGAAGTGAGGTGGAGGTGTGCGTGCACACTGCAGTTTATTCCCCCTGATGGATGAAACGGTGGATTAACTGCAGCAGCAGCGTTTAACAGAAACTGCATGGCCTATCGAAATGCGGCGCGGCGGAATGTAAACAACGGCACGACAGACAGACAGATAGACGCGCGCTGGTTATGAGCGGGCTGTGGAAATTTATGATCGCCTCAATGGGCTCGGCAGCAGCAATAAGATGATGAGGAATTAAGTTGAAAATGTGGCGCACGAGTTACCGCTCTTTGGCGCTAAATTACGGTGGCACAATGGCGAGGGTGCGCGTTGCACGTTTGAAAAGTGCAGCAACGGCAGCGGTGTCTATATTTAGAGACATGCACAGCAGAAGCGCAGGGGGTGCAGAGCACTTTTGAATTCTTGACTGTTTGCGGCATTGCCATATGTGCATTTGCTATTGTTGTATTTGCTTTGCATTAGGAAAGATTTACTTACAGGCTATAGCTACAATTTATTAAGAACTATATTTTGGGGACAAAATTTAATTGCAGTCATCGATATAAAGAAATAATAATACTTCATTTTTGTGTCCAACACAGAGAAATTGCCGGGTGACATTATTCAAGGATGCTCGATTGTTTAAAGGTTACCCCCTTTCAATGTCAAAAACATGAACAAAAGAAGTCATACAAAAAAATTTTATTCTTCAGCTGATAAAAGTTTTAAAAAAATGTATACAATGGCGGCATGTGAGACCAGTGCCTTACTGCGTTCATAAAATGTCCCAAAGAGTATATACATAACTACTTTGCGAGAAATTCCTTTTCATTTTATTGCATTGTTTACGTTTCTTTACAAACGCCACGTCTCTTATTAAAATAGCATTACAGCGCACAGTACGACGCCAGTTCCCGCTCCTCGCTCACAGCATAATTACCAAGCAAGAAATGCAAGTGCAAAAGTGCCACTTGTTGCCTCTGATCTTCTTCGAACTCCTGCTCTAGCTGCTTTAAGCTATAAAATAGCAGGTAGTATAAGGCTTAAATGCATCCTAAGCAGCACATGAAGAAGACTGCAGCGTTGCTATTAGTCGTGAGTGTATTCCTTTTTACTACGGCTTAGATGGAGTGCATTACAGTGCATCGATATTGCACTTGAACAGCACACCAAGATGGTATCTGTACTCGTTTTTGGACAACGAGTCACAGACGATAAACTGGCAGCAATTTCAAAATAAGAATAATCATATGCAGAGTATGATGAGATACTCGTTTTTCTTGAGCTACTACTCACGCATACTCACAGAAATTTGAGCGGTGTCAGTAGCACGCTGGTAGATTTAAATTTTGAAGTATGCTTCATATTTTGACTCTTGCTCTGAGTCGATGATCTAGAGTGGCTCTCAATGAGCTACTTATATGTATCTGAACTTGTGCATGAATTGGGCATGCATGCATTGTGGCATAAGAAAGGCAATTATTAACAGTGTTGCAAATATATAAATGTAGCAATATTGTTCCGCTTGACTGTATTTCCGTATGTCTCTAGAAGCTTTGTCAAACTGAATTATTTAATTTATCTTATTTTGTATACAAAAGAACAATAGTTTCGTTTGAATTGTAGCATGTATTAAATATTTTTCATAGTGTTACATTTATTGAATTTTCAACATTTTCAGTTCCACATAAAGCCATCAAAGAAACATCAACAACAAGGGCAATGATTTTAATGGTCCTTATACATAAGTATATGCACTTTCCCTATTCCTTAGAAATAATAAACAAAGACAGCAACGCGACGCTTAATTAAAAGCAACGTATGGCAACGCCATTATGTAGAGACCAATTGAAGCAAGGGCTCTTCCCCTGCTGTTTATGAAACAATTTTCATCAGCTATGCACACTCATAGTATTCGACGAACTATGCTGAGATAAAGAAATTGCTCAGTGTATTTTACACATAGAGATATAATGGGATTTCATAGAATGATGATACATGGAAGTCGTAAAAGTGCACTTTAATAGTACAATTAAACTATTCACAGACACAATGCATATACATATATACATATATAGAATACACATTAACTTATGCATATGTATTCTCTTACACCGCAAACAGAACGCTTCATCCCTTCTTCCACTTGCTTAGTATCAAATAACAAAAGCAAGTTACTTCGAGCGTTAAGTGCTAGTATTTAATTAAAGTGCTCTATATTCGTTTCTTTTTTCATACTTTTTAATGAACACGTAATATGGAAATATCTGCTTATCAACCCCTGAAAGGTAGTACCTATACTCGATACTTGTATGACTGCTCCTTACTCCCTCTGGAAAACCGAAAAAGCGTGCATTACTCTTAAAATTTGCATGCGTGTCTGTATGGCGATGTACACGCCCACTTTACGCATGTATGAGTCCATGTTTGTAAACTTCTGTATGCTAGCGAACAATGGCCTCAAGCAGCATATTCACAAAAAGGCGCCTTTATGTTGAAGCGGGGGGTAAGCGCAATCCCTTGTAATAAACCCCTAATTGATGTCAACTAATTTGCTCTGCCGTTTTTCCCTCGAGGGAAAAAGCAATCGACCTTTAATGCACACTTTTCTCAAGCAGCGTGGACCAGTCCCAGTCGTTGTTGCTTTGTATGACGCACAGCGACGATCAATTACACATGCGAGTATTCCAAGCGGAATGAGTGGCAGAAAAAAAGTCTACACATCGACAGTACGATAGCGTTCTTCAAGTTCGTATAGTGTAATTGAATTTCATTTCGTAAGAGGGGAAAGGAAGGTAGACTGCGCGAGTCGTTCGCTCAGTTCAATGATATTGAGCTATGGCAATCTTGATTTTTAAACGAATGCATCGGGTTAAATGGTGTGTAGACATGTTGACCTAGGACAACAGTACGACTAACAGAGACGTCAGATATGGAACTATAGTTAAATTCTCTTATTTGCTTTAATAAAAAAATTTCATGTTTTTTTAAAACGCTGCAGCGTGTGTCCTACCATCTCTTGATTAAGCTTAGTCAACTTGGAAGTAACATGGCTAACTGAGCTGTAGAAAAACTCAAAGCTAAGAATCAACTCAGCGCTGAAGTTCGCTAGAAGCTCTCTCTTTCTTACAGTTTATCATTTCCCTGATTGCTAAACAGATCAAAATGTGGTATCGCTAGCGAAAGTAAGCTCATTGTGCCTGCCAGTATAAACTTCCAGTTTAAAACCAAAATCGCTACTCTTAAGGCGGCCAGCATATGTTTAAAACGAAGATTAGCTACATAGATTTTGGTTTAAAAAAAAGTATATACATATAAATGGAAGTTTTCTGCTCAAGTTCAATAATAGGTGTAAATCATTATATATGTATATGTGAAGACCACAAGAATTAACAGTCCGCTAATTGACAGATGAGAAGATAAATAAACAAAATATGCTAATAAAAGACGTCATGCTAAAAGTAACGAGAACGTAAGGAAATTTTCGATTGTCAAGTTCACAACAAAATAATGAAAGATATAAATACAAGTAAAAAAGTCAGAATAGGGCTCTCAGATCGCGCTGACTAGCAGACTAGATCCCTACTCCAAATTCAATCGAACTTTATATTTTCGCTGTGACACTAGGAATCTAGCAACTGTCAAAAATTCGACGTATTCGTTTGCATACTTTAGTATTTAAGTAGTCCTTTTTTTTAAATGTCTGAGAACTAAATTTGAATATTTTTGTAAATGCACAATTTTCATTATTGTTTTGGTTTGCATTGAAAACGTGTTTTCTTTTCCATTTACTATGTTTATACCCTACACCTATGGTAATAGGGTATAATAACTTTGTGCGAAAATTGTAACGCATTAAAGGAGCCCTCCTAGGTATAGACATAAGTATATAGAAATGATCAGAAACACTTTCTCTTTTGATTTCCGGTTGTCCGTCTGTCCGTCTGTCTGTCTGTCTGTCTGTCCGTCTGCGTGTTCGGAAAAAATAGGAAGAAGGAGTTGTCCGAATTGAACCAAATGTAGTACACAGTCACAGTGAACCTCGGGTTAGGTAAAGTGTTAAAATTAGTTAAATCGGTCTAAGGACACGCCCACAATGGGCCTGTAAGTCCCACTACCTCGGGTTTTTTTCGATTAAATTGCTATAATTTGTCTAATTACACATGCAAAGGAATAATACTTGGTATTTAAGGCAAGGTGTGGACCCTCTGTAAAATACCAAAAAATGGGCGTGGTCCGCCCACTGTATAGGCGGCAACAATTTTCCGGTAAAATGGCTCTTAATCGACTATTTATGCATTTAAACGAATGAAATTTGGTTCGCAGGTTAAGATGTAGGTCCTACATTCCATATAAGAAAATGGGCGTGGTCCACCCACTATATAGGCGGTAAGCTTAAAATCCTCATAACTTCCATAGTATATATACCAGAACGTCCATATTTGGACACTTCATTGCTGGTAAGAGTACCTTTAAATTTAAAAAAATGGGCGTGGTCCGCCCACCATGGAGGCGGTAAATTATATATATCGATATAGACCCCCAGAGCAGAGTGTCAATATTTGCTATATACAGTCCTATTAGGAATATCTCTTAGTTTGACAAAAATGGGCGTGCTCCGCCCACTCAGTTACTTGGTGTAGGGTATTATTCTGTCGGTGAAACCCGACTGATGCTTCCTTACTTGTTTTAACTATAAAACAATGCCAATTACAATATCTGAAGTCTGACTACTTCCATTGCTTCGCTTCTACAATCAAGCGAGTATTTAAAAATTCAGCCATAGTTAATTGCTGCAGTAGCAAGCAACACTGGAATTCTCTGCTTTTGTCATTCTCACAACCGGATGTGGCAATTTACGCTGGAATGATGGCGCTCTTTACATTTGCAATTTACGCACATTTATGTGCTATTTTAGTTACAACTTGTAAGGCTTATGGTATTTACAATTCTTCAGAAAGCTGGTATTCGAATTCGCACGCGGAAGTAAACACTAACTGCAACACGCTCCTGCAACATATCAGGCGCTTGTTTAATGAAAACGCTGCTAATGGTTAGTGAACACGTACAGCCAGAAAGGGGGCATAGTTAAGTGCAACTGCAGCTGGAATGTTGCATTTAATAAATTGTAAGCAAACGCTGGAAAGGGCGCGCAACTTTAATGACAGCGGCGTGCTGACAACTGCCTCTTTTGTCTCGTATTCTCCTTCTTGCAATCGAGTTTTGTATTGAGTCATGCACAAACTATGCAAATGCAATTAAGCAAGAAAAAAATGGGAGGGGGTTTAGATCAACGTTGCCACCTGCCTGCCTTGTAGAGAGCGAGATAGTGAGAGACTCAGAGCTCTTGGCTACGGTGTACGAGTATAACTCTGCCTGCAAAAAAGCAAGTAAAGAAGCATGAGCCGGGTTTTACCGAAAAATTTATATTCGATACTAACTACTCGTACTAACCAATCGGACGATGACCATTTTTCAAAGAATATAAGAGAATCCTGATCGGAGTATAAACGAATAATCTTGTATATGATATTCTAATGTATGAAGATACTACAGAGCTGCTTCGCCAAATTCGTAAAAAGTTTAATAAGCCGTATTATTAAGCAGATGCCATGTTTAAATGGTATACGTATATCAGTATAAAGTTAAATCAACTGGCTCAATTGGCATTCCTATGGTTCAGTTAATAAGTGCTCAGTCAGTGATGTGTGGAGCCGCTGGTTCAATCCCAGCCGATTCATGACATCTAGAAATATGTAAGACGGACAATCAAGATCAAAATGAATCGGTAATTTGTATAAACTTTGAGTGCCAATTAAACGAAATTAAGGCCCAAGCTCTGTTGGACGATGTGAGTGGCCAAAGCTCTGGATTTTGCGGCTTTAGACAGAAAAGGTTCATCGTAAAAATTATCGTTGGGTTTTCGAGTAGCTATCTGAGGCTCCTTTTTTACGAAATTCATTGTCATGGTATTATAAGCAGCGATGAAGCAGTTATACCAACATCTTTCATTCCAGTGTTCCTTATGATCAACTGCAACTGTAGCATAAAATAATTTTTAGGGAAAATTGTCTTATAAACTGCTCTGCATCAAATTGTTCAATAGTACGGCGCATTTACGCATACAACAATTCCATATGGAAAGAGGCCACACCTAAACATTTCGATGCACACTCCCTCCTTCACCACTCCCATTTTTCAATTGCGGCAGTGCCAAATGTCGTTCGAACAAAAAGTGCACTACTGCATTTTGCATGGCCCCGTCGCCGTCGCCACCAAAACAGACACTTTATTACAACAGCAAATGCCAAACGGTTGGTTGCTTTTCAAAGTGACAATTCGACTGCAAAAGCCACCAAACGAACAGTCGCACAATCCGCCACACATGGCATCCATTTGAATGGCAACCGCGCGAAATTCACAATTGTAGCAATTTGCTGAATCTGCCGGTGACAAGCACCGCAACACACAACAATAGCGAATTGTCGCAGACGAGAAGGCACTCGAATTCGGAGCGGAGCACCTAAAGTACAGCACACATTCAAGTGGCGCAAAGCAAACTATTTTAACGTATTCAATGGAACTGATAAAGAATACGACGAATTCCTCTAATCAACTCAGCTGCTCAATTTATTTGCTCAGTTACTGACCGTGTGCCGGTTTTTTAGGTAGATATGAAGAACCGATAAAAGCCTCCAATAGTCCAAAATTTTATCAATATGTACATTTTGTCAAAATATTTATTTACAAATTTTTCAAATCTAACGAATTCAAGCGAAAAGAGCAAATTAGTAATTTGATTTTCGAAAAAAAAGCTTATTACAATGTAGACGTTTGGAAAAAAAAATTAACATATTTTCTTCATAAGATTAAGCATAGAAAACTTTATAAACATAAAGAAAGAAAGAAAGAAACTTTATAAGAATCAAATATTAGCAAACTTTGTTCTTTTGTTTGCTGAGTAAAGTAGTAAACATATGTATATGTATGTACATATGTACATATGTATATTTAATAAAATTTAAATAATTCGTATGTTGAAAGTTGTGACCACATTTTGTTGAACGTCTAAATTCCTTTGTAACTCGCCGCAGATATAAAATTATTTTCGTGTTGTTGTACTGTTGTTTGCTTTTTTAATTTTTTACAAATATTTTGTACGTAATTTAAATTCCAGCAAAAGCACCTTGAATTTTATGAGTAATGAATACGAGCCATAAAACTGATGAGTAATATTTTTATCATATCTGAAAATGGTTAAGCGTAAACAAAAATCAATCTCGACATTGGCAAAGAAAGAATAGTTCTTTTTCTTTTTGCCTATTTCAAAACGAATAGAAATAAAATTCCTTTTCGAAAGTCTTTGTGCGGGAACTATAGAGAAGAAATGTGAAGATGAGTGCGGGATATAAGTAGTTCCTAGGGTGCCAGAAATGTGAAGATAGACGAATAGAAATACATATACATTGCAAAATTTTGGCTTATTAATAGAAATTTCAGCTAAAAAATTCGGTTACGTGCATTTTTCGCCTAAGTACCCAAAATTTCTGGAATTTTATTGAATGCAGCTAAGCGAATTTTACTGTATATGAAACTATACTGTGCTCCTGCCCCGCCATCGCTATAACTCGTCTGACTTGCTTAGTAGCGCCTGTCTTTTCTGGGCTCGAACAAATCTCGCAGCTATGTAGGTATCAAGACTCCTTGCAAAACCCATGCCGGGGTTCGGAACAGAGCAATTCTTTTTCTGCCGAGCTTTGACAGCTTCATTAATAGTTCTCTACAGTTCTCGTTTGAGCGGCGGTGAGTTGATCGACGACGATTGCTGCAGACTTTGTGAATTGACTACGTTATGAAGAACAATGCCTCTTTAATAATTAGGAAGGAACTATGTACATATTTTAATTTCAGAACAAGTTGCAGGTCGCAAAGCAGACATAAAATTCATAAAGTTATCAAAGCGCACCAAGTTCGAAAAGTCGAAGCCAACCAAGTTCTAGGTTTGGATCTTTAGCTTTAAGAGGGAAGCAGGGGAAAAAGAATGCACTGCACTTTCTCCCCCAATGGCGAACTATCAAAATAAATAAGAAGAAACTGCGGCAATATGCAAATGCAGCGGCGACGCAACGCAATTTCTTCGAGTTTACGTTAAAACAAGAGCATTCTTTGTTGTTGTGCACACTCTGATTAAAGAAAGTCGTTTAAATTCTCAACAACTGTAGTTGTTGTACAGAGCGATGGCAGAGTCTTGTTATTACAGTAGAAAACCAAGGGCGAAAGGCCAACAAAATATTACTTGACGTTGTTGTAATTTTACACTACTAACATATGTAAATTTGCATCGCATTGTGTTGTTGTTGCTGTTGTTGCACATACGATTAGATTTCGCGAAAACGTTACGGTACCCAGCACAGAGAATGATGGGTTCAAACTTCACAGGCACACGAGATAAGGCAAGACGGGACGACGACGACGACACCGAAACGCGCAAAATTCTTGCCGATTACAGCTAGAAGCCAGAATAGACTTTTGCGTATTTCACACTACAGCCACACAGAGCGTGCAAATATATTTTCGAAATGTAACGAGAAACGTGCTTTGTTTTCTTTTTGACACTGCCAGCAGCAGCGACAGACAGACGAAAGCCAGCCAGCCAGCCGAAATATATTCTTTGATTTGTCTTGTCTTTTTTCACACACCGCACGCACTCTCGATAATTATAACGTATCGACAAAGAAGCGAAAAACACCAAAGTAAATAAATTAAAATTGATGAAACGAACAAAACTTGCAAATTCTAGTGGCACGTCCAAGCGACCGTCTGTCACCACAACATCTTGCTTAGATTCTCGCACTCAGACTGAGCAGCAGGTTATTTCGTGACGACAATGCAACCCTGGCGGCCAGCCGGTCATCGCAGTGCTGCCAGTTTAAGCGATTTAATTGAACTTTTGGTATTTTGTAAACAAGTTTTTCAATTTAGTTATTGGTACATAGATATATGTATAAATAAGATGATAATAGAATAGTAGCAAAGTTATCACGAATAAAAATGAAACAAAAATGAAATAGTTTGTAGTAAGGTACGTATTTGATCAACTGTTTATGAATGTAGAAAAAATTAGCTAATTTTTATAATGCAAACAAAGCTTCGATGCTTTTTTTAAATAATTGTTAAAAAGTGCAAAAGGAAAAAACGCATTGTAAATGTTTCGGCTTGAATGAAGAAAAAGAAAAAGGAATATCCGAAACGTACGGAATGAAGAAACAAATAAACTAATTCCAAAGCGGTGCATCCACCAAAAAATTTGAGTCTAAAAAATTTACCATTATTTGGGGAAATGAATGCATTTTTAGTGTGCTAAACTTTTGTAACCGAGCTGTTGAATTTAATTAAGCGTGCAAACAAAAAAAGGGGGATGGGAAATCAAGCGGGGGATACTCTATTGATCTATTTTTTTAACCTATTTAAATTTTTTTTATTCAAAACTAAAAGCAGAGAACGTATGTGCTATATGTAAATTATATTCTGTTAAGATTTGAAAATTTACATGAAAAAGTAAAAAATGTGGCAGCAAGGTTCGAAACAAATGAGAGCAAGCGCTGAATAAAGATATGCGCCAGGGTTGTTAGCTACACATAGGACTGTTTACATTTGGTATACTTTAGAGAGGAATATAGAAATAAATAGGTATAATCAAATTAAGATAATTAAATTGGCTATCGTAATTCTCATAGAATACATGTAAGTTCAGAATAAATAATATTGCCGTTGACTTTATTCGGCAACACAAAATAAATACATACAACGAAATGTAAACAAAAGCAGCCCTGATACATCTCGACGAAAAAAGTGTACAAGATTTTCAAAGTTTGTACTAGCATACTTTCAGGCTGATTATTTAAAGCAAGATTACCCTTGTAGCACCACACCAATACTCACGTTAAATAGTGGGGCTGCCCAGAGTTACCACCGTTCGCGGTTGCAGTTTTTCGCACTAAAAAAACTACTGTTCCCCATATTAGTACATACTGTTCCCCATATTAGTACATACTATTTAATAGTATTATTAGTACCAATTTTTACATATAGGTTAATACATGTGCTAAAAGCTAAGTTACAACAGGAACCAAAATTGGTATTTGGTTGTTGCAGTTGATACATGTGCTAAAAGCTAAGTTACAACAGGAACCAAAATTGGTATTTGGTTGTTGCAGTTGATATATGTGCTAAAAGCTAAGTTACAACAGGAACCAAAATTGGTATTTGGTTGTTGCAGTTGATACATGTGTTAAAAGAAAACTGGCCAAATTTGAAAGAAAGCATGAACAAATGATTGCAGTGGTTTATGGTTTTTATGAAAAAAGTCACACTTTGAATATGTACATATGAGCCGTTTATTTTGAAAGTGGGGTAAGTCCACTTTCTGTTATTGCGAGATATTTAAATGTTTACAATTCACTCCCAGTGTCACTACTATGAAGAGCTAAAACATCCATATACCAATAGAAAGATCATAATAAGTTTTACCTAAAAATGCCATTATCTACATTTTTGTAAAAATGGACTTACCCCACATTCAAAATAAACGGCTCATATAGATAAGTATTGCGTTTTGAGTAGTAATAAATTAAACTAAGCATTCAACTGAAGTGAAGTTAATATAAAGCTTATAAAAATTGTACACTTCACGCTGAATGGCGCAAAAATACCAGTTCCCTGGGTAGCTTTGTTTGCGTGCCACTGCTTGGTATTTTATAACTCCAATCAAAGTCTGCCTAATTGCAAACCTATATTTCTACACCTTCCAAAAATTGATATAATCTCTCTGTCGGCATTTTTGTGCGCATAAATCCAAATTATGGTTTACTTCTTTTAATGCCATCTTCCGTTTTTGTTCCGATCTTATTTGTTGTTGTTTTGATGACATTGAACTACTTTTTGGTGCCGGTTTAATGACCTTAACAAGTGTCACTTCTAGCCGTTGAACCAGTTATTGTTGTTGTAGTTAATATGTGCACCTATTCATAAAATACTTTTGATAATTCTAAATCGAGATTGTAGAGCGCATTTTAAGCCAAAACAAAACACTGGAAATACAGCAACGAAGCAACATCTTAACATAATCTTGAAGAAATTAATTCATTGAAGTACATTTTTATGGGATAAACTTCATGAAATTTCACGACTGTGGGCAAGAGCAAACACTGAATAACCCAAAACTTTCAAGAAGTAACTCTTCTGTGTTTCGAAAAGACCGAGCGAATTTTGATTTTTGGCCAAACCAGATGATTGGGTTCTTTTAAGGCTTAAGCCAAAGATGAATAGTTTCTTTTAGGGTCGAAGCCGAATACAGGATGTTGGAAATAAGCAATCAATTTAGAAATTCATAAAGGAAATACAAAATTATGATTTTCATTACTTACTTAATCGGTCGAATAGTTTTAGAATTAGTAGAAACCCCGATTTCTGTCGATGTTGGGCATCGCACATTTTTCCTCGGTTTACTTTGAAAACGGTCTAATATTCAGCCGAAAGCTTTTTTAATCTTTTAATCTAGGGCTAGATTTGAAACATTCGATTTCCTCTTTTCTGTAGGCAGTTCGCTTATTATATTAAATTGGTAGCTCAAGAGTTTTGGAATACAAAAACTTTGACTTGTAGGAAAAAAGATTAAGTCTGACATCATGGCAAAATCTCAGAAGCATATGTAGGTACATATTTCAGCACTAATGTCTTATTGCTCCCATTTAATTAGGAACATGGTGTGTGGACAAATGACTTGGAGTGCCGTACACGCAAATTAAATTTAAATTAAAAGAACAACGAAAGAACAGAAAAATTGCACGTAATCAAGCAAAACAACGAATTGGGCACAAATATAATAGAAGGAAAGCCAACGAAAATGGAAAACAAAGAAATTGTGGATATGAAAAATAGTAGAAAATAAGCAATTTGCATAAATGGCGGATCAACGAACAACGGCTTAAAGCCAAAAGTGTGCGATAAACAAAAAGTGCAAAAAGAACACTTAAACGACGAGCTTAGATATTTGGAAAAAGCGCTAGCGGAGCAAAACGCACTTTTGACATTTGGCACAGCTCACAAGGTGGGCAAGGGGACAGTGCGGATTCAAGCGCCATATGAGCAATAATAATAACTAGCAGTCGTCGAAGTTTATGAGGGATTTGGGTCGGGCAATCAGACAATGACAGCGCCACTAATCCACACACAAGCAAACAATGAACGCAGGCAGGCCATGGCACGACAGAGTGCGAGAGTACGCCGCCGCTGACGCTGAATGCAAATGAATCATGAGCATTTAAAGGGAATTCCAGAGCAATTACCCTCAAATGACGTCTGCGAAGAAGATTAGTTCACAATTTGAATTTAGGTACTTATTATATGGGATTAAGTGGGAAAATGCATAGTTGCTTACCTGGATCTCAAGCAGCAGCTCCTGTTTTCTGCGCCGCAATTCAATTAGCAATTTTTGTTGTTCTGGCGTCAATTCTGCGGGAAAAAAGAAACAATTGTAGCGTTGAATATTTGTACTCGCAGAAGTGGGTGGATGAACGTAGGAGCAATTGCGCAACTCTGTTAATAGGGAAATCATGACAAAGTTAGGTCATTCAGCGCAAGCATAAACAATTCATTTAATGAAAAAAATTTAGATTTTTACTACAGCTGGCAACCTTGATTATCCATTTACACTATGATCCATGTAGCAAACAAAGAAGGTTTCATAGTTGTTGAAATGTGTTTGTCGTTCATTTGCAAAGAACTCAACATTTTTATATAAACAAATATTTCTGCCAGCAAAGCGCAGCTTTTAATAATCCAACGGTCATCGTTCGATTTCTGTGCACTTTAATCCGTAGAGCAGCACTTCTATTTCTAGCTTTATCGTTTAATTTGAGTACTCCGCATTGGATTACTTTTATATTCCATTCAATTTAAGGGAATTTTCATTGACAAATTTCAATTCGCTTGCAGCTCCTCCACTCATCCATCCACCCATTCTTTCAATTCAACGCATCAGCTTTTCTTCTCAATACCTTCACTTCGTCCCACTTTCGTAACGTAGGATCTGCTATCCATTGTGCTGATCATTTCAGCGCCGTTTATTTTTCTTCACTATGCCACGCACAACACAACACAACACTTTGTTCCTTTTCAATTAAACCACATCATTTTTATTCTCACTTTTCCACACGAAAATCTTTCATAAATTAAACACAAAAATCAGATTTGCTGCTGATGCCCGACCGTTGCTGCCACCAGAAAGTTTTGACTAAGATTGCCACTTTTCAGCTAGTTCTAAAGTCGAAATACCTTCTTAGGTCATGGGATTTGAAAAAATTACATGAAAATCAATTCAATTTGGGTTTTCTTCGTTAAATTCTAAACCATATAATTTCTGTCAACTTCTTTGTCATTTTGCAAGCTGAAACTTAATTGCAGCATATAGAAATATAAACGGCAAGAACAAAAATATGGCATTTCCAGTAAGGGTGGCAACTTTTGTGCTCGCTCTCTGTATACAAAACATTAATCCAAAACAGCCATTTTGGAATGTTGGGCGAGTTGTCAAATTCGAAGCGACACGGCCAGTGATGCCAGCTTAAAATATTCGTTGCACAAGCTCCAGTTAGGGCACATTTCAAAAAGAAATACAACAATTTGCAGGAAACATTTTTCTTGCGTAAAAACCTTGTCCAATCAGTATTAAAAAATAAAGCAAATTATTAATAAAGAAAAGCAACTCGCATTGAGCTTGACTGTGATGGCTATTGGAATCATATCCCAATATATATTTTGTGTCAAATGAATGGAAGTGCAGAACATATCAAAGCTTGGATGTCTTGATAATCCCAAGAAATAAAAATTTGTATTCAGCCACAGGAATTTTAAGTCAACAAACCAAAATGTTGCCAGAAAATTTATTATACGTTTACATCACATTTCACTTAGTAATAAATCGGTTGCAAAATCAATCCAATTTAGTAGAGTTGCTCGACTGAAACAAAAATTTTTTTTTGCTTTTGCTTAGCACAACTTTACAAAAATTTTTTCTCCATAAGTATACAATTTTTTTGCCTGCTTTCGCAATTTTTCATGTCTATTTTACCGTCTAATAAGATCTTTCTGTGTATTAGCCTACCGTACTCATAATGAGATGCAGAAGATCTCTAGAAAACGTATTTTCCAAATTTTGCTACGTATGCACTATTTTACATATAAATAAACGAAATAGAATATGAGCTGGGAAAAAAATTAAGCGAGTATATTTTAAATGATTTAGTTAGCTTTGGTTCTTCGCTCCCGTAAAACGTACTTTTGAGGTTTGTCCACTCTATGCTGGATAGACAGGGTGAATATCTACTCTCAAGTCTCCGGTTGATTGGTAGAAATAAGTTCAAATTTTACATAAATTTATTTGAGTGCCTTATTAGTTGCATGAAATAAATTTGAGTGTCGTGAGAGAAGTGGTTTCTTCTTAAAATAAATTGCATTGTAATTGAATTCGGACAGTCAATAATTCCACCTGGAGAAGATAGATTTGTCATTATCCATTCCATCGAAACATAGGTGGCGCTCGCATCGCCATTCGAATTGGAAACATTAGGTACATTCGAATTTGATTTCGAAACTGAGGTACATTTCGAAAATTTTGACTTTAGTGTTGAGACCGAAACATAGGGGCGCTATGAATTTTAGGGACAATCGGTTAGTACTAATTATTTTACATTTAGAACTTTTTATCGGGTAACCACTAGGCATTATTTATTGGGTTAGTACAGACATGACAGGCATGCACCGCAGCAATGCCATGAACCTTTAAAGGTAAAAGACGTAATCAAAATCCGCAAAACGTAAGCGGAAAACGGAAAAATCGCAATTTTTGCCGCAAATCTTTGAAATTTCTGAATTTTTCTGCTCTACGCGACGGCCAGAGGGTTAAGGAATGCAGCGAAACGCATTCCGGGCAATTTGCATGCCATTTCAGGCATTTTGGACGCAAAAACTATTTTTCACGCATGCGATAAATTTATCGCACGACATTCGTTCCTTACGTAGTTTGGCGAAATCCGCAAAATTCCGAAATCGCATGCGATTTTTTGCCGATTTTGCATGCACAAATTTTTCCGTGTTTTTTCGCGTTTTTCGTTAGGTCATTTCGTCTGCATTACGTAGTAACAGACCAGACGGGCAAGGAAAATATAATTAATTTTAGGCAACAGCCAGTAAATGTGGAATAAATTGTAAATTGGCAGTGGGGGGTAAACTGGGGGGCCAAGGCTTTTTTTTATGTGTAATTAATTAAATTTAAAATTTTACAAACAGAAGCTCACGAGTGGCACGTGGCGCTGTATGCTGGCTGCTGCCGACGAGTGTCCAATTTGGCCAGTCAATGTTTGTTGCTACTTCAAGATTGACCTCTTTTTTATGTGACTGCTGCATTTTTGCCATGGGCGTAACTTTAATTTTCTTTTGCAGGGAAAAGCAAAATGAATACTTGAGTCCTAAATTTCTTGCTTAATTTAAAATTGCAGAACTGGTATGAAAATACAAGTAAATGAGCTCTTCAGCAAATAATCAAAAAGTAAAATATTTTAAAAATTTCAGAAATAGCAAAAAATATACATGAACTATGCAAATTGGCACATTTGTTGTGTGAGCTCAATGTGTGTAGGTCATTCATAATTCAATGGTAGTAGAAGAAGGCTTCTATGAAAAAATGCATTTAAAAAAACACAATAGGTATAAAACTGAGAATTTACTACTATACGCACAGAAATTTTACCCTTATACTTTTATTGTTATAATAAAAATATTTCAATG
This sequence comes from Neria commutata, assembly GCA_963457695.1. NCBI lineage: Eukaryota > Metazoa > Arthropoda > Insecta > Diptera > Micropezidae > Neria > Neria commutata. The sequence goes on from OY735246.1 coordinate 54,585,594, forward strand.
AACTTGAACTGGATTTTTTGATAGCACAAAAGAGTCATTTATTTTATTCATTAACATTTGCTATATGATATCCTTAACTATACTTTTATTTGTTTAGTGTAGCACAGTGTAGTTCACTTGTGAATGCTGGCCAAATGCAACTGAAATTCCTGATGTGAATTAGTCTTAAAAATGGCCTTTGCTTTCGCTTCCGGCTCCAACTGCTGCACTTGCCGTTCGCAAAGTGTGCACTCGTAGATGAACTTGCCGGGATGCTTGCTCGTCTTGAGCACGTGCTTGCGCAGATTGTCCAACGAGCTGCAGCGGAAGTCGCAGTGTGGACATTGTTGCTGCTTCTCGCCGGTGTGCGTGATCAGGTGACGTCGTATGTGGCCCTTGATGCGTGCCTTGAAGTCGCATTGGTCGCACGAGTACAATTTCGAGGGTGCATAGTGTGATTGCAAATGCCTAATGAAAAAAATACAATTAATGTTACTCAAGCTTATAGCGTAACGGTGCATAACGGTGTGGTTAGTTATGACTAGATTTGATAAGATTGTATTTGGAATCTAGCCATAGCCATTCTCTTCCACGAACAAATTTAGGGGTTCCGCGTGACAATTTTTATTTCATAAAAAAAAAAATAAGAATGGTGTTTAACCATTCCTTTTCCTCGCAAAGTTTACAACCGACCACCAAAAAAAATTAAAAATTTTTAACGGTCAGACGGGCAAGGAGAAGCGATGTTGTTTTCAACAGAAACCAAAACTAAGAAAAGGACAGACGGGCAAGGAAAAGCACTGCTATTAAATTAAATAAATTTAAAAAGAGCAACAGCCAATCAGAGCACAACAGATAAGAAGAAGCACTGCTGTAGGCGCCAGTAGCATAAGCGGACAGAATGTACAAGAGCTCATCCGATGATAACTCTTCGTTGTTTCTTTTGGTAAAATTCTAACCCCAAAAAGGGTATTTCTGGTACGGAACCCTTGGTGCGCGAGCCCGACTCGCACTTGACTGCTTTTGTGTTTCTATAAAAAAAAATTGCCCCTATAATGGATCGATGGTTAAAGTATAGGTCGTTAAAGAAAACTGGCGTTAGTCCAGACTCTAGACTCTAGAGATACTAGCCACCACGGCCTATTGTGACAGTTCTCCTGCTATTTAGAGATCATAATGTTTGCGCAATTTAAAGAGGCATGAAGCAATTTCTGTTGAGGATCCTTCCGGTCCACAATGTTCTGCGCTTGTAGATATGTACATATGTAGGTATATTTTTTAGAAGGAAAAAAACCATTCTAATTATCTTTGTTTTGGTTTTTTCTATGGCAAAAGTAAGTCCAAGAGATGCTTCTATACATACACATTGTGATAATGTATTTCTTTCATTGGCTCAATAAAGAGCATGCTCGCTTCTATAGCAAGCAGGAACGCCTGGGCAGACATTTTGCGAATCATGTTCACTGATAAGCGAGGAGTGCTCTGAGGGCAGGCAGAGAGACATTCCAAGCCGCGTAGCGATGAGGCAGAGCACTGGCTGCTCAGGTTAATTGTTAATTTGGAAGCGAAACGCGGCGGCGCTGATCAATGCGAAGAAGGCATCGCTCCAGCGTGCAGCAAGGAATGTGTGACGCAATTTACAATTTGGCAGGGAACAAGCCCTTAAGGAGCACACCACGGCCAGCAGCGCTTCGATGCAGCGGCACACAGACGGCCAGAAATCAGATGCGAATGTCCGAAATGAAATGCGAGTTAAAATCACCGAAACACGACTCGCCGCAACGCAACGCAGCGCTGCACTTATCAGCTACAGTTGAGTTGGAATTAATTGCCGCAACGGTAGCCAAACGCGTTCGTGGATGCGTCGTCCGACGTGCGCATAAGGTGACCATATTGTAAATTAGCACAAAGCGACAAGTGATTTGTAGTGAAGAAAACAGCAGACAAGGGACATTTAGGAAAAGGCATGAATTTGAAATTCTATTTCTAAATTTCTTAAAAATTTTATGAACGCACAATTTCACACTTCACTTTCAATAAAAATTTGCATCAATCTCAATCAAAAGGCCCGTCCATTATAGTTGATCAACCAAACAATCCTTAACTTAATACACGGTTATTGAATGATCACCACATTTGATTGTAATATATCCTACATTTGATCATAACACCATCCTTCATCTTGAAGATCAGGAATTGAAAAACTTCTTTATGCTACTGGAGTACATGCTTCAGACTGGATTTCTATTGTTCTGCTGATGCTAAGGAGATATTTTTTTCATATATGTATGTACATATGTATCAAAATAAGTAAGTTTCAGATGAAGTTTTAGTTATTAGTGCCTAGTCCTTAAGTTTATTACTAAATTAATTGAGTAAATAAATTGTACATAATTAAAACATTAATCACATGCATACCACTGAAAAATATTTCTTGCATTAAAATTAAGGTGCTTACAGTTTTATTAGCTTTCTAAAGATGCCAGATCGTAACTTTAGAAGGGAACTGTGAACAACCTAAATATACTATTTACAAAAGCTTGAAAAAATTTACATTTTAAGTTTAAGCTGGTCACCCTACGTCGCTGCCTTCAGCTTGGTCTTCGCTGAACGCTTGGCTGCTGGCAACTGTGCGAGGTAGGCTTAATTAGCGGCAAATAATGGAGCTGCGTGCTTTGCCACCTCATTTCGGATCGAAGTGATCGGTTTCGGCGGGCGAGCGCGCAGTCCCGGCAGCGGCTTTGAGTGTGGGTTCCTGTTGTGCGCAACGTTCGTTCGTTCGATCGATGAATGCAGATCGAATTCGGCGGAATTGAAGTTACTTTTGCAGCAACTGCGTTGGTGTGTGTGTGTGTGTGCGAGGTTTACAGCACTTTTTGATCGCTAATTGAAGATCTTTCTAGCGGATTGTTGCGTAAAGTTGGCGAGATTTATGCACCTCACATTTGTGTTTGGGTTAAGGCATTTGCATTTCTAATGAGCACATCTGCACTGTATTATAAGATTGCAAATATAGAAAACTCTTAACCCTTTAGCGACACAGTAGGCCTCAAGACAGCGAAGATATGCATAAAGCAGCAATACATTACAAATATTCAGAGTTGTTGTGGAATATGATCGCTATCGGAATCAGAATTGAGACCGACAAAAATTTCTATTCTGATTTTGTCGACTTTATGTTGGAATCGGAATTTAAAAAAAAATCGATTTTTGTCGCTTTTCTTGACGGCATCAAACCGAGCAGCTCACCCTTGACAGCTTGAGAAGATCTGCTTCACTTTTTCGGTCGTTCCTTTCTCCATCAACTCATTTCGCTTTAATTTGACATAATAATTCTTTTTTTAATAACAAATTGTAAACAAAACTCCAAAATCCATAAATTTAATAAATATTTACAATTTGTGTGACAGCTGAGCAGATCAGTTGTTTCGAATATCGGTTATGTTTGTCTTCGAAAAGAGTCAAAACCGACCGATTTTCAATTGACATCGATTTATGATGACAAGAGGGCAATTCTGACTTGGTTGCCGCAACATCCCCTATTTACTTTTTGATAGAAACTGGTCTACATATCATTTCATAATTTATTCATAAATTCAGTCTATGGTAGGGACCTTACAGACTAGATTAACACAATGTAGAAATACTAAAAGCTAAAAGGCTTCTCAGACTTTTCTGCAGCAATCCCGGGATTTGTTGAAGGATCTCGGTATTGTCAGGCATATTCTATGCCAAGTTAACTCAATTGTCTGACCACAGATTTTCTGGTCTTTTATTGTCATGTGACATTTGAGATATGCTAACATTCAAGGCAACAAAAAACCCTTTCCTCTTTTTGAAATCAGCTCATGTAAATATGCGATTGGCTGCCGTAGGAAGAAGGACTAACGCCTGCCGACTTGCAGACGACTTCGGAACACGCATGTACTCGTATGTAAGCGTGTAATAAGCCTTCGAATATGTCAGCAAGAGCAGAAACAACAACAATAGTCGCCATGCATATACAAGGCACGATCCAAATCAGCGCTGCGATGCGGCAAGCGTACATAATTCAAGGTTAAATTGGCTGCAATAACCGCCACCGCATTTAGCCAGGATGCTGCCATGCTGATCGGCACAAAGGGCGTAACAACAACAACGGCGATCAACAGTGGCAATTGCAGTCGCCGCCACAATTGGCCTATTCGGAGCGCGGTCTGCGCGATCCCAGATCATCGCTGGGCCGAAGCAGGCAAATGCGCAGCAAAATATTACAAAAATTCAATGCGCATATCAAAGCGATCGATAAGTCACGACTCCTGAGGGAATGAATGGCAATGACTTGGAATTTCTTGCTGGCTGCTTGCTGCTGTTGCCGACGTCCAGCTGCTGCTGAGCGAACTTCTAAGGCAGCGACAATGGCGCATGGAGCTCGCTGCGCTGAGGTTGAAGCAGCGTTGGCCGCAGCTGCTGTTGGTCTGGCGCATCAGCTCAGCGTGCAACTGTTGCATTGGTAGTGGCAACGGCAGCAACATGCAATTATGTGGATTATGCGTTATTGTCTTGGCTGGAATAATGAAAATGCAGGCAGCCTGACTTTGGAAGCGCCTTTTGACTGCAGCAGATTTGAATGCCACATATTCAAAGTGTGTGCGCAGCATGAGCAGAACGTGGCAGCGATATGATACAAAAAAAAACAACAGCTGAGCGGTTTTCAATTTGATTGAAATGATTCCTTGAAAGTAATTGATATCTTTTTATTTTTACTAAAATCTAACACAAGCTCATGTACTTTCTCAATAAAAAAAGGAAGGAAGGAAGGAAGGTAGGTAGGAAGAAAGAAAGGAAGGTAAGAAGGACAGAAGAATTGAAGGAAGGAAGGAAGAAAGGAAGAAAGGAAGAAAGGAAGAAAGGAAGAAAGGAAGAAAGGAAGGAAGGAAGGAAGGAAGCTGTATTATATTTTAACTAGATGGGATTTGAAGTAGGGATCCAGTGATCTGATCAACTAAGTTCCTTGCCACCATCGAAAATCCTCCGCTTTACTAAAAGCTCAGGAAGATTTCAGTAAAAGGAATTAGCTTACCAGTACAATGGACAAATACTTGTCTGCGTGCTGGTAGGTTTTTCATATTCCGACAAAAAAAAAAAAAAAAGGGATCCAGTCTTCTAGTCACTGCGGCCTAGTAGACCTTTCAACTTGAACTATAAGTTAATGTCTATACTGATATTTTGATGTATTTAACAAAAAATGCAATTTTTATCGTTGAATCTGTGCAGAGGAATTGAGGAAAATTGGTAATATATATCTTATATATCGCTCAGCACATCTGGCGGCAAAATTTTGAAATTTTGGCGCGATTCAAGTTTAATTTGATCCTCTTTCAACCGATTTTTTGTGTGTTTATTCGAACTTTTCTTCGCGGATTTTTTTCGTTTCGAAAGTGTGAATTTGAATTCGTAAAAAAAAAGTTTACTTGCTCTTCTTTTTCTTCTTCGCTTACCTTTTCAAGTGCAGCAAACTTTTGCCAATGTAGGAACATGCTTCGTGTTCACACCGAAATTGCTGCTGGGAATGTGACGCCAGATGAATTTTCAATATCGCTTTGCTGACGGCGGCATAGGCGCATCCCTCAAAGCTGCAGGCAAATTTGCGCTCGGCCGAGCCGTGTCTGATGCTGTGCGCCTTCAGAGCGTGTCTGCAATGAGAGAGAGAGACGAAGCATAGTGAAATGTGGAGTAGCTTTTATGGAATTGAAAAATTGAAAAATCCTCGTTGTTCAGCAACAAACAGGGCCAAAGGTGCCCCCTCACTGCCCTGAAATCCCGCTGTCACTTTGGTGCCCGGTTTCGAAATTTGTTTGGAAATTTTTTAATTACATTAAATCAAAGCCGAAGCAATTCACAGCAAAGTCACGTATCGCATCCACTGAGGCACGTTCAGTGTTGCTACGCTGCTTCTGGCATGCCGGCAGGCAGGCAACACAATTCGCTGTCCAATGTCCACTCCTCAAAAGCGTAGCACGAACGTCTGCGCTCCGAATGGAACGGCAAAGCAGCGCCCATGTAAGTGCAAATTCATTCGTCGAAGGCAAAGTTTTGCGAACATCAATTACGTATGCTAATTAATCGGAACAACGGTGGCGTTCACTGCGGCAGCGGCACGGCGCAAGTGGCAACTGTTACCAGAATGCGGTCGAGCTGCTGCTGCAGCCTTGTAGAATTGTTGAGCAAATCAATGCCTTCTTCGGACAACATCAAATGTGATTTAGGCAATTGTAAAGTTTTTTTCCCCGGCTGCCCTGCCCGTAATGCCGAAGGACATGACGTTGATGCATGTGCGGAATATTCAAATGAATTCTTGCTTTCGAATGCCAGCCCACAAAAATAAAACAAACAAAGCAAATTATTTCGAGAATAGTCAATGTGCGCTCAAAGAGACTAAGATTAATTACTAATAAATTGCAGAGAATTCCGGCACTAGATTAGAAACGAATTAAGTATAAATTCTAACGTCATTTGCTTAAAGCAGCATCTTTAATAGGAGATTGTGAATGCACAATTCTTGGCTTTTTTATCAAAGCCGAAAGTTTTTGTTTCGTATATAAGGCACTACAAAATGACGCATTTAGAAAGGCATTTCAGAGAGCCAAAAAAAAGGACAGCACACTACTTTTCTAGACATTTCTTGATAATACTTAAGTTATAAAATTAAAAAAAAGTTATTTCACAGCAACACATGGTCTAAATAATCCCAATTAGATGCTGCGGCCTGCAGCAACTATTGCATAACATATGCAAATATAATTAGGGTTTTCACAGTTTCCGTCTAAATTTCCCATCTGGCAACTTCAGCACTATAGTAAAATGAAACTCTGAGCGCCCCTGTTTCGTGGACCATTCTTAATTTGCCACAATCGCATTACAAGTGTTTTCTAAAGCGATTATTAAGGATTTGTTACTCTCGCAAAAAGCAATATTCAATCAAAATGGAAGTAGTGTGTGATTATTCTCTGAGAATTCAATAAAATTTGCTCAAAATCTGTTTCCATTTTCGCGAATAAAACACGAAAGAAAAACACGGTCCAACGCATGTCAATTTTTTCAACTAGTGGTATTTTTTGTTTGCGTGCAAAGCAACAACAAAAAATGTTGCCAGATGGCAAAGTGGTTTAATTTAGCAGGCGGCAAGGAAAGCCCACTAGATAGCATGGAACTGTGAACTCCCCAAATCTAAAAATTACTTGGCAACTTCAGTTTTGGCCACCTCGCCTCTTATTGCTGTTCTTACTGTGCCAGTGACAGTTGGGCTACTAGGCGTCGTCAAGTGCTTCAGCACCTAATGCTAGCAACGGAGAGTGCGTCTTGTCTTCTTCTCGGCACTGTGCACCGAATTAAGTAGCTACTTAGTTCGAAGGTGATACTGTGTGTTGTGTATTATGCATAAGTGCTAACAATCTTCGGTCACTGATGCGGGTTCAAATCCCAGCCGACTCATGCCATTTAAAAGAGAACCTAATTTCTCTTGCACCAACTCTTGCCAGCTAGTTGGCTACTCTCAGAGAGTATATTTTGCCATGATAAAAAAGCTTCTCACTAAAAATCTAATAATATAATTTCCGTAGGTCCCATTTAATAAAAATGGCACGAGCAGGCACAAGACAATGCGAGAAAGCCAGGCTTAAGTCTTGTTCTCCATAGCCACACCACAATCGATGTCAGCTCGGAGTTAAAGCGTAGAATAGCTGTTGCTAATAGGTGCTACTACGGACTCGGTAGGCAATTGAGACGTACGTTCTTTTCTGACAAAACTCTCTCGCTCTGCAAGACGCTCATCGTTCTCTTTATGGCGTTAAAGCATGTATGATTTCGCAGACTGATGCCACTTCTTTTGGAGGGTTCGAGAATAAATGTGCTTCGCAAGATCTTCGGCGCGATCCGCATTGGCGACGACTACCGCATCCGAATGAACCATGAACTATAAGAGCTCTACGCCGATAATCAGGCCAGTCAGCGGCTTCACTGGATCATGACGTGCATATGAAGGAAGAAGCTACTGCGAAGAGGTATTTGAGGCTACAGTTGAAGGACGTGCCTTCGATGGAAAGAACAAGGTGAACCATAACTGACAACGCTTGGAATTTCCAACTGCAGAAGGCGCGCGCTTAGAAGGGGGTTCCTGAAGAGAAGGCGCTACTTCAGTTCATAACGCGGTAACGCTTCAACCAAGAAGAATAAAAAGAATTGCCGCCATATTATGCAACAAAATGGCAAGCTGGGCTTTGTGCATTTCTTTGTAGCGAATTTCGAAGCAAAATAGTAAAATGAAAATTCAGTGCAGTTCCAGCGAAATCCCAATTTTAAGCCATCCACAACAACAACAACATCGACATGCCACATGTTCACCCCAAAGTGCAAATCTCTGCTGCAGTGCTGCAGAAATTCTACGCTTGGCTGCGCATAAATATTCCAAGCACTCATTTCGGCTGCTCATTTGGAATTTAGAGCGCGCGCCACCATTGGCGGAAGAATCCTTCTTAATAATGCGCCGCCGTGCACATTAACAAAGTTTCAATATTTAATCTAAATTCGTGTTTACGGCAAACGGCGACTTCAACGGCTTCAACGACTGCAGCAATGCCAAACCAACAAGAGAAGACGACATTGTCATGCATTTCTAATGATGCGCATGCAGCAGCAGCTGGAGCGGGTGGCACAGCGGCCCACGTCTGCCACGAGTGATCTGAATCGAGCTGGCGTTTAGCAATGGCAGCAGTTGCGGGCGTAGCTGTTGGCTGCTGGCTGTTGGCGCTGGAGCGGGAGCGGGCTGTTGCAGTTGGTGTTGATATGTGAAATGTCACTTTGTATGGCTTTTCAGGGCAGATACAAAGCGCAGCTATAGATACATAGATACACCTGCTCGGATGCAGGGATTACGCTCTTGTAGTTGCTGCGGGTGTTTGCCGTGTCAGACAAAAGGCAGCAGCAGCAGATATGTGTTGTTGTAATGCTGTTTTTGTCGGTGTCGTTGTTGCAGGTATAATGGCAGCATTACTAAAAGAAAGCGAATTAGATGCGCAGCAACAACAAAAGCAACAACGACAGCCATGACGATGACGATGACACTTTTGCAAAGTAATCTTTACATAGAGTTTCGTTGTTGTTGTTATTGTTGTTGCTCGTTTTTGTAGACATTAAGTTTTATTTTGCTATGCAGCAGTAGCATTTTGTTGTTGTTGTTGTTCTTGTTGTTGTTTGTGCGCTGATGAAAACAGGACACATTTCGCTCGATGCGCTCATTTTAAATGGCATAGCCTGCTAAAATTAACATGTAAGCAGCAGCGCATATTTTCAACTTGTCGCTAAGCATCTAACATGTCCTTGCTGGAATATTGTGCTTTGTTGTAGCTTTGGAACGCGTAGACGCTAATGACAAAATGTGAGCGACTTGCTAATGTATGCCAAGAGAATGCAAGCTAGTCACTGGCGCTTTATAGCTTGGCATTTTTATGAAACTAAATATCTCAAGTATCTCAAGCATGCCATGGATTTTGTAAGCGTAACGTATGGTTTTTGATGGCTTTCTGATTGTAGCTTGCCTCACTGCATTACCAAATTGACGCACAGCCAGCCTACACATGAGCGCCTGCTGGTTAGCTAGATCTCTTCGCTAGACTCGAAACTTGGCATGTGCTTGGGGTTTGGGACCCAGCCACATTTAAGACCAACCAATGAAAGGATGGAAAGCGTCGAATAGAATGGCACCACAAACTGTTGAAGATCCTCAAAAATGTACGAAGAATCACGATTTTACGTATATGCACCAGGATTGTGCGGTCTCTCAACTGGCGATGGACCTGGTAAAATATAAGGCTGACATAATCGACATTCAGGGAATGCGAGAGGGCAGGGATGCTCAAAAAAAGAATTCCAAGCTCAAATTTGATCCATAGCATCAAATGCAACACTATAAATATGACTTTTTTTTCTTCCAGGAAGTTATCAAGTATAAACTACATGGATAACGATTTGCGAGCGCCGAGGCAGCCGTTGATGCGTTCAAAAACCATGTTTGGGAGCTGTCTCAAGCGGAATGGAAAAAATATTTTGACAAATGGTTCGAGCGCATGCAAATTTTTCTTCATCTTCAAGCAGAATATATTATGGAAAGCCATTTTCAATGATAAATTAATTACCATGTTTTCTTTATTAGACATCTTTTGGTAGCGGAACTTTTTTTTAGAACTAAGAACTTATTTAAAACAGACTTTTTGCAGAAGTACACAAGTTTTCCTACAAAATATCCACTCGAAAAAATACAAATTTGTTAAAAATGTCTCTTTCCATCAAATCTGCAATCGATTCCCATAATTTGTAAAAAATTTCTCTTTCGATCAAATTTGCAATCGATTCCCATAATTTGAAACAAATGTCTCTTTCGATCAAATCTGCAATCGATTCCCATAATTTGTAAAAAATGCCTCTTTCGATGAAATTTGCAATCGATTCCCATATCGATCGAAAGTGGAAATGTGAAGCATGACTGATTCTCTCAATGATTTTTAAGTGGAATTGAGATTAGTAGAACTCTAATCAACAGCAGCCAAGAATGCAGCAGAGTTTTGCTTAAGTTCCTTAATCGATTGCTCAACTGCGGCGCTCTTGCTCCAGGTTGCTTCCTGCCAGTGCCGCCAATCAGCTTAACGGCAATTTGAAAACAGGCGGCGTATGCAAACACGTCAGCAACATGCATCCGGAGCATTAATCTCTTGTAGCACTAACGTCTTCTAAGCAACACACAGCAACTTAAGATGGAGAAGAAGAAGAAGATGAAGAACAACAACAACAGCAAGCACATTGCAGCAAGCGCAAGTTGTAGCAAGCGGATTTCGGCGAGCACTTCCGGCGCACAGCAAAGCAGCAACAACAATAACAACGCCAGAAGAAGAAGAACAAGCGGAAGCAGCGCAAGCAAAAGAAAAGCAGCAGCAGCTAAAGAGCGAAAACCTGACGGTAAGAAGAAGCAGCAGCAGCAACGTGTAGCAGCCAAAGATGCTGCTATCTGTGCCAGCGCAGAGCCCGAATTCCGAATCCCGGGTTAGAGTTGACGAAATGTTTCGCACTCGTGAAGTGAAGTGAAGCGCAAAGTTCTGCCTTTTGTGCGAAGCGCACAGAAGGTGTTGCCGGCGGTGTCATCATCACCGGTGGCGTTGGCGCAGGCAGGCAGCGCGGCTTCTGCGCTCCTTCGCTGCTACGACAGTTTGTGTGTTGTTCCAGCGCTGTCAACTTTAGCACGTCATACATTTAAGACGATGCACCCGGCGAGAGAAGCCATGGCGCCCCATTTGCCAGCTGCAGTCTTCCAGCCCACAGTCACGCCGCTCTTCCGCTGAAAGGTGGGTCGTCAGCTGCGGATGCGGATGCGCCAAGCACAGCATTGCCATAGTCAAATAGCGTTGGCATAGAGTGGTCTGATGTCGGTGGGCTGGAGTTAAGGAGCAGCGAGTTGTTGGCGTTGCTCTTTCTTCTTCTTACGTGCGACAGTTCCGCGTGGCATTGTTTGTGTGCTTTCTTTTGTTTCTTGTGCGCTACAATTATCAGCATAGGTTGTTCTAAAGAATATAAGTATAAGCATAACTTTAAAAGAAGCTAAAATATTGTTTTGCATAAAATATTAGTAAAAAAAACTTTAGAAAAGAGCCTTGAGAATTTCAAGAAATTCAAAGTTTTGCTGCAATTATGCTGAAGGCCCAACGGGGGAGCCCAAAGAAAGGTCGACTTTGAAAAATAATCGAAAATTTTCTATGAAGAAGTCACTGAACAAATTTTTTTAAATGTTATGAGTTGAAGGCCCTGGCAGCTAGGACTACAAAATTTTCTTTAATTATATTAATTTATTATTATAATTAAGTGAAATAAATAAATAAATAAAATGTTAAATTGGAACAATCAGACGGAAGTAGACTTTCCGGCTTATACGAGTATTTCTAGTACAAACATTTAGCTTTTTCAAAAAAATCGCCTTTCTCAGAACGATTTTCTTTATTTGTGCGTTAAACATATGGAAAAAATTAGCACAAAATTTTGCTTTTAAAAAATATTGGCACTTTAAATGTGCAACAAATATAATGAGATGCCAGATGGCAAGAAAAAATTTCTAAAAATTTTCGCTTGAAATTGACGTTTTCGCGAAAGGGTTAAAGTATTATCTGTCGTTGAAAGAGAAAAGCTTCTTTTAAAGATTAATTTTGGTTTTTGGTTAAAAGTAACACACTGTGCGTAGTCCTTCAAATGTTTTTGATGTTGCCAGCTGCCATTTTTTTTTATTCTTCACAATTTCTTTAGCATTTTTTAACTGACTCAACTTACATCTGCCTTCTGCTGTAACTTATTTTGAAGTTCTGTATAGTCTTATATGCTGCCTAACTTTAAATCACATACAGATTTAAATAAGTTCGACTTTGATATGCCTTGTGTAGGGTATTACCTCCGTTTAAAGAAGATTTCCTGCACAAATTTTTGTGCAGTTTTGTTTTGTTTCAAGTTGTAGCTTGCTCCCAGAACTCGCATAAATATTTATGATGCCTTCTGTCTCGGCTTCTCCCTCTTTTGTGTATTTCTTATATTTCTCCTGGCCATGCTATCTGCAATATTTGCAGGAGTATGTGTTTCAAGCGCACTGGTGAGAGTAATGACATATTCCACATGCGCCGCACGGCAATTGCTTGCCCCCCCAGTCGTCGACGCCTTCAACTTCAGACGGAGCTGCAGCTTCAGCTTCTGCCTCGTCGTGTTGAAAGGATTTTGTTAGCAGCGCCTTCGAGTGGCATGTGAAATCAGTTGAGATGGCAGCGCAAGGATTGGCCAGGGTGCAGGCAAGTCGCTTTGCTGTATTGTGTTTGGATTATTGCACTTGTAATTAGGCAAGTTTGCGAAGGAAGTGACAACTGCGCGCCTCACACGTGAAGGAAACTTCGTCCTGCCAGCAATGCGAGAATTGAAGCAGCAAATTAAGATTTAGCCTGTCTTAGTGTGCAAGCTACTACTACTACTACTACCACACACACACACACACACACATATATATTATACGCTGATAAGTTCATGTGTATTCTGCGTGTGCATATGAAAGCTTAAAAATGCAAAGAAGGACGAACATGTAAATTTTTAAAGTACGCGTGAGACCAAATTCAGGCAGCAGAGTGTAGCAACAGCAGCAAAAAGAAAGCGTCGAGACAATACGTTTTTTGTGGCATAATCCCCAGTTATAAATTGTGCAACGCCCTCTTGTCATCATTTCGCAGCACATTCTCAAGTGTCCTTGTTCGGCAGCTGCTCTGAGCTCATGTTGCTGCTTTTTCTTGCCATCGCTGCTGCTCGCTGCTGGTCTGCTGGGAGCTGCAGCAACATCTCATTTCGTCACACTCTTCTGCGTCAATCCAATTTCTTTTTGCAGAAATATGGCAACCAGCAAAGTCTCTCGTCTCTCGTCTCTCGTGCAAAGAAAAAAGTTTAAAAAAGAAGAAACACTCGCATTGACAAGAAATTCTATGAAACGTTGCGCTTCACAAGGACATTTTCCAAATGCTCAACCAAACGTGCGCATTTGAAGTGCCACCAATAACAAACAAAAAACCTTACTTAATTTCGTAAATTCCATTTTCCTTTGGTAACTGTAAAATTGCATTTTCAAAACAAATTTTAAAAGGACTTCTTGCAAGAAAAAGATTAAAATTCAATCGTTAGTAGTTAGTACATATATCCTTGTTGGTACTAGAGCTAGTAAGTATAGCCTAGTTGTTGTTTAGTAGCGCAAGCTTAATTCGAAGTGTTAAATTCTGTTTTAAAGCAATTTTCCATAGTTTATTGCAGTGCTGTTTTTTTTTTTTCTTTAAAACAAAAATCAATCATTGATCGTTTTTCTGCAATCTTGCCTTTGAAATATGACTGCTTAAAGTTTTGCGCAGTGCTTGAAATTATAATTTAATTGAGTTTATTTTGCCTATGTGCAAACTTGCCCAATTTATATATAATAAATTATATTAATAATATGCTATGTGTTTGGTGGGATTGCCAGGGAATGGTCTACTATGAGCTGCTTCCCTACGACCAAACTCTTAATTCGCAGCTGTACTGTCAACAATGGGAGAGCCTGAAGGAAGCAATAGCCCAGAGCGGCCAGGAGAGCAACATCGACAATGACTCGCCAGAAGTCCAAAGCTTCTTGGGAGCTTAGTTGGGAGATTCTTATGAATCCACCTTATACTCGGTGCTGTCTATGGCGAATAATGAAAAATTCGCCTCAAGCGAAGCTTGTTAAAATCGACTGCCCCAGTTTTTCTAATAGGCACGAGGGTTTCTATGAGAGTGGCATAATGGAAGTATATACCTTCAAAATGGCAACAAGCTATCGAACATAACGGTGTATATGTGGCCTAAATCGGATTTAACTATGCTAAATATAGCCTTAAATTCAAAAATAATGGATTCTTTTTTATTAAAGCTATATTATTATATGCATATGTATGTATGTATGCATATATACAATTAACTTATGCTGAATACTGGCTAAAATTCTTTACTATTGTGCAAAATTCAAGCAATATTGCATCGATTGCTTTATAAGTCTATACAAAAATTGCAATTAGAAAATAGCTGCCCACCCAAATTAATATGCGAACATTTGCCCAACTTAGGACAGCGAAATGCATGCACGAACAAAGGAATTCACGTTGGCTCATTTTGAAAATGTTCTACAATTTATTGTTAAGCATTCAAATAGTTGTTGTTGCAGCTCAGCACGGCAAATGACCAATAAAAAGAGCAGAAATGCACAAGAACAAAAACAAGAAAGCGCCCAAAAGGCAGTACAAAATTAAGAACACACAATAATTATTAGGAGGCGGCTGGGAAAGGGAACGGAAGCGCTGGGGGGGTGAAACCGCGCAATATGCGCAAATTAAAAATTCCTATCCGATGAAATGTTTTACGGCAAAACAAAGTAAGAAACCAAAATAACTCATTAACTGCAGGACATTCTTGCAATTACATGCACATGCACACACTCACACATGTGCATACTACTACATGTATTTGCCATATGAGCAGCCGCAAAGTATGCAACGCTTTCGCAAATCACGCCTGCGGCCGGCTTCCAAATGCACTTCTGCAATAATCCCAGCTGCATTCAAATGTGCGAGTATGCGTGCATGTGAAGACAACCAAAAGGATGCTTTTTCAATTCACAAATCTCAAGCTTATTTTTTTTGCTGTTTAATTGCCGAATTTGTTGCTGAATTAAATGCAAAACACATACAGTCTGTGTCAGAAGGAAGCAACTGTGATTTTTCAAAAAGTGTCAAATATATTATTTGCTTGATTTTCAGCCGTAAAAACCGTTTTTCAATTGAGGTTATGTGAATATGGTATGGTTCTAATAAGGGGGAGGGAATTCTCAAAGTTGGCAAAGAAAAGGAATTTCTTAGGAAAATGAAATAAATTTATTCTTACGGCATGCTTCCTATTTTGGTAGTGGTATAGGAAGAAGTGACCGATAGATCACCACGTCAGTAAGGAAGAGGGTACTCGGGCAAGTGAAGGAGACCGAACGAAATTCAGGCCCAATCGCAGCACCACATTTTTTTGAGATTTTACAATACAAATTGGTTGCATTTAAAGTGGCTGATAATGTAAACTAACATAAACAACAGGAATCGGCGCTTTCATTTAATATGTAAACTTTTTTTTATTAAATCATTAACTTGATTTGAAATACAAAGGTCTTGTGAGCTACCTACTGAAACAAATTATTAAATTCTATACATATATTTTTGTAGTGTATTTTGAGAACTATTGTGCAAATCTGCTCAATGAAAAAAAATTAGTTACCATGCAACGGTTTTTTTCATAAAATTTTTTCAGGATTTTCCAACAAAAGCGAGTCGATGTTGACAGGCGCTGGTGGACATGTTGTTTTGGTGGCGTCTGTCGAATTTGTTCTTTATTATTCAGTCACTAATGCTAAATCACCATGGCAGGTTACACGATTCAGCAGCACAGCCAAATGATTGAATTGTTATTCGATTTCAACATGGAAGCGTCCTTATTTCAAAATCCTACTCAAAGGCGCATAAATAATTATGAGCAATTTTGAAGGCAACTTTCAAATGTTGCTGGTTTTTGGCTTTTCACACTGGCAGTGAACGCAAGCAACAGCAACTGCTACCTATATTCACATGAGCAACAACAACAACAACAACAACAGTAATGCCCAGTTGCATTACCGAACTCCATAAAGTGTACTAAAATGGCAAGGAAAATATGAAAAAAGGACTTAAAAATTGAGCATTTCCAACTGAGCAACATATCAAGAATGTCAGCGTCATCATTGGAAATGCTGCGAAATCAAGTTTCGCTGTTAAATTGAGTCTCAAGTGACGAGCGATGGAATGGAGTAGCAGCAGCAACGGCAATGGCAGCAGCGAGAAGAACAAGATTGCGCAACGAACATTAAAATGAATTGCTTTGCACTTTGCGCCATCAGCGCGCTCCCGGACTCTTTGCTGGCTGTGCCTTGGCGTCCGGATGTATGCCAACAAATAATGCAGCAGCAAACAGCAGCACCACCAGCAACAACAACCACAACAACAAGCTATGGCCAGAAATAACTAAAAACACAAAATAAAATAAAATAGCCAACTTGCCAGCAACTTGATGGGAGCTTCAACTTCAGCTTCGACGCCGACTTAGAGGACTTCGGAGCTTCCACAGCATTCAGGCCATTTCAATAAAAATGAATTGCCACGTTCCGAAACTGCAAAAGCATTGCAGCAACGCTGCTGCTGGTGCTCCATTGTGCCTCGCCCCCACCCCTCTTCCGCTGCGCTACTCCATTCATTCCATCTTCTATGCTGCACTTGATCTAGAAAAGCGTGAGTAAGGACTTGCTACGAGCGCTAGTCTGCCAGCCCAACTGCATTGGTCGCCTGGTCGCTCAGTTTGATCGTAAAAATAAAGTATCTACGGCTACATCAAGCTACAGCAACAATAACTTCAGATAAGCATTAAAATAAATTCTTCAAATAATCACTCGAAAACTTCAAGTTTGCCGCACTTCCTCGACTGCACTGCACATGGGCGTATGCAGAATTTTATGCAGAAGGCGGGCAAGTAGACAATTATTTTCTTCGATAAACAAAATTTTTGACTGAAGCTTTTTCTTAGCTAGAAAATATATGTACGCTTTTAACAAAAGTTTTTAATGAGAGGTACCTAACTATTTATATTTCTGGCCTTGCCAACACTAAGAGCCCAATTTCACAGTGTCTATTTCAACTCTAATTTATGCTTAAGTTATTTAATTTTCACACTTGGGAGTTTATTACAAAATAGCCAAGTGTGCGGATTAAAGTGCGGCACAGAGTTGCATTAACGAAAACAAATAAACAGCTAATTGTGTTTTGGCCCGTCGGAAGAGGAACTGCTACTTGCTTCCAAGCTTTTTCCCTGTGATCCACTCAATTTATACCTGATATTGATTAACAATATCTAATACATAGTTCATTAATTTCACTCCTCGAAACTTTTTTAGTTCGGGCTTACCTTATCAATTAAATGTTTGTTTGCAAGTTGTGCTAACCTTCAAATATAAAATATTCGAAGTTGCCACATGTTATTTCATATTTAAATAAATGTGCTGTGAAAACCAAAAATAAATATTTAACTACTACATATATGTATATAGATTTAATTTAAGTAGTCTTTGTGAAATTGGGCATAAGTGTTGCCAGAGATGATCTGACATTTTTTCTGAACATTTTATCATATGACAGCTAAAGCTCTTTGGGGACTGAGAGCCTTAGGAGAGAACTTCGTCTGCAGTAGGTAAACTATAAAAAGGCTTCCAAGGGCCGCAGTGTTGAGAAGACACAATCTTAGCAGACAACTCATTCATGAATATCTAAGCATAATCTCTAGCAATGCCATTGGAGAGGTCCTAGTTTAATTCCATTAAAAATTTGCACTCACTTCAGAGCAAACACTTTGCCGCAAGTGTCGCATTGATATTTGCCGTCCGCATCCTTGTCCCGTTTGGCGCTCTGCTTGCGCTGGGCACTTGCTGTCGCCTTGTCGCTGCTGGGCATGTGCAGCTTGGTGGTGTGCTGTTTGAGATTGTGGCGGCGCGAGAACTTCAGGCCGCAGAACTGGCACTCGAATATCTTCTCGTCGGTGTGCTGGCGCAGATGGCAGCGCAGCGAGTGCTTGCGGAACTGCTTGTCGCACAGGGGGCAATCGATGCGTTGATTCTTGCTCAGCGGACCGTAGGCGTGGTGCAAGCGATGGTAAAGCAGTTCGGACTTATAAGCCGCGCTGCTCGAGGGAAGTAGAAATAACATTAAAAAGCTGGAAATGTGCCAGTTAAATAGAATCAGTTAAATTACCTGAAATTGCATTGCTCGCATTGCCAATGCGTTTGTTCTCCTTGCAGCTGCTCGGGTAGAGCGTCCACGGCCGCCGCTGCGGAAGTGCTAGGCGGCTGACAGATTCTCGCATGACGTCCCAGCGCCTGCGCCAAGGCGAAGCTCTGTCCGCAGCTCATGCACACGTGGCTGAGCAGCGGATGCTTGCAGTCGCGATGCACTTTGAGTGCCTGCAGCGTGGCGCACAGCTCGTCGCAGTCCTTGCATTTGATGGGCGGGGTTTCTTTGGCCTCGGGTGAGTGCAGCTTGCGCAACGTATTGGCGCAGCTCTTCGGCTTGGCGGCTGGCTTTACGGCGACTGCAGTCGCGCAAAAGCCACTCTCGGGATGAGACAATTCATGCAGCATAGCTTCCACCTCGGAAGTGGCACTGCAAATTATATAACAAGAGAGCAAGCATCAGTCAAGTTCCAGCTACTAAGTGATGTAGTGCTCTATTCTATATCAAGTGACCAGGTGTGTTTCTTTGAAAATTTAAAGTGTGTCCGAATTTAGCACGCACACTTCACTCGCACTCACACTCACAATGTTCCGAAAGCAGTTGAGTGAACTTCACAGCTCTCACACAGTGCGAGCACTCGTTGTTTCCACTCGTCGCACTCTAACTTCACTTCACAGTGAAGAGTAAAGTGCTAGTGCAAGTGCGAGGTTGAGTGAACTTCACAGCTCTCACACAGTGCGAGCACTCGTTGTTTCCACTCGTCGCACTCTAACTTCACTTCACAGTGAAGAGTAAAGTGCTAGTGCAAGTGCGAGAGAGCGTGAATGTAAGTGCTGAAATGTGTGAGTAAAGTAGCCAGTGATTCTTATTCTTTTCTTTATACTTTTCACATTTCAACGTATAGAGAATAAAACCATTGGAGTGAGAGTGCGAGTAAGAGTGCGTGTGCGAATCAACTTCAGATTACTAAACAAAATCGCGGTGATATTCAATGTGCGCATGTTTCTAGATCAGAGAAAGTGCAGAAGGCAGTGCAACAGTTATCTCTACTAGTGTGCAGCCAACTTTGCACTTTTTTCTGCACTGTCTTTTTGCCTGTAGTACAAAAATCAAAGCACAGCACTGTTTTTTTTAATTCTGGTAATGAAATTGCTGGAATTACCCTTCACCCCGTTACTCACATGAAGTCGCACTTGTCGCACACTTTTGTGCTCTTGGCGTGCTTGCGCGGCAGCGTGCGACGCCCCTGCGTGGAGGCGGCCTTCTCCGTCGAGACGGCGCGTTGCCGATGTTCCAGCGTCTTGCGATGTTGGCGCGCCTTGTACGGCGTGTTGAACTCCAGCTTGCAAATGGAGCAGAAGTACTTGAGGATGCAGTGCTTGTGCTTTTCGTGCCGCTGCAGCGCCACCTTCGAATGGAAGTTGTCCGCGCACAGGGCGCACGTGTGGCGGCTCTGATAGGCGTCCGAGGCAGTGCCGCCGTACTCGACGCCCGCATGGCTGAGCTGCATGTGCCGGCGCAGTTCCATGTTGTAGCGGAAGGACTGGCGGCACTTGCCGCAACCGATGCTCAGCTTCTTGCTGATGCAGATCGGCACGGAACGGTTGATGGCCAGTATGACGTCCTTGTGGTCCGCGCTCAGCAGATGGCGGCGCATCTGGTTGTTGTCCTCGCACTCGAAGCGGCAGTAGCTGCACCAGAACTTGCCCGGTCCCTCGGACGCGTCCAGATGGTCGGCCGAGTTCCAGTGCTGCAGGAACGTCTCCTCCGTGTTGCAGTAGAAGCGGCAGGGCCGGCACTGGTACGGCGACTGCAGCACAATCGAGTGTATGTTGTCCAGTATCATGTGCAGCGACGTGCCCGGGTTCAGGCGCAGCCGCCGATAGTGATAGTGCGAGATGAGATGCTTGCCGATGAGCTGCCGGTGTATGACGTGCTTGCAGAGCTCGCATTTGATGAAGCTGGCGCGCCGCCGGCGCTTCTTCTGCGTGGCCGCTTCCAGTTTCGGTGGCTGCGGCAGCGTAGCGACAAAGCTTTTGCAGATTTCGCTCTGCTGCAGCTGGTCGAGCGACGCCTTCTCCAGCTGCTGCTCCGGCTCCGCGCGCTTCAGATGATAGCTCGTCTTCAGATGGTTCTCGTAGATGGACTTACTCTTGAGCCGGCGGCAGCAGATGTTGCACCAGTAGTGCTGCTGATCGTTGGATCTGGCCAGCTGCACTAACTCCTCCTTGTACTCCAGGCGCTGCAGCTTGGTGCCCGGTATCCACTTGCCCTTGGTGTGGTCGGCGGGCGGGTGTTCGCCACCGCTGGTATCCGCCACTTCTGCCGTTTCCACCTCATCGAGCTGCTCGTCCCAGTTGGGCGATAGGCGTGTCAGCTGCGAGTGCGTCACACGCAAGTTCGGACGATTCTCGGGCTTCCATTTGCCGCCCGTGTGTGTGGCGGGCACTACCGGTGGCGACTGACGCAGCAGCGGCAGCTTCCACTTGCCGCCCGACGCATGCGCAGCCGGCATGGGATCGTAGTCCTCGTCATCGTCGTCCAACTCTGCGTCCACCTCCTCCTCCTCCTCTTCGCTGGCCTCGGGCGACTCCTGCACGAAGGCGATCGGCTTGAAGTGCACCTCGTAGGGCTTCTTCACGTCGCTCATGTCGCTGATGGCCTTCATGAGCGTGTCCGTGTCATGGTGCTGCTCGTGGCTGCTGCCGGCATGGCTATCGATCCAAGCGGCCTCGCTCTGCTCCGCGGACTCCTGCTGGCCGATAACGGGCAGCGATTTCTGGCGCTGCAGCGGACTCGGCTGTGTGCTGCTGCTGGTTTTGCCGCCGCTGGCATTCGGCGCGGAGGACTGCACGCTTTGCAGCTGCAGCGAGGAGAAGAAGACATCCGCGCCCAGCTCGTACGGCAGATCGTAGCAGTCGCCCAGCGCCTTGGACGTCTTGCCGCCATGCTCCGACTTGTGCACGTAGCTGGACGGCGGCTCGGGCTCCGTGAAGGCGAACGAGTCGTAGGTGTGATCCAGATTGCTGCTGCGCGTGTTGGCGATGAGCGTGTTGGCCACAATGCCGCTGCGGCCGCTGCTCGTGCCCGAGGCGCTGCTGTTGCTGATTTTGTGCGCGTCCCCGGCGTCTCCGGAGCTGATGCCGCCGCAGTGCCGCTTGCGATGCTGTATATAGTTCTCAAGGCCCACTATGGTCGAGCTGCACTTGATGCAGAGATGCGTGTCGTCCAGGTCCGGTTCGATCATGGCTCAATTGTAAAACTAAAATGAAAGTAATAAAGAGGGGAAAAAATTATTAAGTCGCTCAAAGTATAGCAAGCGGCTAGAAGTGCGAAAGCTAAAAGTATTTCATTAAAAAAAGTATCTGCTATCGAAATGAAAAACAATCGCGGAAAATCGATTTTTATCGACTTCTCAAATATATCGATATATTTACAAAAACAATTACAAATTTGTATTTCCATATGCCAAAAGTTCACGTTCGCAGGAAATGGATCGCCCCGTGGGTGGTATGGATACGGGAATGGATATGAGTGTGTATGAAGTCGGTAGTTGTAACGTGGCAAGCAATTGTCAACGCCAAGTTCTAAATTTGCGCCATGTCAACGGCGGCTGTTGTACGTTCCACCGCATCGAATTGTTTCACGTTGTTGTGTTTCAGCAGCTGCGCGTGTGTTTGTGTGTGTGTGTGTATGCATATGTGTGAGTGCGCGCGCTTGTGGTGTTAAATTGGGTGATAACTCCTTTTTAATGGCTGCACTTTGTTGTTTTTATTTTCATTTCCGCCCAACTAAATGCTCTGCAGGCGGCTGCGATTGGCGCTGATGGCTGCCGCCGCTAGTGATGCAACAAAATATTGACAGTTTCGTCTCTATTGGGTGAGTATTTTTATTCAAATGCATTGAATATAAATCTTGAAAAAACAATAAAAAAAATGCTCTTTAGCAAAATCAATAGGCTACTTTTATGAGTACAGCGAATAAGTATTCGAAATTTTAAGTAGAATAGTTTTTGAGTCATCATTGCCACTGAAAAGTTTCTTTAAAAAAACTCGGTTTTAAGATACATATTCATGTTTTAAGTTGCAGGTTTCGATTACTCATCATGCGAAGCACAATAGTTACTCAAAACCTTGAAATGAATGTTTCGATCATTATGCAATTGGGTGTACTTATGTATTTAGAGAAAAAGAGTGCTCTCTCTCTCTCCTGACAAAGCTCTCTCGCTCTACAAGATGTCTATAAATTCCGTATTGATTCAAGGATTCCAACAGAAGAAGGAGACTTTTTATTGACCAATCAAAAAGAAGAAGAAGAAGAAGAACACGAAAATCAAATGCTGAGTACTCGAAAATATTGGTTACCCGTTGCATGATTACTCGATTTCTTTCGCAACAATAGTTGCTGGCCGCGTAGTGTTTGGCGCTCAATTCTGAAGCTGCAGTTAAGAGAGTTGTATGTATTTGTTGTTGTTGCTGTTGTTGTTGTTGTTGTTGCTCTTGTTAGCTGTTGATGACGCGGCGTAAGCGAACGAGCGCGCGTCCAACGTCGTCAGCGGGTGTCACAAATGCAAATAATGGCACAATTGTGTATTGTACTTTTATCCTGTTACGCTGTTATGCTATGCTTTTATACTGTCTGTTCACTGTTGTTGTTTTTGTTGTTGTTTTTTCTTTTATTATATTTAGTTTTTGTTTGTGAAATAGAAATTGCTGCGACGATAGTCGCGAATTATGTTCATGGCTTGACAATTCTCTGGCATGACATGGCATGCGTGTATGTGTTGCTATTGTTGTTGTTGTTGTTGTTGGTATGTGTGTGTGCCTTGTACATCGCACAGAATAAATTGTCGAAGGCTGACGCTGCTGTATGCCATGTTTGACACGGTACTTAGACAGCGCCGCTTGTCGCCATTCCAACAGAGGCGCTTCCCATGCAATTTGAATTGAAGTTGAACAAAATTTTGATGTCAATGGCAGCATGCATCGGAGTATATATGATTACATCGAGCAACATGCACCACTTTCCACTTTTAAAATACAAAACAAATGTCAATCGAAACGATTAAATTGGTTTTAAAAAAAAGCCCGGCTGTTTCTTTATTCATTTCGAGCGTTTCGTACAAACAGCTTTTTTTCTTTATTCAGCGCGAAGCGTTTGGAACACTTTCTTGTCTATTCTATTCTTCTATTTTATTTTCTTTACTTTCCATATTTTTTCAGCCTAGAAGTCGAAATTTAAAAAATATCGGGAGGATAATGGAATACAAAGAATATGCAAAGTAATACAATATGCTTTAAGAAAGAAACTGGCAGAATCAGTCAAATTCTAAAAGTTCAATGCCTTTTTGTATACAAAAGTTAATTTTAAAGTTTTTTTTGCAGAAAAATTAAATTTATAAAATTGGCAATGATATATACACGAAAAGATTCAACTTTAGGAAAATGTGGCAAGTCACAATTTCAGATTCTGGCAAATGGAAAGAATTAAAATCTGCTTTGAAAATTCGAAATATATATTCGAAATTTTTTTTTTTAAATTTTCCTTTTTTATCTTTTGCTTTCTTCCCTAAGCGTTTACATGCGAAAAGTTTTCTTAGATGGTGTAATTGCAACGTAAAAAAGTTTTGAGAGAGCAAATTTTCCAATACAAGAAAGTCTGTACTCTTCTCCTTAAGGGTTGAATTTTGTCGAACTTTTGTTATAAAGAGATGAAAGGTATCCTTTTCACGACAAAATATCACTTTTTGTGTGAATCGATATAATTTTAACGAACGCAATTTCGACCATTAGTAAAGAAGAAGAACAAGAATAAATAGAAGATGAAGGAGAAGAAGCATAGTCCTTTAGTTCTTGATTAAGGATCTAGACAACCTCCTTTCTGTCATTCTAACGCGCACTTTTAATGTTTGCTACACTGCAGCTTGGCTGTCATAATTTTCGCAAGTTTCTTCATTAACCCAAGTGACATGCAACTTGCCACTGGTGGAATACTTCTACTCGTAGTATAGACTACAGCTGGCGGCTGTGGCAGCAATGGCAATGGCAACGACATACGGATACGAGTATCATATGCCACGACCGACGATGGTGACATTCCTTGGCGTGTTGTGGCCTGTCAAAAATGAAGTTTATTACGTCTAAACGTCGTTGCCGCCATTGCTGGCTGTCGTTGCTGCCGCGCTACTCGTGCTTGCCGCATGTGGCAACTGCAGTCAGTGCCATTGGGGGTATGTGTAATTTCCGCCACATGCCATATGCCAGTGTGCAATGAACGATTGTTTCGCTTGTCGCTGGCTGTTGTTCTTTGTTGTTGTTGCTGGCAGCCATGGCCCATGGTAGGAAGCACTGCGTCAAGTGGCAAGCGCCGCCGCCGAATGCGAGAAATTCATTTGAATGTATGCGCTGCCGTGTCTGAGGTTAAATGCGAAAAACATAACAATTGCTCGGTTGGCTTTCTCGTCAGCAACATGCTGACATACGCGTGCGTTCCCCCTACTCTAGTGGTGGTAGCTTCCAATCCCCCCCTTCGTGCTCATCGTAGCCATAGCCAGGACAGCTAATGGCAGTGCAAGCGCTGGGCATGTTAGAGGGCGCTAGCAACTGTCGTATTGTTGCTGCTGCTTGGTGAGGAGAGAGGGGTGGCATGGAGTGGAGCGTATCTGCTGAGGTTGCCATGTTGCCGCGTTGTTGTGTTTTATGAGTGATAAACGCGCGTTTGTTTAACAATTAACGTGTGTGTAACACATTGCCGTTATTTATGTGCCGCTCCAACTGCTGGCAGTGTTGTTGGCTGTAGTCCGGAGGCAGGAGCAGTTTAAAATCCGCAGCCGCCAGCGCCCTAACAAGCTCGAGTTGTGATACAATTTTTATTTGGGCAATTAGTCGCTGGCGCTTCTGAATGGAATCGTATATGAATATGGCTGCCATGCCATGTTGGCAAAGGATATGAACGTGTTGTGCAGCGGTGCACATGGCATGTTTATATGGAAATGTGATACACGATAACGGCTTATTATGCCAGCATGTGTGCCTGCTGCTGCGTTGTTAGTTAATTGTTTTACATAAAATTTGAGAAAAGAAAAAAAAATTTGGTGGACCGCATAGAAATATTGATAGAAATTATAAAATTAAGCAGTTCTTGTGATAACTTAACCCTTTCGGTACTATTGGCACAATACGTCCCACCGATCTACAAACTTTTCGTAAATAAAAAAGCAAAATATGTTGAAAATGCTGCTTTTGATTTTCGATTTTTCAACAGACGCCAAAAAAAACCATGCAACTGACAGCGGATTGTAATCTTTGAGAGAGCCAGTTGCTCTCCGCTGGAGAGCGGGTCGTCATAAATCGCTTTGTACCAGCATAGCAACTGTAAATTTTAAATACTATGGTATAGTAAAAATTTTAAGCTACATTGCCTAAAGCTCACTTCAAACTATGAATTACTAGTTCCAAAGTGCAAACACGAAGTGGTAGGGAAAGTATGGCAATGCTAGATGTTATTGATAAAAAGGAGATTTAAATCACGTAAGCGATAATCCAGAATCCAGAAAGCACAAAAGTATTATATTCAAAGCAGTTGGGCCTATATATATCGAACTTCAGCACATCACTAAGAAAACTGAATACCATCTGTTGAGGATTTAAATGAAATCATTAAAATAGCAAAACGCAACAACTCCGACAGGCGACAGCGCCAGAAATAACGATGGGTATTAACTGGAGAATATCGTTAACAATAATTTAGACGCGCCACTTGAAACTGGCTTGCGTTTGTAGCGCAGATACATTCTCATTCGCAGAGCCATTTCACGCCAGCCTACTGCAGATACTCGTACATAAAGTATCGCACTCGCACACTTAATGATTTCTGATTTACAAGGCAAATCGCAGCGCTGTGGCATGCGGGGCGGGGCGTGGCGGCCGATGAACACGGCAAATCTCAGCAGGTTCAATGCAACATTTTCACCACAACTTATGATCGCGCGCAGCGGCAACAAAAAAGCACAGACTGCGCTTTTGCTTTCATTCATGCCGACCAAGGCGACTGTGACAGCGTGAGTGAGCGTTGAGTGCAGCGTTGCCAGCTTGAATTACAGAGAAGTTCCTCTTCCGAGCCAATTTAAACTCTTGTTCTTAAAAATTGTGCCAGGCTAGAGAGATGCCACAGAATTTAATGAAACTTTTTAATTTTTTGAAATTTTGAATATTTTGTCTTCTTGACAGAGTTTTGCTAGTTTTCCGAAAATTCATCTTTTTCATGTTTACTGAATGCGTATTTTATAAAAGCTCATTAAGCACACCAAAATAATTTCCAATAAAAATTTAATTTTCTTAATTTTCTTAATTTTCAATTCAAAGTTTTTCAAAAACTTGTAAAAGTATTCAACTGAACCACTTGGAATACATATCTATCAAATTCAAGCAGTTCCAAATGAAGTGATGAAGTGATGAAGTGATGCCAACTTTTGTTGAACGAAAATGTATTTTAAAAAAAATCGATAGCCTTTTCCAATATTTACTTGTTTTCTCTTTTTCTTTACCCTTTCTCTCCGCATTTGGGCGAAAAATCTTAAAAGATGGCAGCATTGCTGAGACTGCTACAACGCAACAATGTGCGCGCAGCTTGCGACTTTTGGCACGCGGAAGGGAGTAAAGAGGGCCGTGAGTGCTGTAATGTGGCAAGGGCGGCGAATTTATGTACGACTCTATCTGCGCATGCGCGCACCTAAATTATGAATATTATCAAATGAGTCAATGCGAAAAATGCAGGCGAGCGAAGCAGAGTTCCATTGCGTTGTTCGTGCGTCCGCCCTGGCATCGTACGGGTACGGCGCGAAAATAGAGTTGTCCTAATGGGCGCATGAATCTGTCGGGAGTCAAGTCGAGTGCCCTTCGGAGAGGAGCGCGCGATCTGCGTACGGCTATCGAGCTGTGCACAATTAGCGCAATATTTCGCATGATATCATCGAGAGATATTGCCTCTTAATCCGATACATCTGACAAATAAGTCAGCGTGAATTATGGCATCATATACTACAGCAGCTTGAAAGGATCTGTTGATCATGACGAAATAAGAATTTCGCTTGGCAATCCTAGAGCGTCGAGAGCTGTCGCCTCTTCAATATTTACATCATGGATGGAAAGAGAAGATTGGGAGCAGGCGGAAGTTTGCCACTGTGCGGAACATGCTCCATATATGTATCTATATATGACCTGAGTTGCTTGAGCCTTGTTTTTATTTGTAGTATCTTAGTCACCATAGCCTTTATTATGACGTGTTTGAGCTTTAGCTGCATACATATAAAGAATAACTGAATCGAGTGATCTGCTGACTCAAGCTAAATCAAGAAAAGTTGGCTAGATGATGATTACTCAGCTTATTCTGCTAGATTGGGATTATTCTATACAAAACCGCATTTGAACAAAGAACTCTAAAATCGTTTCGAAATATTGCCGCCATATTAGCTCTGAGTTTCAAATGGATCGCACTGTACTTTTTCCGCTAATTGCCTGCCATAATTTTAAAGTAAAATGGCAGTTCATTTTTGAAGCGGACGAACCACTCTGCTGCGCCCAGCATGACCATTTGCAATGCCGTGGAATCGATTTGTCAAACTGCAACACTCAAGCTCCAAACTCAATGATCCACGCTGATGCCGCCTGTCCGCTCGTCGCTCTGCTGCTGCCCTCGAATTTTTATGATCGAAAGGCAAGCCGGGCAATCAGCGCTGTCCACTCACGCTGGCAGCCTTAGCCTGGCTAATTGACAGGGCGGCCGGCCGACAGGCAGCTCCTTCGGCGGATCAGTTCAGTTCACTCCACTTCACGGCAATGTAGTACTTAGCCTGACAAATTTTTTTACTGCCGAACGTTTTCAGTTTTATGGCGGATCAGCGAGCGTGTCAACTGGCGATGGCGGTCGATTTTATGGCCGCCATCGCAACGACAACCTGCAGCATGCGCCCAAATGCGATTTCAGCTTTCGGCATAAACTGCCGCCGAGAGAGTGACAGAGAGGAGACGTAAGAAGAAGGTGATTGGGAGCGAGCGGCAGCAGCGCACTTTCGAGCAGTTTATTGGCTTTTAATGCCCTTTCGATGCGCAGTGCGGCCGAATGGGCGTCCAACGGCTGCAGCGCCTGGAATTTCGTTTTAATTTTATGACTTCAGCAAATTAAGGAAATTTATACTAAAAGTAGCGTAAATTTTGTGGCATTGACAGTTGCGCCATAACGCCGGATGACAGTGACGAGCTGTTGATGATTGCCACAGTGCAACCATGTGCATCTTGTCGAGACTCGAAACCTTTTTTCATGAAATTTTTTTTTTATAAACATTTACTCTGTATACAAAATTTGCGCATAATTTTCGATATCATTTTGAATCAGCACTTCTGTTACTTTTCGTTCAAATCAAAAGTTGTCGATATTTTTGAAAAAGCGGAACTCTTGTAAGGTGACTCCTGTGTTTGTCTGTTTTTCTCGAATCGGACATAACACATACTAACTATGCAAATACGAACTAAAATTGCTATTTATTCTATGGAATATACCCTTCATTCATTTCTATCTCGTTATTCTTTAGATTTGCGAAGTTGTAAGAAAAAATTCAATTCAATGGTTTTTATGATTGCAAGGCTTCGTATCTCAAAAGAATGACATCACTCTGCCGATCATCCTTAATGCTTCATTCATGTGTTGCTTTTAATTTGCATTTGGAATATTTAGTTATAGCAAATGTGCATTGAATGAACCCCTTTTCGACATTTTGAAATTTGGCACAATATTCAGCCTTTATACATATACATCCAATTCTATTTTTACACAGTAGATACATTACAGACAAAACCCCTTAAAAAAGATATGAAGTACATACATACATAGAAATCGAATGAAATCGTGTAAAAATGGAATGCATTTTTTTTTTGAAATAGTCTGGTGCATCGTTAAAAAAAAGATGAAACTGTTAAACTAGGAATTTAAGTATTTAATTGAAATAACATCATTTACAAATACTTTCACCCAACTTGCCAATTTAAGCCCCTTTGAAAACCATAGAAAAAATGCCTCAAAAATTAATATATCAACATCGATATAAGCGAAATTTATAGAAGTACAACCAACGAATTGATTGACTAAAATAATTGCAAAGCCATTGAGGCTCTTTTCATTGAGTACATAATAATTCTATAAATTTCAAAATTTTTTTAATAAATTTTGCATATTTTTGAATTATTGAAAGTCAAAACTTTTTCGCATCGAAATTATTCTAGCGATACTTTTGAAGTGGTTATCGATATGAGTATTCGGAAAAAGTCAAAAGCAGCAACACTTTTAAGACGAAAGAATTTCAGCTATCACGCTCATTATCAGCAGCTTATCAGTGTGATGTGCTGGAGCTGGAGCTGGTCCACGTAGCAGGGCGTCGCGTTGCGATTCCAAATTATTGACGCTGTTATTAAATTAATGCAATCGATTTGCATTTTTATTTGCGTGGTAATTTACGCTGCGTAATTTATTGCAACTGACGACGACGGTTTGTCGTCTGCTGCCGCTCGTTCAGGCTGCCTTCAAGCCTGTTGATGCGCCTGCCGCAGCTGACCGATCATCCTGTTGCGCTTGTCTTCTTACCCCTTTCCATACAAGGCATACGCAGGCATGTGGCATGGATGCTTGATGAAGACGATTTGTCGACTGTTCAGCTGTACGCCAGCGGTTGTCGTTGCTGCTGCTGCTTGTTGTTGTTGTTGCTGTTGCTGTTGCTTTTGCCGGGATCAGTCATCAGCTTTATGAATATTATAACTTTAAATAAAAATGTCGTAAAACTTTTGGCTTTTACGTTCGTCAGCATGCATTTGTGCGTATGTGTGTGTGTGTGAGTGCGTGTGTGTGGTTTGTAGCTGGCCATTTTGAGCGTATCTGTGTATCTGACTATCTGCAAGCCTGCAACGCGTTAAATGCACTTTTTACGACATTTGATTAATAATTTATTTCGATTGTTGATTTTACTTTATTTTCGCTTTTATTGTTTTGCACATTTCTGCACAACTTCCTTGCTTGCCTTCTTCACAGGAAATTCTCACTTAAGTGAGTTGGATTGTTTGCTTGTCGCTTGGCCTGTCTGCCTGTCAGCCTTTTAAGTGAAATGCGTTATAAATTGTGCACTTTATATCGAAAATTATAAATAATTGCAATTACTTTACAGAAATGAAGATACAATTTCAGCAAAAGACTGCAAGTTATGCATTTCCGGTTGGATTTTGGATTACTACAAACTGCTGAAATATTTTGGTAGTATTTACAGCAGCTTCCCACAGAAATATATACATATACCACATACTTATATATATTCAGCAGCGGTCTTGTAGGTAAAAATTAGTAACTCTTCAATTAAATCAATTAAAATTTGTCGCCCATCCTGTGGCACACAAATCCAATAGGTAATAAATATGAATATATATAGATAGGTACTTCAGTTAATAAATTGATATCTTTAAGGCCATTATTGTTATTTGCATTGTTATTTTTCTTGCTTTACATATGTTCGACTTGTTTGTATTAACTTATGATAAACTTTATGTACTCTTAGTTTTAAGTTCTATTGTGTTATTTTATTGAGGTAGTCTGTAAGGATTTATTGTCCATAGACTTCAATTGAATAAACTATACTAAACTAAACAATCGCAGAGTTGAATTTTGTATCGATCCTCCAAGAAAATTGCTTCATATCTTTTGATGCTACGCATTCATGGGTAACTGTAAATACTTGGAGAACTGCCACAAAAGGCTTTTCAGTATAGTTCTTGGTAGCAACTCCAATTGAAATCTTAAGTTGCAATAGGTTAGGTTAAGCTGGCTGCCTAAAAAGGCCACGCATAGACCCTTTTGGAGTTCCGTTTAGTAATGATCCATGCAATGATCTGACAGAATTTGGGTGTATTTCACAAATTTCCAAAGAGGCTTGATACCTAGTTTTGAGATCTGTTCGAGCCCTGAAAAGACAGGCGTTTCTAAACAAGTCAGACGAGCTCTAGCGATGGCGGGGCAGGAGCACAGTAAGTATATATTCCAAGGCTGCCTGTTACCTTAAGCTGCAATAAATTTTAGAAAAATATTACCTTAAAAAATCATGCATGTTTACGAAAATTTAAGCATAAATTAACAAGGACCAATTCCAGCTATCGTAAGTCGAACTGATCGAACGAGGCAACGATTCTTTTGTCACTTTGAGCTGCTCTGCTCCTTGATGCGTTCTCAGCTGCGTTGCTCGTAGTTTCCTTTGCGCAGCCACAACGAAACGATGCACTCCAACGTTCTTTTGATGTCTCAATTTCGCGCCGCCCCGAGTGCAGGAACTTTCGCTCAGTGTGATCGCGCTTGTGCGTGATCGTTGCTCCGGCTTCTTAGATATGATCGTTTGTTTGTTTGTCTTGCCTGCCACAACGAGCTGATGCGATCTTGCGGCGGCGGCGGCGTTAATTCGTGCTCGTAACGTAGGAGTAGGTGATAAATCCGTGTTAAGTGCGGCGTTAATGACTCCTAAATATTTTATGTGCGCGTTGCGCGCGCGCCCCCGTTCGAGCAGTTGTGAGTCAGTGATCGCGAGTGATGCTCAGTGATGCTCAGGGATGCGGTGCGCGGGGTACTGCGAGGCATGTGTCGGCTTGTTGTGGCTGATTTGTGCGCGTTTTAAAGCGGCGCGCTTCGTCTTCCGCTTTTATTTGCTCTTCCGCTTGGCAGTGATTTCGGCGTGTGCGACGCGTGGGCGCTGCCACGTCCCTACGAGAGTCAACGGTTAAGCTTGACAGTGATGCACTTGCAGCACTTAGCAGCCGAAGCTCATAAATTTTTATTAGCGTAATTTCAATTATTTATTTGGCTTTGCTCAATTTTATTGCCTAGCAGCTCGAGTATCTGCTCGTGCTGGCCAGCGCTCGTAGGTGTCATTCTTGTTTGCACTGCACACTTACTTTTCGGTAAAAGTGCAATAAATTTAGAAGTTTACACCCGGTTCAGTTTGGACTGCTGCACAGTCGGCGCACTCCGCCAGTCCCGCCATTGGCGCATCATCTCCTGCCGCAATTACGGGTTTATGCGCTTTTTTACGACACATTATTTTAATCGAATTATCGAATTACTTGCATAAATTCTTAATTATTATTAATATGCCGAACGTTAAACCGTAATGGCGCATGGCAACTACCTGTAAAGATGGCTTTAGCATGAAATAAAATAAAAAAGTAAACATTTGCATGGTTTTTATGATTATTCAAATTATTCGCCTATAGCTCATAAAATTCGCCGCATACTTTCCAAGCAACTTTATGGCGCCTTCATATGCGGATTGTACGCACGAATTGACGAAAAATTGTGTGGGTTCAGTTATAAAACTCAGCAGTCAGTGCAAAAATTCTCTGATAGTTTTGGTGAAAAAGAAATATATATTTAAAAAAATCTAATCAAAATTAGTTTAATTATCGATTGTTTGCAGCAGTTTCATAATTAGCATGAGCCGGCTTGGCTTTTATTGGCTGATTGTCAGTATTTTTCTTGGGAATCGGGAGTGGGTAGAGGGGTCATTAAGAATTTTCCAATATTTATTTCTATTATGAAGAAAAACCGATCTCCTTTTTATAGCAAAATATAAAAAGAATATACATAACTCAACATCTCTTCTAGCATCTCAAGTACCTCAACTGTTCTACATAAAAACCCTTTATTTATGTCTTATCGTCTTTTTGCTATCATAAGTTTTCGGCAAGTAAAAAAATTGTCTTATTCGGCACTCCTTATTTACACTCTCTTTTCCATAAAAAAATTAAGTATAACTCATTGAAGTTTTCCAAGTCATTCCAAATTGTTAGTGCCAATGGCTTGACTAGGCTTCCTTCCTGTGGAACTCAGGAATATCGAATTTACGAAAACATGAATTTCCATGTGCAAATTGGAACCTACCAAAACATTTAACATTGTTTTCATACATATGTACATATATGTATGTATGCTATAATACTAGCAGCCCTATTCTAGCAAGAGTGATAAATTCAAAATATTATGCCAATTGGCACTTTTTTCAATGGAAAAATAACATTTGAAGTTACAAACAATTGTGACTAGTTCGCCGGAATACATTTGTAGAACCAAGAATTAGATCGCTGAGAATGCAATAGTACAATAATACTAACAGCTGTATTCAAAAGTCGCTGTAACAATTGATTCCTAGTTAAAATATTATTTTTCCCTAAGAAAAAGTATCAATTGATACAAAATATTGAATTGTGACTCCCGCCAGAATAGGGCTGTAAATCGAAAATTCCAAGCATGAGCTGAACTTCATAAGAAATATTTCAATATTCATGCTTTTTTTAAAGTTTTAGCTGGATTTTGTTTGGCCGCCATTTTGGTTTTGGTTGACATTTTTAGAAGTTGTAATTTGTTGTTGTAAAAAGTTGTTTGCTACAAGTTTACATGCGATATCTTCACTATATGTATATGAACAGTTCTGCAATTGGCAACAGGTACCTGCTGTTAGTCAAGTCAAGCCAACATAACGAGAACGTGTGTAAAACGCGGCACTAAACGCGGCACTAAAGCTGATGTCCCTTCTCGTATGCCGCTGTCACTTGATTTTATGATCCCGCTTTAGGGGCTCATAAAATTAAGCATTTTACGACTTCTTTATTATTTGACGTTTCCAGTAATGACAACAACCAACAAGCAACCAACAAACAAATAAACAAAACCCGTAAACAGTTGCCAGTTGCCTACGGCTGGCGGCAGAAGCGTGAAAGCGGCCAGCAGCAAGGTTATGTTGCCAATTGATTGACATGGGAGTTTGCCGACTGCCTTCGCTGATGATGGACGACTGCATTCATGCGAAATCGCCGTTCGCAGTTTTCTAACAGATTTATGAACTGTTCTGCTGTGTTGTTGTGTGAACTCTCAGGCAGGTACTCACTTTTGCATTTGTTGCATTCGAGCGTGTTCATATGTCTGTCTCTCTCTCTCTCGCTCACTCACTGTGTGTGCAAACAACGCCTCTGCTGTCAGCTCAACATGTCAATGTTATGTCAAATGTGTCAAGCAAACCATTTTTATGGCTGTTTAATTGTAAAATTTTGCTTTTGTCGCCTGAGCAGAAGAGCGAGCGAACGAGAGCGTAGAAATTCTTTGCTATTGTGTAAAATGCGCTCGTAAAATGCAGTTTTACGACTTCGCTCGCATTGAGCGACATTCTCAAAAGTGACATTTTATGTTTTACGCAGCATTAAAAATTATTGATACCCGCTGATTTTACGGTGGGATCGCTTAAAAAGCACTTTGCTGCCATATTATTGCCCGTGCCGTGAAGCCGCTGGTCGCTGGCCCTTGGCCATTGGCATTGTTATTGGCGCACAGGGGCGGCGGCGCTTTTGTAGACTGCAATCACATTAAAGTTGATGCTCATACATACATATGTACATATGTGAAAAAAGGTCTCATTTATACGCTGCCATATTATGAGCTAACTAAAAACGTGCATGCTTACTTTTATGCATGTACATATGTATGTATATAAATATGTATGTATGCATGTGCATATATTTTTATTGTAATATGTCAATTTCACTTTGATCATATCGTAAGCGAAACTATAGGCGGTCCCTAGCTATGTACATCGCTTGTAGAATACTGCAATTTTGCAATGTGAATCTGGCGACTTACCAATATAACGGCTGAGATAACTCCGTTTTTTTGAGCGGTATTCTCAATAATCGAT
This sequence comes from Neria commutata, assembly GCA_963457695.1. Taxonomy (NCBI): domain Eukaryota; kingdom Metazoa; phylum Arthropoda; class Insecta; order Diptera; family Micropezidae; genus Neria; species Neria commutata. Next base: position 54,620,730 of record OY735246.1, read on the forward strand.
AAATATGTTAACATCGATTATTGATATAAAGAGCTATTATCGATAATTGGTCAACTGTAAAAAAACTATCGATAATTGATGTTAAAATTTATCGATAATCAAGCATTAAATTTGCCAAAAAGTGCATAAAAAATGTGGCGCGATTCCTGACAATTGTGTAATACAACTTTTAGCGTGCTCTAGCACGAATTTATCGAAATTAATACCCTTTCAAAAAATGCTCTGCATGCGTCACTGCTTCAATAGTAAAACTTGCTTAAACTATTGCTTTGTAAGTGACGTACACTGGCCCTCATCAGCTGTCAAAATTTTCGAAAGCCAGCTCTTGTTCCTTGCTACCCACACTGCTGAAGCACTTTCCGCCACTCACGATTATTTTCGGGGTTGAGTCGAGCTGCCGACTTGGCTTGACTGTTCAGGGCGCATGACATTCGAAGAAAACTGTCAATCAGACATAAATCACAGCGCCGCCATTATGAAAAGAAGAGTGTCAGAGCTGCGGCAGGGTGTCAATGCTTTATGCAGGATATTGCCATAAATCACGTTGCCAGTGTCTGGCCATAAAAAGGATTATAGAAGCAGCAATAAATCGAAATAGCGCTGGCGAATAAAATGAAATGACGATATTATCACGGACAGAGAAAGGCGCATTGGCACAAAGTGAAGCCACATGCCGTACACCCGTACACCCGTACACCTTACGGCCGAGGGCATAAACAGCGAGAGCATAAAAAAACGTATAATTATGGCATTTGTGCTAATGTGAATTGCCGTCGTCGTTGTCGTCCTGCGACTGCAGCCGCCTCATTATCGTGCCAGCATGGCTGCCAGGATGCCGACTACGACTGGCATCGAGTCGGCGTAGGCCGACATGGGAACAGTTCGCACTTGAAATGAGCTCTGCAGCGCGCATAAATCACTCATTATGAGGCGTAATTAATGCGACTATATGGCGACCTAAATTTTATATAAATCATTAGATTAGGCAAACACTCACAGCAGCAGCAGCACACAGATGCACACATACACGCGCAGGCAGAGAGACATTAAGCAGCCCGCAGGCAGGCAGGCAGGCTCGGCAGGCTGGTGGAGGCCTGGCATCTTTTCACATAATTCACTCACCCTCATCACTGGCAAATGTCACGGGAATCTCATCAACGGCCATGCTCACAGAGCAGCAGCGCCGTTGTAGGCGGTGGCAGCAGAGTCCTTGAGTTGGAGTCTCATCATGATGGCTGAGTGAGTCGGTGGGTGGTTGCTTGGTTGGTTGGTTGGTTGGTAGGCACATTGCTTGTTAAGCGCCGGAGTGGGAGTTGCTTTGCTGCTTACTGCCGTGCCGACTGTTGGTTTTCACAAAATTACCGGGCACGAGCGCTTATCATTATAATTTATAACATACACACGCACATTAGCACAAACACACACACACGTACAAGCAGCGGCAGCATTTTGCACGGGCGCAGCACATTTTGATGAGCTGCAGCCGCAGCTGAGTCGCAGCTGTTGGAGGGAGGGGGTATGTACATATATACGAGCCTTGCGGCTTGTGCGCAGTAAGCAGAAATTATTTTCAAAAATATTAGGTCCAGGCCAAGTTGAAGGATATTCAGCAAGTTGGCGGTTTCACAATAATTTGTGAAATAAAATAAAATTTTAAAAGGTTTTATTTATTAAATTGAAGCATAAAATTAGTTAGTTTAGAATACTAAAATAGTTGAGTAATAGAATTGCCTATTAGTCTAGAACAGTTGAGGAAAAGCTGGCAGCACTATCGGCTCGCAAGCATTTATTTGGACTCGCGCTCAGAGGATTAGAGGATCAGAGGACATTGTTTTGGAAGTGGTTCATAGCAACTAACTGGTGGAAGCGTGTAATGTGTCTCTGTGTGTAATGGATATAAGCGTAATATACATCGATTGTGTCGATGTTAGACCGGATGGAAATCGTTTCGCTTCATAAAAAAATTTCCCCTAAAATGCCCACAACTGCCGAAGAAGAAAAGACAAAATCAGTATATTTCTGCGTGAAACAACGAGAACCATTGTCAGTGTACAACAATAATACATAATTTGTATTTTAAAAAATTATCATATCGATGGATTGTCATATCGTTCGAAAAAGGATTCAGTCGACTTAGTATTCCACTCAAGAAAAAATTCTTCACAATCTAAAGCAAAAGTTTAATAGCTTTTTAACAATGAGCCGATGTAATTTTAATTATAATTATTTTAATTATATCTCCATGCTTTAAAATTTAGTGATATTTTTTTTCAAATAGAAATAGAGCACTTATTCCAATAAAATTCCGTATACAAGAAGTTATGGATAGAACTGTTGCATAGCTTCAGGCTTATACTGGGCTATAAATATTGATAGACTAGCTTTTTCAATAATATTTGAAAAGTACAGTATACCTCTTTTTAAAAATATTATGCACTCATTTTCATACTAAAGTACATTACGAAACTCCTTTCCACGCTGAGCACTGTTCGCCCCAAGTTCATTTTAATCCTGTTCTAGGCACTTTAATTCAACGCTTAGCCAAAAGTTGTAAATAATTTTGGCGTTTTTTGTGAGCGCCAAAATCGTTGTTGCCCATCAACCGTGAATAGCGCAGAGCTGGAAGAGAGCATGGCAAGCAGACATATCCAGTGCAGCTATAAGCATGCCATCGCCAGGGGGAAGGGGCGCCAGGAATAAGGTGAGTGAGCGCGGGTAATGCAAATTAAAAATAATAAACGACCTTTGTCCGTTGGTTCGTTTCTGCGTTAGCCCGTTTGTGCCTTTCGAGGAGCAGCGTCAACAACAACGCTGAAATCCTCGCCTCATCCTTTGAGTGCTTGGCGCTCGCTCGTTCTGATGCTTTTTGCGAAATGAAAATGAAAAGCAGGAATATTCATGAGGAGATTAGAATTATTTTCGTGCTGTCATTTTCAGTTTAATTCATTCCATGCCATTTCGCTGCTGTTTCGTTTAATTTCGCTTTACTTTGTATTGTTTCGCATTGCTGCCTTTTTTCCATTTTGTTGGTGTTGTTGTTGTTTTTGCTTTTTGTTTTGTTGTTGTGTGCGAAGAAGCGAAGCTGCCGTTGGAAATTATGATTTTTCTGCCAAAAGGGATTAAATTCGCGCTCCTTCGCAGTCGGTTGCCGACTCGTCATGAACAGCACGCGCATAAGCGGCAAGGTCCTGCTGCCAGCATATACACACACACACAAGCACACTGGCATACAATACTTTTCAGGATAACAGTGTTGCCAGCTGAAGCGATTATAGCAACATTTGGGGCATTTGTTAAGAAAATAGCAAAAGGTTAAAAAAGAGTATTTACTACAATGATGAAGTAGTTCTTTATTTTTGGCAGCTGGCAACACTGATTCGTTTGACGCTTCTAATGTGTCCTAATTGCAAAATTGTTAAAAAAGCATTGCCATATAATAAAGCGCTAGCATGTTTCGTCTTTACAGAATGTTGTTTTGTGTTAAGGTATACAAAAAATTAACAGTGCGTGTCGCAAGAAAGCACTCGTGATTTTTCAAAAAGTAAATACAAAATATATTTCGAGTTTTGTTTAAAGAGTCAGCTCTCAGTCAACTTTTATTCGATTGTGAACAAAGTTTTACAGCTCGATTGGTAATACATAATTTTTTATAGAAAAACTAGAATGATAGAATCAATAGTGTAAAATAGAAGGAGTGAGCAGATTTAAAAGATGGAAAAAATCGAAAAATAGTGGTCATATAGAAAAAGTAGTACCGGTTTTTACACGAAAACAGCGACTATTTCGCTTCTACAATTTGTTCTGCTGACTGTAGAGTTTTTGACTAAAGTAGAGTTTTTCATGTGGTTTTACTAGTTTTTTATACATCCCCCCAACAGACATTTCATATTGCCTTTGCACTTTTTTATGCTTCTATGTGTTTCTTGCCGACTTGTCCAGTAACTTAACCGTTTTGTTAATTTTTGCTGAGTGCGACTCTGCTGCTGCGTAATTTATTTAAAGTTTTTATTTAAAAAAGGAAATAATAAATATCTTTCTTTTGACTTTTCATAAAATTGCAGTTGCTTTTATTTGAAAGAGAGTGTAGCAACAAATTTCTTTATCTCAGTTAGTAGTCTGGCAGCCTTGGCAATAGCGCTTCAAGGATACACACACTAAAAACAAAAATACACAAGCGCATAAATGTGAGTTAGTAGCGCTGCTGTATTGGTGTGTGTGTGTGTGTGCGGCGCTTGCATTTAAATATTTTTGAAATTATTATTATTATGAAAATGCGTAAGGGGATTTAATAAATAACTGTAACTGCTACGTAACTTGCCGCTCGACGTCAGCATCAGAGTCGACATCGGCAGCGCAGGCGGATCTGTAGTCGCTCTCTGCTCCTCTCGCTGCTCTGCCCAATCGCTGCTTGCTTCGGTTTTTGTCTGCCGACGTTCGTTTGTTTTTGTTTTTGATATTTTGGCGTTGTTGTTGTTGTTGTTTTCTTCGTTGTGCCTTTTCTGGAATTATGTTTTATCCTGAGTTATGGATTTTGTTTTGCTGTTTTCTGTCAAATTCATATTTCGTTGCTCGCCAATCCCAAACGCTGCGCGCCCCCTCATCCCCTTGAACTAGTCCTCTTACAGCAACAACAACAGCACACTGCACCCCAAACACTCATTTACATGTTTTTGCTCTCTCTGCTACTACCAAAACTGCTAACTAGGTTGAGGGGGGTGGTTGAGCGGGGCACTGGGGTTCGCTTCTTCTTGTATCGTGCAGTTTAAGCCATTAATGAGAATTTGTGTTGGCGGCTGCCAGGCAAACCAACGCAGGCGGGCAGAGGGGCTCTGCATTAGTTGTAAATTTTCAAAAAGTTTTACGAATAATTTTTACTTAACGCTTACAATTAGAAATTATTTCGTTACAAATTAGGAATTATGAACAATAGATCAGGCTGATGCCAGGCGCTCATTAATGCGCAGAAGAAACCGAACTGAAGTTGACTTTTTGAGCGCATGGGGCGCTGAACTGCTCGACTGTAAGTCACAAAAAGGACGTGCTTATTGTGACACATCGCTGCATTACTCTATCAAAAACTTTTTCGAAATATGTTAACAAAATTTTTTTTTATAGATTTTCTAAAGCGGCAGGGGTGTCGATTTCCAGCACAAATTGCTCGTAGTCTAAAATTCTAGGCAATTTATATTGGAAGAAGAAGTACTCAATTGAAACGAAATTGCCTGATCATCATCCTTCTTTTTTTGAATCGAGAGCTGCGATACCTAATTTCTATAGCTTCACAGCCTTAACTGTATTTTCTGATCTGTGTTTAATATTAGACACATTTTTTTTAGTAAGCCGTCATCTCAATCACAAGCTAGCTATACCCTACTTACGCTAGCTTTCTTACACCCATTTAGCTCAGACCTATTAGTATACCTTAAGAGGCTAGATAAGGCTGCTTTTTTTCTGAAATTGATCCGACTTAATCTCTCTTAAATCGATGCGATGCTGCCTCTGTTACAACAATGGGCATATGAGCTAATATGAGAAATATCTCTTAAGTGGAATACGCATCTATTGAAGATCAAGATCATTATAGGTTCAAGAGGTAATAGCGCCTTCAGAAAGTTGTATCTCTTTTGCAGTTCGATCTGTGAGTTTTGTTGTTGCAATTTGCACGCATAATGCAAGTTGCTTTAGTCCTTCATCTAATATTAGTTCTTAAGCTTTGAACTGTTAATTTCTGCTTGCATGAAAGCTTTGCTTAAATCCGGCTGGAAATCTTTGATGTCATGAAATTAGCTTGAATAATTTTTTTTTAAATTTTCGCTACTAATCGTCGTTTTTTCGTAGCTTATGTATGGGATCTCGTTTTCGTCGACGAAAACGGTGTATGCGACTCCAAGGCTTAAGGATTTCACCGAAAATATGATTTATTAAAAAAGATTCTAAATTTTGTTAAGGAATGAAATGAAATAAGTACAGTTATCCGACACTGAATATAATGACATCTGCTTCGGGATGCTTTGATACATATTTGGAAATTCTTGTTTCTTTAGGTAGATAGGCGTGGCAGAGGATCAGCTGCTGGCTCATAATTATGGAAGCTTAAGAGACTGCAATGGAGTATGAAGTGGTAACACCTTGCTCTGTACAACTCATTTCAAATCAAATCTGCAGGACCTTAGCACGGCTTCTGAAGGATATAATAAGCACAGGATTCTTTGTATGAAAATGAATGGCGGAAATTAACGCCTCAGTTTTTGCATGATTACACAAACACTGCACAGGGAGGGGAAAGGCGCAGGCGCGGCAAGTGCTGGTAGGGTCGAGCTTTGAGGCCGGGGTCAGCTCAGGCAATTACAAATGATTGAATGGTAATTTGGGCAGAAAAGTTCGTTTGCAACTTGAAGCTGAGCCGGGTCGGACGGTCGGTCGCCGCCACTTGCGGCCTGAACTGGGCGAGCGGAGTGCGCTTTTGTGCCGCGCACATTTGCCGCATAAATTCTCATTATTTATTGCAGTTGCTCTGTTTGTGAGATTTCATTACGCGCAAGGATGGCATGAGGCAGGCAAGGATTGTGGCACATATACACACACACACACGCACACACACACACAGCCGAAAGCATAAAATCACCAAAAACTGCAGCAACGAAATGGAAAAACTTAACAAAGAGAAAGCAGCTTCTTAGTGAAATTAATTGCCGAAATATTGTTCGAGTGTATGTGTGTGTATTGCAAATGCAAAGCAACAACAACAACAACAAAATGCTTTAATTAATAAATTGAATGTGAAATTGAAAGGAATTGCTCGAGTCCTGCGGCGCTTGTTCGGCGCATTTCGTATGCAAATGATTAATGTTTTTGGCATGGCTGAGCGGCAGAAGGGGAGTAGGAGGGAGTCAACATGGCTGCTCCGAATTTGTCAACTCAAACAGTAGCGCGGTATTCACGAAGAAGTGCAACTAGTCTGGCAGCAGGGTTAAAGAGCAAAAGGTATGCAGCCATTTTTAGGACAGCTGTTGGCAATATCCTGTGTTTGTATAGTCATATGTAGTATGTACATATATTAGCCAGGAATCGAAGAAATTTCAATACACTGAAAAAGGACCTAGACTGTTCTAAACTGATTTGATTTTGACTATTTAGAAACTTAAAGAACTATGAGAAGTATCGATGTGCATCGAAATTGAGTTAAAATTCTTTACTTGCTTGTTTTTTGCTCAGGCAGCGAAGGGACTGATAGCTGAACAGCTGTCTATATGATAAATATACTTTTGTATGCTTTCCTTTTTTGAAGTTGGAACAGCTCCAGCTTAATTTGAAGCTTGTGCTCCTAGTTGAATAAAAATACAGCATATTATTGCTGCTGAAAAATTTAGCTATCCATAAAATATGTACATATATATATATCTCTCAACTTTCTCTATTATGTATACTAGTGGCTACCTTCTGCTTATCCTTGCAAACAATCGCCCTAATTTCAGGACGCTCACATTTCACTGCCCTCGGTGTGTGCCTGTGTCAGTTCCAGCGCACCACCATTAAAACGATAAACTTGCTGCTGCTACTGCTGCTTTAAAAAAGGACGAAGGACACGTCGTCTTGTCTGTCACTTCGTTATGTCACAGCGAGGTGAATGCAAAGAAAATCCCTAAATAAAGTGCGCACACATACACAGCCAAAAGACGGACACGTAGTTTGGGGAGTGTGCGGCAGGGGCTGCGCATTTCTAGGCAACTGCCAATGAGCGGCGCGCTCACACCTTCCAATTGTTGGCCCCCGACTACGTTATGTGTCAATGAGTGAACAAAACAAAGCAGTAGAAGAAGAAGAAGCAGCAGCAGAAAAAGTCTCACAACGAAGCCAAGTCTCACAGGGAAAAGTAGGAAATGCCAAGCGGCTGAGTGATTTATGGCGCTGCGAGTGACGCGGACGAACCAGGATTCTTCAGCATAATGTCGCTGCTGCCAGCCTGCAGCCTGCTAGTATAACGAGATTGTATTATGTACACTCTGGGGTTGTTGTTTCTGTTTGACGTACTTGCTTGCAAGTATACGTATATTTGTGCTTGATTTTAAATATATGCATGTAGATATATAAAAATTTTTGCGCAATTGCGCAGAAAGCATAGGCAAACAGATTCAACTCAGAGCTCCTCTCAATTAAACATAATGTTTATTTAGTGCTATTCAAAATATATGTATATACATACATATGCAAAAGAAATACGATATATATCTGTGGATGAGTCCAACTTCTTTTCATGCATGCAAAAATTCACATAAAAATAGAGAGCATATTTAATAGAATTGATCAAGTCTGATATAGTGATATAGTTTGCTTTTAAAAACAATATATAAAGGATTCATGCAAAAAGTGATATACCTCCTTGGGGGTGGCCAAGTCGATCTCCAGATCTCAATCCTATTGAGAACTTCTGGGCAGAACTTGAACGAGGAATTTTGAAAACTGTTTACCAAAACAAAACGCAGGGAAAATATTCAAAAAGTGTGGTACAACATTCCAAACTTGTCGGCGTTGAGGTCTATATTCGGAAGAATCGAAAAAGTCATTAAGAATAATGGCGGATTTGCAGGGTAACTTATTCTTTGAGGAATAATAAAAAAATATATGAAAGCCAAACAATTTTGAAAAAAATTATGCTCCCAACTATTATTTTGTCTAGCAGTGTACATGTGAAACTAGAGAGCAGATATAATAGAACTTGTTTACCTTTTAGAAACTTTTAAATATTCAGAGGATTTATGAAAATATGTGACACTAGAGAGCATTGAAAGTAGAACTGATCTTGTTTGCTTTTTTAATATTTTTATAAAGTCAAAGAAAATGCTTGTAGAAGCTTCAATTGACTATGCAAGAATTTTTTGTTAAGTGAAAAACGCTGAATTCAATATTATAAAATTTTCAAAAAAGTTTAGTCCGTTTAAAATTTTGCCGAGAAATTTTTGAAATAAAAATTTATAAAATTCAGAAATTGAAGTTAATCGATTTGGCAATTGAAGCGTTCATATAATGGCGCACTTTTGCTTATATCATTTATACTATGAGAGCCGCAACGTGTGCAGCTTTCAGCCAGCCAGTCAACCTTTCCAGCTTACCTACTCACCTTCGTGAGCTCAGCTAATTTCTGCTTTCAGAGCAGCGCGTTTATTTCACAGATGCTTTCTCTGCCTGATGATTCTGATTCTCAATTATATATTGAGCAGTCGTGCGACTCCATTTGGGGCATACAAAGGGGCAGCTGGAAAATACGATGCGACAGGGTGCACGGACGGTATCAAGTGCTAAACAACGCACAACCCGCAGCAGCCAAAGAAACGAGGCAGCAACAACAAAAGCGAGGCCAACACAAACACAATGAAAATAAATAAGTTTAATGACACCACGGGGAAGGGGGTGAGCGTTGGTTTGTGCTTGCCTTGCAAGGGGCAGGGGCTGAGCAGAAGAAGAAGCACTCATTTCGCACGAGGGAGGCAATTAAAAAAATATTTAAACGCAGTCAGCGACGCAGAAGGATGGCAGGAGCAAACGAACAAAAAGCACTGACGGAAGCGACTTGCCGAAATGAACGACGTCTTTTGTGCTTGACTGAAGGTGGCAAGTGGGCGGCGGGCGTATGGTGAGCCAGAAGGCAGAAGGGTGTAGGCGTGCGGAAAAGCAGTTGAGCGCAAGCAAAAAGGTGTTGGAGGTCCTGCATGCAACAAGGGTAGCTCTAAAACAAAGTAGTATTTATGCTACTTCAAAATTTGCCTGCGCCGCACAAAAACAACAAGATGAAAAAAAAAATCTCGAAAAAATTGTGAGTTGTGTACGTGCGCATAACGGTAAATTGCATAAATTTCGACAAAACAAAACAAAGCCCAGCCAACGCCCTCCCACCCTGCCCCAGTCCAGCAGCCAGCAAACAGCCAGCCAGAATGGCACATCTGCAGCCCGAGCGCGTCGTCGAAGTGGAGCAGGGGGATGACGGCCGACGAAGAATGGCAGTGTTGGTGGTGGCTGCCAGCAGAAATGTCAGAATTGATTGATTGAATTGCCACTTTATGAAATTTGTGAGTCTTGTGAGATGCGGCGGCTCGGGTGAGGGCGGGCGCGGGCGGGGGCGGATGAGCTGTTGGCATGCGCCATGGGGCGGCAAATGCGGGTAAAGCAAAACCTTTGCAGCCGGAAATAAAACCAAAAATATGTATGTGCGTAGTTGCCATTAAAATTGATAGATTTACGACAATGGCGCGCACGCAGAGAGGGGAGTATACGCGCAGAGCAGCAAAATGGCAGAGCGCAAGCACAAGAGAAAAAGATATTTAAGATTTTAAGCTGAATTTAAGAACACATCAAGAAAAAACGCTGCAAGCTTGAATATTGCAAAACTCTTAAGAATTGTGAAAACTTGAAATTTTCATTTAGTTTACAGACAAAAAATTACAGATAAAATTCAATAGTTTAGAACAAAAAATCTCTTGAAGCTTAAATACATATTTGCAAATTTTCAGAACTGTGAAAAAATGAAATTTTTTTTAATTCCACTGTATAAAATACAGCTAAAATTTAAAACAATAATACAGTTTAAAAAATTTTAAGAATTCAAAACACTTGAAATTTTTCATAATTTAAGTAAATCAAAAAGTTGAAATGAAGTAGTCTAAAACTGAAAATTAGTTGAAGACTATTGGAAAAGAACTAATTGGAAGAAGTAAAAGCAATAAAATTAAGTAGCTTTACCAAAATAGCTCAGAGTTCAAAGAGAGAATTCGTAAAAATCTTAAGTCGATGAGAAAAATCTCATTAAAATCGCCATGTATAAAGCGGAACATAATAATCGAACTCTACATTTGCTACCCAATAGTGCCATTGCCATTTATTGGGAAGATAGTGAATGCTCACGCGATAGAAAATTCTTGCCTTCAAGGCCAAAAAAAAAGTAACTGTCAAAATCGAGTGAAATTCTTAATTTTCGAAAAGCGTTGATCAACCCGATCAACCCTATAGAGACTGCATCCTTCGTAGCTCAAGGGGTATATAAAACCCAGAATTGCTTTTAACAGATCAAAAATTCAAATATCCGCCTCTAATTTTGTCCCAGTTCAAAAATAAAATAAAAATTTACACAGATAAACTTCCTATGAAATCTGATAGTTTAATTGTAAATTGACAATATATAATTTCCAAATTCTATTTTAAATATGCAAATCAAATAAATTGAATATAAATTTCCACAAATGATGTTCGAATTTAAAATCAATCAGCAACCCTGCGTGCGAAGGCGTGAGCAAGAGAAGCAGTGACAAGCATGAGCAGCGCCTTCAATGCAGGTTCATACTCGCACGTATGGAGATGCGCTTGCTCAGCAATAACAAAAACAAAACAAAAAGCAACAAAACAACAGAAAAACAACAAAAAGAATGGATGCGCAACCATTGCTCGCTCGCTCGCCCTGTGTTGGGCTGGATTCTCTCGCTTGACAGGTGATTGATTGACGAATGTGTATGTACGCCGCCGACGATGAGAGCACTCAATGCGATTGGCGGGAGCGAAAGAGCTCGCGTCTAATCGGTTTCTGTGAACGTGGCGAGTTGGTTGCGCTATTGCGCGTGTTCGAAGAGTGCGGCAATAGTTGACATGGCGAAATGGGTTGGAATTTGAGCAGTTTCGGTTTGAGAATTTCTCTAATCAAATTATAACAAAGAAAAGTGTGGATAGCGAGGGGTGGAGAAATGGCGGCTGCTGGCAGAGATCTTGTGTGTGTGGCTGAGTGCCGCGAAGGGGGATATTGTGCGGCGGGATGCTGGAATTTTGCGCTATTTCTTGATGCTATGAATCGGTAGATAGATCTATTGACTCTTGGCATATGACGCTTATGTCAGAAGTTATGGGCAGGAATTAGAAAAACCTTCGCAAAGTTGTTGGAATTTTGCTCCTACACCCCAATGCAACATATCGAAGTTCATCAGCTTCTACGGTCATATGTACCAACTGAAGAGCGGTACTCTGCACCTATAAACGTTTTCCCAACGAATGAGCTGAATTGCAAATATCATTTCAGAAGGTTCATTCCAAAGCAAACTTCCACCAAAAATTTATTTTGGTCGCGCCGCTCCCCTTCATTAAAATTGCTACTGCAATTAAAGAAATAAATCGAATTGAATCACTGGGTAAATTTTGAGTAATCTTAAATTTTTTCAAAGATTAATAATACTGTCTTGAGTCTTAATCAGTGTCTCCCTAACTGGTTTTGTGATATGACTGGTAAAAACCATGGCGATATTTGTTTCAGATACCAAGACTTTGTGTTAGGATATTTAAATTCAGGGAATCTGAAATTTTTTGGCAAAGTACTTTCAGAAGAAGAATTTTGTATATTACCATCTTTTTATCAAATTTCAATACATTTTATTAAACAAATTTCTGCCCCTTGTTATACATATTCTACAAATGAAGATTTGTTAATTTTCATATTAGCTTAATTACATCGATATATTTGAGTCATGTTTAACAAATTTTACGATTTAATTAAAGACCAATTAAATTGCATTTAGTGCCTCACAAAAGTATTTGGAATATTAATTTTACAAAAAGGATTTCATAAGTTCTCTATAATACACAAGAGCTGTTGTTTTTTGCTCTATGGTTTTTTTTCTTCATAGAGTTCGAATTTCGAAAATGAAAGTCACTCAAAAATAAACAAAGACCAGAGAGCAATAGATTCTCTCACGCTCACGTGCCGAAAAGAGCAGCATCAGCTGTTTTTGACAGTTGCATTGCACGAAATTTTGTCGAAGCAATGAAATTACAAAAATTTATCTTAATTTAAAACATGTTTTTACTATTTAATGGCGTTATAAAATATCACAAGTAGCATATTCATAAGCTTAATTGCATACATTATTGAATTAGTAGAAGCAAAAGACAATTATTTGTTCGCATACAAAAATTTCGACTTACCCTTTGCTGATGGTTTTAATGCTATAAATTCACATGCGCAGCAGAAAACTAAACTCACATTTCTATGAATATTCACAAAGACTGTAAACTTATGCCTTAACAATAGTTTAAAGCAGCTTTATTAAAATTTCTTATTAAAATTATTTCACAGCACACTTTTCACAACCGACCGTAAATGCAACACGCCAAGCAATGAAGCAGCAGACGCTGCCGCCGGCTGAGAGAGCGCTAGTGAGAGAGAGAGAGAAACAGTGCAAAATATAATGACAGTTTTGCGAGCGCGAGTAAAGTTCGAAGAAAGAGCGTTCTACGAATTTCGAAATTCTCGCAAATGAGTGGCAGTGCAGAGCGAATGAGTATTTACGTTTGAGTGCTTTAAAATAGTGGTTTTTCAGTTCGAATGTGTTGGAGTTATTTTGATTAGCATTTTTCGATAAGAGCTGCATACACAGCAAAAAATTGATAAAAACAAGGTTGCCTTATTTTTATAAACAACAGATATAAAGTAATTTTTTACTATATGTGAGCAGCTTTCGTTTTTGAAAGAATTTAAATTGTTTGATTTAAATACAAATTTTTTCGAGCGTAAACTACAATAGGAACCATAGTGGCAGCATGGCGTAGACTACTCTAGTCTCTAGATTAGTTTACTCTAGTCTCTAGATTAGTCTACTCTGTAGTTCCAGTGCCAAGTATCATAATCTAATAAATACAAGTGAGAGAGATATTTCTAAGTTGCTGCAGAAATATCAATAGTTTTATAAGAGAGGAAAATGTTAGATTAGGAAGTTTCAGTCAATGAACGAGATATTCTCTACATCAGGAAAATATAGGCCTGAATACGCCCCTGTCGCCATTGTTTAAGATTTTTTTCCGTTTTTCTTCTGCTCTAAAATAACTAAAGTGTGAATAAAGTCATTTCTAGATTAATTATACTTATACATATATGTATGTATATTATGAATATTAGAACTACTAGCTACTAGCTACAAGTAGGTATATCATCATTTTAATTTCGATTATATCTTGGAATTTTACTCTTTTTTTTATTACAATCCTCGTCCATCGAGCCTCGAGATGTGCTGACGAACAATTCAGCGCAGATCAAGAAGCGAGACGAACGCGCTGCTGGCTTGGCGTGAATGACTTCGATGACTCCTTGTTTAATTTTATGTATCGGCTGGCAGAAATCGCAAAGGCTGCGGGCGATGTGAATTTGTGCGGACCGTGGCCAAAAATGCTAAGCAGTAGGTAACGCGATAGATAACTTGGGGGAGCACAGCTGAAATACGATTGCCATTTGCCATTGTTGATTTAATAACAGGGCTGGCAGGGAGCAGTCGCCGGCGCTGATCGGCAGCGCGACTGCTCAAGTTGGCACAGCTCAGCAGATAACTGCCGCTGATAAGCCGGCGGCCACAGCGCCGTGTATCAAGCAGAGAGGGGCTGGATGCGCTGCGCTTTGATTTATGAAAGCGCGGCGAATTGACATCGATCGCATGTGGACGCTGTTGCGCCATTCGCAGCTGCAACGAAGCTGACCAGCCAAGCACGCTCACACTCTCTAACTGCGAACGCGCAATTAAATCGTAGAATTATCTTCAACGTTTCTGTTTTTTTTTGGACGGGGAGGTTCCGGCCGCATCGCTGAGCTATGAGCTAAAGTAAGGGGCGAAATTCGATTGGTTTTCGCATAGCTTTCCTGGCAGCGTGGATAAAATCTGTGTAATCTTCATAATAACAACTTCATTTTAATCAGGTAGAGTGTAGAACTGGTAACATTATCATGCTAGAAGCTACCAAAAAGAAGAAGAAGATTATGAAGAGTAAGAACGAAACTTCTTCGCTTTGCTGAAAAAGAACCAGAATTTGGGAAATATCTTACTGAAATGAAAAATATCTTTACATGCACTTCAGAAAATTCCAACTTCCAGCGTATTTAATTGCAGCTCAAATAATTTCAAAAAAACTTTCAATTTTCCAAATGTACTTTGCAAACTTATAAATCGAATTACAATTTTAAAACTTTTATTCAGAAAATTTGAATCGAATGTAAAGTTCGAAAGTGAATCTACTTGAAATTTACTGAATATTATTTGAATTGTCTGAAGTATATTTGAAATGTTCTGAAATTAATTTGGAATGTTCTGAAGTAAGTACATTTCAATTGTTCTGCTTTACAATTGGAAAATCTGTAGTACGTTCATAATTTTTGAAGTACATTTCTATTTAGAAGAGAGCAGTTCATAATATTTCAAACCGCCATTGAAAAATATTTTTTGCCTTAACCCTTAACTACAAAATCTTATTCTCAATTTAGACTTAACTAATGCATAATTTTATTTTGGCCATTCGTCTACATTTTTTACCCAAAAGTTACTGACTTATTTACGACATAATCAGAGATTCGATGCGCTCATCATTGTTTATGGCTAGAACATTATAGTTTTTTCTTACTCTCTTTTTTTAAATTCCATGGCATAAGCAATTAAGCAAAAGCAACAATAAAGAACAGCAACAACAACAACAGAATACAGTCAACAACAGTTAAAGAAATTTCATGCTTCACGCATATTTAATTATTTCTTTTTGTCCATCTTGTGTCATAAATTTTAATTTTTTGTCTACAGCGTTGCTTTTCCTTGTACCAGCCGCTGTAGCCATTTCTTCTTTTCCCAAATATAAAAACTCGCTTGTAACGCCCCGATAAAAGAAGCATGCCTGACCCACAACACAATGCAACAACAACAAGGAGAACAGGATATACAGGCAGGCGCACCACATCAAGTCGCTGTCATAAATTTGCCATTGCTTGGCATTTTGACGCACTTGAATCTTGCTTATCTGCGCGTTTATCTGCAGCTTTGCGCTTCGAAGCTGGAACTCATCAGCTGCAGTCCGGCTTTGCTCGAAGTACATAGAGATGTAGATATATGCATATACATACATATGTATTACATGGGTACACCTGCGAATGCGCCTTTGAACTGCATTTCACATTGGCGTGCTCACGTTGAGCTTACTCAAAACCAGCATCTTGATGAGAAACTGGATGATTAAACGCTAGAGTAGTAATTTTTCCATACTTGTTCCATGGCGTCTTTGATACATACCTACCTCAGCTGGAGCTTAATAATCCATTGAGTTAAATAATTTTCGGGATTCATATCAGCAATGATCTTCAAAATCAAATCTTCAAAATCAACTCTTCAAAATCAACTCTTAAAAATCAATTCTTCAAAATCAACTCTTAAAAATCAATTCTTCAAAATCAACTCTACAAATTCAAATCTTCAAAATCAACTCTTCAAAATCAAATCTTCAAAATCAACTCTTCAAAATCAAATCTTTAAAATCAAGTCTTCAAAATGAATTCTTCAAAATCAAATCTTTAAAATCAACTCTTCAAAATCAACTCTTCAAAATCAACTCTACAAAATCAACTCTTCAAAATCAACTCTTCAAAATCAACTCTACAAAATCAACTCTTCAAAATCAACTCTTCAAAATCTAATCTTCAAAATCAAATCTACAAAATCAACTCTTCAAAATCAACTCTTCAAAATCAAATCATCAAAATCAACTCTTCAAAATCAACTCTACCAAATCAACTCTTCAAAATCTAATCTTCAAAATCAAATCTACAAAATCAACTCTTCAAAATCAACTCTTCAAAATCAAATCTTCAAAATCAACTCTTCAAAATGAATTCTTCAAAATCAACTCTTCAAAATCAACTCTACAAAATCAACTCTACAAAATCAACTCTTCAAAATCAACTCTTCAAAATGAATTCTTCAAAATCAACTCTTCAAAATCAACTCTACAAAATCAACTCTACAAAATCAACTCTTTAAAATCAACTCTTCAAAATCAACTCTTCAAAATCAACTCTACAAAATCACCTCTACAAAATCAACTCTTCTAAATCAACTCTTCAAAATGAATTCTTCAAAATCAACTTTTCAAAATGAATTCTTCAAAATCGAATCTTCAAAATCTAATCTTCAAAATCTTAATCTTTAAAATCAAATCTAAAAAATCAACTTTTCAAAATCAACTCTTCAAAATCAAATCTTCAAAATCAACTCTTCATTTGAAGATGAATTCTGTATTGCAAAAAAAATTCTAAAAATGCTTGTTCTACAGAAGACAAAAATCTCTTCTTCTTCTCTCTCTCTCACGCTATCTATCTGACTTTTTCTAAAGTCACTGATCGCATGCTTCGATCAGGGCAGCGTCTCGCCAGAGGCGCAAAAATGCCAGTCGATTGAATGGAACTGAACTCTGAAGTGGCTGGCAGTTTCGTCATTTCGCAAAGGCGCTGGCAGTGGCGTAGACTCAAGCTGCATAGCAGTGGAGTTGCCAAGAAGCATTCCGAGCTAAAATATGACAAGCCTGCTGTTGACAAGACTACGCCCGTGCACTTGGCGGCCATGAGAAGCGGCTAAAGGTGCGCTGCGCTGACGGACGAACGAACGGACGAACGGACGGACGGACGAACGCGGCGAGTGAGTGCGCTGATTTATATGCTTCAATTCCACATTTCATTTGGCTGCATTTAGCTAAAATATTACATATCGCCGCAGAGACGAGACGCTCAATGCGGCTGTGATTGCGGCCAGCGCCGAGCCCCGTAATTATGCGATTTGTTATTCGAGATTTGAGGCGATTGCGACTGTGAATCACTGGTGGAGCGAGCGCAACGGGCCACAGCCGGGAGGACACGGCTGCGTCCAGCGAATATGATTTAAAATGCGATTTCGATTTCGATTCTGGCATTCCACTCTTCTTTCTGCCGTCGCCGCTGATTCGCAGCACTTCAATTGGACGCATTGGCGCGATGTGGCGCGATTTATGCGCAACGGCCACGCCGCTTAAATGCAATCCAATGAAGGCGGTGCGGGATCGCATGCTGATCGCCAGTCAGTCAGTCAGAATGAATGGTGGGCACATGTGCTTGTGGTGGTGGTGCTGCTGCTGCTGCGGCTGCAGTCACTCACTCATACGCATGTGCATCTTCTGCTTGCCGGTGAATTGAGCAGCGCGATCGGCCAACACGGGCGGCGGCAGTGCCATTGCCTTCCATTGCTGACATGACAGTAGGAGGCAGCATCCGCTGCGCTACGTTGCTGGCAGCCCTGCAGCAACTGTCAGGCGCGCACACACTCGAACGCATGCCATCGTTCCACGCAGGCAGGCAATGCACAGTGGCGCCGATTGAGTTTCTACTAGCAAAATCATAGCTACTGATGAAATAATATTTTGATGTAAAGGAGTTTTTATAGACGCCATTTTTTTAAAATCCAACTAAATCAAAAATAACTTTACAATAAAGTTGCTTTTCTTTCAATAAAAAAAAATTTTACAACTTTTCTTCTTCTTCTTTAGGCGGAAATGTGGCCGTTTAAAGGCAATTAGAACAAGAATTATGTCGTTGTTTTTACGAGAATAACTATTTATATTTCTGGCAAAATATTATTCATTTGGAAAGTGGGCGGAACAATTATTCGGTGGATCCAGTGAACATTTAGAATGTAAAGAACTCAATTTCATAAATTGAAATCGTAGAAAATTAGCCGCAAAATTGAGGCCTTTACATAGATTTATATGTATATATACATACATCGATTTGAATTTGGACTGAAAAATACGCATACTAACATATACAAGTATCAGATGTCGAACAATTAGTTCAATTCCTCTGACAGTTTTTAAGCTGTGCATATCCGAAAGAAAAAGTTGATATTTCGTATGTTTAGCTTTTTAAAAACTCTTAAAATAAAACCGCTTTTCAGCCATTTAGAAAGAAAATTACGAATTGGAAACCTCAGCTTGGTTGGTCTTGGTCTGGTGTGGGAGATGAATAGATATGTATGAAAGTATACATATAAGATAAGGCCCATTGTTAGCTTGATGCTATCAAATGCAAATCAAATTGAAGCAACCGAAATCCAGCTATTCTCTTTTCTCATGATCTTTGACAACTCCGGAACCGAGCTGTTCTCTTTTCTCATGATCTTTGACAACTCCGGAATCGAGCTATTCTCTTTTCTCATGATCTTTGACAACTCCGGAATAGAGAAATTCTAGTTTTCACAAATTTCGATAGCTTCGGACTATAGAAAATCTCCTTTCCCTTGATCTTTCTCAACTTCGAAATAACACAATTTTCTATACTCACAAACCCCGACAGCTTCATTCAGACCTCTATGCTGTCTCTTTAACCGGTTCGGCGCTGAGTTGATTGACAATTGACGGCGAGCTGCTGTGGACTTTGCTTGCATTAAGCATCTTCAGCTTTAGCCGAACCAATTGATTTTTGCCAGCAGTTTTGGCAAAACGCGCCACTGTGCGGCTTTCTTGCTCCCGGCATTGCGGTTTTGGCGCGCTCTTCCATCGGCCAGCAATGTCCATCTTCGTGCTGTCCGACGCGTTCGTCACACAGTTTGCCACGCTGCCACGACTCGATCACTCGAGCTTGGCCATGCGCTCCAACGCTGGCAGCGTTCATATGCGCAGACATAAATCACTCCTGCCGCCTGTCGGCCTGCCCATTTCTCCAGAGACTCGTTCGACGCACTGCGCAATGGCGGCTGCCTTCTGGCTTTGAGGCTTTGGCTGTTGCCTTTCGTTGATTAATAATTAATTTGCGTTGCAGCTTGAGTTGTGACTCGCTGCGGCTGTGGCTCCGCTGGCTTCCTAATAATAAACGGACGCATGCTTGCCAGCATGCATGAAGGTACATCAACGCCGGCCGCCAGTGAATGAGTGAGTGAGTGAGTGAGTTAAGCCCGTTGCGCCAGCTCCTCTCGATAGTTTGATGAAGTCGGCGCAGGCGCGTGTTTGAGGCTTTGTGCTTGTTCTTGTTGTTGTTGTTGTTGTTGTTGCTGTGATGGCATGCTACACACAATCCAATCATACAGTCGCAGTAGGAGTCGCCGCAGCTACACAAGCAGCGCTGCTTTTGGTTGGTGTTTCCAAGCCACTTGTGCAGGTTTTATATGGCACTCCCTTCCCGTTCCCTTCCGTCCGGCATCTTTGCAGTTGGCCCTTCAGTCTGCCATTTGTGCGCTCAATCAAGGTAACACAATAATTCTTTCGCAACAGGTATTTAATGCGAGCGACCGATGCTGGACGGAAGTGGATTGCAAGTGGAACAGCGCAGTTGCAGCAACAACGTTTATGATATTTTCTGAATAAATCAAGCTGGAGGTGCGACATTCGCAGTCATAAATCAATTAGTCGTTTTTATAATTACTATCAACATAAATCTGCTGGACAGCTTGAAGAGTCGAAATTGCCGAGAAGCATATAAATTTGGCTCAAGAATTTTGTAGAAAAAAGTTATTAGTTGAAAATGAGGAATTTTGTTAAAAATAAGTCTGCAAGAATTTTTCAGCGTTTCAGCAATATAATTCTGAAATTAAATTAACACTTTCTGAATTTCAGCTTATGATTCCGAAGTTTAATACAATATATGCTTTCAGAAATTCTAAATTTCAATTTGCACTATCTCAATTTTATATAATAATTTCGAAGTTTAATATATGCTTTTAGAAATTCTAAATTTCAATTTGCACTATCTCAATTTTATATAATAATTCAGAAGTTTAAGATATGCTTTCAGAAATTGAATTTCAGCTTTCGGAATTTCAATTTATAGTTCCAAAATAAAATTTACATTTTGAATTAAACATAATAATTGTGAAATTAAATAAATGGTTTTAGAAATTAAATTCAAGCTTTCTGAATATCAATTTATAGTACTGAAATTAAATTTACACCCTCTGAATTTAAAGTTATCAAATTCAATCAAGAATGTACTTATTTTCTTAATACTTGCTTTGTTATTATTTTAGGGAATTGTGATCGCGATTGAATTACAGCATTTTGCTTCTTCTTGATTGGTCAGTAACAACCCCCACCCCCTCGCTCCCCCCACGAACTAAATTAGGGCGCCTCTAAACGCGGACGTGGCAGGCATGTGTTTTGCAAGTGCAGGTTAAACTTTCTGATTGCTTTCCGATTGAGGTTAGCCAGTGCGATCCTTGTTAGCCCCTTTACAAAGTTCAAGCACAGCCTGGAAGGTCTATTGTAACGCTTCTCCATGTATGTAGAGATGCTCATGAATGTGAAGCTTCAAATGGTATGTAGCAATTTCCTTTAGAAACATACAGTTAAGGTTTGTTTCCTTGTCTTCGTGAATCAACTTTTAGACTATCGAAAAAAATATCACCAAATAAATTTGAATGTTCAATTTTAGATTTCACAGCAGCAAGTGCAACAAAAAATTTTTCGACCAGCGATTTTAAGCGCCTAGGCTAATAGCTGCAAGTGTTCGCTTGAGCGCCTTCTTTGCCGAGCCACCCCCTTGTGCAAAACACGGCGTCACCTCAATTGCTTTAATCACTTGCGTCTGCCGTAGCTGCCGCATGTGGCTTGTACGAGCTTGGTAAAATTTTGCCGGAAAGCATTTTATGCTTGGCCATTTTTTGTGTTGCACTTTTTGGAACGATTTGTTGCATTGACAAACAGGCAGCACCGCATTTGGTGGCGGCTGTTGTTGCAAGTTGTTGTTGGCCGTTTTTTTGGAGGGCTGTTTTGTGCAGCTACCCCCACACATCAATTCTCATAAAGCCACAGCCGCGTGTGAAAGCCACTCTTGAAGCTCTTACTCCGACTGGCTGCGCTTCGCTGGCTGTTGTTGTTTTTTGTTGTTGGACGCAGAAGTTGCACTACTCTTTTTTACCACTTTCGACTGCTCTCAACGCGAAACTAACAGATTTTTTGACAGTGATTTCTTAATTTAAGGTCCCATCATGAGCGCGCGCTGCCTTTCTGCCTGGAGCACAGCCTCCAATGCGCCACTTTTTGTATTGTTTTAGCAGTCGCTGACTTCAGGCCGGCTTGGCCGTCTGGCCTGACAGCATGGCGGCTGCCACTTTTTGCATAGCGTGGCTGCTGCGCTTGGCGCTTAATGGCCGCTACATCGTCATCATCATTATCGCCAATTTCGAAGGTAGCTGCGTCCCATTTAAAATCACTTTGGACCGCGTGTTATGCATAAATAATGTGCTGGCTGCCTGCCGAGCTGCCCTGCGCCCGCGCGTGGGACGCGCCACATGTGCATGTGTGGCATGGCAGAGCGGCGCATGTTGCAGCCTCGTCTTTTGTTGTTTATGGCCTGGCCTGATTGATGGCAGCTGCTTGCTCGACTGCGCTGCTCAGCCGCTCAGCCGCTCAGCCGCTCTTTGCATGCAATCATCGCCAGCATCGGCCCAAACTCCAATCGTGCAATGCTCCAAGCACGCTTGAGCGCGCCACAAGTTATGATGTGCTAATAATGATGGCGCACCATGGCGGCTGCGGGTGTGGGCGTTACTCAGCTACCACATAATTTGCATGTTGTTGTTGTTGTTGCTGGCTGCTGTCGAATCGCTTTCTTTCGAATTAAGTTGTTTCTTTCAGTGGCTATGCAAAAAAAAGCTTATTTGCATTTTCTTGCCGATTTCTTTAAAACTTTGTACCAATTTACGCATTCAAATATTTATGCTAAAATTTTTCTTACTTCACTTTTGCGCTTTCCGCACGCACGTTTGTTTACAAACGAAAAGTTTTTTTCGTACAATGTCTGCCTATTTGTCATTCATATTGTTGTTGCAAATGCTGAAAATTTGTGATTGCAAAAACAACAAAAGAAAACTTTCGAGTATGAGAAAGTCCAGTACTAAAAATCATGTCTGTGTGTTACTAGTATACATAAACATGCTCATGATTGATATCAAATGATTTACATCAAATGATTGACATCAAATGATTTACATCAAATGATTGACCATACAAGGGCCGCATTACTGATATTTCTGCGCACAATTAAAAAGAAGAAGAAGAAGATCTGTGAAATCTTTGCACGGAAAGAATCTGAAAATAATTGCCACTGAAAAAGGGATTCTATTCATTATGAGTAACATGCGACTTATTAAGAGTGAGAGAGAGAGTGCGAATGAGGACATGAATCAAGTCATTTAGCGCGTCAACTCAGTCATGCTTAGTCACTGCAGCTCTCTGCTATGCACCATTAGGCAGCTAGGAAGTTCCGAACAATTCATTTTTTGCTCAAAAAATTACTACTGCCTTATGTATGACATATAGTTGATATATAGTATGTACATACGTCAGATCGTTATTAAGAATGCTTCAATCACAAACAAGCCATCAAAACCGAATCAATTTATAAGTTAAAAACTTGGATGAATTCAACAATTTAGAAGCACTTTTTGATTGCAATGCCGACTTTTTTACAAATATTGTGGCAGGCAGACAGTACACGATCCTTTCAAAACGATCACAATCTTCAAATTGCAAAACTGCTGCAGCGCGCTTTGAAAGTTTCGAAAATATTTTGAAGTTATTACTTCAGCAAGGAGCGCAGAATCAGCAAGGACAATGATAATGCACGAAATGCAAATAAATCAAATTGATTTATTGCCAAGAGCGTAGCAAATCTGCAACTAAAGAGGTAGACCCTCGGCAAAGCTTGGATGAATGGCAGCATGAGTGGGGAGTGGCAGCAGCAGAGGTAAATCGGAAAGGGGCAACTTAAACTAAAAACAAACAATGCGCAAAAAGATGCATGCGAGAGTCAGCGCGTGACAAAGCAACAGACAGCAACAACAACATTTATAATGTCAATAGCAACAACATCAACAATAACAACAACAACAAAAACAGGGCTGTATTTAAGCGAAGCTTTTAAATGTTGCACTTCTCTTCCATTGGCTCAAAGGAATGTGCAGTTTTGACAAATTTTATTTGACAAAAATGTTAATGAAATCTTTTACAATTAAATCGATTTCATAGCTTATTTTTAATATCTTTAATTCATTTGCCTGTCTTAACATTTTTGAAATAAAATTGATAATTTTGAAAATCAATTTGATTCTTTGTAAAATCAGTTTTATGGTTTTTGAAATCAATTGCAGCGTTTCTATTAATAATTCAAGCAATTTCAACATTCAATCTGGAAACACTTTCATATAGCTAAATGCTTTAAAAAAATCGAAAGATTATGAAAATGTATAAAATAATTCTCGTACGCCTGAAAAGAAATTGCCAAAAAATTGGTTATTTCAAAATTTAATTTGTAATGCACCCTTAGACGCCGTCTTCAAACATAATTCTTTCTTTCATGAATTTATGAAATTTTTATTCAAAATTTAAAGACAGTTCTAAAATGTATGCAATTGTTTGCAGCAAAAGAGCAAATTTTTTTTGGTTTTCATAAAACTTTTCGCACAAAAACTTTCATGGAATGAGGAACCAATTTAAAAAAAGTCTTAATAAATTTATAGATGTTGTGTTTTTTCAGGCTCAAGGTCCTTGTAATTAAAAAACCGTTAAATGATTTTTAATTATTTATTTCGGCCAATATTTCGACTTCCATCGGACGTCATCATCAGGGCCACTGAACATAAAAATATATACTTTAACAAATTTTACAAACAACAAAAACTTATTAGACAAGAAGGATGAACTATTACTTACATATATATAAAATGGATTTTACACTGAAACAAATATAACGCTTAAAATTAAACAATTTTCACAATAACTAACAATAATAACTGCAGTCAATGTTGTTGCGTCCTCGTCTGATTTCTGACTAACTTTGACCGCGTCCTCTGTTTTTCCACCAGGTGTCTGTAAATATGAGCGCATTTGTCTGTGTCCGTGTTGAAATTTAGTCGTAGGTGTGATGGTGTATTAATGATATGTAGCATTTCCAGTGTATATCTCCGTACATAGTTCGTCTCATGCTGCAGCACTTTTACATTTTCAAAATCTGGAATGTGATTGAGTGTTGTACAGTGTTGTGCCAAGGCTGTTTTTTGCTCCATAGTTTTTGCACGTGATTTGTGATCCGATTTATGTGCTGAAATTCTAGTTTTTAATTTCGATTTCGTGGTACCTACGTAGATTTTGTTACAATTATTTGATTCGTCTCCTTTGCATGTTATTTTATATATTAAGTTAGATTTATCTCCTATGTCCATTTTAGCTTTGGTGTTGCTGTAAACTTGTCCTAGTGTATTTACAGATTTGGTTGTTATTTTGTAGTCTTCAGTGTTGTAACACTTAGATGTAATGATCCTTTCAGTCATTCCAGGTACATACGTCATCGATTTGTATATTTTGGGCGGTAGCTCCGTATTTTGTCTATTGTTATCCTTCCTCTTAGTGTGTTTTTTAATTAAGTCCAACGTTGTTCTCGTAGGGAATCCGTTTTTTGTTAGTATGTCTATGACCTTTTTAATATTGTTTTCGTTAAACCGTGCGTCACTTATCGTTAGTACTTTGTTTATGAAATTATTCGCCGTGTTCATTATTATCTTTTTGGTGTGTTTAGAATTGTAATTTATCAATCGTCCCGAGGCCATGTGTTTTTGGTACCAGTCTATCACCAATGTGTCATCTATTCTTATTATCATAGTGTCCAAATAAGGTAATGTTCCATTCTTTTCCAATTCTTTTGTAAATTTCATGTTGCGATGAAAACCGTTTAGAGCATTTAAGGTTTCGTCTATTTTGTCAAGTTTTACAATCGCAAAAAGGTCATCCACATATTTAGTTAGTAGTCTTGGTCTTTCATTTAGCTGGTCCATGACTGTATCCAACAGCTCCTCCATCACAATATCCGCTAAAATTGGGGATATCGGGGATCCCATTGGCATTCCTTTCTGTTGTATGAAGATTTTATTTTTGTATTTAAAATATCTGTTGTCCTTAGTGCAGAATTTTAGTGAATCCATAAATTGTCCTTTAGTCATTTTTGTATGTAGTGTTATCGTGTCCCATTTCTTTTCTATCGTTTTTATCGCAAAGTCAACCGGAATGCTTGGAAAAAGTGAGACCACGTCAAAAGATATTATTGTTTCGTCTACGCATATGCGCGTATTATTTATTTTTCTTTTAAATTCTATCGCGTCTCTCACATTGTACTGTGAGCAAGCCGTTAAATTTTTAAAAATTTTTGCTATGTATTTACATAGTCCATATGACGGTGAGTTGGTCGCGGAGCATATCGGTCTTAATGGCATGTTGTCTTTGTGTATTTTTGGAAGTCCGTAAATTCTGGGAGCAATCGCAGTTTTAGTTGTTAATTTATATTTCTCTTGTGTAGTAATTATATTGTTTGTATGTAGTTTGCAAACTAACTCGTTGTTCCTTTGCTGTAATGTGGATGTCGGGTCCCGTTGTGATACTTTATATGTTGCTGTATCCCAGAGAATTGTATTCATTCTTGTGTCATAGTCTTGTTTGTTCATTGCAACTGTAACATTGCCCTTGTCCGCGTTCAAAATTAAAATATTTTTATTTTTGTTTAAAAACTTTTTTGTTTCGTCCAATGTATCCAATATTAATTTATCTTGTGGATTCACACGCATTTTGTTTACGTGGTTGTCCATTAGAATAGTTAGTTTCGTTCTCGCAGTTTCTCGTTTTTCTTTATTTTGTATTGTCTGTAAGCAGTCTTCTACTTCCGCAATGCATTTGAATAGTGGGAGCCGTGCGGGTGTAAGCGGTAGTGCATACTTCGGACCCAGTGAGAGTAGCCACTGAAAGAAAAATATAACAACAACAACATCAACAAATTAATCAACAAACACAAAACTATTGCAAAGAAGGATGTAAACCTAAAATCAACAATAACATTTCTCATCAGATGCAGATCAGCTGGTACAGTACCAAACTTCATAAAAAACACAACTAAGAATGTAAACAATATCTTCAAAACAAACCACTGGCTATTACCAAAAGCAAAAAGAGCACTGTTCACTCACATTGACACCTTTCACATTAAAATTCTAAACCTACTTATACAACAAAAACACTACGCGTTGGAACACAACAAAAATGAACTGGAAAAAGTCGTGACAACAATTAAACATAAACTAACGGACCACGATACCGCACTCTTTTTTGAGAGCGAGAGACTCCTATATGACAAACAGACTACACGCATTAAAAGCACACACAAAAAGAAAGCTGTTAAACTACAAGAACAACAAAGAGAACATTTTCACTTAAATTCAAACACTGACTGGTTCGTGAACAAAACAGAAGCCGACATACCAACAAACATACAGTGGCTACTCTCACTGGGTCCGAAGTATGCACTACCGCTTACACCCGCACGGCTCCCACTATTCAAATTCATTGCGGAAGTAGAAGACTGCTTACAGACAATACAAAATAAAGAAAAACGAGAAATTGCGAGAACGAAACTAACTATTCTAATGGACAACCACGTAAACAAAATGCGTGTGAATCCACAAGATAAATTAATATTGGATACATTGGACGAAACAAAAAAGTTTTTAAACAAAAATAAAAATATTTTAATTTTGAACGCGGACAAGGGCAATGTTACAGTTGCAATGAACAAACAAGACTATGACACAAGAATGAATACAATTCTCTGGGATACAGCAACATATAAAGTATCACAACGGGACCCGACATCCACATTACAGCAAAGGAACAACGAGTTAGTTTGCAAACTACATACAAACAATATAATTACTACACAAGAGAAATATAAATTAACAACTAAAACTGCGATTGCTCCCAGAATTTACGGACTTCCAAAAATACACAAAGACAACATGCCATTAAGACCGATATGCTCCGCGACCAACTCACCGTCATATGGACTATGTAAATACATAGCAAAAATTTTTAAAAATTTAACGGCTTGCTCACAGTACAATGTGAGAGACGCGATAGAATTTAAAAGAAAAATAAATAATACGCGCATATGCGTAGACGAAACAATAATATCTTTTGACGTGGTCTCACTTTTTCCAAGCATTCCGGTTGACTTTGCGATAAAAACGATAGAAAAGAAATGGGACACGATAACACTACATACAAAAATGACTAAAGGACAATTTATGGATTCACTAAAATTCTGCACTAAGGACAACAGATATTTTAAATACAAAAATAAAATCTTCATACAACAGAAAGGAATGCCAATGGGATCCCCGATATCCCCAATTTTAGCGGATATTGTGATGGAGGAGCTGTTGGATACAGTCATGGACCAGCTAAATGAAAGACCAAGACTACTAACTAAATATGTGGATGACCTTTTTGCGATTGTAAAACTTGACAAAATAGACGAAACCTTAAATGCTCTAAACGGTTTTCATCGCAACATGAAATTTACAAAAGAATTGGAAAAGAATGGAACATTACCTTATTTGGGCACTATGATAATAAGAATAGATGACACATTGGTGATAGACTGGTACCAAAAACACATGGCCTCGGGACGATTGATAAATTACAATTCTAAACACACCAAAAAGATAATAATGAACACGGCGAATAATTTCATAAACAAAGTACTAACGATAAGTGACGCACGGTTTCACGAAAACAATATTAAAAAGGTCATAGACATACTAACAAAAAACGGATTCCCTACGAGAACAACGTTGGACTTAATTAAAAAACACACTAAGAGGAAGGATAACAATAGACAAAATACGGAGCTACCGCCCAAAATATACAAATCGATGACGTATGTATGTACCTGGAATGACTGAAAGGATCATTACATCTAAGTGTTACAACACTGAAGACTACAAAATAACAACCAAATCTGTAAATACACTAGGACAAGTTTACAGCAACACCAAAGCTAAAATGGACATAGGAGATAAATCTAACTTAATATATAAAATAACATGCAAAGGAGACGAATCAAATAATTGTAACAAAATCTACGTAGGTACCACGAAATCGAAATTAAAAACTAGAATTTCAGCACATAAATCGGATCACAAATCACGTACAAAAACTATGGAGCAAAAACAGCCTTGGCACAACACTGTACAACACTCAATCACATTCCAGATTTTGAAAATGTAAAAGTGCTGCAGCATGAGACGAACTATGTACGGAGATATACACTGGAAATGCTACATATCATTAATACACCATCACACCTACGACTAAATTTCAAAACGGACACAGACATATGCGCTCATATTTACAGACACCTGGTGGAAAAACAGAGGACGCGGTCAAAGTTAGTCAGAAATCAGACGAGGACGCAACAACATTGACTGCAGTTATTATTGTTAGTTATTGTGAAAATTGTTTAATTTTAAGCGTTATATTTGTTTCAGTGTAAAATCCATTTTATATATATGTAAGTAATAGTTCATCCTTCTTGTCTAATAAGTTTTTGTTGTTTGTAAAATTTGTTAAAGTATATATTTTTATGTTCAGTGGCCCTGATGATGACGTCCGATGGAAGTCGAAATATTGGCCGAAATAAATAATTAAAAATCATTTAACGGTTTTTTAATTACAAGGACCTTGAGCCTGAAAAAACACAACATCTATAAATTATAATAACAGGTCGAAAAATAAACATACAATTCAGTCTTAATAAATACTAAAAATTTGAAAATCGATTTCATAAAACCATTAGCATAAATCATTTCATGGAAGAGAACAGCAAAGTTGAGAAAAATACTTACAATTAGAATTTTTTCATGCAGAAACAAAATTTGAAAGACATTCAAAACATTTTTGTGAGATTTTCAGTAAGATATATGCATCAAAATGACTAAACTTTATAAACAAAATTTTTTGAGCGACTTTTCGAGTAAACTTTTCGATTTAGGCAATAATTGCAATTTTTTTGAGCGACTTTTCGAGTAAAATTTTTCGATTGAAGCAATAATTGTAATTTTTTTGAGCGACTTTTCGAGTAAAATTTTTCGATTGAAGCAATAATTGTAATTTTTTTGAGCGACTTCGAGTAAAATTTTTCGATTGAAGTAATAATTGTAATTTTTTTGAGCGACTTTTCAACAGTTTTGTAGATACATACAGCCCTGATAGCAACAACAAAGTAATGGCAACGCCAGCGCTGAGCCGCTGCAGCTGGGCCGCTTCATCGATGCGCTGCAATGCGATGCGACATGTTGGTGACACTGCGGTTGCTGCTGCTGACATAAACAACACGCCGTCAAATGATGGCGAAGCGATTATGTCGCATTGGCTGCGCCGTGCAGTGCAGGCAGTCGGGCCAGCCGCTCTGGTGGAAGTGGGAGTGCAGGTGAAGCAGGCAGATTAACCCTCAACCAAATGCAATAACAACAACAACAACAACAAACAGCGCAGCTCACAGATTTTTGGTGGCGTCTATTGTTGCCGCATTTATTGTCAAATCATGAGGTTCCCTGCTGCTGCTGCTGGTGCTGCCAGTCAAATGGGGCCAACCCGGCACTCGGTACAGTCGAATGAGACGAGTCGTCGAGTGTGGAGCTGGTCGAGCCGTGATTTGCTGTAACGGTTTGGCATTTATGTGGCGCGTAAATCTTCAACCGCCAGCACTCACTGCAGCGCCGCTCTCACATTCTCACTGCCGCTGTTAGCCACGCTACTGCGGATTGGCTTCGCTTGCATGCAGCCGGCAATAGCTGCAGCTTAAATCAGCACTGCCGCTCCGTCGTCCTGTGCTGGTCGTCGTCCTGTGCAGCCGCAGTTCAGCGCAGCCTAAAAACTTCCCGCCTTCCGAGCGGCAGCAATGCTTTTCCCAACTCAATCAGCGAACACCAATTCTGGCCGGAATGCCGCTCGTCCTCGTGCTCGTGCTCTTTTGTTGTCAACGTGCGTAATTATTTTATGCCCAGCTGCCTGGCGTGTGTTCTGCTGCCGGTCGGTGTCCTTGTTCTGCCCAGCGTAGTGGGCAAATCGAAATTGCGCTACGTGCAGCTGATGCCGCCTCGTAAATATGCGCTCGAAATTTGTGTGCTTGTGTGTGCGCTTAACTGGGCCTAAATTGTTTGCCCCCAACATGCTGTTGGCCATTTACCGTTTCCGGCCAACAGTCTGCATTCGCAAATCTGTGCCCGATATTCATGTTCCATAGGGTTCATGAAAATGCAATTTTATTTCCTAAAGCCGAACGCACGCACTCTCGCACCAAACGCACACACGCACGCACGCTCTCGTGTTGGCCTGCAGACGACGCATCCGCCACATGTCCAACACCCATTCACAGCGCATATCCAGCTCAGCTCCAACCAACCCAGCTGCCAGTGAAATGATGCGTTGCTGCTGCTACGTTTGATCGGCAACAAAGAATTTAGCACAGTGGGTCAAACTGTTGTTTATAGTTACTAAAAGAAAGATATGTAATTGTCATCTATAAAAGACATATAGGGTATTCACATTTTCCTTCTAAATTTCCATCTGGCAACTTCAGCACGATAGTAAAATAAGACTCTGAGCGCCCCTGTTTCGTGGACCATTCTTAATTTGCCACAATCGCATTACAAGTGTTTTCCAAAGCTATTATTAAGGATTTATTACTCTCGCAAAAAGCGATATTCCATCAAAATGGAAGTAGTGTGTGATTATTCTCTGCGAATTCAAAAAAATTTGCTCAAAATCTCTTTCCATTTTCGTGAATAAAACAGCTGATGAGAAATGCCAGCTTATGACGAAAGAAAAACACGACCCAACGCATGGCAATTTTTTCAACTAGTGGTATTTCTTTTTTGCGTGCAAAGCAACAACAAAAAATGCTGCCAGATGGCAAAGTGGATTAATTTAGCAGGTGGCAAGGAAAGCACACTAGATAACATGGAACTGTGAACTCCCCAATAGTAAATTGAAAGTTCTAAGTATAATTGAGATTGTGTCTAGCGCTTTCTAAAAAGCTATTGGATTCATTTAGAAGCATTTACATAAATTTTTTAAATTTTACTAATTTTTGTCCTCATATCTAATTAAAATATACATATTTTCTTAATATGTAAACAGAAGTCAACCTCCTCTCTCATGGACCGTGCCTTGAACTCAAATTATTATTAACAAGTATGCGCTTTCTTACTATTTCATTACTACCTCCGCTACCTCCCTGCAGAGCTGCTGCATTCCGTACCCTTATGGCAAAGCTGTAGAATAGCCTGCCAGCCCAAAGACTTCAAGTCGATCCATGTCAGGTATTGTTAAGGCATCTCAATCTTTTTCAAAATAAAAAATACGCAAAGAGAGTTTTGCTTCAGTTAGGATTTGTTCAAATCAATATGTGTGCCTTTTAACTGAGAGTCCTCGAGGATACTTAAAACTGCATTATTTGCACAGCACTTTCACAGTTTTTAATAATAAACGAACGAAAAGCCTTTTCTAAATTCTTGACTCGAAAGAGAAAAGCATATTTTACATGTGATAATTTGAATTAAGCCGATTAGATTTTTCTTTAAATTGTTATCTCAATCAAGGAAAAATTCTTTTGGGTTTCAATTTCCTGAATGTTCTTGACAATATAAAGGAAAGAAAATGATTTTGTGTTTTTTCCATTGACTAGTTTCTCTCTGCTGAATTTTTGGCTGAGAAAACGCATCTTTAAAGTTCGTAGAAAAATTTGTGTTCTACAATTATCTGATTTGCTCCACTGCTTACGCAATCATACAACAATATCGCAATGGGAAATTTTATGCTTCCAATGCAGCACGATTGATGATGCCAAGAACGACACTAATAACAACAACAACAACAACAGCACCGTCAATACAATTGCTGTAGTATACTCACTGACAATCACGGGAAAATTAGATTCACTTGAATTTTGGCTTTAATGCATTTTTTTTATTGGCATACAAGGAAGCAATTACGGCAATTGTCGTACTATGCCGACAGTAGGGTGATGAATTTTTTGAAAATATTAAAACGCTTTTGTATATTCTGAAGCAGTCTGTCATTGAAAAAATAGATAAAGAGAGTTGCTTATTAAGAGGAACAGTGCCGAAATGATAATAAATAAAATCAAATTCGAAAAAATTCCATGCTTCAATGTATAGGTAAAGCCTTAGTTGACACAGCGAAGCTTAAAGACCAACTCAATTGGGGAGTTCACAGTTCCATGCTATCTAGTGTGCTTTTCTTGCCGCCTGCTAAATTAAACCACTTTGGCATCTGGCAGCATTTTTTGTTGTTACTTTGCACGCAAACAAAAAATACCACTAGTTGAAAAAATTGCCATGCGTTGTTTTTCTTTCGTGATAAGCTGGCATTTCTCATCAGCTGTTTTATTCGCGAAAATGGAAACAGATTTTGAGCAAATTTTATTGAATTCTCAGAGAATAATCACACACTACTTCCATTTTGATGGAATATCGCTTTTTGCGAGAGTACTAAATCCTTAATAATCGCTTTAGCAAACACTTGTAATGCGATTGTGCAAATTAAGAATGGTCCACGAAACAGGGGCGCTCAGAGTTTTATTTTTTTTACTATCGTGCTGAAGTTGCCAGATGGGAAATTTAGAAGAAAACTGTGAATACCCCAAATGTACTTAACTATTAGTATGCATACTAAGCGCTGCCATGATGTGAACTAAAAAAGTCGACTGCAGACTTTAAAACCACATTTTTTGTTTTACGCTCTTTTCCATAAATCAGACTAACGCTTGGCTGCCTCAAAGAAAGAAGAAAGAAAACAGGCAGGAACTCGAAGAGACGGACGATAGATGGGATAGGTGAGGAAGAGAGCAAGCGCAGGCGAGCGAGGCGCATGTGACGAGCGATTGCCGTACAAATGTCAATATAAACTAACAACTTTATTGAATGTAATTTATTCTGGGGCACCCAATAAAATGGGCAACTTTATAATGAAGCGCATAAATAAAGCGCCGAGGAGACGATCGTGCTCCGGGCGCTGCGGTCGATTGCGTGCGGCGCATGCGCAGCCGTCAAGAAAGCCGCACTTCGTCTGTCGCTCGTTTGTTTGTTTACTTCGAGCTTCAAATAACTGAAGAAGTGCGGCGGCAGCAGTGCGGCACTGAAAGCGTAGCGGCAATTTTGCGGCGTCTGCGCTGCACTTGGCGCGCGCTCCACACAATCGAGCCCTTCTACAGCGCCGACGCGCGGACTTGCCGGGCTCCTTTCCTTCAGGGTGGCGCAATCAACTCGATCGATTGGTTTGGCTGCTTTGCAGCGGCGTCGTCGTCGTGTCGTCGTTGGCGTGGCCATGAAATCGAAGCCGCTGCTGCTGCTCGCTTTCAAGTGTCACTGACGCACAGACGCATTCGTCCCATAAATTACGCCAGTTTATGCGATTCTGCTACATGACACACTATTTACACTTGGAATATTGTGAGCGCGGCTTGGCCTGCGTTGGACCGGCATCGACGCACTGACGGCAGCCGTGAAGGATCATAAGACCGCGCGACTTGATACATTTGTTGTTGCAGCGACGCAGGCGGCTATAAAGAACGAAACATTGTGTCATATTGTGGAAATGGGGATGGTGGCTGGAACGTCAAAGGGGAAACGCTCCACGAGTCACGCCGGATTCTGCAATGGAATGTATAGAAATATAGTGAGAACTATGCAAAAGGTTTTGGGGTTTTAGCTCTAGTGCGATACCCATTTCTCTCAGCCATGTTGATGCCGATTAATCGATTAATCGATTCATATGAAGCATCAGAACGACAAAAGTCAAAGGAATCATAGAAATATATACATACATATAAATAATAAAGAATATGGTCTAAAGCGATTGTAATCATTGATTAATTGCTTTTATTTCCCTCGTGTTCTCTCTCTCACTCACTCCCTTAAGCGGCAATGCATACATATATGTATGCACAATTCATGCTCTTGTTCAGACTTACGCAGCTCATTGAGAGCAACTACAAATCATAGCATGAAATACGAGTATAGAGAGAGAGGCAGAGTACTTCCAAAACAATGATTCACTGGCATGTTGCCACTATTGCTCAAATTGTAGTGAATATGGCTGAGTAGTTTCAGAAGTACAAAGAGCTTTTAGCGCCAGTTAGTGATGACGAATCGTATTTATTCGTATCGTAAATGTCTGAGAGAGAACTATTTCTATGAGAATTTCTGCGTTACGATCCGAATAAATACGTCAAGAGCGAACGCATGTATAGAGCTCGGGTAGGGTAGGTTTTGTTTACGATACGAATAAATACGATTCGTCATCACTAACTGGCGCTTCAAAGTTTGAGTTCTTGAGGGTTTTCATGTTCAACAGATAGCTCTAGCAGCCAAACTGATTTTATCTACGTATCAAGAGTTTTTTTCTCTTTCTTAGTAAAATTGTAAAGTTATATCATTTATGAAGTGCAACCAGTGGTGGAACCATTTCGTAACAGTCCGCTATCATCGGATAAGATCTGTCGTTCTCTTGAGTTGTGTGAAAGTTGTTGAATGGGATGTTATTTCTGATATGAGTGGTTTTGAATGGTTTTGGAGTCGCTGAATGAAGATGAGTAATACAAAAAAATGAGTACGAGTTTATACTCATAATCTCTACTTTTGCCTACTCACTGCAGTTATCTGATACATACTACCGCCACTCATCTGTACTTAAACCCAAATCCAGCATGCATAAAAGTACATATACTTCTTTCAATGTAATTATTGAAAACAATATATTTTGTTGTTGTACTTTACGTAATAGCTTAAGTTTGAACGATAATACCGAATTATAAAATCACATATTTTTTTTATGACAAGAGATGAGATCAACTCAAGCGCGAAATAGTAGCATCTCTCAAGCCATATTGGCGTATGTAAGTGTGTGTGGCCTGTTCAAAGCTCAGAATCCCCGAGTCGCCAACAGCGATACGAAATGAACTTGTTTCGAAACGCAACTGATTTAAAAAACAGCAGCAGGTGTATTTAGATATCATAAAATTTTTTTTGGATACGAGTAGCGAAAGCGAGATTAGCTCACAATCAAAAGTCGGCAGAGAAATCAAAATAAGTCAGCGTGGAGTTTGTCCAGCGGGGCAGCTGCGTCGGTCTTGGTCAATATCTCTACCTGCCATCAATTTGAGTGTTAATTTATGCGGCAAAGCGGCGAATTGAGCTTTTGATTTGAAGGAATGCTTTACGGCGTTTCGCTGGCTCGAAACGAGATTTAGTTTGGCTGCGCTTGGCGGCGCACAGTGTAAAGTTTCTTTAGTTTGCGCTGATAAAATCAAAAGTTGGGAAACTGTGTATGAAAGCTGGAAATACTGAAATTTGATCATATATTTGCTGTATCTTAATTCGTTGGCGCTTTGAATTTATTGTCATTCCTACTAAAACTTTCCTACTATAAAATCAAATACAAATCATCTGATGATGGATCTTTTCTGATGTGTTCTTAAAAGCAGGAATGTTGGTTTTATCAGTGAGGAATAAAACTATTTGATCAAAAATGAGGAAAAGAATGATTCGAAAAAGTCAAAGTTTCAGAGCAAATTTCCATTTCTCGATGGTAATTTTAAAGAATTTTAATAAAGCCCAAGAAAATTATTAAAAAATTCTTTTACTTTTTGAAGTGATAACTTTTTATGGGAGGGTAAACCGCTTCGTAACGTAACGCGTTACGGTGCCAGTCTGTCTGGCTTCCCTCTCTCTCACGCATACGGCAGCGGTACGCGGGCCCTCCTCTCTCACTCTAACCCACAGCGCTTAGCTGTTTTTCGGACAGACGCTTTGGCATTTCGGGTATGCTCAAAGCACGAAAAAGGCATTTGGTTGTTTCTGTGTTGTTGTTGTTGTGTATTTCTTGTTCATACCAAATGATAATTTTGGCGATTTAAAATTTATTTCAATTTCCCTCTGCTGATCTTATTATAGGGCAATGACTATATTAAGAAGTTATTTATTTGCCAACATCACTTTTATTAAGGTGATATTGACAAAAATATCTAATATTAATATATGTATGTGCATATTTCATTCTTTATTAAAATGTATAAATATTCTATGAAAAGCCTTTTAAATTTTAGTATTATCTCTGGAAATGTCGCACATTGGAAAAATGTTTGCGATATTTCAACAAATTCCAACTTCGATTTGAAATTTCAAAACGAGTTGGAAGCTGCAAGCAGATTTCATTCATAACACAGCATACGCAAATGCCAGGAAATTCGACATACGCATATGTACATATGTATGTATATTGAAGTTCCTTTTGTTCGTTTATGGCAGAGCAGAGCCAAAGAATTTTTTGTCTTTCATATGAAAACAACAACAACACAGAATCAAACAGCAGCGCTGTCGGGAATATCGTCTAGCCGAGCGCTGCTCTGATTCTTCGTAGAAGAGCACATGCACACGACTTTCATAACACCATGCAAAATACGAAAATCAGCCGCAAAAAATGCTCGTTCGGCTCATTTGAGTACGAAAACCGAACGAACCAAGCCATTGAGTCGTGCGATCAGGGGTGCAAACTCAGTCAAAGCCAATTCTCTCAAATGCTTAAAAAATTCTCCCATGGGAATTGGCACTTCAGCCACATTTTCATTCAAAATAATGGTAGTAAAAAACATAAATCAATAAATAAAACAGTATGGCTGAGTTCCAAAATGCTGTAATACAAAACAACAGCATTTTGTTAAGAATATGTAGAAAAAGAGTTCGAATTCCCACAAAATGGGAGAATTTTCTCACAGTAAGCAGCCCTCGTTATATTTACTTTGAGTTTGGAATTTCTTGTAGCAGAGCGGTTCTCTGAGAGGACGAGTGACTGAGCGAAACTGAGTGGAACTGTGGGCTTTATTAAAATGACCCAAGTAATAACCTAAGCTTTTCTCAAGTTAAAAAATTTCAATATTAAATAGTTTAACTTGGATTAGTTTAAGTTATCACTTCTGTCGAGCGTCCCGAGACGCACACATTTTTTTTTTTTATCAAGTCACTCTTTCACAAGGCTTGATTTTATACATATTTAGTAAAATTAATGAGGACTCAATAAACATTGGTGCAAGGACTTGATCAATTCAATTAAGCAAACTTTAATGCCAAGCATTGTTTTCAATTTAATATCAAATCAAAAGTCAAGCCTGAAATTTGATTTGACATTGTTTTGCACTTGATTTCAAATGTTGTATTAAGTCTGTTATAAAACTGGAAATTTGCTTTCTTTTCGACATGATTTTAGGCCTTGTTATTAAATTTGATTTTGCCTTTGTTTTCAAATTTGTTATCAAATTGATATCAATTCCTATTCTACTATGAAACTTTAACTCTGTGTGCTTTAAATAAATACTCTAAATGTGCATTTAATATTCAGCATTAATGCAGCATATTTTTGTCATACGAAATGTACGAAACGTCACTGTGCGGCGGCTTGGCACTTGTGTAAAGCATATGGCATAGCGTCTTTGTCGCATTTGTCGCGTCATCTTCACTTTTGATGATCAATTAGCGGCATTATATATTTTTCGCTTTATCGCTTCATCGCTTCATCGTGTATTTCGTATGAGACAATATGTTTTTTGATTTTAATTATTAAATTTCAAATCAAATTATTTAACATTTTTGATTTCTGTTAATACTATTTCGCTTTTTTGTTGATATTTATTGTCATATGTTGTTGTTGTTGTTGTGGTTTCTGTTGTTGTTGTTGTTATGTGGGTAGCTTCTTGTAGCGGATGTGAATAATGTCGCCTGCTTGTTAGTTGTTGTATGATGATGATGATGATGTTGTCGGTCGGCCGGTTGCCAAGCGCTTGACTCGACTGGCTTCGAATGGAATGGAACGGCCGATGTTTATTACTGCTTTAATTGTAATTTATTTGATTGATTTATAGCCGAAATTATTATTTATCAAATGTATCTATTCAAGTTTCGGCAATCAGTGACTGGTTTCTTTTGTGCGTCTTTGTATTTGTCGGCCATAAAATCAGTTTAATGTTTATGCCGAATGCCAGCGCTTTCATTGTTGAAGGTGGAGGGGGCAGTATATTTCGCTCAGCTACAGCTTGCCTTTGTTGCTTTATGATTTCAGCTTTGATCAACAATTTTATTGTGTTTTTAAAAAATTGCTTCTCTGCTTAAATATTTTTTTTAACTAAATAACGTTGATAAACTTTGGCATATTATGCCATACTTCTAACATCTCTACATCTCGAGATGATGCAGCCAGTGTGTAGCTATATTGAGATACATATGTATATGTATGTAAGTCTCTAATAGTGCAAGAGCACATAATTGAAAAACGTTTTTAAGTCTACTTTTTTTAATTAACATAAGAAACATTATTGTTTGGCAGCAATTTTATAAAGATTATGGCTCAAAATTGTTACCAAACATCTAAATATCTGCCGGTTAAAATTTATTCGAAGTTATGTTATTTTAATTACAACAACAAAATGCTCACATTATATTCTTAAACGCGTTCTTTCGGTACGTAATTCGTTGAATGCATAAAGAAATTTTTTGTGGAAGCTGTTTTGCCTAAAAGAAAAGTGGCTAAGCGCTTGTTTGGCTGACGATTTTTATAATTCAATTCGACTAACGAGCCGATTATTCTTTAGAAGAGAACAACTTCTAGATTATGCAGGAAATTTTTGTCGAAAATCGATAATAATTTAAAAGAGCACATCTGCTAGGCCTGACAGTTTGCCGCTATACGAAAAATCATGCAGTTGATCGAAGTGGCTTAAAGCAATTTTTATGAAAAGGTTTATCGAACACAAGAAATTTGTTGGAGTGACGTAAAATTTTGTATAAAGTCAATAAATTTCTTCTTAACAGTTTTTTCTGGGAATTTTCATAAGAAGGTCTTTTAAAAAAAATTAATTAAAGTGACACAAAGAGTCAAAGAAATGAATAAATTTCTTCCTTTGCTAGTATTTTCTTTATAGAAATTTAAAAAAGCGCAAAAAAATTCATTAAAGGACAAGAACAAATTTTATAAAGCTAATAAATTTCTTCTTTTGCTAGTATTTTCTTCCTAGAAATTTTTAAAAAAGGTTTAATAAAGCAAAAAATTCGTTAAAGTGACAATAAAGAGAATTGTATAGAGATAAACAATTTCTGCTTTTCTTAGTATTAGCAGCAATATGAACTTCTTTAAAGTTTTGCACATACACATTAACAAAATTTTCAATAGATTTAGAGTCATTAATACTAACTCGAGCTGGAGCAAAGTTAGTAAAAGATTGCGTCGACAACGAATGTATTTTGAATGTATGAGTGTATGGCTTGAATGAGTGCTGCTGTGCAAAAATAGCAATGGCGTGCCTCTTATGTGTTCTATATACATATATAGTACATACATGTAAATATATGTATGCATATATACAACTAATCTGAGGCTGGAGCTGCTCACATTGTTGGCATTGGCAATGGCAGCTAACAAAAGTTTATTTCTCTCGGCTGAATTCATTTGGCATTTTTGCCATTTTGACGTGTTTTCCTCATTCTGGCCATAAACATAAAATTTTAGCATTATGCCTTTTTGCTGCGTTCGAGCATTTTAATATTATTGCAACAAAAACAACAACAACAATGGCAATGGCAAAAAGCCCAGCAACAAGCGCAACTACACAAATAAACCTTAACGCCCCTCACTCCGTTACTCAGCCCCCCCCGACAAACGAAAAGCCGCACGGACTTGCAACGCATTGAATGAATTTACATTCAAATGTGCCAGGCTGCCTTGCCCCTCCCCCTTCATGCGAGCCAAGCGCTCAACTGCGGCGCTGGCAGTCAATTTGGCTCCAAACATGTCCGTGCTACGAGCACATGACGCGCTCACGTAAATTCGGTGTGTGTGTGTGTGTGTGTGAACGCCCACTTGGC
Organism: Neria commutata; assembly: GCA_963457695.1. NCBI lineage: Eukaryota > Metazoa > Arthropoda > Insecta > Diptera > Micropezidae > Neria > Neria commutata. Next base: position 54,661,331 of record OY735246.1, read on the forward strand.
TTGGGGGCGCCTCTGGCGAGGGTACCCGAACTACCCAAGGTAAGCGGTAGCAGACTTTTGATGAAATTTCCAGCATTTCTTGCTCGGCAGCAGGCACAAAGAAATGACTGACATAAAATTGATTTGCAAGCGTGAGACATGACGTATCCCAGGCCAGGCCAGGCGACCGGAAGCCACCGGCGCGCCGGCGGAAAATCAAAATTCCGTGCACATTTCAGCATTTCATTAGACTAAACTGTTGAAGCTGCCGCTGCTCCTGCTGCTCGGCGTGCCAATTTCATTTCATTTTTTCGTTATTACCTTCCGCAGCAGACGCCGCTGTTGCCCTTTCTCTGGCTACGGCTCAGCAGAACGAACAATGCCTTGCGAAACGACGTTCATTCCGAATACTCAGGCGTACATCGCTCATGGACGAGTGAGTTGCGTCTGGACGGCAGGCTGAGGCGTCGGATGGGGCAGGCAATACTCGTACAAATTTAAAGTTATGTGTGTATGTGCCTATATCTAATGCATGTGCCATATGCGTGTGCGTGTGAGTGTGTGTGAGCCTCAAATGAGAAATGAATAAAATTTTATTTTATGCGTGCAACATGTGTAATCATTCTTGGGCCCGTCACTGCAGTGCGATTAACTTTTACTGTTAATAAGCGCCAGATCGCAGCAGGCCCATACACACACACACACACATAGGCACGTGTATTCCCACAGTCATATATGTATATAGGTAAGTGTTGAATGGTGCCACTGATGGCCAAACAAAAATGATTAACTTTTCAATGGCAATTTTTGGTATGTATCCGCAAATGTTGAAGTGTAACAACAACAACAAAGCTACCTCAGGTTAACATGCATAGAATCTGTAGATGATGAAACAGCAGAACCTTATACTGCGTCACTGTAAAGGGCTAGTAAGGATCAGACTTTGTTATATATGCCTACAACTGCTGGATATTGCAAACAGATTCTCAAAAGAAATTGCTTCAAACCTTTTGAAGCTACTCTAAGAATACATGAAGAACTAGCACAGAACTATCAGTAAAATCTACAGCAGGGACAGCCAGCATATTGCATTGCTTCACGGTAGCCCTGATCTTAAAAGCATCTACTCGAATAAATTGCATATATTAACAAACACATTTTAAAATGCCTTTGTAAAAGTCCATCTCAATCGCTGAACACTGTGGACTCAAGTCATTAATCGCATTCCAAATGTTTCAATATTTCAAAGTCACTCTGTCCAAAGTAGAAGCCCCCCACCTTTGTTGATTTATATTCAGTTTAAGCATCATATTAATTTCCATTTTAACAAATCAGCCAAATTAAAAAAAACCACAGCGAAACAAAGCAGACGAAAGAAATATTCATAAAGCACACAACACTGAGATTGAGATTTTGTTATAATTTTTATTAGCGTATTAATTTTTCAAAAATCAAACAAAAGCTGCAGCTGCTAACCATCGTCGGACTCGAATGTGAACGCGAACGTTCGCCGTTAATGGCATTTAAGCTCTTGTCATATGTCACTGACAATACCAGCTCAAACTCACAAAAAAATACACGTGTCCAAAATTGTTTCAAAGATTAATTTGAGTGTTGACATTCAAAACGAATCGAGTAAGTATGATTGTTCTTTGTAAAGAAATGAGATTTTTGAACAATTAAAAATCAAAAAGGCTAATGAATATAATTTCCGCACAAAAGATCAGAGCGGAATAGCTTCAGATTTTGCACAAATTAATGTGCAGTCAATTGGATTAAAGATCAGGTTGGCGCAAATCCAGCACTTCTTAGTATTAATCTTATCTCATGACAAGAAAATAATCCCATGCTCTCAGTCTGTGCCAAAAAGATGTGCAATTTTTCAAAAAGCAGCTAATATCTGTGGTCATATGCAATAACGACTTAAGTCGAAAACAACTGTTTCGAGAAAATGCAATTCGAAATTTGAAATGCACATAAGTGCATGTACATAAGTGCATGTGTTTTTTTTAAATAACTTTTTTTCTGAGATGGGTACAGATACCGGGGTTTGAACAAAATATGCGCATCAACGCCAGGAATACAGTGGCAACGTCAACTCAATTTCGTCTTAAGTCGACTTAAGTCGTTATTGCTTTTGACCACAGATATATAGGTACATATGTATATATTATTTTATTTTTGTTTACATTTCAGAACTTCATATCAGCACCATATTGTAAAATGTTCATGTATGGAAATATCTATTGTTCTTTTTGAAAATCGCGCTACCCTTTTTAGATTTTCACTTAAGAGCCATTTTGGGGGTGCATCGATTCAGCGTTTCGGCAAACTTCATTCACGCATTACAGAGATACATGGTTCGTTTTTAGATTGTAGGTCCCGCTTGTATAAAAGTCTTTCTGCGAAAGTTTTCCCATGTCACCTTTTTAGATTTTCACTTAAGAATCATTTTGGGGGTGCATCGATTCAACGTTTCGGCAAACTTCATTCACGCATTACAGAGATACATGGTTCGTTTTTAGATTGTAGGTCCCGGTTGTATAATAGTCTGCCTGCGAAAGTTTTCCCATGTCACCTTCTTAGATTTTCACTTAAGAACCATTTTGGGGGTGCATCGATTCAACGTTTCGGCAAACTTCATTCACGCATTACAGAGACACATGCTTCGGTTTTAGATTGTAGGTCCCGCTTGTGTAATAGTCTTATTCACGGATTCAAGGCAAATATTCAGCACCACCACCTCATCTACTGTTCCATAATCCTTTCAAAATCAACAAGTGCTATGCATGTATTTCCTGAATTTTGGTTTTGTCAAGTAAACATTTCCCTAGGCTTCAAAATAAACGTGAAAACTTTTTTAAAATAATGAAAAAGTTAAATTTTTACAATTAAATTATATTAAACTGCAGGAAAGTAGTAAAAACTAAGTGGCATGGCTCGTTTGAAATGCGTTCCAATAAAAGGAACAAGTGGGCGGCGGCTCTGGCCTTTGCACTTGTTTAATGTGCGATTTTTCAACTTCAATCACATTTAATGAGCCGTTAAATCGCAGCGCAATACAATTGGCATATGGGCGCATATATTGTACATTATCACAAATACACACATACACACACACGCACATGCACATGAAAAATCTACAATTGCCATAAATTGCGCCAAACACTTTGCCAAACAACACGAACGGACTTCATCTGCATAAAACAGGCCGAGATACGCCAACACGCTTTCGCACATGAGCCCCTAAAAACGCTCGCGCCAAACCCAAACAAAAGGTCCCAAACGCTCGTTGCTCGTTGCTGAGGTGAGAGAGCAGCGCAAATTGGGGGCCAAGCGCATTGAAGCGTTGGCATTCGTTCGATTTCGACACCTCCCACTACGGCTCATAAAATATCATTAGTTTTTAGTGTTAGTATTATGCCCGATTCGCCAACTGAATATGAGTTCGACCTTAGTGCAATTGTTGTACGAGCCGTTTTTTGCCACTTTTAATTCCCATGTTGCTGGTGCGCTACACCATGCTTGACCAGGCATGTTTAACTTGAGCAATTATTGGAAACTTATAAACGTTAATACGTTATATCTTACTGATAGATAATATGTGGCACTCAGGGTTGAGCCTGCTTTTCACTAGCTAAAAATTGCGCTCTTTTAATAAAGTACTCTTAAAAGTATCCAAAAATTATTTCATAGAAATCAACTCAATCAAAACAGACATAAAATCAACATAATTGGGGAGTTCACAGTTCCATGCTATCTAGTGTGCTTTCCTTGCCGCCTGCTAAATTAAACCCACATTGCCATCTGGCAACGTTTTTTGTTGTTGCTTTGCACGCAAACGAGAAATACCACTAGCTGAAAAAATTTACATGCGTTGGATCGTGTTTTTCTTTCGTCATAAGCTGGCATTTCTCATCAGCTGTTTTATTCGCGAAAATGGAAACAGATTTTGAGCAAATTTTATTGAATTCGCAGAGAATAAACACACAATACTTCCATTATAATGGAATATTGCTTTTTGCGAGAGAAATAATTCCTTAATAATCGCTTTAGAAAACACTTGTAATGCGATTGTGACAAATTAAGAATGGTCCACGAAACAGGGGCGCTTAGAGTTTTATTTTACTATCGTACTGAAGTTGCCAGATGGGAAATTTAGAAGGAAACTGTGAATACCCCAAATGAAAACAATTTTGGTAATTTCAATACTTTTCAATATATATTTATAAAGCTCAAAATATGATAATTTAATTCAACAAAAAATTTGTCAAGCCTTTATCTAAAAACGAGCAACAAAACATTGAGTAAAAATAAGATGTTTTTTGTTTTAAAAGCATAAAATGAGATCATTGATCGATTAGACTGAGCGATAAAACGAACAAAAAACGTGGCATATTTCCTAAGCTCGAGCAAACCTTAGCTTCTAATTTAATAACTGCAAATTAATAAGAGCCTTATTAAGCTTTTAAGAAAAAGTGCTGTTGTACAGCTGCACGATAGTCAGCAGCACCGACTCAACTTACTCGCCAATTTTTTCTTCTTGATTCTCTGGCGTTTTGCCTTTGTTTACGTTGTTTGCATTTCTTTAATTTTTGCGCCTCGTAACATATTCAAATATTGCGGGGGGAAACGCTACCGGCGGAAGGGCGCACTTTCACTCTCACTCTCAGTTGTGTGCATCAACGCGCACGGGCAACGAAAATCGCCCCAAATTGAAATAACACGGAACAAAGAACACTTTTTTCGCACAATAAAATATTCGCAATGGAATTTAGAATTTAGCAAAAGGGAGAGAAGGGCTGCATGAAGCGACCAAGCGCAAACGATGGCTAACAATTTCGCACCCTTTTAGTTTCCGTTGCTCATTCCAACAGGCCGTGTTGCACTCTCAGCAGGCTGGCGGGCTGGCGGGGGTGCAAAGGCGCGACGTTAGTTGCGGCTGAGTTAGCGCCCATTTTTGTGTATCAAATCGGCAAAATACTCACACACACACACATACTTTCACAGCCACAAGCAACATACGCTTCCACTGCCACACTTCCACTTCCGCTTCCGCTGCAGCGGCATTCATATTCCAAAATTCAATCATGCTCAATTTGAAACTATGTTTACGCTTGTTTTGTGTGTGTGTGGGCGTGTATGTGTTGATTTTTGCATTTGTGTTGATTTGCCATTTTATTTTTATTGGCATTGCACAAACCTTTACTTTACTTTATTTTAGTTTCATTCGTTTTGGCTCATTCGCTTGGGCTTCAATTGTTTTCAGCGCTTCGAAGTCGATTTAGATTTTTGCCTGATTGGCAATTGAGGGAAATCATTTGTGGCAGCATTGGCGCGCCTAAGCGCTGGAAGAGGCCTCTCTTCTGCATATTTTTTTTCAATTTTCTTTAAAATCAAAACATTTTATTGTAGGCGGTGCATTTAGAGACGTGTAAAAGATGCGATTTAAAATACTTGCGTGTATTTTAAGAAATTTTGCCTAGTTGGTTTGTTAGAAAATATTAAGGGTATTCATTTAAGCAGATAAATCTGCACATTGGTCAAATTTATCAATTTATCAAGTGTGTTAAATGAACGCGCTTGGCAAAGTGTTTGTGCAAATGGAGTTTGGCTGCCAACGGAGTAACCCTAAAACCCAAAAAAAAAAAAAAAAATGGAGTTTGGCTGTCAAAAAGAAAAAACTAAAATGCCGAGAATCAGTGAAAAAGTAAAGATTAATGTTGGAGCTGTTTGGTAAAAATTACTGTAACCCTTTTGCGTTTATTTTGATTGTTCAATACTAAACTTTTATCATAATGTTAAAGATCATAGCTAATCAGGGTTGCATTCGTTGCCGTCTAAGTTTACAAACATCCTTTGCACAGCGAAATCATTGGGCAAATTTATCACATTTGTGCAAATGAGCTTTCATACAAAATTTGACAGTTCGTTTATCAGGTGATAAATTTGTCACGTTATCAAGCATTTGCGCTTTTAAATGAATACGCCTATTAGTTGTTCAGAGTATATATTTAACTATTGGTAAGCTTTCTATGGCTAGGCATAATTTATAAAATTTATATCAAGCATACTTGCTGAAAATTAAATTATTCGTAAAGTCTCTTCGAAATCAATTACTTACAGTGTGTCTCAAATTTGCTTTTCGATATCTTATCATGGTTCTGAGTAAAGGGCATGGCATAATCACATGTCTGCAGCTGCAAGAAATAATTGCATGAAAGCTGGTAATATGTAGCTCAGGGGATTGCAATATGTGTTCATTTCTGTACATGTTTGCATTCTTTGGCAAACTGAAACATCAATGGCAACATGAAAAAGTTTCGTAAGAGTAAAGGAAAAGTGGTCTCCAACTGCAATTAATAGCATGCAATGCATTTCAAGTAATGAAAAACCAACGGCAATTGATGGCATGCAATGCATTTCAAGTAATGCAAAATTTCCACTTAATCTATGAAATTTTTTTGATGTGAAGAATTGCGTTATCTGTCAACCAGCAGAAGAATATACGCCAACAGAGCAACTGGGCAACGGTGTATCGTTCTATCTGCATGACTTCGTATCTGTGTAATGGCAGCAGTGTTTATAAGAGCGCAAATTTGCATGCATAAATGGCTGGAAAATACAAACGTTCAACCGCGTGAAATTTCGTCTGATTATTGCTCAAAATGAGGTCGACAGGATGAGCGGATGAGCCATTGCCAGGCCAGTGCATGCGACAATACACACACACACACACACATACATGCAAGTGGGTGTGAGTGTGTATGAGCGCGCATAAATAAATGCAAGTATATGCGTGAATAAATGCTGCAATGGCTTTTACAAGAATACTTTCGAAAATTTTTGATTTATTGGGTCAAAAGTGTCAGCAGCGACATGAGCGAGTAGGAAGCGGCTGCCAGAGCTGAACACTGCAAATTGCCCGCAGGACGACGATGACGACAACGCATGTAGCCAGAGCCCTTTTCGCTGAGTGCAGGCGCGCACATTCATGTTGAGTGTTGCTGGTAATATATGCATGTCTGTGTGTGTGTGTGAGCTGCGCAAATGCATCAAAATGCATTGCCTGCCATTTCACAAATGGCGGACGACCGGATGCGAGTGAATGCGAAAATGTGTATGTGTATGTAAAGGCGATTGCCAAAATGCCGTCGGCTGTTTTATTTCATTATCGAAATTTGCGCAATTTGCAGTTTTTGTTGTTGTTGGATTCACTGTGCATACATACACATATACACACACACGCATACAGCAATAGCAACACCAACATTGAAGCGCATTAACAGTCGTTATTCAATGATATCTGCAAGCGGCAGTGGCACTGGCAGCAACAGCCCATAAGCGTCCATCCCACACCCATCCCCCCTTCCCCTCAACGCAGCACTGAACATCATCATTTGCACGAAATGTGAAATCCCAAAATGTGAATCGATCGAATCAAATTTCAGCACATTTCCATTCCAAAAATTTCGGCTGCCCTCACAGTTTATCGTTTGTAGTGCTGCTGCATAATGTCGATACGAGTAGGTACTGGCGAGTAGTCGATACTTGCGAGTAGTCGATACTCGTACTACTCATTTTGCTGCTTATTAATATTCGATATTTTTTATAAAACAGAAGGAAGAGCAGAAGAGAAAAAGCAAAATTGCATAAGATATTGAATCGTATGAAAAAAGTGGCAATTAATTAATTGACTAATTTCTAAAACAAATTATTCTCTTATTGTTTCCTTATGCCTTGTCTTTTGTGTAAGCTGAGCTCTAATCCCTTCTTCCATGTTTTATAATAAATAAATATACGAAGTATACCCGATATTTGTGCACTCGACACTTCTGAAATGCTCATCTCTTGTATCTGTGCGTGCTACTGTCATTGTGTGCGTGTGTGTGTGTGGGCGTTGTGGGCGGCAAGTGGCAGGATGAACTGCCATTTCGCGCATCACATATCCTTAATTATGATTATTGTTATTTTTCGCAGTGGCCAACAATATCGCATTTGGTGCAACGCGGCTGCAGCGCCACTCCGCAGCTCGTTATGTTGTCATAAATTTTCGCTTTGGCGGCATAAAATGACATTTGGCCATTTATGCAGCAGCTACGGCATCCGGGGCAGGATGAGTAGGCGGCGGAGTGGCGTTCGCGCCCATTGCTGTGCTCATTCGTCCGCTCGCTTGATGTGCGCCATTTTCGAGTACTTTTTCGCTGGTCCTTTCGTCCTTGCTGGCGCGCATTCCCTTCTACTGCTGTCAGCCGTTATCGGCAGCTGCATAAATCGCACTTACCCCATTACATTGAAATGCCGAAATCGTTACTGATGATGAGTCCACAATCGGTGATGATGATGAGTGCAATTGCGAACTTTTAATGACTTTAAAAGAGGCGCAGGCCCTTAAAATGTTATTACTCGTTATCCTTTTTGGTTTTAATGAGAGCTTTACAAATGGCCAAAGCACAAAGCGATATCGCATGCTTATATAGAATGGCCCATTGCCGAAAGGAGTACATCGAACTACATACTTACTTACTTAGTTGGTGAGAATAACCACTTACACGTTAACGACTTCTCTTAGACATCAAACTATATACAATTTAAATCAAGCAGCAATTGAAGAAAATTTGGCAGGCATGGGTTATGGAAGTGCAGGGTCAAGTTTCTGATTGCTTTCCGTTAAGGATAAGTCAGTAATATCCTTCCGTTTATTTTAGTCGTAAGATCCTTGTTATTCCATTATCAAGTTGATGCACCGCCTACACCTGGGCGCCTGCTGGGCAGCTGCTTGACTTTCTTTGGGTAGCGAGTTAATGTGTTCAGAGATCTCCTCTAGCATAGAAATTTGGCTTGTGCAGAGGGTTTGGCACCTGAGCACATTAAAATCTAGCGAATGAAAAGATGAAGAACCTCTGATAAAACAATCCCAAAACTGTAGACTACCTTCGCAAACGTATCAATTGGAAAAAGAAGCAAATTTTATTGTTGGAATTATGATAGTTTTTTTAAAAGTGAAGCGGAAGTATTGCAATTAAAGTGGAATGAGGTTATATATCTCTTTCTATTACAACTTCATGAAGCAATGAAGCGGATGTAGTGGGGAGTGGCTGATACTGCCTCACAGAACAATTTTAATTGATAACTTGATCTATGTGCCTATCTATCAGCTAAGAAATATCACGTGCTCTTTCATAGCCTGAGACTAAGCTTCCAAACTCGCTTACAGACTCGCCCAACTGAGCCCGCGACATTTGCTTTGTTTGTCATTTCTGCTGCAGTTGCTCCAATGGCGATGGCAATGTGCTGCACTTAAAACTCAATTGTCATAAATGCGCCCTTACTACGCTGCAGCGGCTGAGGTGGTTGCCAGTTCCCAGGCAGCACAAGTTTCGTACAACTTCTGTTTCAGTTCTGCCTCGGATTGGTTCTCAGTTTGTAGAGATGATTTATTTGCGACAGCCAGGAGAAGCTGGCAGGCTGGCAGCGCAGACAGTGCCGGCGGCGCTCCTACTTGCCCACTTACTCACTTATACACATGCCAGTGCTGATGAAAGTTTTGCGGGCTGGCAGCACTAACAACCAGAATGGAACACTTTGTGCTAAATCTGTAGCGCGGTGCACAACGAACGAAGAAGCTGCGCAAGAAACTTTCGTCGTATTGGATTCGTTTGAAACGACGCGACAAAAAATGTCATCAAAAGAAGTTGCCACTAGGTTGGCATATACAAGGATGCCATTGGTTTGCTGTTATATTTATTATCGCTTATGAGAAGCGACTCGATCGGAAGAGCATAGAAATTTGCTTTAATTTATATAAAATTTCCAACGAGCTGCTACTATATTTGATTCTTTCAATATAAAAAAAAATATATAAGTATATAAAATCTCACACATTTTCTTATTGTTGTCTAATGTAAGCTGAACACTTCTTAATCAAACTTTTTGTTGAAATGCTGCCAATTAAAATTTTTTTAGTGCGCATGCTTGATATTATTTATTGATTCCAGCCTTTACTTTGTATTAGATATTTTTTCGTTTCCAGCCATCTGGCAACGCCGCAACAACGAAATGCCTTCTAATCTGCCCAATAAAATAGCAGAAGTCAAGGCGAACGAATAAAGTTCTTTGAAGCAGTACAGCGAAATGCAAACAACAGCAATGGCAGCAGCAGTCGCAGCAGCAAGAACAACAATAAATTCCATTAATATTTGTACGGAATGCGAGTGGCAGCGCATGGCAGCACAGCAGCCAGCTGGAGGACGAATGGCGAGGAGCTCATGCTCGCCTTGAGTGGCGCGCTGAGCTGCTGTAACGAACACCAGCAGAACCGGAGACAAATGAACGCAAGGACGACGACGAGGCACAGACACTTGGACGTGCCAGCCCAGCCCAGCAGCGGCAGCAACAACGACAGCGGCAGCACTGACAGCGACAGCAACGTTGGACGTTGGACGCGCGCACATCGCACTTGAAAAAGATTTGTGGAGACATTTCTGTGAAATGATTTGCGCAAAATTTCAAACATTTCGTTTGGTTTAGTTCCTCTGGCTGCTGCTGCTCCTCACACGCTCTGCCGCCATTGGCCTGGGGCTGGGTTGGGTTGGTGCCTGACTTTTGGCTGCCTGGTTGTTGGCACTTGCCTGCGCCACTTTTCTGCCGCTCATAGCACTGAGGACCATTTGTTTTGGGCTAAAATGCTTTGAATAGGTTTTTAAGTGAAGTAATAAATCAAAAAAATTTCTCAACTATACTTGCAGATTAAAAGTGTGCGCCTTTGAGCAGTGCGCGAGGGGGCCTTGAGGGGGTGGGAGGGGGGGTCGCAGCTAGAGCGTTGCAGCCGCGGGTGGCAAAGACTCCAAATGGGCGGCGGTTGACAATGAAATGAATTGTTATGGCACAAGCTAACGAGTTCCAGCCTCTTCTGCTTCTTCTTCTTCTTCTATGTGTGAGACTGAAGTTTTTTGTTTTAAGTAAAAAACAGACAGAGCGTAAAATGCATTGCGAAAAAAGTAGAAAATCAATTACATTAAAATTTGAAGACAGCAGACTTGTTGGAAAATACGTTAGACAACTGAACTCAAAGCATGTCAAGGTGTCAAAGCTCATAAGAAGTTGTGTGAAATGTATGATTGCCGAGCAGAAAGCTGTCCGAAGCTTTCATTCATTGAGATCTATCACATTGGTTAGGTTGAATCATCTGATTAGCAGAGAGATTCAGAGAAGAAATTCGGAAACTGCAATACTTTGTTCCACATGGGCCAGAATTTATCAACGAATCAACAAAGACGCCAGGCCAGCACAAAACTGTTACTAAATTTCGAGTTATAAAAATGCAACAATTTGTTGAATTGAATATTTGCGCCAAAGCTTGGAAATTTAGACAAATCATAATGTTACTGAAAACTAGCAAAGACTCAGAGCATCTGCATATATTCATACAGCAAAGCTTGCTTCCAATGATGCCACATTTATTTGTAGTTCAGAGTGAAAAATCTTATGAAAAGGCAACATATAGCCTCAAGGCTGCATCAGCCTTTGATATAACTTCAGTTGATTTTTATATTTGAGTTATTATTAACTTCGCTTTTGACAAAATAACCTGATCATTTGAATTTAGGGTTACCAGATGCTATCCTTTTGAAGTGAATATGTAATGCATTACACTTAAAAGACAGTGTTAAGGTTTATAGAAATTTTCAGCGTATAGATATATAATTTTAATGAAAGGCTTTCTCTCTCTCTTTATTAAAGTTGCAAGAGACTACAGATTTGACTACGAAAACCTTTTTTCCTCGAATTGTGAAATATTTTAAGGTTAGATGCTTGTGATACTTAAATGGTAACGAATTTGTAAATTTTATAATACCGTTTTTTATAATAATAGTTAAAAAAAGTTTCTTTAAAAAAATATAAAAAGAACTTCACATTTATTGCTTCAAATAAAAACAGAACCAAAAAGTACAAGTAAAAAAATATGCTTCCTTTTTAAGCTGCTTCACCACAAAGTGTCGCCTTTTGGTTTGCTTTTTAACAGCTGGTAACCCTACCGAAAGTTGCCTTTAAGCTTAAAGTACTGTAGTAGATTGCAGTTGCAGATTTTCTTTATTCTGCTAAAATTTTGCTGCAAAATATTTATGTGCATGTATGTGTGTGTGTGTTCCTACAAGGCTTTTTGCCATCAATTGCTACGTAAGCTTTTTTGACGATGGCAACCCCGTCCGCAACAATTACGTCATGTAATTTGAGCTCGTGTGTCCAGCACTTGTCCGCAAAGTGGCCAACCATACATCAAGCGGCAGTCAACGCCACGCGCTGCTGCAATTGCATTGGTACATCAGTGGCAGTTGGACGACAGCCTGCTGGACTCGCTGCAACCCTGGGCAGCATTCCTGCACTCAGCCAAAATGACTGCTGAAATTTCAATCAAAGCGTGCTGCAATTTGCAAGACGAGCAATGTGCTACGATGGCTGCCATGACATGGCAGCAGCAGCATGCAAACGCAATGAGTCCGAATACAACAACAGCAAAAAAGAGACGCCGCCTGCAACTCAATTCGATTTAATTAAAAGCGATTTTCACTACGGCTGGGCACTTCAGCAGGATGCAGGAACTGGGGGAGCGACTGGGCTGATGCAGATTGAATCCTTTGTGGCTGTGCCACACACACACACACACACACACACACACACAGGCAGTCATGCAACCGACATCCTCAGCTCCTTCGCAGTGCGCCGCTTGTCACTGCTGCTTGCGGCAGGTGGGTGCAACTGTTTGCTGCATTCACATTTTCAGCTTCTTCTTCTTCTCAACAGTTTATATTATTCGCAATTTTTTTTTGCTCATTTTACGAATTGTTCCAGCTGCAAATTACGATTCGAAAAAATTTCATCAACTATGGAAAAGCGCCGAGCGAAGCGTGTGCTCTGTTGATTTGGTGTAATTTCGCTTTTTTATAAAAAAAAAACACTTCCCAGCTTGTTGGTTGCTTTGGCTGTTGATTAAGTCCGCAGAACGTGCTCGGAAAATTGAAATATTTTTGCATGCAACTGAAAAGCATTTGCCAATCGACATTTTGCTGTTGCACATGGTAGCTGCATTTACGCTGTCAACATGCTCCGGCATAATGGCATTGATTTTTGTTGCAATTTTGAACTTTTTGCATTTAAATTTTTAAATAATTATAGTCATTTGTTAGAAATTTCTATTCAATCTTTTTAGAGTTCCGCGCTCAAATTCTCTTCCGACTTGTTGTCAAAACATCTTGATTTAGATACGTTCCTTCCACAGACTTGAATCATACAAAAGTTGGCAAAATTCCAGAAAACGGCCAGTGCTTCAAGGTCTGTTATACATTTACACAGAAACTGTAAATGAAAAAAAAATAATTGCAAAAAAATTTTGTCATTTCAAATTGGAAAGGATTTTACAATAGGAATTCAAACAGCAAATTTTGAACTTTCAACCGTTTAAGCTAATTTTCCATAAGGACAGCATGCTTTCGTATTCAAGACGGACATTTTTGCTATCGTAAAAGCCATGGACTTTGTTTGGTAGGGAAAGAAGATTGTTTGACAAGAGTTTTTGCGTCTGACAGCAGACCTGTAAAAGATTCAAATCAAAATCGATTTATAAATCAACTGATTTAAATTTTTGATTTAAAAATCAACTCCACCAATCGATTTAAATTACTGATTTTACAATCAGGCACCAGCAATCACAGTGATTTGAATCAAAAAGCTCCAATCAGTGATTTGCCCTTGTTTGATTCAAATCACAAATCACAAAAGTTGATTGGGACTTAAAATCAAAAGGCACCAATCGTTTGGGATTTGAATCAGAAAAAGATGAATCGATTGGCTATGCTTGATTGCAAAATCAGCTTTTTAAATCAAATAGGGTGAAATCACTGATTCAAATCAGTCAGTTTTGGCAAGAATTGGCAGTTCTAACAATATTAATATATTTTATATGAAATTTTAATAATTTACTAAGTTTTTGCATTTGTTGTTTATTTTTGTAAATAACAGCTCAGAGTGTGTTACTTTTCGAAGCAATCAGTAACATTTAATAAGATGACAAACTTGCTTATATAAAGTGCGAAGTGCGATGTGCAGTCAAGTGCTTTATTTTATATACATACATACATATATACACATATTATGATTACGAGTCTAACTCGTATTCACAAGTTATGTTTTGCTCGAAACGAGCCAGAGTCAGACTCGTGATTATTTCAGAAGGGCTTAAGCAGTTTATGAACTACTTGAACTACTAACTTCAGTGACTATATTTCGCTTTTAATTAATTTTGAGCCACACTAAAAAGAGCTTCATTCCCTAAGCTTAGTACATAGCTGCTGCTATTAAGCACTTCCACGAGCTGAAGTGCTGAACATTACTCGGTCGAAAAATACCCAATTCCTGTCGACTGCTCTTTCTAACAAGTTTATCTGTATGTAGCTATATAAATTATAAAGATACATATATAACTAAATCTATGTATGTAAGTGTGCATGTGTGTTATTTTATGTAACAACAACCAAAAAAAAATCAATATTATTTCATGCCCACATTCTGCTGGAGCAACACAACAACACGTCGTATTCGAGACGACAAGCGAAACCAACGACGCACCAAGGAATCCCCCAATTGACAGTAAATCACTCAAGATGACAACTTTCGATTGGCAGAGATAACTTGTCTCGTTTTCGCACTTTTCACCAAATTGAACAGAGCTGAAGTGAATTGAAGTGAGCGACGACGAACACTGAAATATAAGAAAAAAAAGCAGAAAAAAAACAAACGAAAATTGAAGACGGCAACAACATTTACAACAAAAGCACGTTCGGCAATGATGATGATGATGAACAACTACGGGTTGACGTCATGCAACGAATTGAAAGCAAGAAGTAACAATTGCCATATTGCCACATTCAGCACCCCAAAGGCAACACACACACACCAACAAACACGAATGCGTGTGCGGCAAACACACACCCCGTATAAAGGCACGGCAAGGCAGGAGAAGCACAGACGAACAAACCATTCATCCCTCTGACATAAGCTTCTCCAAGAGCCGAGCCGAGCCAAGCGCAGCAGCAGAGTCTAATGACACTGCCAGCAGAAGGCAGAACGACGCCGGCAGAGAAGGCGACCGCGCTGAAGAAGCACAAGAAGACGATGAATGCCTTAAATGACTGATTTATTGCAATCGCATTGGAACTGATTGCGAACGACACACACACACACACACACTCACACTCACACACACACATAAGCAGAATGACATGCCATACTGCTGCTGGCGGGGTTTGTTGACTATCGCAGGCGCACACTAAATTGTAGTTGTTGTTGTTGTTGTTGTTGGTGGTGGCGATGTGTGTGTGTGTTGGTTGATGTGTCAGAAATGACAGGCAACTTCATGGCAGCCATCGAGGCCCGGCCAAGCGAGGCGAGGCAGCCAAGACAACCCACAACAAAACACAGCAATGCGTGGCAAGGCAAGTTTGCTGGAAGATGAGGCAGGGAGGGAGTTGAGGCAGGGAGGGAGTTGAGGCGATCGCTGCTGGCCCAAAGTGGTTGAAAGCACACACCGAGACCGGGACACTGCCAAGATTCGCGCGCTTTGCAAAGTGCCAACGTGACTCGCAGCTGATGAAGGGTTTGTCGACAAAGACGAATGTCTTCCGATAACACACCAGCAACCAACCACAACAACAACAACAACAACAACTAAACATGCTGTCGCGTTCCACAATCACACGCAATGCAACATAATAGCAAAGCTACTCGCAAAGTGGAGCTGGCTGAGCACTGTTGCCACTCCAAAGGGAATGTTGTTAGCTTCTTCAGTTCTCAATTTGTGCAATTTTTCAGCGCTAGAAATTCATTTCAATGCTGTTTGTTGCTGTATGTATGACACCGATTTTCTCTCACTTCGAGAAATGTAACTCATCAAATATTAAATGAATTTGTTGAATGAGAGGCACATCTTGTGGAAAATAATTTCCAGAATGCGCTCACTAATGGTAGAATATAGTGAAATTTTATAAGAATTTTATATATACAGTCAAGTGGATATAGTGAACCACCGATATAGTGAACAACAAAATTTGTATGTATATATTTATGTATATGCCTATGTATATCCTCTATACGTTCAATATTGCCAGTCTGCTATTTGTACTGTTAAAGAAATGTATACTT
Source organism: Neria commutata (assembly GCA_963457695.1). Lineage (NCBI taxonomy): Eukaryota > Metazoa > Arthropoda > Insecta > Diptera > Micropezidae > Neria > Neria commutata. The sequence continues at coordinate 54,677,507 of OY735246.1, forward strand.
TTAACCATGGAATAGAATCGAAAGAAAAATTATTGCGATTTTTAAAAAATTTTGCTTTTAAATGAACAATAAACACTTTTTTAATATTTCAAATTTAATAAAAAGTCGCCTAACCTAAAATATGGTAACTCTTCTAGGGCTAACATACTATATGCATATATATTCCATTTTAACTTGCAACTTAATATTTATATATAAGGTATCAATATTTGATTCTTAATTAAACAATAATTGGTTATACAGCGCATAATTGAAAAAAAGTTTGTTAAAAACTTTACAACAAGAAAATCTCTGAACACGAAAAACTCCTTGCTCAAAAGATTCTGAAACAGTCTTATAATTATTAGAGGTTAGGTAGGTAGCTAGCTACCCTATTAGAGGTTAAAATTTTGTATTTAAATAGATAGATAGTACAGGTAATATAGGTAATTCTATGCTGTAATGAAAAATCCTCAAAACGGTAGCAAATCCCCTAAGCTGCCAGCACTGTCTGGCACTAACTAAGTGTCGGGCAGACGAGAGAGAGATTGTAAGCTGTCACTTTGACAATTTACTGGCGTAAGTAGTCGCTATGTGCAGACGAAGTGCGGCAGTAGACAATACATGAAGGTGACCCCCAACAGAACCCGGAACTTTGCGCTGCCCTACCAAAGCGAACAGCTCAAGTTTTATGGAATTATTAAATGGGAGAACATAAAAGAAGGAAAAAACAACAATAAAATATGAGCCTGCAACTGGGTAAGTATGAGGGCTGTCAATGCCGAATTGTTTTTGCGAATTCCGGAAGGCAAAATTTCAGCATCGAAATTTTGTCATGCACTTTGAGAAATTTTCTAGTCAAAAAATTGCAATTAAATTAAATTTGCAACAAAAATTAAAACTAATTTCAAACAAATAAAGGTAGCGATGATCTACCCGCCTCCCCCCCCTAGCTACCCCCTCACATACATTTTTGGCTTTGCAGCTTTTTATGTTCATTTTACTATCTTCCAAATATGTACTCTTTTTCGGGCTGCGATTCTGATGATCAGTCAAATTTAGGAACTGAAAATGTTGCAAGATCTCGGAATTGCCAGGCATATTACAAGTATGTACTATGTATGTATGTGTGCAGGCGTGTGTGTGTTGTACAATTTAATGTGTATACGCTCTCACAATTCAATTCCTCAGCAAGCTCAGCACATTTTTATAATAAACACTCACACACACACATACTCACTTGCGCCCAAACGCACACGAGCACATGAATAATATTTATGAGGATGAAATGTTCCCAAAAGCGACATAAATATGTCCACAGCACCCGCACACAGGCCGCAAGTGGAGCGGAGGCGAACGGGCGCATCATTGGCAGGCTGAGCGAGCTGGGTGGCAGGCAGTAACGCGAGCGGGTAGCAACTTGGCTGCTGCTTCTGCCGTCTACGGCATTGCTCTCATTACGGCACAAGGTGCACGACCGACCCGGCCCGCATGTCGTTCCTGACAACGCCGTCGAGGGTGGATGGGCGGGCGCATGAAGCAAGAAGAAGTGCAGAAGACGCCTGTGGCGGTTGCTGCTTTTTCTTGGCGTTCGCGCTCCTTGCTGGATCGTCAAGCGTGCATCAATGACAATAAATTCTGGCGTTATCTAATGTGTGTCGTCCTGGCAAAGCGGCGGCGGCAAGTGGCAACTGCCGCGCCGCACCCCCGCCAAACCCTCATTTTGTTTGATTTAGGCTAATTTATGTGCGCATCTACGACGATTGTGCGCCGCTATTAAACACGTTTCATTCCATTTTATTTCGCCCCGTGCTCGTGCTCGTCCTGCGCCTTCTGCTGCTCTGCTCAATAATGTCCCTTGATGGTCGCTGATTGCGAGTGTGCAATATTTCACGTTGCTCGCACACGCTGGACGCTGCTGCTCGTGGTAGTGCCATCAATTTCTTTGTCCTTGCTTGCGAATATCCTGGCGAAGAGTTACCTGCTGGTTTACGGAAAGGATAATGCTTGATATATTATGCACGTCATTTGGAAACTAACAGTCTCAAAATAGAAATTTCAATTGGCTATCATATAAAAATCATCAAAAGTTGAGGGTGTTTAAAATCAGTTTTATTCTTTAACACTTTCGGTGTTACTGGGACAATACATGCCAATATGCTTTAGTCAACAATAGTCACACGCAATTTGTGTATAACAACTCATATTTTAGTTGCCAAAAAGAAGCTAATCCGAGCGGATATTGATCGTAAATATGAAAGACCATTGAAAACTAGCTAATCTTATATTTGATGTATGTTTTCAAATTTACACAGAATGAAAATAGTCTTATCTAAAATTTTATATCCCACGGAAAACGCTTATTGGAACGATATGCCCCAATATAAATGAACGATTTCAGAAGTTCTGAGCATACAATTTTCTAGGTCGATCCATAATTGCTTTAACATTTTATTGTAACAATTTTATAGCAATTAAAGTTGCTATTGCGAATGAATTAACCCTCTCTCCTCTATACAACAATAATAAAGACAGCATTGCAACAAGCAACCAACACATGCAACTATCACTTAATTCTGCAACTTCATCAAATCCGACTTCAACTCCAGCGGCAAGTGCCACAGCAAGATCACATGAACGGCCTCCCATGCAGCAGCTCGCAATTCCTTCACATTCGAACATGCATCATAAATAAATTTGCATGAAGTGGCCTGACTACTACAGTGAATGCCAGCCCCTGCTCCATGTGAGAGCGCCAATGTTCATGTCAAGATCAGGCAAACTAACGCGCAGCACGTCTGCGGCATGTCATTCACTCACTGCGCTTCTCCGCCCGTCCGTCCGCCCGTCCGTCCGTCCGTCCCCACTGGCCAGGCCATTTTGGCGTTGATTTGGTTGGTAGCTGACCGCGGCTAAAAACGCTTCTGGGAGCAGAATGCACCACTACACACTTGTGAATTGTGGCAGCCATGCCACAGCAAACATGGCAACACCGTGGCAACAACAACAACACACAAAGCAATAGCAATAAAAAACAGCTCGTAGAACAAGATATGTGCGCTGCGATATTTAACGTTTGTAAATAATTGCCAGCCAGTTCGGAAAACAGCAGCAACAAAAACAGCAACAACAACAAATGAAGCACGTACCAAGAACTAAAACAAAACAAAACAACGCATCCGCAGGCCGAAGCCAGCACACGATATGGCGGCTGCAACAGTCAGCCTCAGCCTGTCAGTCGGGCGAATGGTCAGCCGCCGACTAATAGAGGCACGCACGCACACACTCACATACATACGTGAAGACATGCCACTCGGCACCGACTTCGTTCGAATTCGAAGTACACGAACTTTTCTTAACATTTCATGATCTTTTCTAGCATATATCTAGGGTATTCACAGTTTCCTTCTAAATTTCCCATCTAGCAAATTCAGCACGATAGTAAAATAAAACTCTGAGCGCCACTGTTTCGTGAACTATTCTTAATTTGCCACAATCGCATTACAAGTGTTTTCTATTAAGGATTTATTGCTCTCGCAAAAAGCAATATTCCATCAAAATGGAAGTAGTGTGTGATTATTCTCTGCGAATTCAATAAAATTTGCTTAAAATCTGTTTCCATTTTCGCGAATAAAACAGCTGATGAGAAATGCCAGCTTATCACGAAAGAAAAACACGACCCAATGCATGGCAATTTTTTCAACTAGTGGTATTTCTTCTTTGCGTGCAAAGCAACAACAAAAAAAGTTGCCAGATGGCAAAGTGGTTTAATTTAGCAGGCGGCAAGGAAATCAACTAGATAGCATGGAACTGTGAACTCCCCAATCGTATTTACCAGTAATATCGAAAAACCCGCATGAAGAACTGTCGCAATAGGCCTTTCAGGTTACGTTGCCTAGAAGACTGAATCCCCATTTCCAAGACAAGATAATCTTATCTACACTGTATAAGCAAGAAAGATTTCATAGCAAAATTGCTTTGAGTACGAATTTCGTTCCACTGAAATGTAATCAAAATTACAATAAAGAATCTTTCAAATGCAAACAAGCCAAGATGAAATATTGAAGCATGCCAAAGACCATATCATATTACGAAAAGTAAGTATCGAAAGTTAAAGTACAGCGAAGCATCGAAGCAGCGAACACAACAAAAGTGTAATAATTTTACACATCTTTGATATTCCACGATTATGGCATAACTTTTAAGCAAAAATCCTGCAGATGCCAAAAACACAATAAGAGCTCACACACACACACACTCATACACACACACATTTGTGATACAAAGCTCAGAGCGCTGGCACAGGTAATCGGAGCAAATAGCAGTGACCGAACGCATTGCAGCGAGCGTGCATAATAGCCACATCTTACAGCCCCTTGCCCAACCCCTTCCATGCCTTTTCAACTGTCCATAGCCATGCCATTGACAGCAGCGCACAAACACACAGAGCAAGCCGAATTGAGCATGGAAGCACGAACGGAATAAAAAAATATGTTTATTTAAAATATCAAAATGAAAGTAATCGATTTAATAAACTGTCACTGACATGTTCTCTGCCTCTGCTCTCCATCGCTACCTGCTTCATCGGTGAATGTTGTACGCTGGCGATGCAATACGATGCGATGCGATGGAATATGTGGTCTATCTGACTGAACTGAGGTAAGGAGTGTTGAAAAGTGAGCCATTGTGCTGTGGGTTAGTGTTGCGAAAATGTCGATACTTTTGAGTACTCGATACTAGGAATGTGCCGGTATGCGTATTTCTAGCTTTACGTAAGGAGACTTATAATGCATTTTCATCAAATCCTTTTTCATAAATTAATTTTGCAGACTGAATGAAACTGCTTAAAGATTTATTACACTCTTCGACAAGATCACATTTTACATAACAACAAGACTCTGACTTTTGATTCTGAAAGAGAATCGAAGTATCGTTCTTTTGAAAGCTAACGCCTACAAATGATTTTACAGTGGCTGAAAGTTTTTCTCTTTCTGTTCAAGACAAATTAAAATGTTACGAATAGTTCTTTTGTAGAACATTTTAAAATATTTTCTCTGCGTTTTGCGGAACTTCCCCACCCTTTTTTGAAAAAGTGACTAAAAATAGTTTCTTTGTTATGTAAGCCGTCATATTAAAAAGTCTGAATTATATTTAAAGACTTTGAAAATACTTATAAATATGACTCTGAACAAAATCTTTATAGATCTTTTTCAGCCTATACATACATTCAGGAATTTCTGGCTCATCCTCCAAAAAATGTAATCGGTTTCATATGAACTTGGGAACCTTATCGCACTTGGGATTAAATTTTGTATCCAGAAATTAACACAAAAGTTAGAGCTAAAAAAATTATATAATGTACTTTGTAAAATAGAAAAATTATTAAAAGTGGTCGTGGTTTTATCTTGTTTCGTTTTCCTAAAAAAATCACCAAACTAAAAACTATTCAGTTTCTTTTAACGACATAACTCTGGATTTGAAGTACCGAGTATATGGGTACTCGCTACCTACGCATTACAAGTACACAAGTGCGCTGTAACGGTTAATATGAGGTGAAATAGCAAGTGGTGAGATGAGGTGGAGAAGTGAGGCGTTGCATTCTGCAATGCTCTGATACGATTGCAAGAAGGCAAAGCATGGCAGAGTGGCATAAGATGGAGTTGGCAGCTGGGAACTGCAGAAATATGGCATGTCCAAGCGCTTAGCTTTTAGTGCAGTGCAAAAGTACACAGCGTGTATAGAGAGTGGGGGGGAAAGAGGCAGGTGAGAGGGTTTGTTATTATACATATTGTTATGGCAACAAGTTCAAGTCACGATAATTGCATACCTCAGAGGAAATTCGATTGCGCACAGAAGCGGCGACGCTGACTGCGAGCCACAAAAGCGACAGGACGAGACAGAAAGCGAGCGATGGACAGGACAGCAGGGGCAGAGTGGACGGCAAGCGATGGTGCTCATTGTTGAGGCAGCGTTCGAACGGAAAATAATCTCGACAGAGCAAAATAATATGGCAAAGGCGCACGGCAACTGAAGGGGGAGGGGAGGAAGAGCAACAGCAGCTATCACTGATATCTCTCGTTAAGCAGCAGAACGATACAAAACCATTTCATGCCAATTTCATAAATTTTTTTGCATTCTCGAAATCCTTTCCTTTATGTTGATTGCGTTGCCTGCCTGACTGTGAGTTTATTTTAATAATAAAAGCGAAGAAAGGCATTGGGAAAAAGGATGCCAATGCGAGTGAGCAGAAGATGAGTGCTGAACTGCAGGCACACGTACACACACACACACACACATACGCATGCCTGAATGCATACACAGAATGTGGTGGTTGCAAGTTGGGCGGGGAGCGGCGGGAAAGTGGCATTGCATTGCCTTGTCAATTGCATGATGTTTCGTTCAAAGCTTGTTTGAAATACGCTCAACTACAACAGAAAAGAGTAACAAAAATAACAAAGACGAAGAAGAAGCAGAAGCAGAAATGATCACAAGCATGTTTAAATTAATAAGAAATGCAAGCTGTTGTTGGTCAGCAGTAGCAAACATTGGCAATACCAATCAACAACAACAACAACAATATATCACAAACATTCAATAAGCGCAAACATTAATTCGTTTCTTATATTAAACCCCAAAAGCTGTAGGAATTCTATGGCAAGAATTCAATTCAATTTTGCATGTCCTTATCGAAGGAAGAGAGAGAGTCGCTGAGGTGGGGCAGCTTAGCATACAAAGCGACTACATACAAATAAGACAGTTTTTTGTGTTGACTTGACAATTTACTATTTGACATTTCACATTTCAGATATGATAATTTTATTGTAATTTGCAATGAAGCATACGCTGCTTTTATAGAAAAGCTACAAAATTGTTACAAATTAAATTGTTGACTTTTAGTAGCGCTTTTAATTTAATAATTGTGCTAGTTTTGAAGAAATCTTACCAACAAATTGCTAAAGCCTCCGCGCGTCAATTTTCTGGGCACGGTCCACAACTTGAGTCGAAAAGTTCATTGCTGCCTTAAGCTAATTCAAATAAGTATTTCAAGCTCTTTTATTTGCTTGTTGTTGTTGCTTGTTGGTATGAGAATTGAGCGCAAAATTTTCATTAAGTACTCGATTAATGAGAATTTTTATGAAAAGTGAACGTAACTGACATTAGCATATCAATTAGTAAAACGAAATAATTTATATGCAGTCAACAATTAATCAATTAACTTGCTGCAGTGCAGCCGAATGAAAGGCACAACTGTGCGCCTGCCGGAGCGTCCATAAAATGGAATCCATATGGCACAAGATCTGTCAGCGGCATGCCACATTTGCTAGCAATAGCAGTGTCTAGCTTGAAAGTGCAATGAGCTGCAGTGACCATTGATGAACCTGCTCAAGTGGGACGACACTGCTCCACTTTAGTCAGAGCTGTAGCTGACAAAAACGCAACGATTGACTGATTTATACTTGGGAATGCACATTTTCAAATCGAGGCAATGAATCAAATTCCGACATGAAGCGAAGGGACGCTGTCTGCTGACATCCAGCATGCAAGCGAGCTGACTCTGTCGCGCTTTGCTGCTCCAAGGTCTCTGGCAGCTTCAGCTCGTCTGCAATTGCATAATTATAAGGTCGCCGCACAGAGGGACGAAGCGACAAAAATTTTTAAATATACGAGGGAAGTTCAATACATATTTTTTTTGATTTCTCAATGTAATAACCCATAACCTCATAATTTATAATACATTTCAAAATTATCTTTTCTTTACCCTTTAAAAAAATTTAGTGTTTAGTTCGGTATTGAATTTTCTTCAATTTTGTCATCATTACTATTGTCTGTCATCTAGGATTACAAAAAAATTAATTAACGATAATAAGTAAGATTTTATTTTTATATCCTCAGATAATGTAATTATTTAATGAAATTCTGAAATTACCCACTACATTAGTAAAAATACCCCGATACCGAGAATACATTGAACGTCCCTTGTAAATGTATAAGGCAAATGCAGCGATTTGGCTAAAGTGGTCAATGACTTGGAAATTTGTTTAAACTAAATATTTTTCGCTAACAGAAAAAACGGATTTCGGATAGTATTGTCGATATTTCAAATGCTGATTTTTTCGATTTATTCGATTTGCTAGATATTAAAAACTTGTCTTACTGATGCTGACATATAAGTGAGTCTTCTTCTTCTTCTTCTGCTTGATTGATCAGACTCTCCAGGTGCTCTACATTTGAAAGAGTCAAGCGTTGCCAGTGCCTCATTTACTTGGCGTTTCCATCGAAGGTAAAAGTATCTGCAAAGTTTAAATGCTGTTTAAAGTTTTGACCTTGAATTATACAAAATCGTTTCACTGTGCAATGTTTGGTCACTTGCAAACCGCCTCCATATTGCGGTTCACTGCTGTTAATTTGGCGTCTAATCATTTTATTGTATCTGAATATCTGCGCATCGTTCCCCATTCATGGCAGTCACAGTTGCCGAACTACTTGCAAAGTGCTTGCATATTTACACATATTTACATAAATGATGACATTTTTGTTTGAGTTTGTCGCTTGGCGTCTTATACCCTCCCCCCCTGCACATCGCTGTCGCTAAATTCGCTGAAAACAAAGTCATAAATTGTCTGCGCTTAATTTTGTGTCAGTTGAACAGTGTAATAAATTAATATAAATTTCTTGTCAGCACGTCGAACGCACCAAAGATTCGAGATGCGAGAAGCGAGAGCTGAGCAGGCGCATATTTTCGCTTTTCTCCCCCCATAATTTACGTGGGTTTTCGTTTTGACGAACTACGAACTGCGGCCGTTTGCCGGGCAGCAGCAGCACGCTTATCCGCAGTGGCGCAGTGATGCGGCAGCTTTATTGACGTGCGCGTGACCTCGTTTCTACCGCTCGCTGCTGCCTTACGCAAATGTGCCTTTCTTTACTTTCCACGGATTAATAACAAATTATCGCAATTAATCAGCAGGCGTTCAGCGAAACTCTACACAAACGCAAGGAATCATCGCTTCACGTTCTTGCTCACCTCGCAATGGAATATACACACAATGAAATTTCTCTGACAATTTTATAGCAAAAGAAATTATATATTGAAAATAAAATACTTTTTCTGCAGACCTTAACTGATCACTTTTGACATGCACGCCCAAAAATAATATGGAAATGTACAGTCAAAGCAAATAGTCGACTTTCGACTATTTCAGTGTTGTAAATTTGGCAATTAGTTGACATCTCGACTTTATTCGGGAAATGTGTTGGAAGAACATTTTTTCGAAAAAACATATACACAAAAAGAAAGTATTTTTAAAGAAATTCTAATGCCAAGAGCAAGTTTTTTTATTCAGCGAAAAAGTCGATTTTTTAGTGTTAAATACAATACTTTTAATTGATTTTTCCAAGCGACCTTATTTTATTTTATTTTATTTATTTTGCAGCTTATTATGTCGTTCTTATTCCTTTTTACTGGTTGCGACACTGAAACATGTTCACTTATAGTATGTAATTAAAATGACATCATTTGAAAAAGTCGAATTAAATAATCGACTTTAGTTCATTCAACGATTACAATCTATCCATATATTTTATAATAAATAGTACCACGTGGCTGTGGTCCTTTAAATCATATCAAATCAATTCATAGAACTTTATAAGCATATATTTAAGTTATCGCTAGAATATTTCACAGTACTGTAGACTGAATTAAACTTAATAAATAAAATATGTTCTCTTATGCAAACAAGTGCCCAAAAGTGGGCATGTTACGCTTTCGAAAATTCCATTCCAAACTTCGTTGTAAGCCATTAAATTGTCCATAAAATGCCATGAAATATGCGAAAATCATTTTGAATTGATTGACAGCGCTCATTTCAGACATTGACAGACTTGATCACTTAACTGCAAAAAAAATGTATAAAAAACATGCAGTTCGTTGAGCTCATAAAATGGAAGGCCGTCGAAGGCGAACTGCAAAAGTGACTAATTTCTTAATTGATGCGTCAATCAAATCGCTGCAAGTTACTTCAACTTCAACACAAGCCCACGCATTTCAAGCTCAAGTGCCAACGAATGCAATTAACGCCGTCAAGCTTGCGTGTCGCCAACGATTTTCAGCCTTTAAAGAGCAGGAACAAAAGTGGAAGAGCACAGAACTTGCCCAAACGCGAAGTCATCAAGGAAGACGCGCTCAACAGCATTTCTGCGTAAGTTGCCACTGACCTGCAACACGCATCCTGCTTCGCTGCAGCTCATTAACAGCCGCCGCTGCTGCTCAGCCCGCTGGCTGCTCCACGAGCAGCGCCCTCCAAACAAGACATCTTGCTTATTAATAAGGCGCAAACGCTTTTGGCGCCACTGTGCGCATCTCTCCGCCGCCTCGGCACATGTGCCGCCATTCCACGCACGCATCTGCGCTCGCACTCGCTGCACAGTGCGCGCCTGCGCAGTGGCAATGTGCACATCAATTAATGAACCTGTCGCCTGACTGCTTCAATGTGTGTAAATTTGTCGCCAACGCAAACATTCGCCAGCGGCGCGGCATGTCACAACTTGGCGCAGCAGCCGGTTCCTGACATGCGCGCTCGCTCATTGCAGGCGAAATATTGCTCGATATAACAACAAACTATTGCAATTAAATTAAGTAGAGTGTAAAGAAAGCTGTAATATTTGTAAGAACTCGGTTTACCTGCAGTTTGGGCGAATTGTTCGAAATGTTTTAAATGTGATGAATTTTTGAAAAATTTTCGAGTAAAAAATTTGTATCTTTTGATACTTTTTGTTGTCTAAGGCAAATACATATGGAGAGTTCACAGTTCCGTGCTATCTAGTGTGCTTTCCTTGCCGCCTGCTAAATTTAACCCATTTTACCATCTGGCAAGGTTTTTTGTTGTTGCTTTGCACGCAAACAAGAAATATCACTAGCTGAAAAAATTGACATGACATTGACATGTTGGATCGTGTTTTTCTTTCGTCATAAGTTGGCATTTCTCATCAGCTGTTTTATTCGCGAAAATGGAAACAGATTTTGAGCAAATTTTATTTAATTTTCAGGGGCGCTCAGAGTTTTATTTTACTATCGTGCTGAAGTTGCCAGATGGGAAATTTAGAAGGAAACTGTGAATCCCCCCAATAGTCCATTACCCTTGCGACAAATATTTGTGACGCTTTAACGTTAAGCGATAGTTCAGCAAGTTAAAGTTTTTGTTTGTGGTCACAAACCACAACCGCCAAAGTCGAGTTAGCATGAAATTGAGTTATTAATGATATCGTCTTCAGCGTGTCTTAATCTATGTATATGCTCTAAAATTTTCATGTTTTGTATCTTTCTTAGGACTGCAATCATCCATCAAAAACCTGAAAGCTTTTGCATACACTTCAGTGAGAATTGGAAATTTAAAACTGCTCTCCTGAAAAACTTGAAAAACAGACTTAGGCGATTTTGACTTGTGACCACAGATATATATTTCGACAGTCGATCTTTTATGGCTAGCTGTAGAAATGAGTTATATAGAGTTAATAGAAAATTGTACGATGTATAAAGATAATGCATAGTAAAAATTGCAATGCTTTGTTCTCAAAATTATTTCAACTAGTAATAACTCCCGATTATCGGGTGTGCCCTATGACATAGCTAAATTAAATTTAAAAAAAATGTATTTAATATTGTTGCCAAAGTTTTCCAAATCTATTCAGCAGGCTTTATCTCGAAAGGAAATAACCCAATATAAAACTTTCGAAATTAAAAACTCGAATATTTTAGAACATTTTCAAACAATCTTCGAGAACTTATGCCTGAAAATTCATGGTGAAACTTTCAAAATGGTGTATCATTCAATATTGTGCAATTCTTAAACCGTCTAGAAAAGCCCATTCTTAGAATAATAGCATGTCTGTCAAATAATAGACCTCGAAATGTTTAAAATGATATATAATTTATCGTGCAACTCTCTCTAGATCGTCTGAACTAAGCGCCGGTCTTCAAATAAATAATAGATTACTCATGAAAAACATTGAAAAGATTGGATAGTGATCAAATCGATCTTGGTCGGCGCACTGTGCCCATTTTGCATGCTCTTACTATCGCTCTCAAATTCGAAATGCCGTACTCAGTTTGATGGCAGCGAATGCATTGCAACAGCATTAATCAAATTGATCAAGTTGATGCGACTCAAGTCATCAGCAATGAGAGCAAAAGATCAGCAGCAAAGTGAGACGCTGCGGTGCGATGCTTGTGAAGATCTTGCTCACCTGTCATAATCAATCACAGCGCACTTATCGTAAATCAATTTCGAGCAGCCATCAACGGCGTATGCAACGTGGCGAGCGGTAGGCCGCTGGTGAGAATGTGATTGCAGCGCAATGCCAAAGCATCGAAGCTGTCGTGGCTGCGAATTACGAATTATGGCACGACGAGCATGGCGTTGCATGTAGTTCCCTCTCTCCAAATGTCAACGGCAACGAGGCCAACACTTTTCAGTCGCAATCAAAATCGAACAGTTGCCGCTTGTCGCTGGTCATTCAATGAGCTGCGGTGGCTTGCGTATGGAGAACTGGCACGGCTGGTGGTGACATTTCAGCTAACATAACCTAACAGCCTTTATAGCTTCGTACGAGACGATGCTTAAGGCTGAGCTCTTTTATTCCGCTGAAGCAATTCCACAACTGGCCGTTAGTGCTCCAAACGGACTGATCATCTACGGGGTTTTGCTCTTGGCACTCGCTTTTCATGTCGATCCTTCAGTTTGTAGTCTTCGGTACAGTTGTTATCACGAAGTAGAAACTCGTGTCCACGCTCTAAATCACAACTTTCACCAATGAACGCTTTCTTATTTAAAATTAATTATCACCAGCACAACTACGCGCACTTGTTGGTTTTAAAAGGATTCTAGTTTAGTGTAATATTTCTTCTTTTCAAAACCAACAGCAGAAATATGCCACTCACCTATAATCCTTTTAAAACCACCAAGAAGTGCTATACCAGGGGCATTCCCTCAAAGAAAGTTGAATATTTTGAAGTTTTCGACAGCTCGAAGAACGTTTGCCTGAGAATGGAACGTGGTGTCAGACGAAGCACCGTCTGGACTGCATCTTGGTAAAGTCCAGAAAATATAACTTCATCGATTTTTGAAGCTACGCATCCATGAGCATCTGTAAATATAGGGAAAATATGGCAAAGTAGGTCTTTAAGGCTGAAGTGACTAGCAGAGTGGATGCATATTCCAAATACAATCCAATCTACAGCCAGTCTAAACCAAACAGTGGCTAAGAAGTTTTGGCAGAAGATCCTAACTTATAAGAGAAAATCAATTGAAGTTCGCCAATATGGCTACTTGCATTCCAACCAGAAGAATCTAGAATTCCAGCGTAATAGCGATCGAGCCTAATTCAAATCTTATCTGTCCATTAGCCACTATTAATTTATGCAAACGCTTATTTAAGCGTGTAATTTCTGAATGCAACTCAATCAATATAAGAGCGATATTTATGCACATATGTATTATGTATTTAGCATGTGGCAGCCAAACAGCCATTGCAAGTGGCCGTGCAAATTTTGCCTACGCACGTCGAGCATTGCACCTTGCCAGCCTGGTGGACAGACAGAACTACGAATGGACGGACAGTCACAACCAGGCAAGACAAGTCGACCGCAAGCGTAAGCACAAGTGCGCCCGTCTTTAAGACGGCCACAAAAATGTCCAGCAATTCATAAATGTCACTTGGTTGACACAAATTTATTGATGGATTATAAAAATATTTCGCGCAATCGTGCGCTGCCCCCAGAAGGCCGGATTGCCTTGCTCGCGCCAGTTGCTCTTGTGGCAAGCATCAATCTTGGAACGTCACTCGTTGCACAGAGTGACAAAGCAGTCGCCGCCGCTGCCACAGCTGCACACGCCAAAAGGTGCGACCGACCTGTCGTTGTCGCCGAGGGGGCAGTGAGGCGAGCACTTTTCGTCGTGCAAAGATATCACCAAGCGAATTCTCTGATGCTGAGTGTGTGCGCTAAATTATTTGCACAGATTCAAGCGAGTCGAGCGAGCAAAATGACAAACTGATGCTGAGAACTGTTGACAAGTGCTTCAGAACAGTGGAGCAAATTGAAGCGAGCGTGCGTAAAAAATTTAAATCTTCAATGGCGACAATTATAAAGTCGTAGACTGAGCAAAAAAAAATTGTAAGTCAAACGAACATGATTAAGAAACGTTCGAAGCGTCTTTCAAATGACTAACAGCCCAATTCTGAGGAGAGTCACAAATTTAATATTTCAATATTTTGTGATCATTTATATTTCTCTGTGAGAATAAATATTTTGTTCGTATAAAAAAAATAAGAAATTTAAATGACTAATCAACTGTGACTGTAACACCAGAATAAGGCAGTCATACAACTACAATATGTAGTGAAGACTTCTAAATGAATGGACCAAAATAGCGCAAGGCCTTTGAAAATAAAACGTGACAAAGTTTTTGTTATTGAAACTTGTGCTAGAAATATTTTGAAAATTCTTGAATTACCATAATTGAAAATGTTAAGATTTCGAAATGCGAATATATGCTACGAAACAATTCAATCTTTTATGTACTACATACATACATACATATATAGGAGCGCTAATGTATACATGCTCAACTCAGCGCCAACTAAAATCCAAATGGCCAATTGATAAAATTGATAGCTGGCGCAACACAATCAATTTATGTGCGCCCGTGTAATCGTAAAATGGCAGCCATTGCACTATTTAAGCCCGGCTATAAAATCATTTAACCGAAAAGGCGGTCCTGCTACGCCACCACAGCCGCCCGCCCGCTCGCTCGCTGGTTTTTTTTTTGTTGATCCGCAGAGCTTAAATGATGACGGCCGTAATTTTTTAAATGCTGTTCTTTTTTGGGCGATAGTGTTCGTAGTTGTTGTATCCGTTGCATCCCTATCGGCCGTGTTAGTTATTATTATAAGCTGCTGTAGTTTTGACCAACAACATCAGCGCCGCCATCATCATTATCGATGGCATCCTGTGCGCTGGCGGCTGCGTTCGTTGGTTGGCCGCCAGTCGGCGCATTGCTGGCGGTCGCCAACAACGCCATTTTTTTTACTCACAACGCACAACAATAAATTTTCCACTTCATTTGCATGTAATTTGGTTAAAATGTGCAGCCGAAAATAACACGAAAGTGGTGACCGGCAGCAGCAAGGACGAGCAGTCAGAGGCGCTGCAAAATCATGTTTTGTTGTAATCATAATTTCCTGCATTCCAATGTGCTGCCAATGGATGCCATTTCGCAGCTTATTTTTGTTGTTGTTGTTTGTTGTTGTTGTTGGCAGTTTGACACTGCCACATTTTCCACTTTTTTTCGGGCGCCTGGCAGCTTCATGTAAACACATTTTAGCCGCAGTTGAGTTATCATTAATTAGCAGCGCAGAACTGTTTTATATAAAGAGATAGACACTAAATCCGCAATCAAAATTTAATCTAATAGAATGCTATACTTTTCAGATCTAGTTGTAGTACTATCTGTCGCTTTGTTTATTCAATCATTGGCTTAAATTTCGCTCACTCGATACCTTCTTTGTAAAGCAAAACAAATGACAGATCGATGATGATGATTTTTTGGAAGCGAATTTGTGAAAAGCCAAGCAGACTACTTTCATTGAAATTTCTTTCCAATTCGCTTCAATAACTTTAACAAAAATAATCAAAATTTCTGCGTAGATTTCACTCAAAATTATTGCCACTTAAAATTGTAATGAGTTTCTGTTCATTGCGAGTATTTTGAGTACTTTAGACAGTGCTAACGAGTACCAGTCCAGACATAAGCTGAGTGGGCTCTACTAGCGAGTAGTATGAGTACTTTTGAAAATGATAACGGATCAAGATAAAGATGAGTCAACTCTTCTAGGAAGTAGCATGAGTACTGTGGCGAGTCATAAGGAGTACGGGTCAAGGAATAAGATGAGTCAGCTCATTTACCGATTAGCATGAGTAGGTACTTTGAAGAATGACAACGACTACGAGTCAAGATATAAGATGAGTCAGCTCTCCTAGCGCATCAGCTACGAAGCAAGTCTATATAAATAATAACTGCAATGATATGATTGCCACTTGCTGCGGCAAGTCTTGCCCATTTGCTTTTGGAACAACATGACCGCATTTTCGAACGCAACGGAACACAGTTGAAAATTATGATTTTTGTGGCCTAAATGTAGTAACAAATTCCCAGCATGCCGCCTGATTTGACTCGCTGCCCGCTACTCTCATACACACACACACATGTAAATAAGAAAAATACTCGTACACGCATTAAATGCAAAATTAGCGCTAATAATTTGCGCTTTGGTCAGATGGCAACCGCTTCGCAACGTATTGACACTGCTGCTCTTGGCCGTCTCATGTACCGCGTTAAGCCACGCTATGCAGTCTCTGGTGTCGCAATCAATAATGAAACCGTTGCCGTCTGGTGGCAACGCTTGCGCAAAATACTAGGCAATAATCTTTACCCGCCATAGAAAATCTCTTGTCTTTGCTCAACAGCCTGTTTGCAAGAAATATCTAGGGTATTCACAGTTTCCTTCTAAATTTCCCATCTGGCAAATTCAGCACGATAGTAAAATGAAACTGTGAGCGCCCCTGTTTCGTGAACCATTCTTAATTTGTCACAATCTCATTACAAGTGTTTTCTAAAGCTATTATTAAGGATTTATTATTCTAGCAAAAAGCAATATTCCATTAAAATGGAAGTAGTGTATGATTATTCTCTGAGAATTCAATAAAATTTGCTTAATATCTGTTTCCATTTTCGCGAATAAAACGCCTGATGAGAGATGCCAGCTTATCACGAAAGAAAAACACGATCCAACGCATGGCAATTTTTTCAACTAGTGATATATCTTGTTTGCGTGCAAAGCAACAACAACAAAAATTTGCCAGATAGTAAAGTGGTGTTAATTTAGCAGGCGGCAAGGAAAGCCCACTAGATAACACGGAACTGTGAACACCCTAATCATATTAATTGTGGAAAATCCCAGCTGTGCTTTCTGCCTTAGTGTTTATACCCTACACCTATGGTAATAGGGTATAATAACTTTGTGCCAAAATTGTAACGCATTAAAGCAGCCTTCCTAGGTATAGACATAAGTATATAGAAATGATCAGAAACACTTTCTCTTTTCATTTCCGGTTGTCCGTCTGTCCGTCTGTCCGTCCGTCTGTCTGTCTGTCTGCGTGTACGCAAAAAAAAGAAAGAAGGAGTTGCCCGATTTGGACCAAATTTGGTACACAGTGACAGTGAACTTCGGGTTAGGTAAAGTGTTAAAATTATTCAAATCGGTCGAAGGATACGCCCCCAATGGACCTATAAGTCCCTCTACCTCGGGTTTTTTGCGATCAAATTGCTGTAATTTGTCTAATTAATCATTGAAAAGAATAATACATGGTATTCAAGTTAAGGGGGCGGTCATATATGTCATACGAAAAAATGGGCGTGGTCCGCCCGCTATATAGGCGTCAAAATTTTTCCGGTAAAATGGCTCCGAATTGACTAGTTACGAATATAAATGAATGAAATTCGGTTCCCAAGTTGATATATAGGTCTTAGATGCCATAGAAGAAAATGGGCGTGGTCCGCCCACTATATAGGCGATAAACGAAAAATCCTTTTAACTTCCATAATATATACACCAGAGCGTCCAGATTTGGTTACTTCGTTCCTGTTTGGAATATTTTTTAATTCTCCAGAAATGGGCGTGGTCCGCCCACTATGTAGGTTGTAAATCAAATGCACCCACAATTTCAGTAAATTATCACCCCCCTTGGGAACATGGTGTAGGGTATTACTCTGTCGGTGAAACCCGACTGATACTTCCTTACTTGTTTTTCATTTATTTTATGAAATTTTTTATTACCATGCAAAGGCAGACTTCTCCTACTTTTTGTGTCAAATCTTTATGAAATTTTTCATGCAAACATTTCATGCATAGCTCAGTTGCCCGCTGGAAGACAGACGCACTGAAGCTTTGATAGCAAGCCGCTAGCCGATAACGCTTCAATTACAAAAGTGGCCAGTGCGTGTGGGTAGGCTCATGGAAAGGGAGGGTTATGGTAGAGCGTTGAAACGCGCTGACAGCGACACTTTGAACGCACCGCCTTTTAATGCTAATTTAGTTAAAAGTGTTCAAATTGCTAAGCGGTGACATACTCACTCACTTATTGCGACTACGGCATCGAGCGCCGCGTGCATGCCAGAGGCGCTCGATCCCAACACAAGCCAACGGAAGAAACATCAATCAAAAGTCTTAGAGCGACTTTAATTTGCTTTGAATTGCGCACATTTCATATTTTCGCCGCTATTCTTGTCGTTGTCGTCGTCGTCGTCGTTGTTGTTGTTGTTGTTGTTTTGATCTACATATCTTTTGGCCACATCATTCATGTGCGTCTTTGCAGCAACATTCTGCCTTGGCCACTTTAGCCGCCACTAAGGCAACGTTGATCGATTCATGCGCAAGTTTGGCAATCCGCCTCGGAAAATATCGATCAATGTTGCGCCGCTGATCGACGTGCTGCGCTGACGGATTAATTCTCAATTTGGCCTAAACCGCATTATGATGAATGGGTTGGCAGCTCGACTAGCTGCGGCTGCCTATGAACGGTCGCGGCCACCAGCTTTGGTCTTCAATCACTTGGCGCAGTTCGCTTGCGCACATTCCAAGCACATGCTCTCGTTTTCCGCCACAGTCTCCTGCCATTCATTTTCCTGGCGGATTAAGTGCGCCGCCATCATTCAGTATTAAATTAGCACAAACAACGAAAGTATTCGTCGCAAGTGTTCATTCTGGAAATTGATAGAGCAGATTCATTAAAATATTTAAACTTTTTGTTGGTTTCATTGCATCATTTGTTTGTCATTTTCGAGCACCAAGCGTCAAATGGTCAAGCAGAAGTAGCCACTTGGAATCTTACTTCAAATTAATAACAAATTAATACTTCAAATATATAATGTTTAAAATACAAATTGAAAATGATCAATACATCTACATTTAATTAAGCCATAAATTAGGTGCATATCAGCTACCTACTATTTTGAACTTAAAATCTAAAATCTCTAGTACAATATGAAATCTATTTATAATAAAGCCACAAGTTTTCATATTTATTCAATAAACTTTCATCATCCTCATTGAGAGTGCCATTCAATTTCCGTTGCGCAATTTCATCTTACTCTGCCTCTAAGTTCATGTTCTCCTAGAACTCTTTATTTGAACTTCCATTATTTGATCTCTAATTCATCTTATAGTTCTACTCGAATAGTTTTTTCTTCAGGTTTATGCTTCGAAGTTGTCTTTTGAGCATAAGCATAAGCCTGAAACTAACCAAACGTTTTTCTACGGCAAGACTTTTCAATCGTGCGTTTTTTCACGAGAGCTCTTATGCTCAAAATTTCTATGCAGGCAAATTTTAAAGAAAAGTATTTTCCTCAGTCTGTAACAAAGGCATTTTCTATCATATTTTTTAACTGAGTGAACTAATAATAATAATCGACGTACATAATCGCCTTTACATGTGAGTCGGGAACGCTAATCGGCAGCAATTTATAAACTGCATAATATTTCTTACCAAGGTTATCTTGGCAAGGTAAGCTCAAAGATGACGATACTTGCAAATTGTGGCAATAAATTTGTATATGAAATCGTTTTCGAACAATGCGAATTAATTTTCATGGCATTTTTGACTACAAACAGCTGCCAAAGTCTATATGCAAAATATCAAATCATTTTATTAGTTCTTCCATATGCGTATTTTCTGCTAGCCAACCATTAAGTTTAATATTAATGTGTGCATTTATTTACTCGATATGAGAAGAACCACACAAAATTTCACAGATTATATGAGTTTCTCGGGCTATCCAAATTTCCCGTATTTCATGAAGAGTCTTAATGTACAATATATTTTCAGCATTGGCGGGAAGATTAGCGGTAGAGTAAATTAAATACATAGTATTTGGAGTTCGGATCTGATCTCTCAGCCTCCGCGGCCTGGAATCCCTTTTGTGGCAAACTTAGTTTAACTTCGACTAATTCCTTGACATGATTCCATCAACGGCGCTTTTACACTTTCCCTCGTACTCGCACTCACACTCATGATTTGTGTTTGTTTATCTAGACCCGCGGCAAGTCTGTTTTTTGGCGGAATAAGAGTCACCTCCAGTTACTATATAGTAAGTGTATGTCAGCATGTGGCTAAGTGCTTTTGCGTCGCAGCTTTTCACATGTTCACATTTTATGCGCTGCCGCCGCTCATTTCTATCAGTCAAAACTTATTTAACCCTAATGTTGCCTCCAAAATTTTCCCCCTCTAACAATTTTTGATATTTGCAGTAACAAAATCTTATAATTGATGTTGACTATGAGAATCTAATTTAGTTTTTCACTATCGAGTTTTTAACTTTCGAGTTTTTTAAGTGTTGAGTTTACTGATTGTCTTTTTTTTACTGTCGTGCTTTTTGACTGTTGAGTTTTCTGACTGTCGAGTTTTTTGACTGTTGAGTTTTATGACTGTCGAGTTTTATGACTGCCGAATTTTCTGACTGTCGATTTTTCTGACTATCGAGTTTTTTACTGTCGAGTTTTCTGACTGTCGAGTTTTCTGACTGTCGAGGTTTCTGACTGGCGATTTTCTGACTGCCGAGTATTTTTACTGTCGAGTTTTCTGACTGTAGAGTTTTCTGGCAGTCGAGTTTTTGACTGTCGTGTTTTTTTAACTGTCGAGTTTTTTGACAGCCAATTTATTTATTGAAATTAAAAAAATTGTATTTGGGTCAAAATTAACCCATGGCAGAGCAAGCGTTAAGCAAATACCTGCATACGTTGAATTTATGCGCTGATATTAAGCGCAATAAACTACGCTCACTCGCTGTCTGATGGATGGCTGGATGGACGGATTGATTGAGTGATTGATCGATCGATAGATAGATCGAACGGTGGATCACACGATACGCGCTCAGCGCGTCATCCGTCATACGCGCGAAAGCTCGTAGCGTAATGATTGATGGCTTGCTTGCTCAGTGCGGCCGCTTGGACGCCTGGTGCTCCGCCAGCGCGGTTCGTCAGCGCGGCTGGTTTGTTTGGTTTACTTTAGAGTGGCGCGTCACCTTTCGTCTGACTGGTGGGCATGGAAAGGGCAGCAGCGCGGGCATTGCTACGCGATTAAGATAGCAGTGACGGCCTCAACAGCTCCAGCGGAAAGTGGGTCGGCAGGCAGCGGACTTGTTTTGATTGATTCCACACAAATATGCGATTGATCAATCTGCATGCGAAGTTACCGCCGGTAATTAATTTATAAATTACAGCTTGCTAATTCCATATCGGCCGTTTTACTTGCTCTGCGCGCACACTTCGATCGGCTCATCAATATTCATTAAGTTACCTCGTTGGTGCCCAAGATTATGACGAATTCGTGAGCGAGTGTTGGACGCGTTAGTTGGCTGCATCAGAGAGCGATATCTATGTTCATGGCATTGCTCATATTGCAAAGGTTCATGCTTTGCAGCAGCTGTTAAAAATAATAAGAAGAGAAATGCCACTGCCAGATCCTGTTTTTTGCACGTATTCTTTGCCAAATTGAGCATCACTTTCGCGCCTCCGTAAGTGTTGGCGCATCCCTTGGGTAAGTGTTGAAAGGAAATTTTTTTTGATGGCAGCTCAAAAGAAAAGATAGAAAGAAAATGCTGCAGCTTAGGCTTGTTTTTTCTTTGTTTATGACTGTTCAAACTTGCTTTGGCTTAAGGCTTAGTTACTCAAGACGTATCGTATCGTATCGTTTCATAGCTCCACGTTAATGTAGAAATTGGCTTGTTCACTCTAAAACGTAAACGTAACGCAGCTGTCAGTCATTTGCAGATTTGTCTTTTTCTAAATGTATTTTTATATTTTTTATGAAATTCATGACACAGAATTTTCTTATATTTTACATCTTTTTATTGTGTTCTACTTTTTTAAACTAATTTTGTCAATAATAATCCCTTATTTTGGTTGAACTAAAATCGAAGAGCAATGGCAGCACTTTTCAGCAACAAAGCAATCAGCTGATATGTTTTAACGTAAACGTATCGGAATACGTTTTTACGTAAACGTTTCTGAGAAATCGAATTTTAATAGGTTTTCTGCGTTACGTTACGTAAAAATACGATTAGAAAGCAATCAGCTGATACGTTTTTAGGTACACGCATCGAAATACGTTTTTACCTAAACGTATCGGAGAAACATAATTTTATTAGGTTTTTTGCATTGGTATGCGCAAAAATTGGTTTAGATTACACGCATGTATAGAGCCCAAGTAAAGCAGGTTGTGTCAACTGACATGAAAAGATACAATACGTCTGAAGTAACTAAGCCT
Organism: Neria commutata; assembly: GCA_963457695.1. Lineage (NCBI taxonomy): Eukaryota > Metazoa > Arthropoda > Insecta > Diptera > Micropezidae > Neria > Neria commutata. The sequence continues at coordinate 54,699,861 of OY735246.1, forward strand.
GAAGTGTCCTGCGGAAGTCAACGCTCACTCGCTCGCTTGATTAATGTAGCCTAATTATGGGCAAATGCCAAATAAAACGCTTTCAAATGAAATACAAACTGATGTGTTTTTGTTTTAGATACTTGCATTGGTTGTTGTTGTTGCTTTTGTAGCTGTAATTGTAAGCGTTAACGCATATTTCGTATAATACCTGATAAATCTGTCAGTTTAATGTTTAAATTGAAATCTCTCAACAAGGCGCCAAATGCCAGAGCACAAAATAAAGCAGGCAAAGCAACCACTCTGTTGCCAAGGCGCGCACACACGCACAGATACACACACACATATATGCATACAATAAATACAGCTGCAAAATATACCAGGCGGGGACACACACGCATGCGAGAAATCCCACTTACGAAATAAACAAATCCACAAGATGAATTTGCGGCAGATACGCGTATCTATTTCGATAATTTGTAACTCAACATTAGGAGAAAAGCAGCCTGGCAGAAGGCCGGCAGCGCGGTGGAGCTGGGAGGGGAGGGGAGCGAGCGCGCCAACGCTGAATGACAGATGTTTTGATTTGTAGCAAGCGAAAGCGTACAATTTATTTATTATTTTGCTCTAAAATGTTAAGCATGTGTACACAGTTCGAAATCCCCAAGCAAACAGAATCGAGTCGAGTCGAGCCAAACCGAAGTGGAGTAGAGAAATCAAATACATAGCTAAGTATTGAGTTTGAAACGCTTGAAAGATTTATGAGCGCCTAGCTGGAGCTGCCTCGCTGACTGGTTGATACGAGTGCTGTGAGTGCTGGCAGCGGGGAGCGGCTACCAGGCCCAACACCAGGCGCGTTCTGCTGCTCTCGCCAATAACTTAAAATATCAATTAAATAAAAGAAAATACTCGGCGAGCGAGCGTACATTTTTCATTCGTTCATGGCGACTCTTTCAAGCACCTCCATTCACATGCCACCCAACTGAAGGCAGTCGCTCGCTACTATTGGCATTTCGCATTCGGCTGCCGAAATGCTTGGCAATATATCTTTGCATCTCATTCAAATTGCCTTTGCCAAATGCCATCAGCTGATTCAATAATATAACGAAATGAGATACGCTGGAATTTTTGTTGCCCTATATTCTTGAAAGCAAGCGTTTGTAATAGCATTTTCATACTTTAAAGAAATGTAAATTTTAAATAAAAACGGATTTTTGAAGTTTCCAAGTGGTTCACTTTTCGTTTCCGCTACTATTTCGCCTTTAAAATATGCAACTTGAATCGCTTTCGCTTGAGTTTTCTGATCGACTTTATTATCTAGACGGCAAATTTCTTTAAGCTTCTTCGATACATCATAAGTCCGCTAAAGAAAAAGTGTTTTGATGTTTACATTTCATAATTTGCTTGCTTTAATTTCGTATCATTTATTAATCGAAATGAAATTCAGCTAAAATATGCTCGAATTTTTTGACTCAAGTCTTTAATCAAAAAATTATCTTGTGCTGCACTGATGTAGGAATTACAATATATGATGACTAGACATAGTGTTCCAAATTTGCGCAAAACTCATCTTCCTTTACACCTCTGCTTTTAATTTGGCGCATGAAATTATTTTTGAAATTCTTTGCTTAACATTATAAAGATCAAGAAACTTTATCGAACTTACGAGAACTTGATCGAAATTGACTTTAAAATTAAACGCACATTTTCGACTTATGCCTGTAATTCTTAAGTTTTTTTATGTCGTCGTTTGATTGGCGGCAGGTAGGTTGCAACTAAATGAGGAAGCTGCCTGTCTGCCTAATCCTTGGCCATTCCGTCTTACTGCCCGCGCTCTCTTTGGCTGTCGCCTGTCGCTTGTCACTTGCTCGATGGAAGCAAGGCTTTGCATAAAATGTGGGATTTACTGCAAAAATCCTGCCATATAATAAATGTCGGATTCGTCACTAACATTTTTCAATTAAAGATGAAAAACGCAAAAAATTTTACATGACACTACGAGCGAAAAAAAACACGCATGTGTTAGTGTGTCTGTGTATATAGCAAGTCCTGCCACTTTTCACTCACAATCAATGGCATTCAACTGGATGCAGTCGAAGAGAAGCTGTTTTTTGTTGTTGTTGTTGTTGTGTTGGGTAGTTGGCGTTGTTGCTTGTTTGTTTGTTGTAAATGTAAAAGATCGTAAAAAGTTTTACGATTCACCAATTAACCGATAATAATCGAATCACTTGCGGCCCAGCGCAGGCGGCACTTGGCAGCCGTCATCCAGAGCCTACAGCCACAGGCTGAGCCGAGGCTTCAGGTTGCGCCTGCCTGCACTGGCTGCAGCAGTCAGTTGACGTAGGTAATAAATATTTTTACGATTTTTTAATTTGATTTGGGCATTTTTTTATTTGATATTGGCGCGCTACGCCGCTAGCGTCGGCGTCAGCGTCGCTCGCTGTTGCTGCCATGCAACGGCCTCCAACATTTATTTTTATGTGTTCGATCGTAAAGTTCGATTGATAAATTATAATTTGAGGAATGTGAGGGAGCCTGTCTTGAGCGGGTGTTGTGGGAGGGGGGAAGGGGGACAAGACGATGGCAGCAATTTACACATCTTAAGCGTTTGGTTGAAGGCACGATAATACGCCAGCGATAATGTGGCAAGATTTGCATTCAATTGCAAAACATGTGATATTTTTATTTGATTCAGGTGCGTATCTGTTAGATACTCAAATGTTGAAGAATTTTTGTTTTGTGGCATAAACATGTACACTCAATTATTTCCTCCAACAGCACTGTACTATTTGAGTATCTTTTCTATTTGAATTCCTTTTACCAGAATATTTGAAATTTTAATTTCAATAACTTTGGAACGTTAACCAACAGGCCTATCCTGGCGATGAAGTCACAATTGATTGCTACTTCGTTTGTTTTTTTTTCTCAAGGAAAATAGTGACAATTGATATGAAAATGTGGTTAGTGACTATTGGGACTCTTATCGGAATAGTCAGGTTAAGATTAATCGCATTACTGCTCCTTTCACTCCTGCGTCTACAGACGGTCATACAAACAGACGGAAATCGAGATGGAAATCGATTCTGATTATTTCAATATACTTATAACTACATCTAGAACTATATCTGGAACTATATTTAGAACTATATTTAGAACTATATCTAGAACTATATTTAGAACTATATCTGGAACTACATTTAGAACTATATCTAGAACTAAGTGTATCTGGAACAATATTTAGAACTATATCTATAACTATATTTAGAACTATATCTAGAACTTTAGAACTATATCTAGAACTCTTTTAATAAGTTACAGTTTTCGCACCAAGTTTTTTACATAGGTTATTATTATAGCTGTAGGGGGTAAGAAAAGTTTATTTGCTTCTCATTAATTACAAAATTTTTACATACTTTGATTAGCTACAAGCTCTTCTGACAAATTAAGAAGAAGAAGAAGCAGAGCTACAGGGCTACAAAAAATTATGTTAACACTTTCCTTCATCGTCACGCAGTTAAAGAAAAATTAGTTAAAAGCACATTTCCTCTTTTAAGTTACTAAAAAATTTTTTTCTTGAAAATTTAAAATGCTTTCAACTGCAATCATAAAAGATATTTTTTGCTGTAATTGAAGCAGCAGTATTGATTTTTTTCCTGCATTGATTATCTTGCGAGACGGCAACATATTTTTTCGCCATCAAGTCGTGCTAGGAAAAAAAGAAATCAAAAGTGAGCATAAAAAAATCGCATACATGAAAACAAAGTCTGGCAAAATCATCCCCTCTCTAAAAGTGCTCCTTGTACTCCCTGCTCAGCTAGCTACACCAGCTTTCCTTCCCACTGTCGAGACTTCACACCTCACGAGTTTAATTGCAAGTTTATATAATTTCGAAGCGCCAAAGTGTAGAAACTCGAACCGTAAAACGTCTGCCAAAAAGCAACCCCCACCTGCATGCCACCAGCACAACAACACAACACTAACAAAATTGCGCCAACTCAAGCAATGCAACCCAACCCCAACCTGTATAAAGGGAAATACATACAATAGATATGAGAAGAAAAAAAACAACAAATAAAAGCACGCAGAACCTTTTGCGTATGCCCGAAGAGTGGGGAACAACAACAACAATAACAGAGCGGAGCAACAGCAAGAAACACCTCGGCTTGGCAGCAGCCAACAACAACACAACAGAAACTCGAAAGTAGCAGCAGATACAACGATGACGACGACGACGACGCACGACGAACCGACGGCGGCGACGCACATCAAATTGACAAAAAGAATTTAAAATTTGCAAAACAACAACAACAACCACAGCCGTCGCGTGAGCAAAGTTGAGCCCGAGTTGAGACAAGCAAAAGCAGCGAGCATTTCATTTCATTTTTGCTGCTTCACGTTTTGTGTCATTGAGTGAATGTGCATGTGCGTTTGTGTGAGTGTGTGCAAAACCTGACAGAGAGACAAAATGTCAGCGGCAACTGGGGTCCATCCTTTGAATGGCAGCGTGCGAGAAAGAGCGCGCGCGAAATTTGTTTTCAACTGTCATAAATCTTATTTGCGACTGATGGAACGAACAGGCGGACGAACGAACGAGTGAATGAGCGAGCGAGCGAGCGAAGGAAATGAACGAACGTTGGAATATTTGCTTCGTTTTGCAGCAAAGTAGCGAGCAAATAAATCGAACAATTGTTGTTGCTACTGTGTAGAATGCATTGAAAAGTTGTCGTATGATGTTACGTTATGTTGGCGCAGGGTGGGGGGCATGACGATGGCGCCAAGATGTGATGAGAAGAGACGCTAATTTAAATGAAATGAAATGAGTTGAGAGATGAAAATGCTTCAAAACATAACAAAAGCAAGCACACAAAAAAAAGCTACTGTGTTGAGTGGCTGCGCAAACAGAAATAGTGTCTTTCTCTTTCGCTAGCGCCACTATGCAATGAGCACAAAAACAACAACACAAAACAAAAAGTTTCAACAACAAAATAACAATGGCAGCAGCAACAACATTTCATCAATGCAAAATCAAAACTTTTCGAGCAGGATTCAATCAGTCAGCCAATAGGAACGCATGACTATTGGAACGTGCTATTTGTCGAAAGAGAGTTGGAATTTTTTTGGCATTTTGTTTCGCAAGAGCATGAGAGCGCACATTGTACTCTCGCAGGGGAATTTTAAAGGTAAACAACAATTTAAGAGCGCCTTTATTTTACAGCGAACTCGTGCGCATGCCTCGAGCTCAGTGCGCTCCCCTCTTGGAGGGGCATGTCGTCGTCGTTGGCGCTCTTTCGCTGCTTCGGCATGCTCGCTCTCGCAACCGGCTGTACGACAACATTTTTTTGCGGAATTCAGTCAAGCAGCGACCGTTACAGCGAGCGATCATGTCAATAAGTTTTTTGCCGTCGTCTGCGCACGTATGAAGAGAGCCGTCGTCAAAGTCGTCGTCGTCGTCGTCGTCGTCGTCGTTGTTGTAGTCGTATTCGCCTTTGTCGTATTGCCGTCGCCGCTGTAAAGGGTGAAAAGCACTACTGTTTGTGCTTGTTGTTGTTGCTGTAATTAATTTGTTCTGCACAATAGTGCAGCAGTTCGTGTAGCAAACTGAGTTTTGTTGTGTTTTGTTGTTAGTTTGTTTATCAGCTCGCGACAGCAGAAGTTCTGGAGTGCGCAGTAGCAGTAGTAGTGCAAGTTAATAGTAACGCATCACGTCGCACGCTTTGGGCGCCACACGTATCTCACAGATACAAGCCGTACGCTCGCCAGTGCGGATGTGCATGTGTCATTACAGTTGCGGAAGCAGCAAACGTACTTTACAAAAACAGCGTCGCCGTGCGCGTTGTGCTTCACAGTTGGTGTAGTAGTGTTAGCTGTTGTTGTAGCCGTCGTCGTCGTCGTCAGCGCCGTCAACATCGTCAACACTCGTCACAGCATCGTAAAAGCGTAACGAAACGAAACACGAAAAAGAAGAGCACATCTGCATGCGCCGCCGCGTCTCAGCCGCAGCCACCACCTTCGCTCCAACAACCCGCACTTACGCACACACACACATACACACACACGCGCGCACGTTTCACTCAACTCACGACGCGCTGAACTTCATTTTTTTGGAATCAATCAGAATTCGCTGCTCTTCGTTCTTCGCTGCCGCTGCTGCCGACGCCTGCGTCAACGTCGCCGCCGCCAGTGATTCTGATTCCGATTCTGACTGAATCAGTTTGACAAGTCGCGTCGCACGCCGCATGCCGAAGTCGAGTGTCAGCACGCAGCATGAAGCAGTGACGACACTCATTCACTGTTCGACTCTCAAGCGTGCAACGACGGCGTTCGACGAAAGCGCTGCTGCTTCTTCACTGCGAACGCAAAAATCAATCTCTCACAAAAGAAGAGCACAATTTCAATTTAAATTTGAAATTGTTGAATCTTAACTCAAGCATTTTCTTTCGTGTGAAAACGTAAGCAAGTTAAATGTTAATTAAATGAAAGTACAGCTGCAATTGTTATGAAAATCGACATCGCACATTAAACTGTTTGCCGTGTGTTACAAAGCAAGAACAACAATTCTCGTTTAAAATGCAACAAATATATTAACAACAATAGCAACAACAAACAACAACAAAAATTCAAATCATATCTAGTCAAATTTTTGCGTGGTGCGTGCGTTTCTTCATTCTTTTAGTGCGTTTGTGCGCGTCTCTAACAACAACAAAAGCAACAAAATGCAAGCAAATTATGCATTAAATTAAATGCAAATTATAATTTAAAGCATCAAGACTGATACTGTTAATTGCAGTGCGCAAGAAAATGCAATTAATTAATTAATTTATTCATATAAAAAGTTATTCATTCGTAAGCAGAAAAGAGCCACCTCAAAAAAAAACTACAAAAGAACAAAACAAAACAAACAGCAGAGATATAAGCAAACATAATTAACAAATTAGCCAACAACAACAACAAAGTATACGTAAAAAACAACAACAAACAAATACAAATTTACTAAATTCAAAATTTACTTGCGAAAATTTATTATAAATTTACTTAATGCTTTTCGGCAAGCAAAGCAAACCAAACAATTATATATAGAAACTAATGAAATTAGCGTGCAAAGAAATTTTCGCACAAAATAAATTAACAATTAAGGCATATTGCTCACAAAACAATAACTTAAACAATATTTCCATAATAATATAAAAAAAAGCGTTTTGTTTATTTAAAACATACCAACAAATAACAACAACAAAAATACGAAATACAAAAATTTAAACCATTACCGAATGTATACGATTCAAGGCAATTATTAATTAAATTAACATACAAAGTACATCACAAATAATAATAATAATAATATTATAAAGAAAATTAATTAAATAGCGCATATATGATATATATATATTTTCAAATTTCTACACTAAACTTAAAAAGTTGAATAACGCAAAGAAATTTTAAAAGAATTCACAACAATAAAAATCTATGAAAATACATAATCTAAACTTAAAGCAAACAGCGGCATATAACTAATTAGTTACTTAATTAATTAGACAAAAAAAAAGAACAAAAACAACAACAACAACTCAAGTGTCAAAAACAACAACAATTAAAAAGCGCATTTCGCAGTTTTTCCAAGTTGTTTTGTGTTGTCTCTTAAAAGAAAAACCGCCAAAATTCAGCAAAATTTCAAAATGTTGCACGAAGCTTTAATGCTCGAAATTTACCGGCAGGCGTTAAATGCGGGGTGAGTTGTGTACCCACTTAGTTTTTCTTTCATATTTTTATATAATTATGGCGAGCTTAATTAAATGACTAGATTTAATGCGCATTTGCAAAGCATTTGGCGTAATTAAGCTCAAGACATTTCAAACAAACTACTTTTTAATTATGACTTTATTAATTGAATTGCATTTAATAGCAGCCATAGTTTATTTATAGTTGAACATTAAATTGAATCATTTTTTGCCAATCAAGTTGAGCAACTTGCACTCTACATCAGCATAATAAACTTAAGATAAAAGAAAGGCTCAGTTACTACAGACGTATTGCATCTTTTCGGAAATCTACGTAAACGTAGAAATTGATGCGTTTACTCTGAAACGTAAACGTATTGCCTTAGCTTAATCTATTAGCTTTTTTTTATTGACAACGGTTTTTTGCATTTTAGCTCTTAGCTCTTGTACAACTTCACAGCAATTTAATTTGAGCTAAATTCAATTTGATCTCTTTTTCAAGAAAGACGTTTACTCAAATAAGAATGTCAAATATCAATTGATGTCAAGCATTGAATTGTGACTCTCACCAGAATACGCAATTTGACTTTTGTCATATTTTTGAATAAATGTTATAATTGGCATCAAATATTTGTCATAGTTTATAACAAAATCTTTTCTAATGGAATTTGATGTATTTCAAGAGCTTTTTACGCACAATTTTCAACGTGTAGAAAATTTAAAACATTGTAAATATCTCAAAAAAATCTTTGTTATTTCATGTTGTTTGTTTACAGTAAACATTGTAATTTCTCATAACTAATGCTATTATTTAATAACATATATATATAGTTGTGCTAGAATATAACACAATTATATATACATAATATTAAATCTGAGCTGATGAGAGTTTTTCATATTGAATGCTTGCTAAAATTTTGCTCTTTTGAAAATTTTGCCGGCATGTCTGATTTTTTCAAAACAACTTCAACTTAGTTGCAGGCTCATTTCAGCTGTTGCTTTAACTATGAATCAAACTAAATAGTAAAAAGTTCCTAGTGAAACATTTTTGACAAATTCCCCATTTGCTAGAAGATTGATACTTCGTCAACTTATACCTATACATTTGCTGTAAAAATGCCGAATGTTAAAACAGTTAAGCTACTTGTACGATATGTACATATATACATTGTGCATTGTATAGTTGACATTTTTGGCATATGTACATACTTAATTTTCTGCCAATATGGCATAACTAGTCGGAACATTTTCTATAAATGATATCTAGCATCTTCTTGTTTGGTTATTAAGTTCAAATACTTTGATATATTTCTTAAAGAAATCAAAATTTTTTAGTTATGTCATTTTGACAACTTATGTTAAGCAGATTTGGAATTGTAAATAAAAATAAAGCAATCCAATATAGATTTTTGGCAAGAGATTCTTTTCTGGCCAAAGCCGAATAAACGCTTTGAGGCAAGCCGAAAATTTGCCCAATCTATAGTTATGATGAAGTGCTAGAAATATATCTGAGTGATATATATTTTCTATTGAAATTAAATATGTAGATTCATTAATGTAGATTCATTAATGAAGAACAAAGCTCTGCATGTGTTAGTGACTTTTTTGTGAGAATTACAATTCTGGGCTCTTCTTTGATCAGGGCGAAAGCAAAGCAAAATTGTTGCCAGCATGGTTTTAGGCGCTAGTAAAAAAGGAAGCATCAACAGCAAGTTGAAAGGGGGAAGGGGCAGAGGTTAGCTGAATCAATAAAAACCACGACGAAATCTTTAATATGGCCTGTAGTTAGTCAGAAATCATCAATCATTTAATTCAATCACATCAATTTTATTAATAAATAATGCAAGTGATGGTATTTTCGATCAGCAGATTTCATAACCGATTCCACTCATTTAATTTACTGAATAGAATATCGAATCAGTTTGTTCAAAAGAAATTAACGAAAGCTGAAAACTGTACATAATTTAGGTAACATATTAAACTTAGGGTCTAAACCCGGTAACGGGCTGTTACTGACCAATCAGGAAGGTTAACCATTCATATGTTTTTTCTAAAATTTTTGTTAATCTGTTATGTATCTTAACAAACAGAAATCGGTCGCATACATAGAAGATATTTGCTCGTGCTCTGCGAACCGTTTCGAGAACGTAGTAAAAAATCTAAGTCGGATTCAGAAAGTTGTTCTAATCGTAATCATTCTTTCCGATGTGAACGAGAATTCGTAGTTACAATCGAAAATGGCGTCTCTGTTTTGCACTGCTTGATTAAGATTTATAAAAATTTTGAATGAGCAATCAAGACCATTTTTGTGATACATTTTTGTAGATATGAGTAAACATCAATAATTTGAACTTGCAATAAATCTGTCGCGGCTACAATTATCGACATCGTTATTCATTTCAATTGTACGACAGCGTCAGAATTGCACCTTGCAGCTGACAAAGCAAACCAGTTCAGAAAACAAAAGCATTACAAAAACAACAACAATTAGTATGAACACAAGACTGATGAGCAGCTTAATCTTTAACTTAGTTCTGCTTAACTTTTAGTTAACTTGCAAAAATTTACAATACCAAAAAATTTCTTACTTTCAACTGTCAGCATGAGCATTTATCAAATATTGAGACATTATTAAGCCACCTTTTTTCAAACTAATGCTCAATTAAACATTGTAAAGCGCCTTCATATACAACAAATGAAGTACAAACAGGCTAAGAAAAAAGAGTTAAAAGTAATATAATAATTTTTAGCAGCAAAAAAAATGAGCAGGCACAAAAAAAAGACATTTCATTGAAAGTCAGCATTAATAAATGGCAATTAATTTATTCTACGTTTCGCTCATAATTAATGCAAATAAATGCAGAACGCCATGTGCGAGTGTTGCTGCACGAGCTCAATGGGCGAATCGTTCAGGCTAACAGGGCTGTGGGAAGGTAGGTAGGCAACAACAACGCTAGCGGCATGTGGCTTTTATACTTTGTGTAACGATCTTGTAAATTGTATTCCATTGCTAATTTTGCTGGCTAGCTAGAGCCCAAAGCACGCCATAACAACTTGTCGACTTACACACATAGATACATGCATACACACATAGATACATGCATACACACTTAGATACGCGTATATGAACACACGACATAGTGGAGATTCCAGTATAGATTACTACTAATATTTAGTAATTTGCATAATAATAACAATGTTGACATATTAAAGTTATTTTACTAAATGTTTTTATAATAAGCCTTTATAAATGTGCTTAGATTTGATCCTTCGTTGGGGCAGAGTGCTGCTAGTTGTAGTATATGTATGTATATAGTATAACAGTATAACAGCTATTGTTGCCGTTGAGCTATGATTAATGTACCTATAATTGATCAGAAAATTGAATCGGTTCTAACAATCAAGTGCCAAATTTGAAGCTGAGCGTTCTCTGCTGCCATTGCAGAAACAAATGGCAAAGAGAGGCTTCATCTCAGTATGTTTCAGTAAGTCGTTGAAATTGGAAGTATTCATGCTGCTATATTGTTGTAAATTTTTTACGTATTGAGCAATTGATATCTCTCATTTAAAATGTTCATGTTATTGCAGATGCCTTCCATTCTTAAATGCTTTCAAAGTTGCACAATTTGAGTGATGCATTTATATTTACAAGAAACACTTTATTATTTTATATTGCTGGTAATGGTTGCATCTTTGCATCCACTTGACTTTGTAAGGAATCAAAAGATGTGCGCATGCTGAAATATATCTGTAACTATCTAAAGACGTTTCGTTTCAATCCGTCTAGCCATTTAGCAGTTACATCGAAAATAAAGCCGGTTACTTTTAAATGCAACACGCAAAAGCGACTTAAGCATGCTTTCAAAGGGATCAAAAGATGCCATAATGCTAAAATATATCGGTGACTATCTAAAGATCAAGTTTCGTTCAAATCGTTAGATATAACATTGAGCTAGTTATTGTGTTCCTATAAAGATGCAGGGTGTATAGATACAGCATAGAATAACTTTTTGTACAAAGAAACTGGTTTGGAAAAAGGCATAAGAAATTGTAAGATATTTTTAACCAAGGCTTTAAGTCATAGGCTTTGTTAGTTACTGTTACTTCTTATAAAAATACACAATTTTTGTGATTTTTCAAAAACGTTTTATTTTATAAAAGACTTGAAAAAATATAAAAATTCGCTTCCATTCGCGTCAAAGAAAGTGAAACGATGTTAAGGAAATTGACTTCTAAAAGGGCCTCGGTCGACTTTGATAGACTTTTATTAATATTTCTTGCAGTTGAGTGCGATCATGAAAATGTATATTCTACTATATATATGATATATGCGAGCAATCGGCGTTGTAAAGAATAATTTGTATCGCTACGTTTTTTGTAAAAAGTTTCACATGAATCGTCAAACTGGAGCTGAGCATGTATTTTAGCAGCTGATATTGTTGAACTCATTCTCCATAGGTTGTATCTATTTATCTTAGTTTATAGCTAAATATCAAATACAATAAATCAAGTTAACTTATATCACATTTTTGTATTTACTTGCAGCGCCTTACCCACCGCACGACCGCGCTCCACAGAATCGGCCAACTCCAGCGAGCGCTGTCCATCGCACGACTCCAATTCTTCCGAGAACGGCAGAGACCGAGACAACAGAGACGGCGCCATGATGTTGCCAGTGCCAAATTCCTCCAATGCAACATTCCCAGCCGTTCCACAGAATCTGCCCGCGCAGCCACCCTCCATGGAAGCCTACTTGCACATGGTGGCTGCGGCTGCACAGCAATATGGCTTTCCGATGGGTGCAGCTGCCGCTGCTTCGGCCGGACCGCGACTTAATCTGCCACTGCCCACGGAGGCAGCGGCACACTTCAAGCTGCCGCCACGCGCATCACCGACAGCTTCGAACTGCAACTCAGAGGCTTTAGACTTTCGAACAAATCTCTTCGGGCGTGCTGCGTCGGTCGAGCGCGCAGCTTCCGAGGAGGAGGAGGACGATGAGGAAGCGTTGGATGGCAACAATCCGCTGGATTTGTCTGTGGGCACGCGAAAGCGTTCTGCCGAAGCGCATAACGAACCGGACTCCACAATTGGCCAAATACAAGTGAAGAAGATCTTTAAGACCGACAGCCCGCCATTGAACGCACCGCCCGCTGTACAGCCGCCCAACATGCTGTCCACAGTGAATCCCTACTTGGCAGCGGTGGCTGCAGCCAATATTTTCCGTACCGGCCAGTTTCCGGATTGGAATGGCAAGAGCGATTTGGTGGTGGATCCGCTGGAGAAGATGTCCGACATTGTAAAGGGACCGCGCAAAGAGAAAGCGTCGCGCTCCTCCTCGGCGGCAGCGCCCACGCCAGCTGCAGTTTCGCCTGCATCCACAGGTGCGTCCACTACGCTGCCAGCCTCCACGGAAGGCATGTCCAAGGCGCGGCACAACATCTGGCAATCGCATTGGCAGAACAAGGGCGTGGCCAGCTCAGTTTTCCGTTGCGTCTGGTGCAAGCAAAGCTTTTCCACACTGGAATCCCTGACGACTCACATGAAGGACAGCAAGCACTGCGGCGTGAATGTGCCACCATTCGGCAATCTGCCCAACACAGACCGCCATCATCAGCCACCGCCGCCCCAGCACCAACAACACCAGCACTCGAATGCGTCGCAACATTCCCACAATTTGCGCAAGCAAGCCGGCAATGCATCTGGGCAATCGAACTCGTCTTCCCAGCCATCGGCGGCCGCAAAGAATGCATTCCAATACCGCAGCGATCAGCCGACGCCATTGCCAAGGAAGCTGGTGCGTGGCCAGAATGTCTGGCTGGGCAAGGGCGTGGAGCAGGCCATGCAGATACTGAAGTGCATGCGCTGCGGCGAGAGCTTCCGCTCGCTGGGCGACATGACCAAGCACATGCAGGAGACGCAGCACTACACCAACATACTGTCGCAGGAGCAGACGATCTCGATGAAGTCGTCGGCGTCCGGCGAGCACAAGGACGGCCACAACAGCCTCAGCTCCGAGGAGAGCCGCACGCTGAGCGCTGTGCTCACTTGCAAGGTGTGCGATAAGGCCTTCAACTCGCTGGGCGACCTCAGCAACCACATGGCCAAGAACAACCACTACGCCGAACCCCTGATGCAGTCCATGTCGGGTGGTGGCAACCGCAAGCGCCCGGCGCCCAAGAAGCGCGAAAAGTCGCTGCCCGTGCGCAAGTTGCTCGAAATGAAGGGCGCCCAAAACGAGGCGGACAGCCTGGAGGTGAAAATGCAGCGCACCTTCGATAGTGCCAAGCGCATGTCGCTGGAGGGCACTGGCGTCGGACCCGGCAACGAGAAGGCCGAGGCTGCCATGTTCGCCGAACGCATGCGCCAGTACATATCCGGCGTCAAGACCGCCGAGGAGACGGCCAAAACCAATTTGAGCGCCGCCAACTTGCTGGCCAAGACCAAGTCGCCGGAGCTGCTCGAGCCAAAGAACGGCGCCAACAAATCCAATGCGGGCTCTTCGTCGGTGCTGAGCGCCATCGAGCAAATGTTCACCACCAGCTTTGATACGCCACCGCGCCAAGCCAGCATACCGGCGACCAGCCCCTCGAACTCCTCCACGAAGAACACTTCGCCGGTGGCTTCCAGCATACTCAAGCGTCTGGGCATCGACGAAACGGTGGACTATAACAAGCCGCTGATGGACACAAACGATGCGTATTATCAGCACTATCGCTACAACAGCAGTGATCGCAGCGGCAGCGAGTGCAGCGCTGAGACGCACGTGGAAGTGCGCAAGTTGGACGCGCCCACGCCCGAAAAGATGCAAACAGAAGAGGCCGCTGCCAAGTGCAACAGCGATGAAGTCGACATCAAGCAGGAACCAGAGCAGCATAAGATGCACGCATTGGAAGCGGGCAATGCTGCTGCTGCTCCGTTGGAGCAAGTGCCTACAATTAAGGTAGAGATCAAGTCTGAAATGCTGGAGGATGAGGAGGAGCAGCAGCAGCAAGAAGGGAAGAGTCCACGCAACAATAACAATGAAAAGGCTGGCAGCCACTTCCGTGTGGCCAACTCAAATGGCGCTGAGTTCGCGACTGCCAACAACAACAACAATGAGCGCGATGTAACACCACCCAAAGCAGCGGGCAGTGGCAGTCCACAGGCGCGAGCGATTGCAGCGCGCAGTCCCGCCGATAGTCACCGCTCCGTAACGCCAAAGTCGCCCGCTTCCAGCATCAAATCGTACGATGGCGAGAAGAAGTATCCCAGCGATTCGTTGAATGCGCTCTCCTCCATGTTCGATTCGCTGGGCAGCTCCGCCTCCTCCAACACGCCCAGCAGTCGGCCAACACAAGCGCCAGCAGTGAACCACAACAAAATCGAGTCGCCCGAGAATCTGAGCACGTCGAACTCGTTGGCCGCTTTACGTCAATTCTGCGTCAAAAAGGAGAAAACCGCTTAAGTTCATCGTTTTATTTTCGCTCAGAGAAAGAGAAACACACTCACAACCTTTTTGTTTGCCACGTTTCCGGGCTCCCGGTGTGTTGAGCCGGAACAAAAGCCGTTTTTCGTTTACGCTGTCGCTAGGGCGTGAGCGTGCCGCGACTTTCATTACCGCTTGCGAAGCAGCGCTTCCGTGCGCCTGCCGGCGTTCAGCCGCTGGAGATGAGTGTCTGAGTGCGCGGCATTGGTGGCGACCTTCAAAGAGCAAAGCGCCTCGCGCACGCTCGCAAATGCTGCCGGGCACAAGTCCCAAAGGATTAACTCGGGCTGCGATCAAGCTGCGTGAATATGCCAAAGTGCACGCGCAGCTTATTCGCCGGCCATAGAAGGCCGATTACGAGACGAAAGGGGAAGCAACCAAAAGATGACCCACTCCAAAAAACAGAAGATATAGAAACAAGACTACACAACCACACGACTATGACGAATGAGAAGCCAACAGGTTGTTTACGCAGGCTCGACAAGGTAAATATGCATAACAAAAATTCATGGGAAGCATGTATATATGTATATATATGCATATATACATATATACAAATTCTATGCCATATTCAAAAGCTCATTCTTAACACAAATCTATACCATTTTATGCTTTCAGAATATTGCAAAGGAAATTACACACATAACTGTAAATCGTCGGCGCATAACTTCCGCCTAAAATTTTACTGAGAGCCCAATTAAATTACAATTAGAAAAAAAAAAACAACAAATAACAACAACAACAACACTGAAGTATCTATCACTGAAGCTGAAGTCTACAATGCTACTCCGGCAAAATGTTACACTGAATGAAGTACTTCAAAAGCCCTTTTCAGGGCTCCAATTTTTCCAAAAAGAGTTGAAATTATTTTCAAAACTTAAGTTTTCAGCCCAAAAAGTAGAGCAGCCTTAAAACTGGAAAGATTTCCCATTTTAGGAGTTCTCAAAGTAGTAATCTGTCAGAATTTGGGTGCGTTTCACAAATTTTCAAAGAGCCTTGATACCTAGTTCCGACATCTGTTCGAGCCCTTAAAAGACAGGCGCTCCTAGACACGTCAGGCGAGTTCTAGCAATGGCGGGGCAGGAGCACAGTATGTGTTCTAAGGTCTCCCCGATATTTTACCTAGCATTATTAAATTTCAAAATATAGCTGAAATGGGATAAAACATTCCCAAGTTCAATTTGAAAATTTTATAATTTCGGTTCACTTCATTGAGAAAGTTGTGATTGGCAAGTGCCTTTTGAATTGCCTTCAGAATTAACAAAAGACATCGAGACATTAGAGGGAAACCTGTAAAAATTCAAGAGCATATGAGTACCTAATAGCTGCTGGGGCGAAGATAAAATGCGTTGGAAAATAAGAGCGATCAAGTTTGATATATTCAAAAAAGTAGTAGATTTATTCGCTTTTTAAAACCGAGATTGCACTACCCTTTAGACTCTTTAAGTTCCCAGATGGCAGCTCGGCCTGCACTTTTTTTCAAATCTGTTTATAATTTTATTAGACATATTAACTAAGATGATTTGGAGTCGGTGTTAGGTCATACTGGTTAGCCCAAGAGTTCACGCATATAACTTGTTGGGTCGAAAGCGATCAGAGAAGGCGATGTGCTTATACTAAAGTCAGCGCAGTAGTCAACTACTGGGAAACGAGAGTTTCTGCCAGCTTTGAGGACGTTCTACAGTGCAGCGTGCCATGGAAAAGTAGGAAAAGGCATTTAGGGTGTTCACAGTTCCGTGTTATCTAGTGTGCTTTTCTTGTCGCCTGCTAATTTAAAATCTTTAGAAAACGCTTATGATGCGATTGTGGGAAATTAAGAATGGCCCACGAAACAGGGGCGCTCACAGTTTTATTTTACTATCGTGCTGAAGTTGCCAGATGGAAATTTAGAAGGAAACTGTGAATACCCTAATTGTAACTGCTATAAAACCATTGGTCAGATCTTGAATGATCATGTTTTCATATATAAAAATGTCGTCGGTAAATACAAACCGCCAACAAAAGTAAAAAAAAATTGCTGAAACCTGCTCCACATCTGCGGCTGATAATGGTCAACATGTGCGCCATACAATTTTGCTGACTCATTTGTGCTTGCATGCAAGCACATGTGAAGAAGGGGCACGGTCAGCGCACAAGTGAGCTTCCGCAGCAGCATCAATTGCAGGCAATAGCAATAGGGCAAAAATCGTGACTGACTTTGCTTTTGTTTCGCAGCAGTGGCGGACGAAAGGTAGCAATGTGGCCGCAATGGCAGCAGCAGCACTTGGTTGGCTATTATGAATGCGTCGGCCAGTTTGAGGGAAGGCTGTAGAGTTGCAAGGCAGTTGCTTATGAAGAGGCTGGAAGCTGCTCAATGATTGGAAGAATGCCACAATATGCCAATATTCCGTGCGTTAAGGCATGCAGGATCAGTGTAGGTACTCCTTCAATGCGGAACACATGAATTCTTTACAAAAAAATTTTGTAGATTTGAATTGAATAAAATTAAAAAAATTAATGCTGGTTTTTTTATTATTGTTTACATTTGGAATTAGACTATGTTAGTGTTTAAAGCCACTGTAAGGAAAGAGCAAGCAGAGCAGGCACTGGCAACGCTTGTCATTTCAAACTAGAGATGGCATAGCAGAGGCGCCTGAAGAAAAGCCGCCTACCTCCTACTTAAGAACGTAAGTAGGAACCGGGTTGTTACTGCCAATAAAGAAGAAGCACCCATACTAAGGAAAAGCATTGTAAAATCAAACGATAATGTCTGCAATTCGAATAACAGGCAAAAACAACAATGAAAGTTTTTAATCATATTGGAAAAATTAAATTCAAACGTATATATAGCTTGTATAGTAGAATATTAAAATTCGGTACATTCAATTATGAATTAGATATAAATATTAATTATAAATAAATTAGTTGAATGTATAATGAACAAATAAATAATTGGCACAACGGCTCATGTAACCGACGCTTAGACCTAGCCTTCCCGCATGAACTTGTAAGCGCTCGTACTATTTTAGCTCAAGTTAAGGGGACCTACAAATTTATTCAATAGCCGTGTTCAAACGGAATTGAGAAGCTTCATTTTCATGGCAAAGAATACTCTCGGAGAGTTCCCATTTCTTCGCGAAAAGAAACCAGTTGACAACAGACTCTACTTCTTTTAGATGATATGAGTCTGCTGGTTTTGAATCAACAACCTTTCATATCAAAGACCAAACACGCATCCACTGAGACAGTGCGTCGCGCTAAAATTATTCAATAGCTCATTATTGAACTGAATATGTTGAGAGCAGTTATCAAAAGCTTGAAAATTCATAAAATCGAGTTTTGTAAACTATCTGAAAAATAGATTTCTAGAATTTGTAAATCTGAAACACTTTCTGCATGGGAACAAGAGAATCGTTTTGTTATTTTTCAAGAATGTTTCTCTTTTGACGTGAATCCACATTCTTCAAGCTAGTAGATTCGGCACAATCCTAAATAAGATACTTAGTATATATAAGAGCAGATAATGCATTTTTTCAATTCATACATTTTTCAAATAAATTTGCCAGCTTTCATGTTATTTAAGATCTCAACTGATCGCCGCGTTTAACTGATCCTGAAAAGCTGATCTCGACATATGCTGTGACAAGGTTTACCAAGAATTCCGAAATGTGTTAAGATATGCAAGAATGCCATCGAACAGGCGAAAATCGAAAGCGCAGCACAAAAGCAGAGCGCAAATCTGCTCAATCTTAACTGGCAATCTGGCCAAAAGCCAAAAGACGCTGGCAAATATTTTCAGGAATTGACATATACTTAATAAATCACTCAAAAGGCGAAATCGTGCAATACTTGTCGTTGGCCAAGGATCAACGAAGGGATGCATGCCTGCTGTTGGAGAAGACTTCCTACGAAAATCCGAGGCACACTTGGACACACACACATACACACACACATACACACATATGTAAGCGCACACATGTTGGCATAATATTAATGGGCCATTGTTTTTTAGCAAGTTGTCGTCGAAAATGCCAACAACAACAAAAACAACAACAAACTGTGATCATCAATCGCAACAGATTCTGCAAAGGTACAATAAATGCCACAAATGTGCGCCTCTAAAACGCAAGCGTACAACGGACAAATATGTGTCTCAAAAAAAGGATACTTTAAAAAAAAAGCAAGCCGAATTTTATTCGCATTGAGAGCTAAAGTAACAAAACTAGCTTATGAAAGATTTATTTGAGCAATAAATGCAAAGCAACTGGAAGATCATCGAAGCTCAAGACATGATGCCTCATTTCCAAGATCTATACTATCTATACTAAGGCGCTTATTCCATTCCTTTAAAGATTTGCTTAATATTGAGTGATACGCCATTTTTTAGTTTTTGTCGTGTATCTTCGAGCAAAAGTTCTAGAATCTAGATTGAAGATTAGTCAAGCATGTGCTCAAATATTAGAGAAAAGTGCTCCTCAGTCAGGAGCGTGCTCTCTGCTTCTGTTTCTGGTATCAAAGTCATCCACCATCCCAATCGAGCATGGTATTGTTTAGTGAGAATAAAAAGAGGCGTTATAATTTATCAAACTGCTTCGAAATTGCTGCTGTTTTTCACACCGAAGAGCTGATCCCCTCCGGAAATCGCTACCTTCGAAAATTTGCACATAGTTCAAAAGGACGGTGCCTCAGTTTTATATCAACTTTACACAGATTTTGTGAGCCATTAGTATATATCCTTTTGTTTCCTTACGTCGAGCCGGAAAACGATGAGATTCTCTTACATCAGAAAGTTGTTAGAACTGAAGGTTTAACTTAATACACTAGCAGTTGGCGATTCGAGATGGGTTTAGCCTGCTTCATAGATCTACAAAAATGTGTCTAAAGTATTCAGTAGATTTTTCTTAAACAAATGTATTCATAGGACACACCCGAGAATCGGAAGCTATTACTAGTTTTAGTTTTATTTCAGGAATATAAAAATTGTGATTGGTGCTGTAGCCGATCTCCAGGAGCTCCGCTAAAAAATCGTCTTGCGGTGACCACGATATCTCTGGATTCGATAATACAAAATGGAAAAATAAAAAGATTTTGTAAGAAGTATTAGGAAATATGAATATTTTAATAAACGGCGGCTAAATAGTTTAATAAATAATTGATTAATTACTAAAAATTATATTGGTGTAGCTTGAGCTGAGACTAATTTTGAGATTGAGTGTTTCAGCCGTTTTCGAGAACGTTTCTTGGTCATCGACTTTGAAAACACAACTTTGAGAAAAACGCATTCAAAGTTTCAGTTGGATTGGTTGTTTCAACGGGCTGCTCTTCAAAATTTGCCAGTTTGGGAATGGAAACCGTTTTTGATAGGCATGCAATTTTCTGTATATATATATATAAATATACGTACATGAATATCAGACTTTTTTCAAAATTCCAGCTTCGTTTAACCCCTTGATAATACTATATGCTATTTACTATGTATATCGATTCGATATTGCACATAATTGCAACATTTCGAATTTGCTTTAGCTTAAGCGAAAAACAGTTCGAAAGCACAAAGTTAAATAGACGCAGCCTGCGAGAAAGCCAACACATCAAATAATAAAAGCAGTTGCACGAGTGTGTACACTGCTCAATGAGGGTAGAGGTCACTCCCGTAGCTGGGAGTGCAAATCAACTGAACACAAATGAAATCTTACAGAAGCAGCTACCATAAAAATGAACGATTTAATTTTTATCCAGAAAACAAATCGCACAATCCAAACGACGAATGTTTTACAATTGCATATCATCGATGGCCGGGGTGGGGAGGGGCCTGGAGAACGGACAGACGAAATGCGGCCGTGCTGTAACAACATCAGCCATAAGCCGGACAGGATCGGGCATGGCGCGACTTCAGCTCGTACTCGTATTTAAGAAAACATTATTACCGAATCGTGACCGCAGTTCCATGAAACTGATATGAGCAGCAAATTGTGCACCGGCAGTGGCAGCGGCAGCGGCGCTCGATGCGAACGAACCAAGTCAGCGAGCTGGTATCTGATTGCAAGCTTTGGAAGAAGGGGTCGAGGACGGGAGCGGGGGCGGGTGGCAATGTTAAGTTAAATTAGTTGAAAATTGCAATTGAAGTTGCTGCAAAATGAGCGAGAGCGAGCAGCAGAAAATGATGAAATGATGCCAGCCGAAAGGGGCACAAACGAAAAAAAGTGAGGGGGAAGGCGGCAGCGCCAGACGCTTGTCAGTTGAGCCTGCAATGATTCGATTGGAATTATGAGCGGCAAGCGTCGAACCAACAACAGCAGCAATTGCTGTCGTTTAACATGTTGTTGCTCTTGTTGTTGCAGCTGCCGTGCGCCGTGTTGCATGCTGCTCATTTAGTTTACGGCGTGCATGCCATTATCACAACAACAACAACAATAAGTCTCTAAGAAGCCTCTGCATGTGCAGCACCTTTGGCCACCACTGTGCTGCTCTTCTTCTTCTTCTTCCTTTCTTCTTCTTGCAATTCCCAGCGCACGGCTGGCGTTGCTGGAAAAGCTTCGCTGTTCACTTTTCTATACGCCTTTTCGCATATAGTTAACTTTTAAATCGATCGCTCGTAAATTTTGTGCTTTGTGTCGTGTTTGATTCCTTTTTTGCTCTTGTTGTTGTTGTTGTTTCGTGTGTTCTTCTACGTTTCTACTTAGTTGCTTTTGTTGGTAGCACAATCAAATCTATACGAAGCGTACGCCGATTCCAGTGGCAGCCAGCGGTGGGCAATGCAGTGGCACTTGGTGTTTTTGTGGCACTTCAAAAGTGAAGCGGAGGAAGAAGACTTAGCAATTCGATAGCTTTTGAACATTTTTCTAGTAGCTATTTTTTATCTGACAAGCCTTCATACAATACTTAGAAACTATTTCATTCGTTCATGAGTTCATAATCCATTACTCTGTAATACATTTGACAAAAGAAATATTCAGAGCTATTCTGATTTGCCTGCGCGCCTAACTGACTGACTAAAAATTTCAGTTTTAATGCTTACCATTTTTGGTTGAAACCTGAGTACATGGCATTTGAAAATAGTCTGACTTTAAATGGAACAAGCACAGGAAGTTTAACATTTATAAACGTAAATAAAAAATTTAAAAATTTAAAATATGTAATATAATTTTTGCATTTCTAGTTTTTCTGGAACCATTTTCTTCATCCACTCAATCCATATGGTATTGAGTAGAGTGTGGCTATTCAAAACGTATGGCAATGTTACCCGAAATGAAATTCGTTAGTGTCTGAAAATAAATATTTTTTTCCCAGCTTTCCACTTGTCTTTAATATTTGGCAGCTTGGGAATAGAAAACGTTTCGGAGCGACATACAATTTTCTATATATGTAGATACATTTCAATATATATATATGTATGCATTCAATCCCTTAATAGTCGTGCTAATTACTTAGGAGCTCATTTACTTTGTTGTTGTTTTTTCACTCTAGCAGCTTCTTCTTCTAAAAATTCGAATCAATGCGCATTTAAATAAAATAAAATCATAATTAGGGTATTCACAGTTCCATGCTATCTAGTGTGCTTTCCTTGCCGCCTGCTAAATTAAAACCACTTTGCCATCTGGCAACATTTTTTGTTGTTGCTTTACACGCAAACAAGAAATGCCACTAGTTGAAAAAATTGCCATGCATTGGATCGTGTTTTTTTTTCGTGATAAGCTGACATCTCTCATCAGCTGTTTCATTCGGCGAAAATGGAAACAGATATTGAGAAAATTTTATTGAATTCTCAGAGAATAATCACACACTACTTACATTTGGATGGAATTTTGCTTTTTGCGAGAGTAATAAATCCTTAAAAATAGCTTTAGAAACTACTTGTAATGTGATTGTGGTAAATTAAGAATGGTCCACGAAACAGGGGCGCTCACAGTTTTATTTTACCATCGTGCTGAAGTTGCCAGATGGGAAATTTAGAAGGAAACTGTGAATACCCTAAATATTGCATTCAACTTCGTCAAATTTGCCCATCGCTGCTGCTTCAACTGCTGCTTACTTGACTTAGTGCGGCCATTGCTGGCGACAGTTTCAGCGATCAGCCGTGCAGCACGCGCTCACATAAAATTCGAAAGCGTAATAAACCGCGTTGACTTTTAAGCAAATCAGAGAGCAGTAAAACGACGACTAGCTCTGAATCTGAACTTGATACAAATATGGCGTAGAAGCTGAGGCGGCGCTGCTGCTATTTGAGCTGTGGTTGTTGTTGCTGTTGTTGTGGTCGGCTGTCATGTACTGCTCGATACTCCAAATCGCCATTGCCAATGGCGTATAACATGCTGCTCAACTGTGTGCCTGCAGTCTCAGCCGACCCGGAGGCATGCTGTCGACGCGCCCATGCCCTCAGAAGCGACATCACACGTTGCCAATGAAGATTTAGTGCCTAGCATAACAACAACAACGGCAACAACATATTGCAGCAATGCCATGCTGCTGCTGCACTACCGGCCACGATCGTAGAGCACAATGCTAGTCGTTGCAGTCGACAGGCAGGCTGCGCAGCAGGTCAGGCCCCCATTACGACGCGTCGTTCCAACTCGCCATTGTTGCAAATGCTAATTTTGATATTTTGTGATATTTTGCATTTAAATGCAATTTGAGCCGTTGCAATGTGATGCAAGTGCAGTTCGCCCTGTCCGGCGCTGTGCTCGTCCTGTCTGCTGCCATTGAATTCCATATTGCGCGCGCCTGCTCTGCGCATTTGGCGCTGGCTCATGTTCATGATCGCTGATGAGGCGGCCGCACTTCGTGGCTGCCGTTGCACCCATTCCATCGTGCCAGAGAGTGGCAGTCTGCTGATCGCCTGACAGGCGCATACCCTTCTTAGGCATTCTACCAATTGTTGTTGTTGTTGTTGTTGCTGTTGTTATGCGCAGCAGACTAATCAATAAGGCATCGCATCGTAGCCTATGGGAATGCTGCGCTCGCGATGCTATCTGCATCTGGATAATGATCCATTGTCTTGCAGCTGTACTTGTTTTAAATTTCTTTGCCGCCATATATGGGCAGGCTGATTCATTGGTCAGGCGGATCAGCTTCCATGTTGAAAATGAATTCCTACGAAGCAAGTTGTTGGCGGAATTTCACAATTGCCGGGGCGTGTAATTGCCAGCAGCTTCAATATATTATGCTAAATACTGTAATTATGCGGTAATATGGCGCCAACGTGGCTCAATGCAAGCCTGCTGGGTAGCTGATGCCAGCGAGAGGTTCCTGGTGTACTTTCAGATCCAACTCAATAGAAATCAACGAAAGAATATCAGCTATAAAATTATTTACTGGCACGTTGTCAACTTTCCAAACATATATCTTGCCTTCAAAGCAAAGCCTTTGTACTCTAGTAAGGCATATTAATGATATTCGCTTCTGGAGCTAGTGTTCACAGTTTTTTAGGTTTATATTAAATTTTTTTTTGTCGCTTCAAGTTATTCACTCTTCTTTCAATTGAATGTAGTGTTAACTTCCCAAGAGATCCAAATAAAAAGCGAACTTCAAAAAATTGTAAAAAAAATGCTATCAATATTCCAAGAAATCAATGAAATTTCGCTTCTATTTTGCTCTTACATTTTTGTATCTTTGGCTTGTTACATGGATGCATAGTTAAACTATTTGTCAGCCGTGTGAGCTATTTTTACTTTTTTTTTTAAATATAAAATATGAATGCAAACTTGGCGGTTCACCGGTTTATTAGAAAATTGCAGAAATAGCTTCCATGTAATATTTTATGAAATAAAAAAAATTTCGAACATTTCGACATTTACGAATCTACACAAAATCATTAAGCACTTTCATCTAATTTAAATATTGCGTTACATATATTATTCTAAAAGTCTTACTTCAATTATTTGCCATTTGTTTGTGTAGCTGTTAGATACACATTTTAAGTTGTCGAAAACTTGTTCGGTAAATTAAATAATTTGCTCTGAACTGCGCCAACTGGAGGAGACACCAACTGCCAAAGACGACAATAGAAACAGACGCTCCAGCCATAACTCAAGACCAATACTGAGAGCTGTCAAAAGAAGAAGAACAAGCAAGCAAGTAAGCCCGAAAACCGAACGAACGAGCCACCAAGCAAAGAAAGTGTGGCGCGCTGCGAAGAAAGCATTTCCTGCAACGCCTGACTGCAGCACAGCAGTGAGCCTCCGGACTCCGGAGTTTATCATCGCCAGCAGCGGCGCAGTGGAGTAGCAGCGGCAGCTTCGCTCGCTCGCTCGCTCGTTTGCTCGTCTATTTCGATGGCAATAATTCAAAAAAAGCAAGACGGCTCGATAGTCATAAATCTGTCAAAAATCCATTTCTTCTTCCATTACGTACGCTCGGCTGGCTTGGCTGCTCGATTGGCGTTTCCTTTCTTCTACTGCTGCTGCCACAGCCGCCAGTGCTGCTGCTGGCTGTTTGCTGTACTCGTCGTGCATGTGCATGTGTGGCTCGGCAATGTGAAGTATCTTTCAGTTACATTCTAGCACTTCAAATAATGAAACAGCCAATGCGGCTGGAGGCACTAATAGTGGTAGCTCCAGCTTCTTCGACTGAAAATGTTGCCTCTCCCCCCTGAGCGGGTTTCCATTGTCACAGCATAACACTTTTAGATTGGAAAAATCAACGTAGTTTCGAGATTCGTTTTTATATAGAAAATATCTACGCTAATATTATCTATTGCTATTATTTTGCGTTTGTATCGCTCGATTTAAGCAAAATTTTGTCATTTATGCAACTTCACCACAAAATTTTCCAAACGCAATCTTTTCAACTTGCCGAGAAATTCCAAAATTTTGTAGGCAAGCTTGAGTGTGCCGTTTTTTATGCAACAGATAGAAAATATAGTGTCTAATTTAGAAACACGATTTCAATCTTTAATGTAGACAATTCGTTAAATAAACGTTGTTATGTCATGGAAACTTTTTGTAAAATTAAGTGACTGATGGCTGTGCAACTTCAATTGAAATATTGCAATACTATTCCAAATAATATGGCATTTTTTATATTTCAAAAATGAAATCTGCGTTGCCAACTAAGCGAACTTTTGTTGGTTCACTTGCATATAGATTTTGACTGAACTGAATTATGAGGCAAAAGAATTCGCCTGCACGTTTTTAAGCTCATTTAACAGCATAATCTTGCTATTGCCTAATCACTGACTTAATTGTAAAATATTTAAGATATTGAGCAATTTTTGTGGTCTTTTGCTTTGAGCGCTGCTTTTTAGATTTTTGGATTTTCTCGATTTGTTGCAACTTCAAAACTTTTTCAAAATACTATAAACAGAAATTCAAAATTAAATCGAAACTCCAAATCAAACCAAAATCGCAGCTGAAACTGTGGCATTTTTAAGCATCTTAAAGATGTACTATCTGCCTGACTGTCGGTCGTTCGATCGCTGCGGAAGGGCGCCCCTTTTGAGAGTGTACTCGCATGCATTGCAGCCTGATGGAAAGCAGCCATGGCAGCCGTTCACATTCGTCCAGTGCCAGTCCCATACCAGCTCCGTCGCCAGCTCACTCAGTTCACTCACATATTTCAGTCAATTAGAACTGTCATAATTCATTCTTCGGAGTTATTTAGTTGAGTTTCTTTGCTGCTTTTCATTTCATTTTGCTTTATACGTTCGTTCGTTCGTTTCGCTTTTTTTCCATAATTTATGGCTTCGCATATGATGAGTTCCAGAAAATTAAACAATTTTCCCCGTTTGGTTGTTGCTATTATTGCTGTTCTTCTTCTTGTACATACAATATTGTTGTGGCACATATGTATGTGTGTGCGTATCTCTACGTGCAAGTGTGTGTGTACATAGTTTGAGCAGAGCAAGCGATTTTTGAATTATGTATATCTACAATTTGTGCTCATTCCAGATACAGATCATTTTATTGGCAGCTATTTCTATTTTAACGTTCCGCCTTCGAAGCAGCCTCCCTCCCGCTGTCGCTTTTGACTTGTCACTCGCTTTAATGGATTCTCTATCGATTTGTATTGAACTCATAAAAAAGTCATATTGCCATAGTGTGGTTGTTGTCATGCTTTATTTTACAGTAATGTATTAATTTGCATTCAATTACAAACATTAAAATACTATTCAGAATGAAAAAGAGGGGGGAAAGGAAATGCTGCTGGAACACTTCTTAGGTTCAGTGTGTGATTGTAAATGCACTGAACTTTTTCTTAAATCAAACTTGACCGTTTTTAAAATCAAATTAACAGCCCTTTTATGGCGAGAGTCAGAATTTAACAATTTATATCAATCGATATTTTTGCAAAGAATATAAATATTTCTCGTATGAAATGGAAATTGCAATAAATTGTAACAAATAGTACCAGAATAGGATTGTATCTTCTTTCTTTTCCATTTCTGAATTCTATTCTACGATTCTTTATGAAATCAAATAGTCTCAGCTGAATTCATACTAGGCGTTTTTGAAATCATTTTGACTAATAGGATTTAAAGTTTTCTGTTTCTAAACTCAATTTGATTACTCTGAAATATTTTTCTGCATTTCGAAAATCAATATGACGAAATTCATTAGACTAAACTATATACAATTTGATCCTTTTAGAAATCAATTGCAATAATCTGCAATCAATTAATGCTTTTCTGAATTTAATTTGACTAACATGAAATCAATTTGTTTCTTTCTGAAGTCAATTTGACTAATCTAAATGCAGTTTGATTTTTTCTGAAATAAATTGAATACAATTTCATACTTTTAGAAATCAGTTGTAACAATATAAAATCAATTTGTTGCTTCCTTAAATCCCTTTGACTTATCTGAATACAACTTGACTCTTCCTGAAAAAACTTTGATTAAATCAATTTGCACATTGCTAAAATCAATCTGAAAATGGTGTATCAAAAATTTAAAGTTGCAAATTGTGGAAATACACTTTTAAGGTGCCTCTTAAATCCTTGTCTGTCATACTCATAAAATTTTAAATAACGTGCCTTTACGACTTGGAAGCTGTGCTCAGACTGTGTTGCTTCTTCTTTCTTATTGCTACGTTTTCCAACTCAAAGCAGTCGCATCAATCAGCCTTGAATAGAATCGTGGTTTTTTTTCCGCTAAAAAATGTCTGCTTTGAAGGCACACAAAACGCGTTAATATTTCATGCGGCCAGTCCAAATCCTTTAACAATGTCAAGCGACGGAATCGACCCTAAGGAACGCTGCAACATGAAGACGTTAACTTGGCTGTAGGCCAATGCCTCAACTGCCTAGAAGAGGCTGCCACAATGAAGACACAAGCGGCCGAAGTGGATAAAGTGGCAGCGGCGACTTGCACTTGCCACCACCACCACCAGCACGCTCAGCAGCTCAGGAGGGCAGACTCAATGGCTGAGCACTTTCCGTGATAAATGCCATGACAAACACGAAACTGTCAAGCATAATTTTTCAAATTGTAATTGCGTTATTATCAGAATCTCGCAACAGGCCACACAGTTGCAGATACAAGGCACCAGAAAAGGCACAGATACAGTCACATATTCATAGATGATGATGCAGGAACAATTGGCGCATTAATCTCGCGTCAGTTGCCGCAGTCGGGATATCAATGCTGGATCTGAAGAGGGCGACGCGGGCACGCGGAATGCGCTTCATTGCACAACACATGCTGCCATACACACACACACACACAAACATAGGCGGCTGCTTTTGCTGGTTCAAGGATTTTTGAAGTCGCCAAGAGCCTAAATAATAGAAATGTCAAAGTCTGACAGGGAAAGTGATGGCCTCAAGCGCGGCAAGCGCAGGTACCAGCCAGTGCGGTGAAATGGCGGCCAATCTTATGGGTATTTATTACTGAGTGTATTTGAATTTGAGTACTCGATACTCGTACGAGTGGCTACAATGAAGTATACTTTCGATGGAAAATTGTTTTACCCGATTTTCGTGCCATGGGTTAACTTGACTTAGCTCTGTGAATGACTGAATTTGATTTCGATTAGGCATTACAATATTTCGCGGCGGACCTAGCCAAACTGACAGTTCGATTTTTTTTATACTATGATATATACTACATATATGTTTATACATATATTCAAAAATCTTTATTCAAACAAGCTTTTAAGCTCTTAAATTTTTTTATATAGTAGTATAGTATATTTTTTTTAACCAAGTTTTGGAAATTCCAAACAATTACGAACTGCCAATTTTAATATTCAATTTTGCGAAGCTTCCAATTGGTATACCCAATAAGTATTCGATACTATTGCAACACTTGTACGATCCTTGCTTGATTGCGGCCTTTGCTGTGGCATGCTGTTTCAAATTTCTTCGCCGTCTCTACGTAGGAAGAGAGTTGAGTGGCAGCCAGCACTTACATAAGTGCCTACGCCTCAAGAGCCGATTATGCGTTTAAGATTAATCACTCGTAGAAATGCCTAATTAAATTACAAGATTTTGCGGCAGTGCAAGCGTACGAAAAGCGAAAAGGAAGGCAAGTGGCACTAAGCAGAAAAGGAAAATTTTGGCTGCCGCTCAACTTTTTTATTTTCTGGGCAGAGGAATTGTGGCTGCAGTGAAAAATCGCTCAATTAACGAAATCAAGTGGTCGGGGGGGCTTCTATTGCCAACTCACCAAGAGGTTAATGAGCAACGACGGCACGTACGACGAATACTTGTCTCTCTACCCAGCGCACGCTTGAGAGCATGAGCAGAATATGAGCTGCGCCAGTCTAAGATGTCTTCCATTTTGAATGAGCCATCACATTGCCAAGCAGCAAGAGGCAGCCGAAATCCTTTTACGGCACGCCGTGCAGCGTGTAGCTAGCAGCCTGATTGGCCAGCGGTCTGCATTCGCCACACGGCGGCATGAGATTCCATCATCACGAACGACGACGGCGGCAAGACATGCCGTGACAGCTCAATGCAGTGGACCGACCGGGCCGGCGAACGAATGAGGCGTGGAGGCAAGCCGCACAGCCTGCGGATACACAGCAGCAGCCAACAACAACAACAACAACAGACAGCGTAGCAAGCCAGAACCAGATTGTGTAGCTCCGTAGCAGCAAAAGATGGAGACGAACTTTGTAGATACAGCAGCAGATACAGATGCATACATACATATGCAGGCGCAGATACAGATACGCAGGGTCGAGGAATCCATCAATTTTTATGTCGTTCGCTTCAATATTTTGCATTGTTGTTGCTGTTGTTGTTGTGCGAGTATCTGCAGCTGTGTCGGTATCTTGCGGCTGCTTGGCTCTTGGCCTTCTTCCCTCTTTGTCTTTTGCCTTGCTTGCTCTCGTGCAATGCAAATCGAATTGTTTCGCTCAGATCCAAGCGGCGTTGCTGCTGATACGATTGCGGCTCCGTTGCCGTTGCCGTTGCCTTGGCTGCCAGTTGATTCCACCCCTTTTTTCATTGTTCTGTCCATCAAAATCCATGATGTTGTGTGTTGCTGACTGCTCGGCAAACGTTGCCACTTGGCTCCGACTTCGGCGCTGGCTCTGGCTCCAGATCCGTTCAACTCACCGTGGCTCAATCCGCTTCCATTCATTTCATTGTCATTCTGCTCTTCGCTTGCGTTGATTGCGTCGATTTTTAACTTTTTCGTTCTTGCCTTACTTTGTTGCTGTTGTCTCTGTATCTTTTGGATTGTTGTAATTGTCTTGCTGGTTGCTGTTGTTGGTCACGTAAATACTTGCGCAAATGTAAAGAATCTGTTCTTGCCATGCTTGGCACTAGAGAAGATGAGTAGAAAACGGAGATAAAACGTATGAAAATTGTAACTAACCAAAAACTATCTTTTCGAATGTGTAAGAATAAATGACGAACGACAAAACTATAATTTCTTCATCTATTTTAATTTGCATGAAATTCTAAACTATTCTGCAATGAATTAATGTTAACCGAAATAAAGATGAAAATTAATTAAATTACACTGAGAGAAAAAGACTTCATATCTTTCGTTCTTTCAAGTGCTTTGTAAAGCGCCAGCTCAAATATTGAAAAGCAACGGACGAGTATAGAAATGCCTAACTTCTATATTTAGTTGCTTAGATTTTCTAGAACAAATTTCGCTACATTTAAATAATTTCTAAAAAAAATGTTGAGCAAAATTTCCAAAATTTCTTTATTCATTTAATAATTTACAATTATAAAGTTTGCATTTTTTGTAAATATTCGTCTATGCTCTTCTATCGCTGACTTCAATTTCTTCATTTAATATAGAAACATTTGCTAATTTCCAATTGCGACAGAGACTAATAAAACTGACAGCGGCAGTGGGAACGGCAGAGATTTATGTACTTAATGTGGCTAATCTAATATTAATAAATATCTGAAATCTGCTGTCACTGCGAATAGTTGCGACGTGCCATTAAAATATATCAAAAATATAAGCATGACAGGTAATAAACATAATTTATGCGTGTTAAGGGTTGCAACGCATCCGCAGAGATTCAGAGTCAGCGCCACCGATGCAGCCAACATTGCCAGTCAGAACAACGAGCCATCAATGGAGCAGCATGGGCATAGAAGGTTTGCCGGCCATTTTTCCACACGTCGAATAATTCATTTTCCTATCAAAAATCACAAATCAAATTATGCCATGTGATGGTTATTATAATTTAATGTAATGTATTCGTCCTGGCGGCTCAAACACTATGCGCAATGCACTGCCTGTCTGCCTGCCTGCCGCCCTCTCTGCTCTTTTCTGCTGCTGCTGCTGTGTGTGTTTTTGGCAAATGCTCATTTACGCCGTTGCCCGAAAGGAATGCTGCCGAAAAGTGTCAAGGAAAAAGCGTCGTAAGCGTCCTGCCACCACCGCCAGCACACGCTGACAGTGTGAGCGAAAGGGCCAAGGCACGTCGCGTCGCTGTAACGAAAAACAGGATATTATTTTTATGATATCTGTGTCCAATCTGTTGATTTATTCCTTTGCACGAATCAGAGCTATTTTATTCAAAACGGACGCACGCATCGACCGGTTGCCGACTTCGTCTGCCCGCTGCCATTTGCCATTCGTTGTGGCTGTTTGTGTGCGCATGAGTGTGTGTGTGTGTACTTTCGTTTTCTATCGTTTAATTTCGTACAATTGAGTGATTTATTCACGTCACAAAATGTGAAGAATTATGGCCGCATTTGGCTGCCAAAATAAGTGTCGCTTGCAATCGCACCCCAGCAGACGCCCCGGGCACGAAGGCAGCCACAAAACGGAATTCGCAAGTTCAAAAAGGACACAGGCTCACTCACTCGTGCAAGCGCGTTTGACTGCTGCCGCTCGTCTGTCGTCTGTCATGCTGACTGACAGTTGTTGCCGCGGCAACCATGCTGGCGAGCATATCCTTGTGGCGTGTATGCGTTGTGGTGTTGGTGGTGGTGACCGCGTATCTGCCTTCTCACTTGCGCGCACATCAATGTTGATCTTAAATTTGTTGTGTTGTCCTTTTTTATGCCTTTCGAACCCTTAGCGAAATATCCTTACATTTAATTCCATTTGATTCTGCGTCACGTCTAGAAAATTACTGCCACTCGAGCTCGAATTAATGGCGGCGAGTATTTTCGCAAGAAAAAATTGTAAAGAAGGTGTTGATATAAATTCGGTTTTTCGTTAGCAGCGCAATTTTAATTAAATAAGTTTTAGGGGGTTATGCAAGAGTTGACTACTCGAAAGTAAGTGATTGGCTGCATTTAAAAAGCAAGGATCCATAATTTCTTTGAAAAATAATTTAAATTGATTATTCCTCTTTCTACTTCGTATTAAAAATTGAAATTCTGCACATAGTTTCTTCACTTTTCTCATGTATGTACATTATACACCAAGTTCGTTATCATATTCTTTTTGTAGAGAAGCATCATTTGATCTTAGTTGTATTGGAATTGAATACAAACAGAATCAATTTCCTTCCACGAATCATTCAATATAATATTATTTGATAATAGATTATTGATTACTGATTTCCGATTATTAATTACTGATAGTTGATTACTAGCATACAAATATCAATATTATGTGGTTCAATTTTGATAATGTTGGTAATGACGATCAGTTACTAGTTCTCTCTTAGGGCCAGTTTCACAGTGGATGTTTAAATCTAATTTGCGAATTGAGTTTAAATCTAGTTTAACTTTTCTTGAGTTTCACAGTGCATTTATTTAAATACGGAATAATGAATGGCAACTTCGAATATTTGACAATTGAAGGTTGACACAACTTGCCAAAAACATATGTTCAATTGTTCAATTATGGAGGCAGCGCGAGCTAAAAATTTTTCGTCGGCCGAAAGAAGTGAATTATTGGATATTGTGCAAAGAATCCACAGTTTATATTATTTATAATACTACGGGATCATTTATATGTGCTATACCATGCAGTTTTATGTTTAATTTGATCTCTTATAAATTGCAATATTGTCGACGCAGCTTGCTTGCACATCCGAAATCAGCTGTTTATTTGTTTTCGATTGCAACTCTGTGCAGTACTTAAATACCCACAACCGGCCATTTAAATTGTATTTAACTTCCCACTGTGAAACTGAAATTCCCTATTTAAACTGCAATCAGAGTTTAAACATCCACTGTGAAACTGACCCTTAGTAATATTTTATCATTGTACTCATCTTGCATCCTTACACACACATATGTAAATTTATATTTTTTATGGTTCCAGTCTAGCCGAAGGCCTTAGCTGCCAGTGCTACTAATCTAGTTTTAAAAATTGTAATTGTATTACCTTTTTTAAATAAATAATAATAATAATAATCTCTTAGTAATATATTACCTAAGCTTTATGCCTATATTTTTCAGTGTTCATAGCTGAATTTATATCCTTTGTACTATCGACTTTTTGCTAGCCATAGTGTAATTATATACATATACATATGTATATATATGTGCATGTTCTAGTGCGTAAAGTGCATGTAAACCATGTACTGAAAAAAATTATATATAATGAAAATCAAGCCTTATGTAGAAGTTCTGTCTGTTCTTTTTATAATTTCAATGTTCAAAGCATCATTGGCTCAAAATTGTTGCTATACATTAGCTTGTCAATATAAAGATTCGTTGTTGTATTTTTCACTTAAAAGCCATACAAAAAGAGAGTCTTCATTTCTGCTGACATTAATGAGATTTTTATTAAGCAATCGATCGAACTAAATGCAGAAAAAGTAAATCCAACGACGCTGGAAATTAAATCAAACGATTGGCTGAAGCTTGAGTCACTCACGCAAGCTGAACTGACTTACTATGCCCAAAATGACATTTTACAGATCAACGACATGATGCAGTGCTCCTCATAAGAAGTGGAAAGTCGTCGATTGGAGTGGCCATTGTCGACCGCTGCTCGAAGACAGGCAAAGCAAGATGGCTGCTCGCATGTCGGCATGACATTTAATGTGTCAAATAAGGGTAACTCGCCATGCGAAGGGCACAGTCAGTCGTTGATTGTGCATTGCTGATGTGATGGCTTGCCACTCTTCCTTCCCTTACCTCCGCTGCCCCACTCTGCTCTAGCGCGCTGCATCGTTCTATGCGGTGATGGTGATGCCAAACGATTTTTATGTGAATTTGATATCCGGTTAAACGCGCTTCGGCGGTCGCTCTATCTGTTGTCTGTAGCGCTTAATGTTTGTATGCGATTGAATGCGTTTATGTGTGTGTGTGTGCGTGTGTGCCGTTGTGGTGTGCGTGCGTACATAAATCTGTCACTTTGCTTTCTTCTCGCTTTCTTCTGCCACTCTGCGTGCATTCGGGCCTGTCAATTCACACAAAAATTATGATCCTGAAAAGTAGATTATCCTTGATTTATAGCCACATCGCAACACAACGCAACGCAACGCTCGAAAGTTGAAAGTCGGCAGTGAAATTGCATATGTATTTGTGTATCTGTGTAGCTGTCGCTCTGTATCTTTTGTGCTCTAGCATGTGTTTCGCCGCCGTTCAATTCGTCTTCCAATCTTGGAAAATGTTTGCCAGTTAGTTTTTGTTTTGTTGTATCTGTCTGTCTGTCCGTTCGTCTATCTGCGCTGGCTTGACATTTCTTTAGAAATTTCTATTTTGTGTTTAATGTGACATTCTTTCTCATTCCCCCCCGACTTGAAGGCATTATACAACCCTCACTTGCCGCTTCGAGTGAAAGTATCTGTATTTGTTGTATTGAAATTTGTGTGGATCTTGATGCGCACGCATTATTTCAGGTTTCCCAAGGATAAAGCGACGCAATGGAGGCTGCAGCGCAATGAAAGTGATAATAAATAAAACCAAACCAAATGATATAAAATAAAATTAAAATCGAGCCATTTCAGCCAATTGAATTATGTGCATGTGAAAGTGTCATTTGAGCACACATACACACACACACTAACACATGCATGCACAACATTCTGTTCAAGTGTTTGATAAGGCAAGCATTTTTTTGAAGCAAACAGTTTGATGGAATTAATTGTCTCTCAAAATGATGGTGCCATTAGAATGGGGCATGACATTTTCAATATGAGCATGAGAATTCTAAAAATCATATAAATACACACACACTTATATTTTGCTTTTTATAATGTTGCACTTTTTTAGCATGGTTTGCTAATATTATTTAGAGTATTTCTATGAAAATTGCTTTCGTTTTTCGAAATCCTTTTGTCGTTTGTTCTGATGTGCATACAAAATTAAAGATAAAGTTTCGAATGGAACTGGGTTTTGATCGATGCCTATTCCATAAGCATTTTGCCTTTACAATAGCCATAATATTTCCAAATTTTTAACTCTGTAAGAAATGTTTGGATGTTAAAATGTTTGTCGATATAAATCTGTAAAATCAAATATTTTCATTGCAACGAAAAAACCACATTCGACGTTCTTTTAAAGTTTTTTTTCAATTGAAGTAATTTTTTCAGAAGTAATTTTTTCCTGCGCAATTTATGTCAAGAGTTTTGCCATCGAAAACGAATTTTGATGGAAATTGTAGATGGATAGGTAGTATAGAAGAGGTATTATGTATTAATAAATGTATTTATTGTTTAGGCTCCTCAGATTTTCTGTAAAAGAAAGATTATAAAAATACATACTCTGAAAATTAGGCAGTTTTATTAGAATAATGACGGTGAAAACTTTCATAAAACGGAAGGAATCTTAAAAGTGAGGCAAAAATTCCGATTCACCACGTTTTACAATTATCTAAACCATCTCTCTAATTTTACACTCTTTACTATTTTACTTTTACGCTACACTTTTTTAGATGTTACTAGTGCGCATCTTTTTTACTTAGATGCAATGCTCATTTGCTTCGGCATTTAATGCCATTCTAATTGCAAAAGGTAGCATAACTTCCAGCAAACAATTCTAATTCATATGCAAATGCAAGCCATTTTAAATTAAAGTGCTGTGTATAATTTCATGGTATCGACTCCTTATTATAACGTACAGCTGCTCATTAAGCAATAAATTATATCAGCTCACATTAAGATTGAATTTCAAATGTAATATGGGAATATTATATGAAGAAACTAGCATAAATTACAAATTTCAAATTAGGAGCATACAATTTATGCCAATAATACGAAAGAAAAGAAGGGAAAATAGTTGTAGGGAAATCATAAATTTCCCAAAAGATAGTAACACATTTGAGAGTGAATTTTGGGGGCCGCCGGAAATGTGCATCATAAAAATATTAAAAACTCAGTTGAGAAATGCTTTTCAAATAAATTTGAAGAAGAATGTCAAGTGAGGCAAGATCAAAGAAAGGTCGTCGTTCCACTGCATTAGAAAGGCAAGCCGGCAACTGTTGCCAGCAGCACTTCACTGCTGCTTGGCGAGGTCATAAATCTGATAATTTTCCTAGGAGAAAGAACAAAAACAGTCAAAATTTCTATAGCAGCATTTTTCTCAATTTGTTGCTCAAATGCAGGCAGCCTTCAGCAGTGTAAATCGTCATCATAATTTTCATATTTCCACATGGCGGCAATAAAGCAAGCAGCGATGCCGCACAGCGTCGTTGTCGGCAAATATATGCCGAGGGAGTCAGCAGGGGATGATGTGGCCAATTAGTTTATTATAGTAGATTCTTCATTGAAGATATTTTTAAAAATTTTCAACGAATCAACTGAAGCTTGTTTGAAAATGCAATTTTATCAAAATTGTACAAATACTTTTTGTTAACGAAGCTTCTTTCCAGAAAACTGATTCCTCATGAGTTTGGATTTTCGCATAGAAAACGAGGAAACCCTCTGAACGCATCAGCTATGAAGTAACTAGGCTCAAATGACAAGAAATAGTTGAAAAAAATTTTGGAGCTACTTATGACTGAATTTTTGGACTTTCTCAGATCGCTATATTGTACATTAGACAGGCCAAACAGTTTTATTAAATAGCGCAGACTTTTTCGTAGAATTTTGAAGCGCTGATATCGATTTCAACTGAATTGCTTCATTACATCAGGTTTCTGAGAGACTCGAACCCAAAT
Organism: Neria commutata; assembly: GCA_963457695.1. Classification (NCBI taxonomy): domain Eukaryota; kingdom Metazoa; phylum Arthropoda; class Insecta; order Diptera; family Micropezidae; genus Neria; species Neria commutata. Next base: position 54,737,423 of record OY735246.1, read on the forward strand.
GTAAAAGAATATTGTTCGCTTTAAATTTGAGTTCGGAAAATTTCTTTATAAAACTCCTGATGGATTCTTATATACCTAAACTTTTATGCTGTTCCTTTATTTAAAATTTTTCATAATGAAAGCTGCGCTGAATTCGAATGAACTACTTGATCATGGCTGCTTTCCGAGAGGACTCAAAACTAAATTAGTTCGCTTTGAGTTTTAGTTTGGAAATTTCCTACACAAAACTTCTGACGAAATTTTAAAGTCCTTCTATCCTTAACCATCATTCAAAACTTGTCAAAACGAAAGTTTTCGAAATCGTCACATTTTGCAAACATGTGCGCTGTAAACATTTGAGAACAAGGATACGCTGATATCCCTTTGCTTACGACTCTGCTGCCACTGTGGCCCTGGCAATCCAACACACGTTTGTGTGCGTGCACGCTGTTAGCTTCGTTCTGCCGTATTAAACGGCAAGTGATCCTTGCCATGATTTACGAGCGTCCTGCTGCTTGTCGTCGTCGTGAACGCGCTCTTCGTGCTTCGTGCGTCCTTTCACTTGAAGCCTCGCTGATGCAAGTTGCCGCAACTGTCAAGCGAGCAAATGTCAAACTGTGCGCGCCTGCGCAGCATGCCCTTCCAATGTCAAAAGGATACCTTCTGTGTCCGTTCACTTACTTTGTATTAGCGCAAGGAAAGCAAAGAAATTTGCCTAATTTGAGTTGTCGGCATATTGTTGTTGTTGCTACAGCGAGCCCAGTCAAAGGTCTGCCGTGAAGAAAACGTGACGCAATGGCAATGCAACGTCTGCTGACACAGCTCATTTGGAAAATTGTTGCTGCTTGCGAACAACAGCCCGCACACACGCATACTTCCAAAGACAATTGCTTCCATCAGGCTGATGCTTCTCGGCATTTGATGAACTACTGCAGCAGGCAGCGATGGGCTGCAGAGAAAGCGGACGATGTTAAATAAAATAGAATGACATAAAATATGACCGAAAAATATGAACTCCTTTCGGCTGCTTTACGTCGACAAAGTCAACCAAGCTGAAAATGGGAATGCCTGCTGCAGATGTGTGTGTGTTTGTATGTGCATGTGTGTGTGTGTGTGCGTATGGGCGAAAAGTCCGTCTGCCGCTTGTAAATCACTCAATTTTTGACATTTTTAAATTGCGTGACATTGTTTTATTACGTCTCTGTGTGTATGTGTGTGTGAACGCTTTTGTGTGTGCAATAGTGTGTGTGTGCGTCAGGGTTGACGTGTTGTTCGTCTGCTCTGTCTCTGCCTCGACTTTCCGTTGCTCATTCTCGCCGTGCTGCCTTTTTTTGTTGGCAGCGTGTTAATTTCGATATAAAGTCTTTTCATTATTTTAAGTTTCGATGCAGCCGCCATCTTTTGCTCGTTCTGTCATTCTGGCATGCCGCGTCGCCGCGCTGCGCTGTGAGAGGTGGATTTTATTGTCAAAATTTGATTAGTTGCTTTCGATTTTTGTCTTATTTTTATGGCTCTAATATGCGGCGGCTTGTTTCATGCCATCAATTCTGCGTTTGGTTTATGCGAAGTGATATCGAAAAATACTTTTTGTAGAATATAAAACTTTTGGCTATGCGTATCCATACAGATATGCAAAACAGTTTCTGATTTTCTTATAAAAATTTAAATTGAAAAAATTTTCAAAACGATGTCAACTTTACAACAGGCAAATTTCAGATTTCACCTAATGAATTTTGTAATAAAAGATACTAGAGCAAATGGATGAGCTAATGGAATCGCTCCAAAAACTTAAATAAATACTATCTAATGGCAACTTGAAGGTTCGAAACTTGTAGGTGCCATTAATCTAAAGGTTAATCAGCCACGAATGGAATTCATATGAATTTTCCACTTTCTTACAGTTGAAAGTCTTATAGAAAATATTGCTTATAATTTTAAAAGTGTAAGGAATAACTTTTTATTTAAAAGTCTGTAAGTGTAAAAAAAGTTTTAATTGCAATATACAACTCCAAAATTTGCTACAGAACCCCACACAGTTCTGCAGTTTGCTACCAATAAGTACACGTAATGCAATTCAATCAGTAAATAATCAATATAGCTCTAAATCAGCTGACATAATTTATAGTAAAACCGTAGTGTAAATTGCATCAAACTAGCAGGCCAATGCTGCTCCACACTGAAAAGCCATAACTTGACAACAGAGAAGTCATGACCCTTTCAACTTATGAATTTTCAATTTTCAAAAAGAACAGTCACTACTCAGTCGATGCCAACGGGCGTTTGGTCGGTTGCCCACCACTCGCCAACAGACGCCAAAGCCTCCACAGACTCCAACATGCAAGAAATATTATTATAATTTAAAGCTTGGCAACTCACTCAATCCAAATCAAAATGCAGAGAAAGGCTTAATCGCTTTTTGGCTGCATAAATCAATCGAATTTATTGACCATTTTCTGAGGTCCATGACAAATGCACTGCAAGAACAACAACAACAACGTGAAACAAAATCGTCAATATAAGAGTATGAATTCAAATTAATTGAGCGCAAAAGCATGAAAGGCAACGAAGATGGCGAAGGGGTCAGTCAGATAAACGAAATTGAGTATATAATAAAAATCGATTAAAATGTGGCAAGAGGCTGAGCAGCAGAAGGAAGCTCAAGTCGCGCAAACGCACGCAATCGATATCAAGAATTCGAAAGGGAGCACAAAAGAAGCAAGCGAGTTTAAGACGGGTTATGTCGACTGAGTGATAAGCTACAGAAAGTTATGAAATTGACCTGGCATATGGAAAGTAGATATTGAAATTAGTATACCATATACATTTTTGAAAAATTCAAAGAAAATGTGTCTATGTATTTATATTTATTCACCCTGCTTTGGGCACCGGGTCACTGCGGCGTGTTCGGAAACGTAAAAGTGTTCGATGAGTCCACACAATGTTGAGTTCTGAAGACCGCTTTCTGGATTCGACTAAAGCAAGGCTTCTTCTGAAGCAAGGCTAGCGAAAGAGAAGCCAAGTTCAATCCAAGAAGGTATTCCATTTGAAAGTCGACGAAAGACGGTGAAAAAATTTACGATGAGAACAAGGCATATCATTGCTTGAAGTCAGGAAGCGGAAGAAGACACATGCTGCCTGAGGCCGACACCTTCTATAATCTATATTGGCTATATAAGTAAGTAAGTAGTGCAGTCCCGCTTAATCGCGTATACAGACGAAGCTTGGCTAATTTCTTCTTCGATTTTAATCATGTCAATATTGGCGCAAATCTTTGTGGTTAATACGGAAGATAGTTGAAAAAGATTACAACAAGAAAGAAGAAAAGGTCGCAAAAGAGCAGCTGCAGTTTGGCGCCTTCCTGCAAGTTTTTGTAAGGCAAACATGTTTCAGGCATAAAATATAACAGTTCGAATGGCAACTTAAATGACAGCAATCAAGAGCCAGAGCAATGCGGAAGACTACGTCAGCTGATTGGTGCATAGCTGGATCAGTTTGTTGATTTTTTATTTTGCAAAAGCTATTTTGGATTGAGGGAACATATTTGCGTATGGTAACTAAAATTAAATGCAGGCGCACTGCCACGCTGAGTCGTCTCGTTCATGGCGACAGCACAGATGAGTGGCATGCGGCAGCCGACGGAAAGTGTCTGGGCGAGAGTGTGCTACGTTCGAGTCGCTCGATTTGCGATTATTATGACGGCAAATAAATTGTGCATGATTACTTGATTGTCGATTTATCTATTCACACGCACTCGCAGCGCAAATGTGTGTGTGTGTAAGAATGTATCTGTGTAGATACATGGCCAGTGCGTTGTTATAATGCAGATTGCGCTTGCTGAGTTGCTCTGAAGGCGACTGCGGCTGCAAACTGCAAGTGCCAATGAAAATTGAAAGCAACAGCAGCAGCTGTAAATTGCTAAAAGATATGAAAAACAGGTTCATGGAAGACTAAAATTTCAACATGTACGTAGCCGAGCTGTATATACTTAATGCATTATAGCGCTCTGTGACAAGCCAAAATAATATTCTCGAGTCACTATTTCTTCTTCTGTACTGTTACTGGAGGCTCAGAGGGGCAGCACTTCCTGCATACCTAACCATTTCTGCTTGTGGTTCTCTCTCTCTCTCTCTTCATGAACTTGAATAATTTTTGTTTCAAAGACTTTACCCTTAACATTGGTCCGCGGAATTGAAGTGTCATCTATCACTATGCTCCTCTGCTCATACTACTACATGCATTACAAAGTATGATCGTTGGGGTCATAGTGGATGATAGGGTGTTAGCCATTGCGCCAACTGGGAACGGCTGCGTTGGAGAATCCGGCAGTTACTTAAGTAGGCTTTCGATATTGAAAATTGTTGCTTTTTAAAAATTCAAATAATATTTATATAGTGCGGAAAGATCAGTCTGATTACTGTAAACAAGCGGAATATCCGACTAGTGGGAATGGCTTCTATAGGCTGAAAAACGGTTCAAACATATTTTCCGGAAAATATTGCAAAATTAGTTATTTCTACGCGACATGATGAAAAACGCTTAAATAAATTTTTGCTAATTTACATCTGCAGCCGTGGCCATTGTTTTGCACATGCAAACGCTTCACACGGATAATGGGGCCAATCTGCTTCACAGCTCGGCGCGAGGCGGCATCTCGCAAACACTCCACATGCACGCGAGTATTTATCGCATCTCATTTGTTGCGCGTAAGCAGGCAGTGAGGCCGGGCACTCTTTCAGATTGCTCAGCCGGTTCGGGCGGCTTGCCGGCAGCTTGTTGTCTGTTGCTCGCCAGGCACCTACACGGCGCGCTGTGACGCTTACATGCCGCCAGCGCCGCCGCTGCTGCCACCACCACCACCAGTCATGCAACATGCGGCTGCCACGTCGTTGATTATTGCAACTGCGGCTGCGTGAGCAACTGTGCCGGCAACAAATGGCGTGGCAGCAGTTGCTCATCTGTCAAGTGCTGCTGTTGCTGTTGCCGCTGCCATGCCAAGCCGTCGCAATGCCTTCTGTTGCATGATGACTCCTAACTCATTTTCTCCTCCGTAAGAGTTTGGCGAATTTGCAGCGCCGATCGCTTGGACAACAACACGCTCAAAGCGGTGCAAGGGGGGGGGGGGGGGGGGGGGGGAATTAGTAAGGTGAACAGGCTATTGCATTTATTTGAAGCGAAACTTACTTATAAATTGGAGACTTGGAAACAAGATTGCTGGTCTTGGGGATTATTCTTCTTTGTTGTGAGTCGAATTTCTGAATGTGCTGAATAGAAAATAGCAAAAAGAAAATATGCGGCAATATAAAATAACAAAATTATATAAACCAGCAACAGAAAGTAGGCGCTAATATAGGAACGGCTTGAGCTATCTTCAAGCTGACATCTTTGTGACATTCTCATCGAGTGCTTTAAAATAAATGGTATATCATTTATTATTGTACGATTTGTAGATCGTCTGGAATAAGCGCAGATTTCTTGAATAATAATATACGTAAAAGATTTCGGAATTTCGTTTGAACTTTTCCACAGTTAAGAAAATGGTATGGCATTTTCTTGAAATTCATTTTGATTGAAATTCATTTCAGTAATTCAGCAGATAGTTTTGAGTCAATGTTGTAATATTCTTTTCGAAAAAGTATATCTGTCAAAATTGCGCTTCTTCAGGGCTGAAAATTAAGATATTTTTTATAATATTGGTATTTTATTCTAGCGGGGTAAAGTTTCTGATTGCTGTCCGATTGGAGTTAGTCAGGGTTGACTCCCGAAACTGTTGACGATGCTCGCAAACGTGTTTCGTTATAGCTTTTGGCATCACCTATTGGCCATATGGTCACCTTAGGTGATGGCTGCGGTGGCGGTGGAGGCAGTGGCCATGCTGATCGCCTGATGTGTGTGCGCATACGTGTCAGTGTTCGAATGTAGCCTCCATATTTGTTGTTGTTGCTGCTGGTTTTTTTTGTAGCTGCTGGGCTTGTTGTTGTTGCTATTGTTGTTTCTGTTGTTGCTGCAACAGCAATCATCTTTTCATGCTTTGGCCACTCGTACGGGTCGCTGTTGATTGTGTCTGCCTTCTGTGTTTGTGTTGGTGTATGCGTGTATACGTGTGTGTGTGTGTGTGAGTGTCTGTGGCACCAAGCAGCGGCAGCATTTGCTACCTGCGGATCAATCGGCCATAAATTAGCATTTGAGTAAATTGCTTAAATTCGTTATTGGGAATTAGGATCCAATGAGCTGACGGTCCTCGGCGTTGTTGTTGCCGCTGTTGTTGCTGGTGCTGCTGCTGTTGCATGGTGGTGTTGCAGCCATTGCTGCCAACATGCAGCCACAGGCAGCTTCTCAACTGCGCGCTGCGTTTGTTGCATTTCAGTTGTTTTCCTTCACTCTTCTCGCTGTTTGTGTATTTTTCTTCGATTATTTCATTTGGATTTTTATGTTAAGCTCGGCGATATTGATTGATTTATTTTTGTTTAATGGAGAAATTGCTCGCCGTTGCGCTGGCAGGTGGTGGGGTGAGCGTTTCGGAGTAGACGTGCAGCATGCTGGGCATGAAAGATATGAGCTGGGCAAATGATTTCTGTAAATTTGAAATGAGCAATTTTTCTTTTATTTTTATGCATGTTATATTTATGCAATTTATAAGCAATAAACTATAAACCAATTAAAAAAAATGTTTAAAATTAAAATCGCATTATTGTGAGCGGAGACGAAATTTCAATTAAAGTATTATGGCTACTTGGATTAATAAATTTTAGTGTGTTGGATTGCGAGTCAAAAATTTATTAAGTAAAAATACTAAACACGATATTATTTTTGTGGCGCTTAGGTACACCAAAATATTCTACTCCTTCTTCTCTTCAAAGTTTTCTGAACAATAACACATTGATTATATTTCCATATACCACCAAACAATGAATAATTCGATTTGGGAAAAAAAACTTTCATATAGCCCGGATATAGCAGAATGCATTTAAGATATTATATGAAGACTTGTCTCATTCTGAATGCGCTTCGATATCAAATACAAGATTTTAATATTGCGCAAAATCTTAAAAGATAAAACTATCATGTTACCAATAAAAAGTGTTTTCAAAAGCGCAAAGAGTTGTTGGAAAAGATTCCTTCTAAATAAACTTAATTATGGAATACATAGAGCGATGAGATGTGCTTTAATAAAAATGATTCTTTCCTTCGAAGTTAAAATTTCCACTACGGGTAAAGCTGTCTTTTTCAGTGAAAGGAAGACGTACAGAAGAGTTCGTTGAGGAAGCTGAAGACTGAACACAGAGCGCTTATAAGAAGTGCATCGAAGATGGAATTTGCGCTAGAAGGCATCTATTTTGGGAGTGATAAAAAAAGTTGGTCAATAATACAAAACGTAAGTATTTTATTTAAACGGTTTTAATTTTTTCTGAAAGCAAGTTAGAAGTCTGAGAATTATTTCCATTATTTCAAACTGCAGTTGCATCATTTCAAAATATTCTATATCAACTCATTACTTTTGAAGGTTCCTATTAAATATTATTTTAATTTGAAGTCTAAACTGAATTTTGTAATTGCAGAAAATTTTGTATCTTAAAAGCTAAATTTAATTTTTAATAATTTAAATAAAAAGTCCGTAGTGTAGTGGCAAGTAGCATGTGGCATGCACCATTCGCATACACATCTTGCCACGTGCGAGTATCTCAAGCGGCAGGTCCATTGTGCAAATCGCTAGTGACAGCCAAGGAAACGCTACGGCTGCACTCATGTGGGTGGTTGCCACAGCAACGCCTTGTGGTTCCTCGATTCGTCTGTCTTTCTCTTCGTCCGTTCGAATTCCATCAGACGCTTGCTCGTTTGGCAAATGTCAATTAAATCGGTGCACAAGTGAAACTTGTTGTGCGCCGCCGCCCCTCAACCCTCGCTGCAGTTGCTGCCATCTCATTGTAGTCGTCCAAACTATTCTGCATGCTGCAGTTGCACGTGTGTATGTGTGTGTGTGTTTTTTGACGTTTGTGTCGCGCGCGCGTTTCCTATATCTGAGCGGCGGTCTCTTCGTCCGTCCAACTGTCCACGATTTTGTCGCTATTCCAAACACTCACAGCGACCATTGGCAATTGTCACTGCAACAAAGTGCATTCGAATATCAATAACCCTTCATTGTGTGCCCACACCCTTGCCCTTTTGCTTTGGTTTCTCAAACCCTCTTGCCATTTGCCAACGATTGTGCCATAGTCCTTGCAATATGCGAGATTTTGCACAAAATGTGTCAACGATAAGCGCTGATGCCTGCCGCACAGTCTGCCATTATGCCCGCAAAGTGGCACGTACACGTAGAGAAATTTTGTAATACAACCAAAATAAAAGTAGAAGTGAGTTGAGATTCTTTTCTTTCCACCATTTCGATTATACAAACCTTTTTTTTGGTTGAATTTACATTAAATTTGAAGTATTTTTCACCAACAAAATATTTATAAATTCATTTGATCAAATCGAGTTGAGCGAGCTTCGAAGCAGGCCTCTAAGGGACTGGATTCGAAAAGTCTTTTTCACCAACAAAATTTTTATAAATTCATTTGATCAAATCGAACTGAACGAGCTTTAAAGCAGGCCTCTAAAGACTGGATTCGAAAGGTCTTTTTCACCAACAAAATTTTTATAAATTCTTTTGATCAAATCGAGCTGAGAGAGCAGTCCTCTAAAGACTGCATACCATAATTCGACATCTAAGAATATGAAGCTATTCTCTCGGTGCACTTGTGCCTGTTTGCTATGACCGAGTGGCGCAGGCCGAGCTGGCTTTAAGCGCGCTGTTGCCGCTCTCCCCGCTCTCCCCGCCGCCGCTGGCTAGTGTAAATAATAAATGTGTGAGCTGCCAAATGCTGCTGCATTTGAATGTTGCAGCGGAGTGCCGGAATGAATGCAGGCGGCATGAATGAATAAATGCAACGAATTGCCGGCGATTGTTGCACCTTGTCGTTGTTGTTGCTGTTATTATTATTGCTGCCGCACACTGAATTGCAGCAGGTATTGTCTGTATTTATGGTCACTGTGCCGTTCGTTTCTGTCATTGCAGCGTGTATCGCTCTCTCGATTCGAGATAAATTATGAGTTCGTCGATTTGCTGCATTTTGCAGTTCGCTATTTTGCGCGAATTCAAGTGACAATTATGTCTTTGCCACATTGTGTGCTGTTGTTGTTGTGGCTGCTGTTGTTTTCGCTGTTGCCATTGTCAATTTGAAGTGTTGAGAGCATTTCGGCAATACGATGCAGTTGCAAGCAATTATTGCAACATGTCGCTGTCGTTTTTTGGTTTGAAAGTTATAATTTCCGACTTGCAACATTCAAAGAAGTAAATTAATAGACGACAGATCATGCTTAGATATTGGATAACATGTCTGCACCGAAATTATTTGCCAGGTATTTTATAATTTCTTGTACGTAACGAATATAAAGAAACAGCTGAGCTGATATTCTTTGTCAGATGTTCGATGGGTTAGTAAGGACCAGGTGTATGGTTAAGGTGGCTTTAGTAATCTGTATTTCGGGTTTTGTAAATGTAATCGGTTTAAGCTGGACGGCGTTAGAAAGATAAGTTTTTGTACTAAGAAAAGTTTACATACAGCTTTTTGATTGCCGCACCCAGTTTTGTTTGAGCGTGAATCAAAGACGAATACCAGCAGAGAGAAAATCCGCCATATTTGACAGTTTTTCTTCAATGAAGGCGAAAAAGCAAGCCTGGCGGCTGAAAATGCGAATAGTGTTCAGTCGCCAGAAGCTGCGGGAGCTTGGTTTGTAGATTCTTATGCATTCACTTTATAATTCGGGCCTGCTTGCAAGCTATTGCCTGTCTATGGCGAATGCTTTTGCCAATGAAAAAATTTCCCTCGAGAAAAGCGTGTGAAAATCCACTGTGCCGCTGTTTGGCAATAAGGTTAAGGATTTCTCTGATAGCGCCATATTGGAATTATCTTCAAAATCCCAACAAGTTATCGAACAAACTGGTGCAAATTTTTGCTAAATTGCATGTTATTGCAGTATATAATTGCTACATTAATTGCTAACAAGTAAATTTTAGTTTGCTACAATATACAAGCCACTAATTATTAAATTATCAATTAAAATGCTGGCGATTTATCTTGTGGCGCGCGATCGTATCAGACACGCCCATAACTGCATGCTTACCACTAAATATGCGCGCGAGCGCCCAAGTTTTGAGCAGTGATTTGCAAAGCCAAAAAAATTCCAACAACAACAACAATAAATATGACAGCAGCAGCACACCAAAAAGTGGTCGCGCCAGCCTGCGAAAATGGACGCTCGGACATAGCAGCAATAATTGTCACAAATTGAAGTCATGTTCTGATTTGCGGCTTGTCATGTCGGAGAACGAGTGTCGCAGGTGCAGCGACTTATGGCCGCCGCTTTTGAAAAGCTGCATGACGCTTGGAATTCGAGAATTTTTAGAGATGCCAAATTTGTTGCTGGCACATCGTACAGAGAGACAGACAGACAGACAGACAGGAAGACAGACGGGCAGCAACACCTTGTGCCCCCCATTTCCAATGCCGAGTTTTCTCCGCCGCCACATGAACACCTGTTCACCTGTTGGCCGTCAGTGGATGCACTGCGTTGGCTGTGCCGCGACTTTCACCTGCGCTCGAAGTGTGGCCAAAATCATTTGTCAACCTGGCGGATTGGCGAAAATCTGTTGCCTTATTCTGTGTTTGCATGTGCCAGCAATTTTACGCATGTGTCAAGTCTTTGAGCCGGCAGCCGGAGGCTGAAGACTACGAATCACTACTTCTTCTTCTTAAATATGCACATGCGCGCAGTCGTGCGCACTCAAAGATTAGTTGTTTCTGCAGTTGCAGCGATAGTTTCCTTATTTTCATAACCTACAATCAAAAGGTATATGCCAGTCATTTGATGTTGCCACTTTTCAGCTTATATGAATACTAAGTGGTAGTGACTTTCTCAGCCCATCTGCCTCGTTGATGTTTAGGCGATTTTAAAAAAAAAATTCTGAAGGAACTTAACAAACAGACGGATCACTACTTTGAGAACTCCTAAAACAGAACCCTAACTGGTATCGATAGGGACCCAACAGGGTCTATGCGTGGCCTTTCTTAGGCAACCAGATCAACCTAACCTAACAAACTTCTGTATCTCTCAATATGTTTAACATACATATGTACATATTTCAAATAATGTAGTCCTTTCAGAAATTTGAGGTTCTGTTCAAATCAAATCCGTATTAGCCAATAGCAGCTGATTTTACATCTCTGTTAAGCTTGCGTTCGTTAAATGCAAATTTAAAGCATTTAGCTATGAAAAAATGCTTAAAATGTGCATTAAATGCTCAACATAAGCTCAGCATAAGCTTATATTCTGAAGTGTATATCGATTTTTCTTTGCCTGAAATTGAAATGCAGTTAAAAAATATTCGATTAAATTATATTAATTTTTTTCCGAATTTGGTTCAGAAACGTCAACCTCAACTTTCCTTTTCAGGCTTCAGATAAAAAGATCGACCAGGCATAAAGACGTTGTTGTAATTATATAAATCATGAAATTAGTTACATTTATTTTAAATGGTTTATTAACATGAGTGCTTCTCTGCTTCTCCACTTCTTCGAAGCCGCGTCAAAATGCGTGCCCGCGTGAATTTACAAGCAGCAGCGACGGCAGCTGAAGGCAACAGGTTGCTTTCCGCTTTAAGGTTACGGCTTGTTCGATTATTTGCAACAATTTTCACAGAGGCGCGCCACATACGGAGTGGCAAAGAGCGAGAGGAAAATCACGCCACACAAAAAAAGAAGGAAAAGTTGCGAACATGCAACTTCGCACATGGAGAGGAAGCATTGAAATGTCCACGTCCGCTGCGAGCCTTTCCGCTGAGCTTACGCGAAACAATAAGCTCAGCGCGCTATGGCATAGGGGGGGGGGGGGGGGGGGGGGAGGGGATATGTAGCCAGTGGCACTGTGGGTAAAGTAGGCAGTTAGACAGCATTTAAGAAAAACTGGCAGCACCTGAGCAACAACAAAGTGCTTGCCAGCGCAATGGAGCAATGGGAGGAAGAGGGCGGGGGGCGACGCACATTTGCAGTGAGCAGCCACTTGGCAGTCGACGGTTGCACGGTAGCCCAACGGGGCAGCGACTGCGGAGCGCATGAAAATGCTAGCTGCAGAAGCCAGCGGCTGTTTGTTGGGGAAGGGGAGGGGGGAACGCGTGGCGCGAATGTGTCATTTGCAGCGAACATGCATTTTCCGACTGCAGTACAAATCGCTGCTTCGCACGGCTGCAACTGGCCCCGGCCGGAGGCATGCGACGGTATCTAATGCAACAAAGACGCGAGCAAATGTGCCCGGGGAGGGGAAGCAGGTGGCGGCAAGGCGCTGTTGCGCTGGTGCGACTGGCATCGACATGTGTCATGCAAATTAAACGCACATGTCACAGCGTCTTATGCCGGGCTGGGTCTGCTGCAGGATTGCCGGTGTGTTGCAGGGGAGAGACTGACTGGCGGTGGGGTAGGACACTATGCTGACATATCGTTCGGTTTTTTGTAGTCATTGGTTTTGTCGGCAATGTAGACTATCTCGGACTATAGGTACAACTATTTTTTGTATTTGCTAGTGCTGTTAAAGTAGCGAGTACCTTTTTACCAATGCTTTGATAGTTTGAATAAAAACCTTTCGTTATTGATAGCAAAAATGTTTCGTTATACATTTCATTGCCAACAAAGAGAAAGCATAAATAAGTTCCACAGAACAGTTTTGCGATACAACGAAGGTTTGAACTTTCGAATAATAATAATTTTACAATATTAATTTAACTCTTCAGATTTTGAAAATATGTCTAATGTACATACGTCAGAGTAGAAGAACAATCGTGACGTGGAAATCACTGAATCGAGAAAATGGAAATCATATTTCTGATTATGGAACCTTATGGAAAACACTATAAGAACTAGTAGCGAAAGCATTCCGCATTTTCAAAAAAAAGTGGATTAATGTTGTTGAAAAAATCGCGAATCGTCAGTTTGACGGGTTATAATAAAAATAGGTATTCAATATCGAATACTTACATAAATGAAAAGTAAGCAGCACCAAATTGGCTTTCAGTAGTACTCGTATCGCCATTCCGCTTCACTACTCATAACGCTCTTTCCTCCCTTTCCTTTCACTCCTTTAATTCCTGTTGCGCCGATACATTCAAACATTTTATGACATTCTACTTTGACATCTAAATTCAAAGCAATTGCATGTGTCATTTGCACTACTGCACAGTCACAAAAAGCGCGACGGTGCGTATGTCAAAAATGTGCGTGTTCAATGACGTTTTCAGTTTGACAGGTGATTTTATTGTTTGTTGTTGCTGTTGCTGTTACGAGTATTGCTGTAGTTATGCAATGAACAATTCGCAAGCGTTTTCTAGTTGCAAGCAAATACACAGTTTAACGAATTGTCATAAATTATTGAGCACTCAGATCGCAAGCAAAGCTGGAAGTGGAGTGATTGTCATTACAATGTTGTTGTTGTTGTCTTGTCATTAATGATACTGTTTAAAAAAACTGTTGTGCAACATTTTCAATGAGAAATTGGCATATGCCCGTTTGAAATAAGATAGATTATCGACAGTTTTTAAACAAATTTGATAGAAGTAGAAATGTCACATTGCAATTGCTAGACACTTCTCGCAATTTTCGATTAAGGTTTTTATCTCAAGCTAGCTCTGCCCTTGATATATTGCCCAAAAGAATATGTTTCTCCATATACCACCGCCAGGACAGAAAACCAATCCACTGTAAAATATATTTAATTTTTCCCAAGTAATTACCTTTCTTTGGCAACCATTGAGAATTGCTTCCTTTTAGTATAATCGACTTCCCAAACACAAATACAGTCCACTTATTATACCCACACGTTATTCACATAATCCATTCGAGCCTCGCTTGCCTCTTTTTTAAAGGAAATCGGTGTTTAAATAGATTTTCCAAAAAATCATTGAATCATGAAAGACAATCGAAAAATTAAGAAATTTTTTTCGTCCTTTTTAAAGAAAAACCGGTTCATTTCCTTTGACGCAGATTGTACATTGCTAGTTTCCATTTTTGAAAGTGCAGGAAGTAGATTTTGTGGTTAATCGAGCGCACTAAACTGATTTTTTCACTGTATTCAAAGGTTAAGGCAATGTTTGGGTATTTAAAAGTTAATCTAAGCACATTAACATTTGCTTAGGCTTGAATTTGATAAAATAGCATATAAGACAATATACATATAATAATTCCTATCATCCAGATCAGCCTCTTCTTTCGTTAACAAAACGAAAACATTCTTTTGTTACGACAAACTCGAATTGAAATGATTACACAGCTCTTATAGCTGAAGATAAGTATCCATTTATTATTAGTATTTTCTTTTGATCTCAAAAAATGCTCAAGAGATCAAAAGATATCAACACATAACGTAAGTAAAATGTTTTAAAGTGGCTTCGTCGAAGTCGACGTGAGAGAGCAATTGAGACGTTCAAAGCGCACTTGTTGGAATAATCAGCAGGAATGCAGGAACAATTGAGAATGGTACGAGTAAAGTAAGCGACTAAATGGCACCACAATAGATACAAGTGTTTAGCATACGACTTCAAAGAAACTCTGCTCGAATGTACTAAATTAAATTTGAATATTAAATGCATACTCATACAATCATAAGATAATATAGTGGTTTATGATACTCAAATATAAGACTCACTTATTGATATTTAGTTTTCATCATTCAATTAAAAATTCGTAAAAATCGTTAAATACATAAAATTTTTATCAATAAATAGGTATTTTTTGCTATGATTATTTGAATACAGCGTCGCATTTAGGGGCTGCCTAATCCATTGGGCCAAACAAATCGAAAGTTCTATATGTTTGACAGAATTAATTAGGTATATATTATGCATATTCGACTGGATGAAAATTATAACACTAGTAAATATATATAAGCTTTTTGCTCCTAATATAAAACCCATGTAATGAACGTGGAACAGAGTTAAACTATTTCAAAATTCTGCTCGTATTTTCACTGTATTATTTTTACTACTTATTAACTGAATCAAAAAAGCCAAAAATGGTAAAGCGGTAAACTTAAAAGTACGTTAAGAAACTGTTACGAAAGATATAATTTCACAATAGCTGGCTACAGCCCCCAATTACTTGCATGCAATGTGTATAGAGCGATCATATATTCCGTCACTTGACGGTACACTTAAACCTTCGCTGCGCATTTGCTCGTATCTACCGGATGCTTACTTATGCTTATCCGTACAATAAACAGCGGCATCAATGGAAATTGTTTGCGCACGAAAATTGAGAAATTAATTATCGCTTAAGCGATAATCAGCAGCGGCATCTTCACACAAGCAATTTGGGGTTACGTTATTCCAGGGCAATTAGAACTGATATTTGCACGCCATAAAGTATATAAACAAGATCACAGAAATCTGCAAGCGCAACAATTTAAAATTGTATTTTATTGTTGTATCATGAGCTTTTTTAATTACTTCTGTTTTATGAGTACTGCACAAATATTGATGTTACTTTAATTGATTTGAGATTTCAGTTAAGTATATCAGGGCTTTATTTACTTTTCTTTTAAGAGATAACTCTTTTAAAGAAAATGAAAATGAAAATGTACATATGTCATAATCATATTTTAATTAGGCTAAATAAACGGCTATATGTCACAATATGCATAAGAACATTGTTGGTATTCAGCCAATTAAATCAATTTATTTGATTTTTCGTTTCGAGAGCAGACTTGATTCGACCATTTTGCTTCAGCAAACATTTATTTTAAAGTATAAAGTAAGTTGCTTTATATATAAGAGATCTGAAGTCTTTTATATAATTTAACATTCACCTTTTCTTTGTTGAAAAATTCTGTTAAAACTGAGCTTCAGAAATTTACGGGAAAACTGGAATGCTCCCTTAATGGAACTGGAATCACTGAGTCAAGAGATGCAAAATTTGAGTGTCTTAGTTGAACATAATAATAATTTGTTGAAACATATTCGATTCCTGAAAGCAGTGTATATTTCTTTAGTAAATTCATACGATTTCGGTCTATGATTTTATATAATTTTGAAGTCACTCTTTACTGCTTTTATGCTTTCTTGAATATGAAAGATAAGAGTACTGGTTTTATTTTCACTTTCAATTTCTGATTCAAAAGCATTTCTAATTCAACTGCGTTGCCAATTTCCTGTTTAATGTTATTAAATGGGTTACTTAAGCCTAAAGGGACACTAATATTTTACATACGCTGTAGCTGATTTTCATCAAATCGGCAAGGCCATTGTTTTAAGTCGCCTTTTAAGAAGACTCAGATTCATGCACTATAGAGTTTATATCGTCCGATTCGTGTTTATTTAATAGATTTATATAATTTTTGACAAAATAATTTTATTTGGGTATATGCGAAGGAAAAAGTTTGAGCAGCGCGAATATTGTTCGTCAAATCGACCAAGATTACTCTTGCAGGTTTAAATGCTTACAAATTTCAAAGCTCAAAAATGTACAAAAAATTTAACAATTTCACTTTCCCTTAATATAAGAAAAATATAAAAGAAATTTAGTTAGTTTACTTACAAAGTTGGCTCATTTTGTTAATAACCACAATTTTGGGCCTTCATAGCCATTCAGCTCATATACAAGCCAACAACAACAACTTTAATCGATCTCTTGATCTTAGCAGCACATTAAAAAGAAAATGCGCTGCTTTTGAGTGAATCAAAAAATGTTTGATCGTAGCGCATTCGTTACGCTACAAGATATTGCCTCAATTTGACTTAGTCAGAGCATCATCAGCTTGGGTAACGCTTTGAGGCTGCATAGAGCAACAACAACAATAACAACATCAATGACGCGTCATCAAGCAAACACGGCAGCAGCTTGCTGCTTCGAGTGGGAGCGAAGAGCAGAAGACGAAAGCGAAGGCGCAGAAACTGTCATCGGACAAATGATTTGTATTTTTATTTTGTTATTTATGTTTCATAAATTATCGGATAAAATTTTAAATTAAAAGGCAGCCACAAGTTGTTCCACTGTGACTCTGACTGTGTGTGTGTGCGTATGTGTGAGTGTGCGTGTGTGTCTCTCAGCACGCTGCGATGGCGATGATCAAGACCTTTTAAATGGAAATGGAAATCGGCGTCCATCGATCGTCGTTCGTCGCCGTGTTGATCATTGATGTCAGTTGGAATTTTTGATGGAGTCTCGCTTTAATGGAGACCCGCTGCCAACGCCGATGCGACGACTGCCGCATTTGAGCTTTGTTTTAGCTTGTGGTTTAATTATTGAGGTCGTCATTTAAATGATACTGTCCGCTGGCTTGTCCCTGCGCACAGCTCTGCTCTGGCTTTGATGTTGTCGATTTCTTTTTTGAAACATTTATTCGAAGTCGCTTACTCTGCACCTCGCTTCACCTCTCTTTCTCACTCCCCAACCATTATAATTAATGCTAGCTGTTGTATTAAACTCATTAGTATGGCTCAAACATTATCGGAATAAATCACTCAAAGTAGCAGCGCGACGGGTTTTCATTTTAAGATTGCTCTGATGCTACCGAAGAGTGAAAAATCGTTTTTAATAGTTTTTGATTAATACTAAAATCAAAAATCAAAAACGAAATGCCGCAAAAAGAGCAATGTTAATTTTATTTATAATTTTTACTCAGCTCTTGCATATTTGAGGGTTCAGAAAAAATTGGTTTTTAAAAGTAGTAGTTCCTTTGTATGGTGGGCTGTTGCTTGGAGCGACGCATGGTAGCTTAAAGGTTGTTACTTATAAGTAAGTAAATATGAAGCAGAGTAGAGCTGTCTATAAAAAAGCTGAGGGGAAATTAGGCGAAACAAATGTTTCTGTTGACCTTACTCTTTTTGTTGCTTTGATTTAAGGTTTTGCAGACAGAATATTCGACAAACTGATTATGAATATACAAATGAAAAGCATTTCAATTTCATCTTCGAAAAGATTTTCGTAAATTTTGTTAATATTAAATATGTTGTAAAATACACGTAGAGGAGAGGGGAGTACCTTCGTCTCTTTTTTTTTGAAGTCCTATATTTCAGAAGCTAATCAATATATTTTAAAACCGATTAGACTGTTACAATACCTCATGATTTAAAAATAAAATGTTATACTAAAATTTCTCATGATTAGTAGAAAAAGTCATTTCGCTGAATGTGCCCCAAGGACGAAGGTACCCCCCTCTCCCCTAATGTGTCATATAGTCGATGGACGCTGCAAAATGGAGACGTCCTCAGGCATCGCCGACCGTTAAGGAATAGTTCTTTTGACTAAACGAACTTTTTTATATATTTATGTCAGAGGGGGCATTCTCTATAAGATTGGTCTATGCGATGTTATATTAGTGTGAGCTGGGTGTCTCGTCAAAAGACACACTTAGGCCAATGAGTCACTATGCGATGCTTCTAGACCTGACGTACACAGGGGGAACATGGAAGGGCACTTGTCCTTTTCCCTAGCCAACTAAAATTTTAACAAATTATAATATCATGCACGTTATACTAAAATATTTTATATTCCTCTCATAACAATTGAAGACTTTGAACCGAATTTCGTGGCAAAAACTTTTCCACAAATACAAAAAAAGTCGATCGCTAAACAAGGGTTTTCCTAACATACATGCATATTTTTATAACATTTCAAATAAATTTTGCATGAAATTACGCAGCAAAATTGTGAATTTTTCATGAGCTCGGCTACAATTTATTTGCACTAAAAGAAATACAAATGCATGCAAAATTTGTTCCATTTTATCAATTTATATTTCAATATTCAAATATTGCTGCATTCATAAATTTCCAACTGTGAACTGTGGAATTTCAGATTTCAATGTTGATTTCTGTATATGATGCTCTTCATAAATTTCCAAAGCTGAATGAATGTTGCAAGAAATGACAGCAAGCACAAAAAAGTCAACCTTCTCCACTTCATTAATCCAATGCAATGCGCAATGCTCTGCTCCCCTCGGTCGCTGATCGTTTCGTGTGATGTTTTTCTGTAGATTCTGAAATTTATTGGTCAAGATCTCTCTCTTCAAATGCTCAAATGTCTGGCCATGTCCCATGTTCTGCCATGCGGCGTCTCAGCCGCAGTCTGAAGTCGCGATCGCAGTCACAGCAGCCACAGACGGCAGGCATGTATTTGGGTCTGGTGGTTGCTGCTGTTGTTGTTGTTGTTTTTTCGTTAATTTATTGCCATTGATTGGGGCGTTATTCTTATTGATCCAGGTTATAAATTTAAGAACCTCTGACATGCTCATATATTAGGGACATTAGCGCTTGATTTGTTATTTTTCATATTGATATACTCTTGCTGGCATGTATCTTTTGTGCATATGTACATACATATAAATATATATGTATGTATGTTTGAATGTATGTATGTATGCACATACACACGCACAACAGTCGGATGGCATGTCTGTGTGGGTTAATTTAACGTTTAACATTTCTCGCTTTTGGTACTTTTGAAACTAGTTTAAACAAAAATTGGGTTTTATTTTTCTGTTTTTTTTTTTCGTTGTGTTCTCATTTACATAATGATGAAATATATCTTGCTGAGTTTAATATCTCAAAATTATAGAATTTAATTTGTTCATTTGAGAATTACTCATAGTGATATCTTTTTTGGTTGTCAGCTAGAAATTAATCTTGCCATTTGGAGTTGCCATTGAAAAAGATTGCACGTTTTGAAAATGTGAAATGGCAGC
This sequence comes from Neria commutata, assembly GCA_963457695.1. NCBI lineage: Eukaryota > Metazoa > Arthropoda > Insecta > Diptera > Micropezidae > Neria > Neria commutata. Next base: position 54,757,163 of record OY735246.1, read on the forward strand.
ATTTTAATAGAAATTAATTAGTTATAACAAAATATAGTAAAAAAGTTGAATGCATCTTGAAAGCTTCTAGGAAAGCATACGCTTGAAACTACAATTAAAGAGAAAAGTTCCCGGCACTTGGCTAGAACCACACTGAAACAAATACTTTTTCTACAAGCTTTTATGAGCAAATCCAACGAGTGCCCAATTTTTTGGAATTATAAATCAAAATGCCTCGAATATTTTGTAAGCAAAATGAAAATTGAAAATTTTATCTCAAGCTGAACAACTTCTTGCTCTTATATAGAACAGGTTAGCAATAATTGCATGGAATATGGTCGACTAACCAAATTCCAATTACAAGGAATTTTACTTGAAAATTTAGGTTTTCTGTTTTTTCAAAATCTTAGAATTTCATCAAAAAAGTTTCGGTAATCAGTTTGAAAAAATTTTCGATTGCATTAAATACATTTTTGCTGGAATTTAGTTAAGAGGCAATCCATTACTTACGAGCATTCATTACAAGCAAATTGGCTGTGGGTCAAGTGAGCGAATTTAACCTCAAACACATTTCACCACGAAAATAACATGCATCTAGCAAAATTTACGCGAAAATGGTTGATAAACAAAATGTTAATAAATAATATTTATTATTTTAGTTATGCGCTATATACATACATTATATCAAAAACAATATATGTATATGTGTATGTATATGTAAATATTCAAATGCGCTGCGAGTAGACAACAATTTTAATGATTTATTTGATGTTTGTAGAATACTTGATGTTCATATTGCTGTGGTTGTTGTTGTTGTTGTTGTTGTTGTTGTTGTTGTTGTTGTTGTTGTTGTTGTCATCTTACAATTTACTTTACAGACTTGATGCTAGCTTTTTCTATTTTTGCTTTTTGTTGTATTATTATTATAGTTGTTGTAATGGTGGCGACAGTTACGCTGATGATATTGCTGCCTTATACGAAAGTAAACAGAACGATGGGCACGCTAATAGAATTGCTACGTACTCTGCCATTGCGGCAAGAGCATGTGGCATGTGGCAGCAATTGACGGAAATGCCAGCCAACAACGGCAGCAGCTTTCAAACGTACGCAGCAATGCGAATAAATATGATTAATGTTGGAAGACGACGCCCATGGCGCGGCAGTGGCAAGTAATTTCCCGCTCGTAGATTGTTCATTCAACTTCAAGATTTATTAAAACTTGATGGAAGTAAACATACACAGACGCAAAAACACCAAGCCAAACACAAAAGCATTTACGGCGAAATTAGAGGCAGCCGTTAAGCGCTGACGACGAGGTCACGTACGCCTGGAAATGCACCCCGGGCCGTTGCGACGCAACTCAAGTCCGTGCGGCACTGACAGCTGACAAGCGGCCCAAGATGGCCCCTGCTCCACAGCGGGCTGCTGGCGCGGCGGCCATGTTGGCGGCCATTTTTGTGGCGAGGCAACTTGCGAAGTGGCGTATTTCTTTTTTGGTCAACGCCGCATCACATGCGAAATGCTGAAATGCCGCTCGCCACAGATGAGTGCGGCAGCAATGGCAAAAGGTGGCCGCGTGCGGCAGCAATGAGGCGATAATCGCACCTTTGCATTGCAATGCTTAAGAGCAACAAAAAAGCAACAGTGGCAATACACCGGAAAAAAATCAGATGACTTAAGCTAGGCAAAGCTGGTCGCTCTTTCAGTGTTGATCAAATGTATTCTTTTTCTTTAAACGCGCGCTGATGTTCAGTTGGGTTAGACAAAACTTTTCGGCATTTACAAAAAAATCTTGTTAGATTTTAAGAAAAGAACAATATTCAACAAATGCATTAAAACTAGAATTTATTTTTTTAATAAACTACAAACAGCAGCAAATTTAGCATACGAAAAAAATGCTCAAGAGGTTTGAAAGTCGATCTGATGTCGAGCTGAACAAGTTATTGCTTCGAATCTGACATTTTGAAAATCAGCACCCAATTTTCTGCTTAAATTTAAATTCTTTTTATAAGATTTCAGTTCATCATTTTAGTCCTTTCGTGCTACGTGCTCATTTGAAGAGTGTAGCAACAACAGCAACAACTCACAACGGTCTTGCCTCAGGTGCGCACTAGTATCGGTGTATCTGTGTATGCTACGAGTATGTATCTGCGCGGCGTGCATGCGGCCGTAGTCAGCGGGGTGCATTTTCATTAAGAGTGAAAAATGATGAGCAATCAATCATTGCACGGGAGGGTGTTTCTCTGCCTGCGCTACGCTGCGCGGGCTGCCTTGCTGGCTGCAATGAATATCTTTCATTTTGCGCTGAGGCTATGCGCTGTTGTTGTTGTTGTTGTTGTTGCATACGGCCGCCGATGTTGCCATTATGTATCTAGATAGCACATGCATGGCTTGTAGATTGATTTTACCTGCCGCTGTTGCTACGCTGCCGCTGAATGGCCACTGCTGGCCGCTGGCCGCTGCTGAGCATGAGAAATGCTATAATTTGTATAATTTACATCTTCATTTTATTTTCATTTGGTGTGGCAACTGGAATTTCAACAGTACACTGCACAGACACACAGACACACACACATACATACAAGTATGAGCACAAACAAGATTGATTTGTGGGTTGGGCCAACTTCTTACTGGCCATATTGTTCCATAGCAAATGTGCCAGCATTGTTTGAGGGTGTTTGAATTTCAGCCGAAATGAAGAATTTGTGAACATTAACACTCTTCAGAGTAGATTCCCCTAAAAAGCGGAAAGTTTAGCGATTTGCACAACTGGCCAGCAATTCTTTAAGACCATAGGCTATGACTCATAGCTACAAAACTAGGCTAATGCATATCAATGCATAAATGTTCGGTTTATGCGGGTTTGGCATTATGTATCTAGGCAACGAAGTCTGGTTCTCACTAGCCCATGACAGTGACAAAGAATCTGTTCTGCTCTTTCTTCATAATCCTTACAAATTCGATGGAAGTCATCCAATCCAAGCTTCGACCTCAAATTTCTTCGCAACATGTAAAAATATAAAATTGTATGGTCTGTTCTCAAAATCAATTGTAGGCTTTTAATTTAAATTCAAGTCTCAGTTTAAGCTCGCTCACATTGCAGCTTGCCACTTTAGTTGTAACCGTACCTGCAAATAACCAATTGTAGCTGCATGCTGCTGTGTCTCGCGAGGATTAAAGGGAATATGCTGCCCAATTCAACGAAAAACAACAACAACAACGACAACAACAACAACAACAATCAGCGAAGATCAAAAGACATCGAAAGTTTGAGAAAAACACAGCAATAGCAGCAGCGCCAACCCATACACACACACATTAACACACACACACACGCAAATTGAGTTTGCACGGAAACGGAAGCGTGTGCAGGTGTCGCTTACAAACTTTTCTGCAGCAGAGAGTGAAAGGGCCAACGACGCCACGCCATCCTCCCCCGACGCAGCTGCGAGCAGATTGATTAAGCTTGCGCCAAAAGGCAAACGACTATGCGCGCGATTTCGGGGTTAAACATGGCGGCTGAACTGGAACGGCGGCACTCAGAGCTGGAGCTGTTGCCTCCCAGCGGCAGAGCGGTGAAGAAGTTGAAGGGCGGCTAGCGTAGAGTGATTTGCCCCAACGTGCAAAAAATTTCAAAACAAAATCAAATCAAGGCGCCGAACTGCGCCTCCCTTCCTGCCACCAGCAGCCAAAGTTGCTTTTGGGCCAGCGCTTTGCCAGGTAAACAGCTTTGCCACAAACGCTTTTCAACGCGACGTCTGTTGCGTCAGCATTTTCGTTGGCTCTGCGGAGGGGGGCGCATGTCTTTTGCATGCGTCGCGGTGCGCAAAGGGTTAATTTTCCTTTTCATTTTCGAATTTTTTTTTGGAACAACAATTTTTGCGCGCGCGTTCGTGTGGCAGTAATGCCGCGCACTTCCCAACGCTTCGAGCCATATTAGAAAATTTGAAAGCGTGTAGGCGCGCCCTTGTTTTGCATTTATCAAAGAAATTAGTCCTCGGGGGATTTTTCGTTGCGTTGAAGACGTGCAAGTTATGATTAAAATTTTTTTTGCAAATTGCTTGCTAGAAAAATTATTAATTTGTTTTGCAGCGTAAATTTGGTTTTTGTCGAGCGGCGTGGCAATTTGCTTTGACGAGAGTTTAAAGCACGTTTCTGAGCAGTGTTGCCATAGTTTTTGCTTCTTCATTTTTGAAACACGCCCACAAATGCCACACACACGCCAAGCCATGCCACGACAGCGAATTCTTGAAGGATGCTTGTTGGCGCGCTACTGCCGCACTGCCTTCCCCGCGCACAAGCGCAAAAATCTTGCTGGAACCTGCCCGGGAACGAGCGAAAAAACTATTAAAGTGTTTTATGGAGCTCGAGACAAGCGCAAGAAATAATGGCGTCTAACGACGAAGATTTAAGGGTTTCGTCTTGCCCAAACCGAACTTCTTGTGGCACGGCCCGGCTCGGCACGCTGGCTGGCAGTTGTCTCGCTGTGGGCGTGCTACACGTTGGTAGCAGCAGCAGTTCGCTCGAGGTGGCAGCGCTGAAGCGCGTGTTGCAAGCTTGGCCCCAACTGTGTGGCAATGATTCTTGCGCCGCCTGCCAGTAGGGGCGCTGATAGTTTGAGTGTGATGCACAGATGCACAGCAGCGCTGGTGGTAGTTGCAGCTGGCAGTGGCATGCAACAAAGCGCCGTTAAAAGTGATGGCGCAAAACGAATGACTGAATTCCTTGTGGCGTTATTATTTAAGCGCAAATGCCGAATGCTGCTTGCGAGCAAAAAAAAATGCACAAGAAAAGCTGCAACATAAATTTGATGTTGCAACGCGGTGGCAACATGCACAACGGTTATGCGAGCTGTACTCGTAACAGTGCAACTCAGTGGCGTATGCGAATCTTTTTGAAAATTTTATTGCTATTGTTTATTGCTTTAAAGCGTTTGTTGATTATAGAAGAGTTCTTTACGTATTCATAAATAAAATATGGCATTTTTATAAAACGAAAAAGTATTTTAAAACATTCTAAAAAGAAATTAAAAGTTGTTCTTTGAAGAGTTGGAAACATGTGGCGTGAAGAAGCGAACATTTTAGATTTTAGTAGTTAAGAAAAATCGCTTGGCTATTCTTTCGGATTATGCTGCCTTGATTATTATTAACGAAAAATATTTTTGAGTTTGCTTGAAGAGAAGCGAGGGATCTCAGATTCTTATTTTTATTTATATCTTTCGAAGCTCTCGAAGAGCATTCTTTGATAAAGCCACATAAAATTCATTTGAAAACAGCTATAGATTAAATTTCTAGGTCCCATTAGGTTCGGTTAATCTGGCTGCCCAAGAAGAAGGCCACGCATAGACCCTGTTGGGTCCCTAGCGATACCAGTTTGAGTTACATTTAGGAGTTGTCAAAGTAGTGATCTGTCAGAATTTTGATGTTTTTCACAAGGGTAGGTCCCACTAACTTGTGCTAAAATTTAACGAACATATTCGAGCTAATGCGAGTGAGCTTACTCTAAGCGCTTTAATATTCCAGCTTCCGGGATCTCTGCTCGCTGCGGAAGAATACATCTTATATGGAACATTCTCTTCCAATAAGAGAATAGGTAAAGCTTTAGCGGTACTTAGCTCAATTTCGACAATCGAAAATATATGCATAGCTTTATTTCAACACATAGTATATATGTGATATATTTACTCTCAGCGCTTTAATATTCCAGCTTCCGGGATCTCTGCTCGCTGCGGAAGAATAAATCTTATATGGAACATTCTCTTCCGATAAGAGCTTATGTAGAGCTTTAGCAGTACCTACTTAGCTCAATTTCGACAATCGAAAATATATATACAGCTTTATTTCAAAACATAGTATGTATGTGATATATTTATGTTTGTACTATGCCCGTCATAACCATTCTTACTGACATGCGCCTTCATCGCATTTGCCTGCACTGCCCAAATGTGGCATTAAATTGATCTATGGCCAGTGGATAAAGGCAATAATTACACAATACCCGAAATTGCTAATTATACGCCAGAAATGATGGCTGTCAATAGATTTGCTACTACTACAATAACGACGCCACTGCTGCCACACGAAGCGCCAGCGAGTGGAGGGCAAAAATAGCCAGAACCATAATTCACTCATACACACACCGACACTAATACCAGCAGAGTAAACCACGCCGTGCTATAAATGATAGCTGCAGGAGGCACAAACAGCCTACTGCAAGGCTGTGAAGCGAAGGAGCAAGCTGGCGAAAAGGACAAGGAGCAGTGTAGGAAAAAAATAAAATGCCAAAATCTGAAGAGAAACGATTTTTGGAAAACATACAAAAATGTTGACGAAAACGAAGGACCATGTCGCTAGAGCAAGGAGCAAGGAGCCGCAGTCGAAGCTGGCAAGGAAGCAGAAGAAGAAGCAGAACAAGACGAACAAGCAGTAAGCATCGTCATCGTCATCATCATCATCATCAGCGCCAACGCCATCAAAAGTACAGTTCGTATGTTGGACACGCTGCTGGGGCGGGGGTGAGGCACTGAGGCAGTGGGGGCCCAGGGTTTGTTGAGCAATATATTTTCGTCCGTCTGACATTAACTGCTATCGCACACGTCGAGGCTTCACATAGACGAAACGCCGCTGTAAGCAATCTAGCAGTAGAAGAAGCAGCACAAGTGTTCGAACGAGCGAACGGTGAAACGGCTGACTGGGGGAGCGGGTGAGCAATGGGCGAGCTACGAACGATTTATTGACATTGAAGGTTGCTTTCGCCTGCGCCTTCGCCTTTCGTGAAGAAATGTGCAATTGGCGGCGCTTCGCTTCAGATTCGACTGCGACTTCGGTTTTGCAAGCGGTTTTACGGCGAACCCATTCATTTTTTCCAGCTACTGGCAGCGCTACTTCCTGTCGGCGCCGCACCGCAACTCGAATTTTTTGTGGTGGTTCAGCACTTGCGGGGGTGTTGCAGCCTTGTTGGTTGGGTCGTTATGGTGGCAGCTTCTACTCAAAATTGGTGTCTTTAAATGTCTTCGGTATCTCATCGAAGCAGCAACATTCATCTCAGCTGTCAGGGCTGCCGCCAAGCGGCTGCCTGCTGACTGGTGGTTGTTTGCTAGAGCTGGTAGAGTGGTTGAGTGGAGCGGGTTGTGGCGCTCCAAGCTAAGAACGACACAAAATGCCGTTTTGCAAACAATAAATAAGAATGCGAGCTGAAGGCGGTTAAAGTGCGGTGTGCTGCTTTGTCACTCACACATTTACAATTCCCACATACACAAGCCATGTGCAATGACAGTGTCGAGCAAAATTATTCGCATGTTGTGTACTAGAAAAGTTTTTTTAACCAAGGACAAAACTTCTTAAACAACATTACATGCATGTATATACACAAATATATATAAGTATATGGTCAAAGTTGCTCTAGCGCTTTATGTAATAGTGATGTTTATACGAGAGAAAATGGACTAGAGAAATAATTCATGAGCACGTCAGGCCTCTCTCCTATTGGGTCAGTGATCTGTTACCCGTGCTTCCAGCTATTCTTTTCTTCTTTTGCAAAAAAATTTTTCACAAAAAATTTTTTCGAAAAAATGTCAGATCTTTTACAATTTTAAGAGAAAACACATTATACCAAAACATTGCGGAAAGGAAAATTTTGCATTGACAGGTTACCAACTATGGGCCGGTTGCATATCCGCTGGTGAAATTTACTATTATTATAATACCATACTTCTAATAATCAAATCTAAAAAAGTTCACAACCTTGAGAAAAGTTTTTGCCACCACTGTACATGCATATAAACGCCTCTTGTGAGACGCTGCCGAATCCTTCACAGCATCGCTCTACTCTCGTCTTTGCCATTTCGCTTCATCATTTGAATTGGTGGCTGTGATGTAGCGACAATGCCACTCAGGCTGCTGCTGCTGATTCGGCTAATGTTGCTGCTGTTGTTGTTGTTGTGGCTGGCGTAGGCAGCCCCCTACTCCTCTCATGTCCTCATGCGACATTGCGCGCATTGCCGCCACGCCTGCGGCATATTTTTAATTGCCTAATTTCGCCGCTTGAGTGATGGGAAATGTTTGCTGTGCCTGCTCCCTTTGGCAGCTGCCTGGAGGGACGGGGGCGGCAGTTGCGGGTTGTGCGTTCAGGCGCTCGAGTGCGCTTGATGAACGGCAGTTTGGCATTTTAAAATTGCCAATGCCTGTCGCCAAAGTAGCGTCATTTCAGGCCGACTTGCTGCTGTTGTTGTTGCTGCGAAAGCTTCAACGACAGTCACGGCAGCAACAACAGAAGTAAGAAGCCTTAGGCAAAATATGGCACAATATTTTAGGCTAATGTTAATGTCGCCCAAATCATGCCCCCTGCTTCATTCCTTGGTGAACTCCAACTCCGCTGCTGCCTGGCAGCCACTGAGCATATCCGCTAAATTATGGCGCGGCAAGGTATTTGGCGAATTGTTGCCTTGCCCCTTTGCAGAGCGGGGAAGAGGCGGCATGGCATGAGGGTTGTTTTTCACTCGCGGGCCTGTTTAATGTTTCGTAAATGTAAATGAGCAAATGAAAAGGGATTAAGCAAGTGAATTGTTTGCTTTTGTAAGGAATTCATTGCGCTTTGCTCGATGTTTTCGTTGCTTAAAATTTTTTTTAGCTTTTTTTCTAACATTGCCTAAATTTTTTTCGATTTTGACATTTTAGTTATGAAATGTGGTAACTTGCATAAGCACTCGACTACACCTATGTGCGAAATTGTAAAAAAGTTTATACAAAATTCTTGTGTCATTTAAAAAACCACAATTATCGAAAAATATCAGGAAATCTATTATTTTTCCAATAGATGGCTTTAGTAATCTGTATCTTGCGTTATATAGATGCAATCAGTTTAAGCTTGATGGCATTAGAAAGATAAAAATTGATACTGAAAAATCTTCTCAAACAATTTCGTAATTGCTTGACCAAGCTTTGTTTGAGCGCGCTTCAAAAATGAACACCAGCGAAAATACTTCATATTTTATAGTTTTTCTTCAATAAAGATAAAAAGGCAAGCATGGCTAAAAATGTGAAAATTGTCCTTATGCCTTGATACTGTAACAGGCAACCATATATATGTTTGGTTTTGCTGATTCCGTTCCGGCAATTTTGATGTCAAGGATGCGCCCACGCTGTCGAAAATGTCGATAAAATCATGGAAATCGTCGAGTGCGACCAAATGAAGGTCTGTCGACACTGTTTCGATGGCACGGAAGGATCTAAATCAGCCTGCTAAATAAGGCCTTCAACTTCTTGCAAAAATAATGGGTTGCCTTTTGCCACATCTAAAACTTGAACACAACAGAAGCATCCAACAAACGTTTTATAAATAATAGTAGAATAAAGAGAGGAACCTTGTGAAAAAGCAGACTTCTTCAAACACAAATTAATTAAATTTAGCACATAAAACAAACAAAACTGTGACTCTTCTTGCAGAATGCTGCGACGCGCAGTTTTGTCTCACATTTCTGTCATGTGGCACGGTTGCCTTATGAGCTGCAACATTACAGCGGATGTGTTGTTGGCAAAAGTGGTGCAGCTGGCCGCCACTCGCGCCGCGACCGCAGTGCCACCGACATCAAGAGAAACATGCTACATGAGCCACTGATATTTCAGCAAGCCGACATAAACACTTCTTGCTGCGCACATGCGGGTCGAGTGGTCGAGTGGACATGGCGGCAGGGAAGGCAGAGAAGGCAGAGCGCTCGAAGCAAGCGCGTTGCATTTACTTGACTTTTGTTGCATTTATTGCTGCCGTTGATGTTGCTGTTGCTGCCACATGCGCATGCAACGCCACACATCCTGCGGCAATGAAATTCGCGAACAGCTCGAGCGCTGCAGAAAAGAATATATCAAACGCGATCGATCGCCAACCAAGTCAGCAGCTATGCCAACGCTTTGCATTGCAATTCTTTATCTTTACTTTAACCTTTTTGGTATTTGAAGGTGTGTGTGTGTGTGTGTGTGTGTGTGTGTGTGTGTGTGTGTGTGTGTGTGTGTGTGTGGAAGCGCGGACAATAGTTGCTGCTCTGTTGCTGTTATGCCCTACATCAATTACAGTGTATATTAAGTTTCGTCGAATATTATTGCAACATTTCCAATTGGAGAAGACGACTGTAGAGGTGCTCTACAGCGGGCCGTAATCTAATAACGGCTTGTTATGGACATTTAAATAAGAATATTTATAATATCTAGTGTGCTTTCCTTGCCGCCTGCTAAATTAAACCCACTTTGCCATCTGGCAACGTTTTTTGTTGTTGCTTTGCACGCAAACAAGAAATACCACTAGCTGAAAAAATTGACATGCGTTGGATCGTGTTTTTCTTTCGTCATAAGCTGGCATTTCTCATCAGCTGTTTTATTCGCGAAAATGGAAACAGATTTCGAGTAAATTTTATTGAATTCTCAGAGAATAATCACACACTACTTCCATTTTGATGGAATATTGCTTTTTGCGAGAGTAATAAATCCTTAATAATCGCTTTAGCGAACACTTGCAATGCGATTGTGGCAAATTAAGAATGGTCCACGAAACAGGGGCGCTCAGAGTTTTATTTTACTATCGTGCTGAAGTTGACAGATGGGAAATTTAGAAGGAAACTGTGAATACCCCAATTATATGCAAAATTAATGGTACTTTCTGGGGAAACTTAATCGGCTTCTAGCTTAGAAAGTCTTCTTCTGCTTGGTAACTCAACCGCTCACAAAACTGCATTTTTCAAATTAGAATGCACACTATCTCAGAAACTATTCAACCAATTTCGCTGCAATTTGTATGGCATCTCCAGCACATACATACATGGTTCCACCACGGCCAAGAGCTAATGTGTTTTGTCATAGTTTAACAAAAATATAAAGAAAAAAAGCAAACAATATTATTTGTGCTAGTTTTAAATAGATCTTTGCAAAAATTTACTCACTACATTCTTAGGGAATGAATACTACGGCCATGACTCTGCATCAGCTTGAACTCGACTCAGCATGCATAGTGTAGGGCATTACATACAATCAGTCTTTGCATGCCTGAAACTGAAGCGCCCGTTCTTTCTTGTTGTTGTTATTGTTGATGCCACTGTGCTTGTTGTTGTCATTTGCATAGCTTTTGTTGGCTTTTTTGGACAGCTCGCCTGACAGCAGTAGGCAAAACAAGCAACATCGGACGGACGGACGACTGACCGGCCCGCAGCCAGTGAGTCCACATCGAGTGCTGCGCTGCCGTTCCGGCAGAGAGAGATCATCTAGTTGGTCGCATTCTGTCAGTTGCTTCTGCTGGCAGCTCGCAACTGCCGCGACGACATGAGACTTGTGCCGCGCAGCTACGGCAGCCACTGGTAGCACTCCATAAAGGAGCGCAAACACACCTTCGGCCCAAGAAGAAGAAGTGATCTTCTTTTTGCGTTGCTTTTGGCGTTTTGTTTCGTTTTTGATAGCCAAGTTGCGCAGCCGATAGCGGTCGATAGCAGCACGCCAAGAATTGGGCTGAGCGGCGGGCGGCATGTGCAGCGGACGATCGATGCCTCCGATACTTCGGTTGCTACCATGCTGAGGCGAGGATTCAAGTAGCGAGCAGCAAGTACACACATGTATGCTTCCCAAAAGGTATTGTTCGTTCCGCCATCAGCCGTGCGAGATCGGCCAACGGCCAACGTGGCCATCGAATGTTGACATTTTTGTTGCACGGCTGGCATTGTTTGCCACATTCGCCCGTCCACAACCTGTACCCTTTTGGGTATTCCAGCGCTGAGCGACATTTTTGTGATTCGCGGCAGCTGTAGGTGCTTTTATTTATGTTTATGGCTGCCGGGACACGGTCAGCACCTTTCAGCGCAGCTACGCTCTCCCCCGCTTCCAGCATCCTCGCCAGAATTCTGCGATAATGGCGCACAATGTGATTTCCCGTTGACATTTCGGAATTTCATACGCGCACGCGTTCATGTCTCATCAGCTTGTTAGTCGCTCCGGCCGCGCTGCTCAACATGTCGCGCTATATGCTAACAAAGTCGGCCAGCTTGGCCAGTGCTGCCACTGGCATGCCTAAATTTATTGGCAAGACGACAGGAATTCAGTTTGTTGTGTTGATCGCTTCACTGCTGCTGCTACGGCTGCTGCTGGCCGCCATGTTTGGCCGCACTCAGTTTTAAGGGCACTCTCCTGATTCTTCCACTGCTCCGTTTGGCAAGGCGCTGCAGTGGCTTAAATAAATTATCAGTTCCCATACTCGAGTTGAGGGTGCGATATCGATCTCCGTCTCACTTTGCGACCTTAATTTAAGGGCCAATTCTGTGAGATTTCTGAAGCAAGTTCGCACGGCTTAGAAAGCACGTAATTACCAATTTGCCTTGCCCTGAGTTGCCAGGCAAGAAGATGGTATTCAGGAAAGTGTGATAAAAAGGTTGAGACTAAAAGATTTAAATTTTGCGAAGCGAGTTTGGAAAGATATTCCTTATAAAATATTAATAGCGTAAAATTGTTTAAATGAGCTATAAAAAATTAAAATCTTACTTCATTAATACTTCTAACATTATGCCAGAAACTTGCTTTTCTTTTCTGCAACTTGCACAAGTTGTTCTTTATTTATATAGTACTATATTTCGAAGCTACCCATCAAGGACTTATACTTGAGCCTTTTTGGGTCTTTAACCAGATAACAGACGGACATATGCATGATATTACGAACAAATGCTCAGGCGGAAATTGCTTCATATCATATTCATAGAGCTGCGCATCCATGAATATCTGTAATAGATGGCCAGGAGACTAGATGCCTACTCCAAACACAATCTAAAGAAAGGCGAAAATATGTTAATTTAGTTTTAAAATAGATTATATTTGAAGCAGGAACTGGATCCTTTAGTCACTGTGTTCTGAAAGGCCGTTTTCATATTTACGGTTTCGTTTCCCCTAAAGGGAACTCTTAAAAAGTCACTGTTTTCTATGATAGCCCTAAGAATGAAAGACCAAAGTCGATGTTGAAAGCAACCAAAATACAAATATTATATTAAGGCTTACAGTAAATGATCTCAATTTAACTGCATTACATTTAATTTAAATACATTTCAAACATTTTCAAAGCAAATCCTTTCTGTCATGTGACCTTCCAACGCTCAACAGTTATTTCCAGTGTCATTGATCGATAAACGTCAACCAAAATGACAGCAGTTCAAATTCACAATTCAAACAACAAAAAAAGCGTCAAGTTAATCCAACTGAATAAAGAGTAAGAGCAAGAAGCAGCAGCCTTGATGCGTGATTACGGTGGCAGAATGTGGCACCAGCAGCCGCCGTAAGCTGATCGCGAATGAGTGAATGAGTAATTAGCTGGCGAGACAAAAACCAACAACATGCAAACAACCACAAGAATATATGCCAAGGGGAAGAGCGGGCAAGCGGCAGAGCAACAGCAGCAATTAAAGAGAAATACCAAAGAACGCATCCGGCTGATTGATGGCACCGCGAAATTTAAGAAGGATGCCAGGCAGCTGTCAAGTCATTGCGAAAAGGATTAGCAGAGCGCAGAGAGCGCTGGCGATCAAATGGAGCCGCTTTGCCTGTTGCTGGGAGCTCCTGTCGGCTGTCGGAGTGAAGGCAGGCCAACTTCAAGTTGCCGCGCGGCGTGCCACATCACAACGCATCGCATCACAACGGCGGCGGCGGCACATTGGCTGCAATATAATAAAGTTGACAACACTGACACCGGCGACTATGATGGATAAGGGGCCAGCAGCGCGCCGACTTGTGCAAACTCGCTCGCAAATCCGCGCCACAATATTCCATCAGCTGTCAGAAATATGTCACTGTCATGGCGACGACGATGAGATTTGTCTGATCGCATTTTCGCGTCGCTGCTGCTGCTTTGCGTGCTCTGGCTTGGCGTGCAACCGGGAGACGCTGCCGCTTGGCCGCCGTTCCGCGCTGCGCAGATTGACAAGGGAACTGCTAATCCAATTTAATTTCAATGTCAGCTCGTCTGGAAGACAACACCGCGCTGCCCATTTGGAGCGGCCTGCGTTCACACCAGCTCATTTATTGATGTTGCAGCCAGCAGCCAGCAGGCTCAAGGCTCAAGACAAATCGCTTTAGCTGCACATGGAAGCAATAGGAGAACGCCGACGTCGCTGCGCATCATCTCAAGCTCGCATGTGCATGATGTGTGATGCATGCATGACATGTGATGGCGATGGCCATGCAGATGATGACTGGGTTCATGCTGCTGATTACGGTGCAGCGAAAATAAGACTCTTATGGTAAAAAGGCTTTATTTAAATTTGACGATTTAAAGTTCACACTTCGGACCTTTTTTTTGAAGATGCCTCTGCTATGCCATTAGAAGCATAAGCAAAACTGCAGCAATCAGAAGCTGCCAGCTTCTCCACAGACAACTGTTGGAACCCCAGATTATGTAAAATTTTCTCGCTTTACAGAGTACGTAAAAATATTATATTGTTTTGATTTCTATTGTTGTTTGAAAAAACAACTATGACTATATAAATAAATATTAGTTCATGATAGGAAAAATTTTGTTTTAATTTTTTAAATTGAAAAAATAACAATTAATGATCGATTTTTATTTGATTTCTTTGATTTGCTTTAGTTTGATTTTATTTGATTTTATTTGATTTTATTTGGTTTTGTTTTGTTTTGTTTTGTTTTGTTTTGTTTTGTTTTGTTTTGTTTTGTTTTGTTTTGTTTAGGTTTGATTTGATTTGATTTGATTTAACAAACAAAGCAAATTTAACAATTATTTTACTAATTCAGTAATAATGCTTGATTTTATATATATTTTTGGAGTGGCTGCCAGAGTATCTTTTTGCGTGCTTTTATCTGTTCGTAAGAGTGATGGCAAGAATACGATAAGGTACATGAAATCGATAACATTAGAATCATTCTAGGGCTACGATTAAATAATGACACAGAAGGTGAATGCCATGTTCATTTAAAAACGAGAGACTGTCTGAAAATGTATCTATACAGAATTAAACACTTACATTTGTAAGGGCAAAGTAAGGAAGGATCTTTTGCTGTATTTCTACCTGCAAACAAAGAAAATATGTGCCTCTGTTGTGCCTCATCCAGGAAAAGTAAAAGTAAACAAAACACTTTAATTTGACTGTCTTGCTAGACTTTCACTGGCATTTACGAGTGACTGACAAAGGATATGCCTCAAAAATAGCCAGCAATAAATCAAGTCTTCAAACGGAAGAAACCCAAGGGCAGGACACTTTCGTTCTTTCTTTCTGTTCAAAATGTATGCAAATCCGAAAAGGGAACAATGAGTTCATGCCTTCCTTGTGGGCGACTTTCTAAGGCGGCATGTTTTGTTTTGCCAACACGCATATGTGACGGACAAAGGATACTCGCAGCCTTGACTGATGCCTAAGTCTGAAGGATCTGGTAGCTGTTTGACGTTTGCATTGAGCGTTAAATATTTGGACATTGATGAAATGCTGGAAAACAGGCGCATGCAATATTGCGACGGCAATTTGCAACAGACCAAACGATCAAACGCTGCACGCTTAGAAAGGATCAGCCAAGCTCAGCAGGCGCGTAACTAATTGGACTGCTGCTGTGTGGCTGTGTGTGATAAAAAGTGAAAGTTTTAATGGCATTTGAGGCGCAGGTAATTTAGCTAGAAATGATGCAGGCAAAGCCGATTGCCTGTTATTTAAGTCGTTCGGAAGTCGTTTAATGTTTAGAGTTTACGAGTTTGCGAGTTAAGCGCATTAAATAAGATTTACGTCTGTTTATGTTCTAGAAACTAGTCAATATCAGCTGCAGAGCAATTGAATGACTTAAGGCAACTAAAAAGGTGCAGTCATTGCAAATTGCGTTGGAATATTAGTGAAGGTGTTAAAAGAGATCTTAATAATATTATAATGATCTTTAGTGTCAGTTTCAAAGGATTTAGCAAAGATCTGAACATTTTAATATTATAAATAACTTTGATTTACTTGAATTACTTTGATGTCAAACCTCAGATTCAATATTTTAGAGTTTGACGTTTAAAAGCGTTCATCTTTCGATCTTTCTTAATTGCTCAAGAGATTTTGAGAGCTTGTCTTGTTGTGTATTACTATCAATATTTCGAAACAAATACACAAAAGGATTTGAGCCATTGTTTGGGTGTATGTTATACCCAGCTCACAATTACTTTCTTTAAATAATTGGGGAGTTCACAGTTCCGTGCTATCTAGTGTGCTTTCCTTGCCGCCTGCTAAATTAAACCCACTTTGCCATCCGGCAACGTTTTTTTGTTGTTGCTTTGCACGCAAACAAGAAATACCACTAGCTGAAAAAATTGACATGCGTTGGATCGTGTTTTTCTTTCATCGTAAGCTGGCATTTCTCATCAGCTGTTTTATTCGCGAAAATGGAAACAGATTTTGACCAAATTTTATTGAATTCTCAGACAATAATCACACACTACTTCCATTTTAATGGAATATTGCTTGTAATGCGATTGTGGCAAATTAAAAATGGTCCACGAAACAGGGGCGCTCAGAGTTTTATTTTACTATCGTGCTGAAGTTGCCAGATGGGAAATTTAGAAGGAAACTGTGAATACCCCAAATGTATGATTTAGCTGTGTGGGCGTGGCAATGTGCCAATTCTATTCCATTTCAAAGTTGCATGCCGAACTGCCTTAAAAATGGCACATCAACAATATAACAAATGTGAGTCACTCCTTGGCAATTGCACACTGCTTTGTGCCCCCCTCAAATTTCCATATGCCTGCTTCACAGCAGCAGTTAATTTTTTTCAATTGTCTGCCAAAACAAGCAGAAATATGAAAAAGTCAGTTAAATGGCATGAAGTGAAGCTTACATTTGTCGCATGATTTGAATGTGATGTGCACAAAAATTAAAAACTCCAATTGAGGGGGCGGGTGGAGCAAGGATGCAGACAGACGTCTGCCTATGCCTGGGCGCATCTCTAACATGCGGATAACTTTTTTTTGACATTTTCGCACATGAAGTGTCAAATTGGCATGGCATACTCGTAGCATTGAAATGAGTCGAAAAAAGAGGGTGCCACTTTTTCTATGGCAGCGCCTGCCTGCCCTCTCCGCCTGGTTGGATGTCATATTTTGGCATTGTTTTGCCAGCGCGCGCAGGGGTGGGTGGCCTGCATGGCACTCTATTAGTACATCTACAGTGATAACAACAACAACCAGCGACAGCAGTATTAGCACTAATAACTGCACATGCCACTCTGGCCGCATCCTGCCTGCCCTGCCGCCGCACACTTCAAGTTACTTTTATTTTCATAAATTTGAAATTTTGCTGATTTTTCAGCTGCGGCTCCGAACTGCGGCAAGCTGTCCGACGCCGTCGTCTGTGACACACGCTCACACACACGCACACTTGCGAGTATGTCCTCCACGACGACACACATAAATTCATGTTGACACTTTGCAAAATTTGACAGTTGATATTTTAACATTTGAATGCGAACATTTTTCGATTTATTTCTAATTACGAGCGCAACTTTTGAGTGTCTCATTCATTTATTCGTTGAGTGGGCGAGCGCAGAGCTGCCAGATAAATTTCCAAAAAAAAAAAAATACATACATATACTTTCAAACATTTAATTTAGTGTACAAAGTAGTAGTAGTAAAAATGGTGGCACTTTGAACAATTAGTTCTTCAAAGTTACTAGAATTCAATTAAAATTTTGATTTCTGCCAATCTAGGCAATATTTTTGCCTAATTATAATGCTTGCAGAACTTTTTTCATCAAAGTTACTAGAATTCAATTAAAATTTTGATTTCTGCCAATCTAGGCAATATTTTTGCCTAATTATAATGCTTGCAGAACTTTTTTCATCAAAGTTACTAGAATTCAATTAAAAATTTGATTTCTGCCAATCTAGGCAATATTTTTGCCTGCTTATAATGCTTGCAGGAATTTCAAAAAATTAGCTATGGCCAAGATATATGTGGCAGCTGATAACTCTGCCAACAGCGACGTTCGTTGTGTAGATATTGCCGCGCACCAATTTCAACATAGGCTACATTTTGCATCGGCCTTTGTGTGTGTGTGTGTGTGCACGTGCATCGCGCTCATTTGTAAGATTTGACAGTTGTCATTATGACAGTTGTGCCGGCGCGGCCATTTGCCACGCTGTCGGACAAAGGCATCGAGGCATAGCATAGGCCGTCGTTGGATGCACGTCAAAGAGCGCCGCATGACAATCCCGCCTAATGACATGCCACGGCGGTGCAGACGCAGCGCGCTTCCAACGCGAAAAATCTCATAAACATTGCGCGATTTCTGCACGAGAGCTGACACTTTTATTTAATTAACGTTTTTATTGCAATTCGACTGACCCGACAACCCCCGGCACCCTCCTCGAACGCCGACAGCTATGCGCTGCCAATGGCACTTAACAGTAATTACCGGTTCTCATACAAAAATGCCAAAATATTCAGCCATCATAATAAAATTCATCAGCGTTTTTAATTTTTGAATCAAGAAACAAGAAAAGGCATTTAACGCGACACAGCAACAACAACAGCAACAACAACAGCAATCAACATTAAATCATAATAAAAAATGATAATGGCTATTTTCACCCGGGCGCAGTAAATATCGCCAAATGTGCTGGCCCGCCGGCAAGTGTATGACTTGATTTAAATTGACGTGGCAATTAACATAATTCTTTTCCGCCCTCAACAGCAGCCATAACAGCAACAACAACAACCACAACAAATATGACAGCGACCGCCAAAAGATCAGTTCCTCAATTTCGCCAGCGCCACAGCAGCACTCTCTCTATATTTGGCTCTGTACATGTGCATGTGTGTCTGTGTCTGTGTATTTCCATCTGTGCTTATGTAGCTGCATCTTATTTGTTGTTACAAAATTAAGCTCACGGCATTTCAGCGTGAAAATAATTCGTCAAAAGCTGTCGCAACAAATGCAGACTGCTTTGCAGTGTTGCCAGCTTTTTGTCAAATCAATTTATTGTGTACTTTATATTTAAATATCATATTAATAAAATAATAATTGATTGGGAGAGCCATCTAAAAGGTCAGCTAAAATTCCAATCAAAATATTTGGTCTTAAAGGAAAATAAGTAGCAACAACAAAGCAGCTCATTTTGGCATTAAAACGTAATTGGAGAGATTTGGAAGATGCCAAGCATTTTTTGACAACAACGGAAACTGCACAAAGTATTGACAATAATGAGAGAGAAAAAGATATTTGTTATTAATTTTCAGAAAATAAGTATAATTTTTTAACTTCATTATCAGCGCTTGAATTTCAATTAAATGTCATGTACAGTTTGGGCTAACTTAGACGTACTGATTAAAATCTCTCGGCGAAAATGCTTGGGCCATGTGAATTTTATAAGATAACATACTCAGTTGCAAAATGCATGGTAACGATGTTCTGGAGATGCCCGAGTAGTTGAGGATTAGATACAGGTGGATCATCGCTGACACTTACCAATTATAATGCCTTGCATAAAATAGAGAAGAAGCTGGTATTCCATACCGAATGTAATCATTATGCTTACAGTGCAACTGGCCACAACTCGCCGACATTAGAGATGACAAACTGAAATTTTATCGGTACTAAATGCAAACGTCCAAAGGGAGTGCCGAAGTGAATGACTGAATGCGTAAGTCAGTGAGGAAGACATTTTGTTTAAATTTAAAATTTTAATTTTGGAAACAAACATCTGCTGAACTGAAGTGTACTGGTATTTTATTTCATCAGTGAAAACTGAATTAATATAACTTGTTTGATACGCAGCAAACAAATGAAGACATCAAAATAAACATTAATTGAAATTTATATCGATACATAAAAAAGTTCAAGAAATCAGAATTGAAAGCATTCACGAAAAAAGTTGCTTATGCTGTTTAAACACCACAAGCTGGACAATAATATTAGGCAGCTATTTATAAGCTATGTAAGTGGTTATAAATATAAAGCAACTGAAAGATAGAGAAAACTGGGAATAGAATAGGCCGAGGTTCCCAGAAGATCATCACAGCTGGTAAACTGATGACTCCAAACAGAAGATGAAGTGGTCGCAGGAGTTTACCAGAGAAATGTTTATATGAAAGAATGAGCAAGTGGTTTGGATTTCAAACGCTCTAAAAAAACAGCCCACTCTACACTCATGGATCCCACCGCAACCAGTTTAAAGTATTACTGCGAGAGGGCGAATTCAGCCCTTCTGCTGGTCATCTATTTCGTTCAGCTTCTAGTCTGGCCTACTTCCTTGCTCTTGCTCCCTCTAAGCTCCTTTTGTAGCGACTTAACTCCTTCGCAAACATATATATATATGTATGTATGTGTGTATGCATTTGTATTCCACTCATTAAATGTGATAATCACTGTGCCGCTGATGGTTGCTCTTGCACCATTATTCTCACCATCAGCAGCAGCTGATTTGGCTGACAATGATCTGTCCATTTTTCCGCTGCTCTGCCATGATTGCTGCTGCTGCGCCAATTCTTGAGCGAAATCAGTTGCTTCCTCATCACTTCGCATGTGCCAACAAACTTTTGCTTTGTTTGTTGTCATAGTTGTTGTTGGTGTCTTTGGCTTCTTGTAGAATAATTATGGATCGCTTTCGTTCTTGTCTTCGTTGCCCCAAAAAAAAACAACAACTGAACATCAAAACAGTTGCTGCTGATGTTTTGTTGCGTTGGTTGTGTTGCGATTTATGACTTGGTTTTTTAAATTTAGTATATGCATATGAGTTTGAATGCCCGCTCTCTTCTCTCCTCTTTTCTTCACATCATATTCCGATTTTATTTTTGGCAATTATTAATGGCCCATCAGCAATCAAGACCATTAAATGCTCATTTTGTTCGGCTAATGTCGGCGACGCGCCGCGGCAGCTTTTGTTGTTGTTGTTGTTGTTATAGTTGTGTTGTTGTTGTTGTTCTGCGCCAGTGTCGCTGCAATCGCTCAAAAGTGATATTTGGCCCATTTACGATTTGCAGACAGACACAGATATTGGGCCTAGCCAGACACACAGCTACTTGGCATATACATACATATGTATGTATATGTAAATCTATATAAAGTTTTGTCACTGTATTGATAGTCAACGCATAGACACACACACACAAACACACTCATTTAAATATTTCATATGGCATGTTATATCAATAAATTTTAATATTTGTATCTTGTATCTTGAAGCTGCAGCTTGCTCGCTTGGCTGCTGGTTTCGTTTGGCTAATTGTCAAAGCGCGCGCGTGTGTGTGTGTGTATTTATAAGTTTGTGATCTATACAATTTCTCTCTAAAAGTTGTCGCACATTGAAATCTTTCAAGCAATTTAAATATCTTGTGTGTTTATTGTGTGCGATCATGCTGCTTGTTGGTGTTATGGTTGTTGTTGTTGCTGAATTCGTGAATGACACTGTTGACATTTTCGAAATAGCTGCAGCAATTTTGTGTTCATCATCTTCATCGAACATCATCTCACGGCAAGTCACGGTAGGAGCTGAATTTGCTTAATTGTGATTTATAATGACAGTGTTTTATTGTAAATATAAAAATTCAATATTCAAATCAAAAATATTCATATGTATATATATATAAATGCCAGCCGCTTGCCTGCAAATGTGTAGCTGTAGTTTTAAGCTAGTTTCGTTTGTGCTGTCTGCATTTTCGTTTTTGATTGCTGCTTTATGAGCGACTTCGACTCCTCCGTATTTGACATTTTTAAAAAAATATTCGATCAGCGAAGACGTCGAACTGGGCAAATCCCATTCACTTTTGTGCTCGCCGCGCCTGAATTAATGCAATTTCAACTCCAAGAGTGTTCATTTTATAGACAAAATATTTTTTATTGGCATTATCATAAATATATGAAATTTATAGCAATGCCGAAATTGTGAAAGCTGTATATTGTGATGGAAAGATATTTAACTATTTCAAAAAAGCATTTATTAAAATTTAAATTGCAAAAGCTGGCGTTTCAGTTGCGCATTCCGGGCTGCCAATGAGGTTTGAAGTGTGCTGAATAAGCAGAAAGGAACTTCGGCTTGAGAAGAATCGGAGTATAGGGGATAGGGGGGTACCTTCGTCCTTGGGGCACATTCAGCGAAATGACTTTTTTTACTAATCATGAAAAAAATAATACAAACGGAACTTTTTAAAGAAATTTTAGTATAACATTTTATTGTTAAATAATGAGGTATTGTAACAGTCTAATCGGTTTTTAAATATATTGATTACCTTCTGAAATATAGGTCTTCAAAAAAAGAGACGAAGGTACCCCCTTCTCCCCTACAATCCAAACGCAAAATTTGGTGAATTCGGCTTTATATTTCCGCTTCATTTTCATTAATCTAAACTTGCTCCTAAGAAATGGCATGAGCAAAAAATGTTTAAAAAGACTGAAGTAATGACATAAAGTAATAAATATTCACTTCTTGAGCAATTGACTGTGAAATCCAAAATCAGATGCCTGTGAATTGTAACTTACATACAGAATTATATTTTGCCCTAAGAGAAAATTGTTTCAACATTGCCCATAAAAAGCGAACAACTTGAAAACAAACCCGGCCATGCGTATGCTGTCTGCACATTTGTGTTTTACTGTGAACAACATGTCGCTCAGTCAGTTCCACCAATCAGAAACGTAGTAGGTGGGGGCTACACAATTGCTTGTGTAAATGAAATTATGGCAAAGAGCGTTCCTTTTTCTAATTGCATATTCGGCTGTAATTAGCCGAATTTTTTACACTATTTTCTTAAAAACGGAATGTATAAACTTTGCAGATAATACGAATTTTTTTCACATACTTTTTCACCTTTCTTCTTTGAGGTATATAGTCAAGGCCAATATCAATTACCAATCCAGCATCAAAATATCCAAAAGTGTCTACCTAAAGTTCAAAGCATTATCGAGCCTTGAAATAGTGGAACAAGCACAATTTTATATAAATCGATATTCCTATATGGGCATAGTTGGGAAAGAAACGTTATAGCCAAGAATTTGCTCAATGTCATTGTAGGCAACGCAAAAGCACATACGTCATTCTTCATTGTGGTGGGAAGTGGAATCAAATGAGGAGCTTCATGATCCATAAAGGAAGATCCCTTTTGCATAAGTCTATCGGCTACGCGTCTGTGCACTCAAATGCAGCTCCTCCTGCCGTCTGCAAACTGTGATGCTGAAATCGTCTCTAATAAAGCAATATTTTTCTCAATTGCACTTGTAATTAATTATTAAATATGATTCCCATTTTGCCATTCACGCTGAATGTGAATGCCAAAATTACACAAACACACTCACACCCTTGCAGATTAGCCACTTGGGACCGTCTCTTGCGCTGGCAGCGGCGGCGACGGCGGCCGAGTGGGGCTAACAGACGCATTCATCCGTCAGTTTTTTAATATTTTCCATTTGTTTTTCACTTGTTATTTATTTGTTTCACACCACTGTCTTGCACTGCCCCCATGCTCTGCACGCCACCCTCAAGCGCATCGTTTCTTCGTGTTGAACGTGCAACCGCTTGCTTGCCGGCGCCCTTCTGCGCATAACCTGTGGCTGTCTGTCGCCGCTGCATTCCGTCGCAGAATGTCACTTTTGCATATTGTTGCGACGAGTGGCGAGCGACAAGTGGCAAGAGGCGCTGAGCGGCAGAAGGGGGCGCACGTTAGCGGCTGCTCATGTGCGCCGCAAGTTGACAAGTGCTTGTCATTAAATGTTGTTGTTGTTGTTGTTGTGCTGCTGCTGCTGCTGCCGCTTCTTTCCCAGCAGCTTCTCTTCTTGCTCGAGCGATGAGGCATATTTTTGTAGAAATTTGTCGCTTCGTTGCAATTAATAAAAATTTTCGAAGTTTTTGTTGTTGTTGTTTTTGTGTGCAATACACGTATGGCTATGCTCTTCATATGTTTATTAAGTTTGAGTGAAAGTTTTAATTTATTACTTTTTATAAATGTATTCAATTATTTGTTTAAAATCTACTGTGCTTTGCCTTTACAGATTAGTAATAATTTTAACAGAACCATAAATAATTGATATATCTACTAAGAGAAATGCCTGTATATCACCTGCTTAATACCGATCCTACTCTTTTTTCAAATCTAGGCTACTAAAACCGAAGTTGAAGAGAGTAAGGCAACTGTTGGCCTCATTAGATCAATAATCAGTGCTGTGATAAGGAATGAATCTCTGAATGAATAAAAGTCTCTCGTAGACTTCCAAAAGGCATGTGTTCAAAAGCTTCAAGCGCTCAGATGCATTTTTGTTGTTTTCTAAAATACCTAAGCTACAGATACTTTATCTAGAGGCTTTATGCCAATGCTGCAATACAACTTTTAATATTTTATTGATGAATTTCTATCAGAAGCTTGTCTTATATTGTGTTTGAAGTAGGGACGAAGGTTTTGGGACCGGCGTATATGCTGAGAAAAACAGGACGAAATATGTTCGCTTTCTTGCTCTACAGATTAAGCGTTTTCCATTCGTCTCAGAGTGTTTTATCTTCAATAATGCCAAATTTTGGTTTATCCATTGTACAAAGAAGAATCACTTCAAAAATGAAGTCGTTCCTTCTAAGATTTAATATATGTATGTACGTACAATCAGCCCAATTCTGAATATTCCCTGGTAGTTTAGTTCCCAAGAATTTTATTTTTTTCCCGGGGGAGAAGTAAAATTTGGAAGCAGAAGTTCGAATATTCGAAAAAAGCTGTTTTGCCGCTTTTGTGTTATTAAAATTCTTGTTACTTGTTGTAGAGTACAACTCAGTCGTTGACACCCAACTGAAAACGCCTAGCGAATTGTTGTTGTTGTTGTTAATATTGCAAATTAATGTTCGATGCAAGAATGCGGACATGAGAGTTCGACTACAGCTTCCACGCTTCCACTGGGCACTGAAATTGAGCATTTTTGATGGCGCGTAACTATTAAAAGTGAATGAGAAGGAGCAGCGAAAGGGACAGCCAACAAGCGAGCGGCAGTGTAGCAACATGTTGCCAACAGCAGTTTGTTGTTCTTGTAATTTTATTGAAGTATAACATTAAATTTGGCGTTTTCAGTTGAGCATTCAAATTTCATATAAAATTTGCATATATCATTTGATTTGCATGCACTTTTACATTTTTACATTTTCGCTCTTTTTGCAGCACTGCCTTGTAAGTGTATTTGTGTGTGTGTGTGTGTGTGTGAGTAATTTGTGAAATGCCTTGCTCCAATCTGCCGCAGACGACTGAATCTGTTGCATGTGCAACAGCGGCGCTGACAACTTTACATTGTTGATGAGAAATGACACTTGCAATTGTTGCCTGCTGCTTCTCGAATGCTGTCGGTTGATGTTTTCTTGCTACCAATATTCGAGGCATATTTTGAGCCTGAGCCTGTTTGTATTTATAATTTTGAGGGCTCGAACAGATCTCGGAACTAGGCATTAAGCCTCTTTGGAAATTTGTGAAAAACACCCAAATTCGAACAGATCACTACTTTGACAACTCCTAAACGGAACTGGTATCGCTAAGGACCCAACAGAGTCTATGCGTGGCCTTCTTAGGCAGCCAGATTAACCTAACCTAACCTATAATTTTAATAACAAATTCTCTATTTTTTTGCATTGAGATGTAGATTAAATAAAAATTTTGAAAACTTTTTTTTTAATTATATATAATACATATATACATATGTACAATCGTAGAATATTGTGAACAGAACTGCAAAGAAAATTCCTTTATACCTTTTGAAGCAACGCAGCCATGAGCATCCGCAAATAAATACAGAACTGCCACAGTAGGCCTTTAAACCCGCTGTGACTGGGAGACTTCATGCCTACTCCAAATATAATTTACATATCATAAAACCAAATCTTCGCAAATTTGAATTAACCACTGAATAGTCAATAACTGCCGCTATATATTATACATAAGTACAAACTATTAAAAGAATTTTAGCCATAGCGCGAGCATCATTTCTGATTTTGATGGAGTAAAATTTCTTGTATTAGAATAAAACCGCTACAACAAAATTAAATTGCCGCGCCATCGAAAGTTTTTTAAACATAAAAATTATTGGTTAAGCTGTTTTTATTTTGTGGCGAATAATTCTATCTTCCAGCTTGATTTGCATATATACATGCATATTTTAAATAAGTGAACGACTCAAATCAAATTATAAACCACGATGACTTTCAGCGTAGTCGTAAAAATAGCAGCGGATCATGGCGATTTCATAAATTTCAGCTAATTTGCATCGCTGTTAGACATTTGCAAGTGCGCGCCATTATAAATGCCATAAATGCCGCTAGACGCCGCCACCGTCGGAATCAGCGCCGATCGCTGCGCGCCTTGTAAATGCTCAATAAGACTGAGTGGAACAATTAATCTCTAATTTTAACCAAACAGCTGTCATAAACAATATGCCAAGCCGCTGACAAGCTGCAAATAAACGCCAGATCGACGCAATCGTCTGCAGTCCCTTGCACTCCTCGCACCCCTCTGCACCACCAGCGGCACATGCGCCGCAGCGCAACACTTTTGAACGACCTCACAGAATGTGATCGGATTATGATATGCGACACGTTGGGCGTATGCAACGAATGCAACGAATCTGCCGTTGCCGTTGCTTTCCGCGGGATGGCCACTTTTTGGTGACGCAGCGCAGTCGTCAAGCGAGCACGTATGTACCTATCGACGAGCGATCGCACAAAGAGGCAGAGTGTTGTGTCTTGGTCAGGGCTGCCATGTGGCCTCTGCTGCAAAAATGCTTTGTCACTTTGCTGATATTTCTACGCAAGTGGAAAAAAGTTATTTCTTACCTCCCCTCTCTTAGTGCAAGAAATAATTTCAATTTGCGCTGGGTGCCAGCACATTCTATTGCATAATTTTTTATGTGATCTTCATAGAAACTTGCTTAAATCTGTCACATGAAATATTTTATGAAATAAGTTTTATGAAATAGTTTATGAAATATTTTTCATGAAATGGAGGAAAAGTCAAAAAGATGTCGCATGACATGTTTTATGAAATAAACATATTTCATAAAAGGTATTTCATGAGATATAAAATTGCATATACGTATATGAAGCTTTTATTTGATCGCTTGATCATATCAATCATAAAAGTAACCTGGTGTGCTTTTGATTGTCAAATTAAAGTTATTATGATAAAAATTATATGTATATGTTTAAACAAAATTGTTGAACATGGATAACAGCAAATGTTAATGTCTATGGTCTCATTTTTCAATAGTTATATTATCGAATAGTCAAGCTGTCGATTGAATTTTTTCACTTTATCACATATGAAACTGAGCTGTCTATTGAATAATCGACTTGAGTTGGTATAAAAGAGTAAGAACTATTTTATTCTTGGAGCGACACTTTAATGTCGCAATTTAAAATACCAGAACGACAGCCCTGCTCAGCAGTTGCACCGCTGTGATGATGATGCCACTCAGCGCCAGCGCTAAAGCGATTTAGGCTCCACTGTTAGAGCGCCTTCCACTTGGCTGCCACAATGGCCAGAATTGTGTTGCATGCATCCCCGTTGAATGTGGCGGCGCGATGCTCAATTATTACCACAGGATCATTGTAAATCTTGTTTTGATTAAATGAGCTCAATTTTTTACAGCGCAAAGAGCTCAACAGAAATCTACACATTTGGTTGCATGCCACTATTAGCAATGTGCTGCTGCTAATGGCAGCGCGTCGGTTGCATTTAGTAATTTGTTGTTGTATTTAATCGTCAGTCCTAACGCAATATTGCTCTTGTTGTATTTGCGCATAAGGCCAGAACTATACAAAATATTAGCTGCTCTGAAGACTAAGCTTGATAAACATATAGCATGATTCCGCTGGCCTGTTGTTGAATTGCCTACATGAAACTCCGCATCAGAACGAGAGTAGCAGCGGAATATTTTTACCACTTATTTTATACAAATTGTCGTTCCAGCTTTTGTCTTACGACTTAAATATGAGAACAAAATTCTCTAGAATTAAGTGAAAATTTAAAAATGTTGGCTTGATTTTTCTTCTTCTGACTGCAAAATCAAACAATTTTATTCAAGCTATTTTCGATTGTAAGATTTTTGTAACAAATCATTTTCACACTTGATATTGTCTTGATTTGATCAGTGATAAACCAAGAAAATTGTTCAGCTGATAGAAAGAAATAAAATTATATGATTTAGACTTGACTAGTGCCCATTTTGACACTGAACTACAAGTAAATTTTATTTTAAAATGTAGCAAAATTATGAAGAAAAATTTGTGGCATTGTCTTTTTCACTCAATGATGGCATCATCAGAAATTGCCAAGTTTCATGTAAGGAACTGGCAGAGATCTTTTATTGAAAGCATTGGCCTAGAGAAAGACTTAGTAAAAAAGATGTTGCTGGCACTAATGATAGTAAAGTGTCTGCTCAACGATTTATTGATATTTACTGTATTTACATACTTTAACAGCTTCATTGCTTGTCTACTAAAAATCTGGACCCATCTGCTCACGCCACATTTGCCGGAAGTACTTCATCTATTTGAAGGCATGCATCAAACAAGAACAAAAGCAACTTTTATTATATAGTTCTTGGACAGATTCATATATAGCACATATGTATGTAATTGTGTATGTGTGTGTGTGGCATACACATGCACTTTCATGCTCATGCACCAAATGTAGTTTATGTATGTGTGTGTGTTAGAGTGGTGGCTAGCATCATTTCAGAAAAACAAATCGTAAATTTCCCAGTTAAGTTCAAAATTGTGAAAATTATGTACATTTGCAGCAACAAGAATGCCAACAATAACAAACATTCATAAGCAAATTTATTGCAAATAAGAAAAATGTACGCCAAAACGGCGAAGGAGCAGCAGCAGAAGAGCAAGCAACGAAACGACGAACGCGAATCCCAGCGACAGGACATGAAATGAAGTAGCAGCTTCGAGGCCAACCAACCAGCCAGGCAACAACAACAACAAATGCTGAAATCTATGGAAAGTGGTCGTGGTCAGCGAAAAATAACGACTGAGTGCGGGGGGGAGCGAAGGCACAAAATGGACGAAAACGAATAAATTCCATAAAAAATGATGAAAGACAAACATGCGCCACAAGGATAACAAACAGAATAACAGTGGCAAGACATAAAGGAAGGCAGGAAGGAACGAACGAACGAACAAACGAGCAAGCAAGCGAATGGCTGCATAGAAATATGTATGTACATAAGCAAGGACAGGCGCAAGGACCTTCCATCAAGTGGACAGAGTCGGGTCACCGGATAGATGGAGTCAACGTCGGCATGATGGCAGCAACCGCCACGAATGACAGTCACTGTAAGCAGTAGCAATTTAGGTGGCTGGCTGACGGCTGGCAGGGGGCAGGGGGCAGCGGCGCTGGCAGAATGTTAGGATTGTTGGGATTGGGGTTAAGTGTCGAATAAACTGTATTTTTGCCATTTTTCCAGTTTTGTTGGAATTTTTTGTGCATTTGGATTTGGCCGTTTTGGCCAGGGCTCGTTCGTTTTGTTGTTGGCTCGAATTGGATCGAATTTCGTTTGGACTCCAGCACATGCAAACATATATATATATATATATATACAGATATATATATTTATGCCATACAAATTGACGATGTATTGTGCTGCTGTTTGTTGTTGTTGTTGTTGTTGTTGCTGCGCTTGTTATTTGTGTTGCCATTGTATTGTTATCCTACTCTGCTGCTGCTCGTCGTCGTCGCTGTTGCTGTTGTTGTTGTTTTAGAAGTTGATGTTCTTTCGCTTGTTTGACATTCCGCAGGACATGACCGGCAAGCAAGCGGCGAAAGAAGAAGCAGCAGCAGCATAACATATTTTATATTTCTTACTGACAAACGACGAAAAAAGCTAGAAAAGCGCACATAAAATTGTTAATTTATGCCTTTTTGTTTTTGTTTCCACTTAAATCGTAGATTAAACAAAGCAGCAGCGGCGACATGAGCCAAAAGGGGCAGGGGGTGGGGGGTAGGGCCAACATAGCCTGTGCTTAGCGCGATTGGCAATAGTTACCATAAATTAATTTGCTTAATGTAGACATTTTGTGCCATATTTCGAGAGCTCGCAGGATTTGTGTGCCTAATAAAATATTGCTATTTTTCTTTCGCAAACTGTTTATAGCGCTTACAACCTCACATAAAAACAAGCACTTCAATCCGGCAAACTGTAACTCTGATAGATATCAGATATCCCAAACAATACACATAAAATAAAAATCTAAAATTGCTTTTTCTATGCTATTGGAAGCAGAAAATATTTTGGGCTTAAAGTTAGTAGGAATTTTGCAATTTTCCAGCATGTCTCAATTTCAAAGTTGAACAACAAATTTGATTTTGAATTCAACTCGACTGTGAGTGAGTTTCAAGGCAAGTCAGAGTGCAGAAATATACATATGTACATACTGTTCTTCTTCTTATTTTCCCAACTTTTCTGACACTTTTTGTTGCGATTTGAACGCATCAAAATTAAAACGCGTGTTTCGGCTTTTCTTCTCGCTTTTAATGATATTTGCGATTCACC
Source organism: Neria commutata (assembly GCA_963457695.1). Lineage (NCBI taxonomy): Eukaryota > Metazoa > Arthropoda > Insecta > Diptera > Micropezidae > Neria > Neria commutata. The sequence continues at coordinate 54,787,645 of OY735246.1, forward strand.
AAGCTCACGTGTTGTGCTATGACGGTTCTAATCGATTATTGCTTTGATTCGCTTTTCAATTTTCAAGCACTTAGTTGGCAATCCAATTGCCTTATTTGCAATGGTTTTCTGGCTCCACTGCGAATTTTCTTCGAAATAATCGAACAACTAAATCCCATCTTTCCACTTCCGATGCCATGACTCAACTGAAAGTTCACAAGTCAAAAAACATGTGATTGTATTTCATCAGAATTTCTCCAACGCAAAGCCTACTGTTTGAATTTTTTCATTCAGATGAAGAGTTTCAAAGCAGTGGTCTTTCAAAGCTATCCGATTTTTTCGATCTCAGTCCTTACATACATTGAAGTATTGACCACTTATAAAGCAAATTAAAGTAAGTTTTTCATGCTTAATTTTTATTGCCATCATGTAAAATATTCAACTCGCCTCGCTTTGAAATAAACTGTCAAAGCATCAAATTCAAAATGCAACAAAAAGCAGGCAATCGAAAAAAAGCAAAGAACTGTAAATAGATAAGGCAAACAGGCCGACCGATCGACCGACCGACGATGAACTGCTGCAGTGCTCATCAAAGTGTGTAGTGCAGAGTGTAGGAGTCCATTAAAACGCTGACAACATGTAAACTTCAGAGTGATGAATGTGCCTAAGCAGAAACGGTAAACAACACACACACACACACACACGCTCGTAGAGGAAGGACACACTGCCACATGCAGCTCATACAACTGTGACCACAGCTGCATTCATCAAAATGACGCAGCCGAAACACAACAGCACAATGAAAAGGAACAACACAAACACAACAAGGCAAGGATGCCATGGATGCCAGTGGCCAGCATTGCTGCGATGGAGACGGACAGCAACCGTGCTGGTCAACTGATGTGATGACTTTGTTGTTGCAACAACAACAACAACAAGCAGCAACAAGCACATCAGAGTAGCAACATAAATATACACGCACTTCACAGCCGAACTGCGGCATATCCTTGAATGAAATGAAATGCAAGCAGAGAAAAAAAAGCGACGAGCAACCAATCAACACGACCGTGCACGACAGCAGCGAGCAGCATGTCCATGCGAAAGCATATGAATTTAACAAAAAGAGAGCAAGTGCACGAGTAGCCTGAACGTTAGCGAGCCGTGATGAATGCAAGGACATGGCAGCGTGTGTGACGGCAATTTAAGTCACTCACGTTTTCCACTCAATTATATGCGAGTGCCTTCACTGTTACTATGCAGGACACTTTTCGACTTTTCGGCAGTTCAGCAGCGTAATAAAAACGCGCGTACCATTGCCAAGGCCAAGTGAAATGGGCCTGAACGTTGTTGTATGCGGCACGAAAGGAACGGCAGCAGCGAATGTGAACATGCAAAATACACTTTCAACAAAGTGCCTGCAGTGGCCAGCGATGCTGCAGATGTGGCCAGCGGCACTGCAGACGACGACTGTGATGGACCGACGGACCGACGGACGGACGGACGGACGAATGAATGAATACGGAAGCGACGCACAGGCGACAGACTGAGGCGAGGCTACGGCCATGAAGTCATTCACTCAATTTATCGTTTGATGAATGTCCTTGCAGATACGACCAACGAGTGAGTAGTGCAAGTGGCTGCGTGTGTGTGTGTGTGTGCGTGATGAAGCTGCCAGTGTAGATTGCGTTGATGACGCTGCTGATGACGCTGACGACGATGATGGCGTCATTGGACACATTTAATGGTCATTTGAGTGCGAGATAAATGTTCGTGCTGCCCTGCCCTGCTTTTTCCTTCCCCTTCCCATTGTCGCTTGTTGTTGGCATATCCTTGCGTAGGCGCTTTTATGTCTTTTTCGGGCTGCAGCAGGCGCTCGGTTGCTGTTGTTGTTCGTTCGTTTGTTTGTTTGTTTGTTTGTTTTGTTGCAATAAAGCACACGGACTTTGGCTCGTAAGCGTAAGCGTAATAAAATCAAGCGCTTGTGGTTTTATTTGCACAGTTTCTTTTGTGCTGCAGTTCGTGTTCTGCCGCTTCGCTGTTGCAAGCGTTAAGCCGCCCATGAATTGTGATGATTTCGTTGGCATGGCATCATTTGGCATGATGAAGGACTGACTGTTGAACAGGCTGTACAGGCTGAATATGTCACTCATGCTCACTTTCGCTTTTAAGCTGAAGTCAATAAATGGCTTGAAAGTTGCCAAATTTTGCCACAATTTTTTTTAATGCTAATGATAAATGATAGATAGAATATTATTTATAAGAAAATAAAATATATATCAAATTCGAATGAAACGCTTCCTTAAGGTTTTTGAGCAATGTTGGCTTATTACTAAACCTTTCAATTTTGAATTTTAAAATTTTCGTATTTGCAGCTTATTTGGCTCTTCATTTGTCATAGCTTGATTTTTAAAATTTTCTCAGTTGTTTTCTATTAATTTGAATATGTATAATGTTTTTCTTATAATATTATTTAAATCGCACTAGAACCCTATAGCGGTAAATTAGAAGACCAGATCCTACTCCAAAAATAATCTAATTTCGTATGGCAGAAGTAGGTCCAAGAGATTCCTTCTATAAAATTTCAAGTGATGACCTGCCCATAATATAATACATAATTAGAAACTAATACCCGTTTAAATGTATTTCATCTGCATTGACGACGATCATGAATTTTTCATATACACAGTCAAAACAACATTCCGCAGTCCTAATCCTTCTCATAATCTGGAAATCTGCCTTGAATTGATACTTCGTCGCTTAATTTAGGTAAGTGCCCCAGCCCACTAGCCTCTTATACTTTCAAAGCCAACAAGAGCTTGGCATGTATAAAGGCGGCATGTCCTGAGCGTTGTTCCATACGAAAAAAGTACTTGGGTACTTCTTGAGTGAAAGCTTGAATGTTAGTTGCCACCATCTCAAAGGCTGACTAAGCAGCTAACTGCTCTTTCGGCCCGGTAAGAGGATGTGATTGAGCAATCAAGAAGAAGAAGCTCTTCCGGCTAAATTTAGGAAAATTTTAAAAGCTAATTTGCTAAATTTTCCGGCGATTTTCTGCCAACAAAATAATAGTTTTTGTTGTTATGCTAAATTGATAAATTGAAGTCAATTGTTCCGGAATTGAGCGGCGAAAGTGATACCAAATCAAAGCGCCCAATGCAGAGCATAAAAATGCAACAACAACAGGCATAAAAAATACAAAAATGTAAACTACACACACACACACACACACACACACACATATACAAATAAAAAAGCAGAGAAACAAAGCCTCGATGCGATTTAGTTGAGCGTAAAAATGCATTTGCACCTTCCTTCTCAGCCGCCGCCGCCGCTGCCACTGCCACTGCCGCTGCCACTGCCGCATGAAGGTACAACAGTCAGTCGAGGAGGTGGTGGCCAAACGAGTGTGCAACGTGCAACCAACTTCACGCCAAACAATGCGCACTTTCCGCGCTGCCCCTTGGCTTGCAGCGGAGAGAGTGTGGGGGAAGCGGAAAAGCCGAATAGCGCTATTCGAGGCTAATAATTTGCTTTTATTGAGTGTTTTTCGAGCAATAAAAATCTCTTTTAGTGTTTATGAAAAAGAAGAAGAGAAGAAATGCTCGTAAAAATTCGAATTTATTGAACAAAATCCAAAAAAGTACCCAACACACAAACAAGAGAACAAAGCACACACACACTCACATTTGAGCATAGTGGCTGGCGGCAAGGGAAGCGGGTTAAAATTAGTGGCTTTTGTATGAATGCTGCCAGATTTTGCACTTGCTTCTAAAACTAAATTTAAAATTTTTTTCAATTTCTCTTACAGGGTTTGAAGATAGAACATTATATGATAGATAGAACAACATATGATAGCATCATGAATACGGCATGAAAAAAAATTGACGGATGCCGCTGATTCTTTATTTTGTCAGAATGAGAAAATTTCCCAGCACCCAGACACTGTACTGATTGCCTTTAACTGAAATCTTCCAGATCTTTTTGCATGGCGGAGAATTTTGAATAGTGACAAGTAATAAAGTTGTTCAGTTCTCATCCCTACAGACTCCAGAAACTGTAGCAGTGATCTGAAAAGGGCGGACCACTCACTGGAAGTGTTGATATTGACATATTGTGTTAAATAAATTTAAATAAATTTATACAAATATATATAAATATAAACAAAGCATTACAAATTTGACCATCGTTCCGGATTTCCAAAATTTTTGCAAGCTTCTTAGATTGGAAAAAGCTTTGACAGATATAACAAGTGCAAATGTTCAACATGGCATACAAATTTGAGTGAAATCGGCTTAGTAGCTGTTCCAAGTGCCAAGTCCCGTCGTGCTGTATCCCTTTCTGTAGACAATCCAGGTCAAGATGATAGCTTTTTGGTTCGAAGTGTAACTTTTGGTAAGTTTTGCTGTCAACTGGCTTGAGAACGTTGTTGACTATTTCGGTTTGGTGACTTCGAATTATTTGTCATGCATCTGGCAACACTGGCCGCTGTTGATAGTTGCTGCTGCGTTTGTGGTTGTGGTAGGTAAGCCACATAAGCGCGTTTGTGTTGACAATGGCAACAACTGCGACTATAAGTGATTAAATATTTTCGATTTATTTTTGACTTTTTCAATTTTTGATTTTCTACGAATGCCAGTGTTGCATTTTAATGGCATTGCCAAGCCAAAACGTCGAAAAAATCACGATGCTGAGCAGCCGACAAGCAAAGGGGGAAGCCCCACTAGCGCAACAAGCAAGGGGAGCAAAAGCAGCTATTAAGTTAGGGAGTGTTGGCACGATGGATTTGCCTGGTGGCAATTGGCAAGGGAGGGAGGGAGGGAGGAAGGCAGAGAGGCGCAACTATTAAAAATTTTAACGAGCCAACAAATTACTACACGTCATAAAATCACACAAACAAGACGAAAGTGGCAAAGAATGAACACGAACGACACAACACAATAAAACGACAACGAAGAGTAGCATCAAGGAGCGGGAACTGAAAGAAGTGTATTGAGCTAAAAATACGCAAAAGCAACAACACATATTATCAAAATGATTGAAGAGCAGCAACAGCGGCGGCGGCTGCTTATGTCGTCTTATTGTGCGGAATTGTTAGGAATGTCATGCGTGTTTGTGTGTGTGAGTCTGTGTGCGTGTGAGTGTGTGCAACAAATATGCGGCGTATTCATCAGCTACATTTGTACCCCGATCTAACAAAGCGTCTCTGCAGGCACGCTCGAATTTTGCGCCTGATTTACTAAAAGTCAACTCAAGCTCATCGGCCGGTCGGCAGGAAGCACCTTTCGTCTTATCTATAGTTAGTTAATTGTCACTACACTCAAAGAAAGGCGTTTGTTAATTAAAAATTGGATATGACAAAATTCCGCAGCAACCAGAAATCATCAGAAATCAGCTCCTTGCCAGAAACTTGATTCCCGAAGAGATGCAGTGAGCAATTTTTTGAACAGATTTCTACAAAATTAGCATAAATATGCAAAAAAAAGGCGAATTTTTAACAAATTACAATGAAAAGTCAGTGCAAAAAATAGAATAGAATTTTTTTGTTTAACTTAAATTTTTTGTGAAGAATTCTAACTTTTTTGTCTTTTTTGATGCATACATACATAAGTACCTATATTTGAAGGAACTGTAAGGAACCTTTTCCAAAAAACGATTCACAATTTTTTAGCAAAGCTTGCATTTTTTCCGAAAATTTTGAATTATTGCATACCTTTTTTAAGAAAAACAACTTTTCACTTATACTTTCTTCAAAAAATTTCCAATTTATTTTCTTCGAAGACTTGAATTTCTGGCAAGATGCGCAATAATTAAAATTGTTGATGGGCAGGATGTGTTGTTTTATGAAGGCTAGCAAGAAGGCTAGGAGGAAGACTCAAAGGCTAAAGTCTATGTATATTTTATTGCAAATCTTCAAAGATTTTAAAGAATCTCTCCTTGAAAGGATATTATTCACACATTTTCGTGCGGATAAAACAAAATAAAATACATTTCTGGACTTAAGAGAATCTCCTCTTTCATTAAATGCTCATATTTGCATCTTAAATCGAGTATGATTATTTGAATGAATTTTTTGATCTGTAATATTCTCTAAAATAAAAAGTTCTTTAAAAAGAAAACAAGATCAGATTATGCAACATTCATTTGTTCATGAGTGACAAAAAAACGGTATGTACATGTGTATGTATTTCTCTTATATTTTTTATGCTTATTCCCTATATCCCTTAACTATTTAAATCACGATTTCGTTTTCAAAATAAAATCAAAGAAACGAAAAACAAATTTCAAAGAGATTCGAAAATTTGCAAAAAAAATATAGCACTATTTATTATACTCGCGATAAAAACTCTCACACACTTCCGAACAAAAACAACAATTAAAACGAAATACAAATCTCACACACATACATGCACAGTAGTGTGAGTATTCCAGCCGCCGGGCGCTTTGTCAGACGCGGCGGAATTTCTTCAAATGGCTTTGCAAGGCGGAAGGCGATTTTCATGCCAGAAGCCGCGAATCAAACGAGCCATTTAAATGTGAATAAATTGCACACATAATTAGAGAGATACACACACACACGCGTATGCACACAAGCCCACATGCCCACAAAAACGTAAATGGGTGTGTGTGTGTGTTTGTGAGAACAAAATTGCTTGCAAATTTATGGCGAAGCTGGCAGGCAACGCTTTTAACCCAACCCAAAGCATGTGAAAAATAGAAAATAACAACAACAACAATAGCAAAAATTATCATGCCACAACAAAAGCAACAACAATAACGGAAAATGCCAATGCATGGGAAAGAAGAAGAAGAAGCAGTGAGCGCAACACTCACACCACTCCCACCCGTCGCCCGCAATGATTTATTATGAATGAAAACTCAAAGCCTGAAAAATAAACGTCAAAGTTAAAGGTTCGGATTTGCAGCGAAGGCTCTGCCAGTAGCAGCGACGGCAACGCCAACAATATGCAATGCACTAACTACAACAACAACAAAAGCAATAGCGCCATCACACAGTAGCAACAATAAAAACAACAACGACAAGAACGCAGCAATTGAAACAACAAAAGTAGCGAGCGAATGCAATGCTCGTTGAAAAGAGAGGTGCGCCGTTCGTGCGAGCAAGTTAGCATGATAGCAGCTGCATGCATGCCAAAGTGAGATGCCAGCAGCCCCTCAAAATAAAGCTGGAAAAAAAACAACAATAAAAGGCCACAAAAGCAATGCAGGAGAAAAGTAAAACAAATATGGCCTTTTGTGTTTTTTAAGAGCGCGAGCGAGCGAGTGCGAAAGGTTCCAGAGAATGAGAAGAAGCTTGTGTAAGAGCGCGCTTAAGAGAGTTGTGCCAATTCCGAAACGTTTAAGAGGCTGTGTATTAAAGAACGCTGCAGCAGGGGAAGTCTAAGCAAAAACAAAGGTGAGCGCAAACTATAGAACAGGTGTTGCTCATTTGTGCAGAGAAATTGACGAAGAGCGAGAGAGTGCCGAACTAACAAAGCAGCGCACATGCTTTGTGCACTAAAAAAAAACAATTTGGGAAAACAAAAAAATGCATGCAGAGCGAGAGAGTAAAAAAATTGCAGCTCTCTTGCTGTTGCTGCAGCAATTTCTCTCGTTCTCACACTATCATGCTCGGTGGTGCGCTCTCCCACTGCTACATTCCTCGCTGCAATGCAATTGCAAACAACTGACTGAGTGAGTGACTCCCATCTTGCCAGCCACATACAGGCCCCGCTCACCCACCTGTCAGTGACCTCATACGAGCACATGACATATGCTTATTATTGTGCGAAGCTGTATTTTCTGCAGAAATTGCAGTTGAAAGCACAAGAGAGCGAGAATGCCACTGCCAGCGCCGCCGCATCGGCTTCTGCCGCTGTCTCTGCCAACGTCGCCTTCGTCTTGCGAGACAGGAGCGCAACAGCGCAGACAACTGAGAGTAAAGAAAATATTTATGCACACTTTTGCGGAATATGCTTGCATTGCTGTGCTTGAGTGTATGCGTTGGTGGGTGTGTTTGTACGACGCCGACGAAATATGCCAATTCGAATTCCATTTTATTGCACGCGGGCCATCATGGCTGCAATTTACAGCCGCTGCGGCCCGTAAAGAGGCACTCGGCAGTGGCGGCGGCCGTGCCAGTTGACTTATGCCTCAGTTGCAGGCTTCAAGTGCAAGTGGCCGAAAAGGCGTCGGCGACGACGACGTCGCAAGTCGTTTTGACGACGCGAGAACAGAAAATTCTTCGGTGGCGCGTTCAATCCGAACCGGTTTCCGTGCCAATTTAGAGTGTATCTGTGTGCGTGTAATTGTATTGAAAATTGCCGAAAATAAACAACGAAAAGTGCCGGCGGCAGCAAGTGGAACTGGCCATGGTCGTTCCCCCCTTTGGGGCACATACATACATACATACATATGTACATATGTATGTATGTATGTCCCTCAAGCAAGAAGTCGAGTATGCGGGCCCATAGTGCGAATGAGTGACGGCAGCTGTCAAGTGTCCATCAGCTGTGACGAGTGAGTGACTCATAAGACTGCCGGGTCGCGGGGTGCAGCAGGTAAGTGAGAGGGGGAGTGGGGTATATTGATTATTGTCGCGCACTGCTGATGGGCAAGAAAGCCTTGTGGAGCTATTTTTGCAAGAAATTACACTTGAGAATTTCAAAAACTGACCGCGAACTGAAAAAGGTCGTAGGTGCCCCAGCAACAAAAACAAAAACAAAGTACCGTTACTCCAAACCGACGGCTTTTCACAAATTACAAAATTTTGTGCTTCGTGTATGCTCAGCAACGAAGACAGCAAGCACAGAAGAGAGCGGAAGTGCGTCGCTCACTCGGCTTCGCTGTTGTTCTTGTTTACGTTGTAGACTGAAGTGTATGCGGTGACCAGTTGTACCTGAAATGATGATTACGTTCTATTTTTCACGATTGATTTTTAAGGTTTCATTTTAAGAATATTTCTCTCATTGTCATATTAAGGGGAAAATAGATTCTAATTTAGAAAAACAAGACACCAATATAGAATTGCTGAATAAAAAAATCCCTTCGCTTGTAACGAACTTCAAGGGACTGGGCAAAAGGGTTCGTTTTAAACGAAGTTTTAAATAAAGTCGTTCCTTTCCAGTGCGTACTTTTGAGATTGGTTTGTTTTTGGCGAGAATTCGCTTTAAACGGGTTCGTTATTGTATAACTTTATTGATCAAAAGACGAGAAAATTAGAAATTCTCACTAAAATGCTAGTTTTACTAAAAGTTTCTTTTGCCAAAAAAATTGTATAACTTTTTTGATCAAAAGACGAGAAAATTAAAAATTCTTACTAAAATGCTAGTTTCACTAAATGTTTCTTTTGCCAACAAAAATTGCTTAATTCAACGAATTAAAATCTAACAATAATGTATTGAGCTGGTCACCCTGACAATGCATTGCAGTTGCGTTTGATTTGTTGCTGGTGTGAGTGTTACAAAGGGAGTGTTTTGTTGCTGTCTGATTAGACAGACAGGAAGCAAGAGATTTCAAGTGGGAGAGAAGAAACGAATTTAGCTGTGACAAGAACCCAGCAAAGGATTTTCAATTTGGAATTTTGATTTTACTGAAGAACCGTTAAAATCGAATTTGAATTTTCAGCAATGAGAATTTGTATTTTTTTCATGTTTTTGCTTCGCTTCTCACTATCGCATAAAAGAACGCCGAGTACTCGAATTGGATATGTTTGTCGGTATGTATAGGTACAGCTTACATACGACCGACTGACCGTTAAACAGGCCCACCGAAGCCACACACACACTCATATACAAGCAAAAAAAAAGCGCAAACGTGTTTGTTTATGGATTATTGCCGTGTGTTGTTGTTGTAATTGTTGTTTTATGTAAATTAAGTGCTACTGGCTGCAGCGTCGACTGAGAATGAGTGTGAGAGTGCAGCAAGGGTACGCGTATGTGTGCTTTTTACACACGGTCGTCGCTGTTATTCTGGTTCTTTGTTGTAGGCTGAGCCACACACACTGCCAGAAACACTTACTTTGCCAAAAGCTTGTTGTTGTTGTGCGAGTCTAAGAAATTTAGCCTGCATTTTTGGCGGTAAATCGCCAGCGAACGTTCTCAATAGGAACCGCACAACCGCATCCGGGCTTACAAAAATAAATTTTTTTAATAGAAAAAATTATGCTTTCGAGAAAAGCCTTCTTTTAATGCTCAAATAATTCAATACCAAAATTTACAACAATTCCTCTCTTTAAGCTTAAAAAGTTCACAAATACTCTCCTACTAATAATGTTTGTGAGCCAGGAACGTTAGAGCTCATTAGGAAGAAGCATTTATAGAACTCTTACATGATTTCAAGCTGTACCTTGAGTGTAAGCTTATAAGCCTGAAACTACTTATAAACATCTTTAATTTTTCTGTTTTATATTTTTGATTCGATAATTTTTGCTGGTATATTAATTTTCATTTATAAGCAGAATACTGACATTTTCTTACTTGATGCTTCCTTTTGCACTTGTTGATTTGAAATGAAATAGGGTAGTTGGATGAGAGAAAGTTAAGGAGTCAGAGTATACGGTTTACTTTATATTCGCCAATAGGGGTTTATTGGTGCAGGGCTAATATAAGCCTCTTAGTAAATAATAAAAAGTGCCGAGGAAGCTTCTGGGAATTCCAGTTTTCCGAATCCTGACTGACAGTCAACAGAAGAAGTCGTATATGATGGAATAACAAATTTGGGAACTACTACCTATAGACACAAAACTATACTTTTTAGATTTTGAAGGGATAGAAGTTTGGATTTATAAAAGAAAAAACGCAGGGAAAAGAAAGTCAGACAGAAGGACAGACATTCATACGCACACAGTCACATGCATTAAGCGTATGTTATTCCATATTCCTGTATGTGTTTATTATTGGGGAGCAATATTGTAATTGTTATCGGGCGTTCGATACTTTTGAGTGTTCATCACTTCGCACCTTGGAGCACATAAAATGCTAAAATTAATCGAAACGAGCCGGCAACATAAACCAATTGCACAAAATTATTATGTGTGTGGAAGGGGTATTATGGTGCGGTGGGACGTTGGGACGCAGCGCTTTGAAGATCAATCGGAAACTGGCGGAAGCTGATTGTGGCGGCACCTTTAATCTTGGCGCGCGTTTATGAGGCACTTAGGTGTATGCTGATGCGAGAGACACTTGCGCAGGTGTAATTATGAGTCCGCTGCAAGTTCGCAAGGGGGAAGGGGATTACTGCTAGGTGTTGGTGCTAGTGGGTGGCGCCTCATTAAATTATTATTTTGTGTAATTTTTAATATTTTATTGAGCTCATTTCGAAGCGCTTTGAACTTGCCACTGTACAAGTCAAAGAAAACTTCTGAAGAATTTCCAAGCGCATAAATTTTAATAAATATTGTAGCAATATTGAAATTACGCGTTAATAAAGCTAAACAAGGCATTTGCTATACAGCGGCATCATTGATCTTGCTGCAATAAATTTTGTACAAAGTAAAAACTTATAACACGAAACAAGAAAACACATGCAAATTTTGAGTAATAAAAGCAAGTTTTCTACGTTGAAAAAACAACTTTTTTGATTCGAATCTTTACGTTGGCCCTTTTGCTCATATATGCAATGTCAGCTGTAAAATGAGCATAACTATCAACATGACCAACTGTCAGATATAATTTATGTCACATTGTCAGTTTGTCAAAAAATCAATGGAATTAAGATGAAAGCAAATAACAATTACACCAAAAAAATGCACTTTTCAATTAAAAATTTCAAGTGTTGGCAATTTTCGCAAATTAAGTTGCATAAATTATTTAAAATTCAAATAAAACTGTATTTAAAAAATACAAAACGAATGCATTTTAATTATTGAAAATTTGTCTCTAAATGCAACTCGTCATTAAAGCTACGTCGGCGAGCTGCGTTGACAGTTGCCTGCAATTGGCGCGAATTCTCGACGTAACGCAAAATAAAATGTTTTTAAAAGCGCAAAGCAAAAAAAGGCGCGTGCGATTTTAATTAAATCATTTGCACTGACCTGCACGCAAAATGTTTTCGACTGCCGGTTCGGTCTGTCTCACTGTTGGCATCACAGTCCTTCATCTGCGGTCCTGTGCGTACTGCCGACTTGTGTGTGTGTGAGTGTGTTCAGCGAAAATGTCAACTGACAGTACCACTTCGATTCGAATGGCAGTTCATTGCGTTGCGTTACGTTGCGCCACGCATTTGCGTAAGTGCTCATGTGACAACTTCCATTTTCCAATTTTCTGCCTGTTATGTGAGGCGAGGAGTTCTTTAATTGCCACTTTTTTATTTTCATTTTCAATATTATCGGTTTCGCATCTGTTTCTTTTACTTGAGTTAGTAAAAAACCCGGTAGCCCGGTGACTGGTTGTTACTGATCAAATCAAGAAGAAGACGAGAGAACGAACCATTTCTTTGACTTGTAAGTCGGCAACGATGAAGGTTTAAACCTGGAAGAAGAAGCATTTCAAAAACTGTTGCATAGTTTTAGGCGTACACTTATACTCAAAGGACGACGCTGAAGCATAACCTTTAAGAAAACAAATAGCATGATTTCAGGCTTATACTTATAAACAAAGTACGACTCTAAAGTGTAAGCTTCAAGAGACTGTTGCATGATTTCAAGCTAAGCTCTATGAGTAGAAGTATAAGCCGAAAACTATGCAATGGTTTTATTAAGGTTTATGGTTTTGAGTTGTATTTTTAGTATGTATAAGCCTAAAAATATGCAGCTGCTTTTTCAGTTTCGTTCCTTTGAGACGCGCGTCCATTTCTAAGGGATTATATATAAAGATATAGAAATTTACTTCATAGAAGTTCACTTGAGGAACTTCACGATTTATTTTCAATTAAGTTTCTATAAGGAGGTTCAGTAAATATATTATAAACTCGCAAAATAAGCCTTTCGGGCGGCGCTGGCAAGCAGACTTGGAAGCCTGCTCCAAATCTAATCTACAATTCTGTGGTCAAAAGCAATAACGACTTAAGTCGACTGTCTGTACCCATCTCAGAAAAAAAGTTATTTAAAAAAAACACATGCACTTATGTACATGCACTTATGTGCATTTCAAATTTCGAATTGCATTTTCTCGAAACAGTTGTTTTCGACTTGTCGTTATTGCATATGACCACAGAATTAAGTTTTCAATGGATTACATATTCTGTTTTAATTGAAATTCCTTGGGTTCTAGATTCATTGCTAGATATCATAAATAAGATTGATAAAAAAAAATCCAATACTATTGATAAATTTTGAAAACTTTCGTTGATTGATACTTTGATTAAAACTTTGCTTTAAATGGCATAGTAGACACTAAAATAGTTACCAAATTTGCCTGCATTTATTAATAGTTTTTATATAAAGACTTATTTCATATATGAACATTTATGATTTATTCATTAATGCTACTTTCTACAATAGTATTTTATTGCTCTCAAGCTCAAAGCAAAGAAACAATTTCCATTGTTGTGTCTATAATTTTTTGTTTGCCTTTTTTAATAAAAACATAGATCATTTGAATTTTAATAGCCAATTTATGCCTGGACAAAACAAAAGCTCAATCAGAAGCGCGCTTAAAATATGGATTCTTCGTCTTTTGTTCAGTTTCTATGCGAAGACAAAAGAGTCTATAAAAATTAAAATCTGTATACGAAAATATATTAACAAAAGTTATTGCTGAACATGTGGTCGCCGTTCAGCAGGGCTGGCAAATGTGTGGATTTTACTCAACTTGAGCTTTAAATCTCAAATACCTTTGAGAAAGCCTTGAAAATGATGTGCAGCCCTGGTTCGACGACGACAGCTGTGAAAGCCGCGTTCCGCCGCCGCCGGTACCAAAGAGCGCTGCTTCATAGTTCGTGGTATGCGCGCTTCATAGTCCGCTACACTTTGACGGACTGATAAAATGTCGCCAAATTTATGACTTTTTCTCGCATATTGCTGCAACTTTTTATGTATATATTTTTCTATTATTTGCTGTGCCATAAAATTCGCTTTGCGTTTTGCTTTTTTTGGCGCGCTCTTCCCTTTGCTTTGTTGTTCATAATTTATGATTTCTTGCGATTTATAGAGCTGCTCTTGATTTGGGGGACTTTGATTTTGATTGTATGTTGGCGCTACGATTTAATTGTGCCTGTGCCACAGCTTTGGGCGCAAGAAGGGGGCGAAGGCGATGTGCCGTCGAATTATGGCATTGAAGTTGGTTGGCTATGATTTGGCATATTCGGAAAGCGCACAAATGTTATACTAGCTTGTAAAGATATTTTTGGCGCTGAGCAGCGCTGTCACTTGTTATTTTCCCGCAAATTTTCCTTATTCGAAGTTTGCGTTTTGATTTCCACAGCAAATTTGCATAAAATTTTTTTAAAGTAATACATTTTTGCACATAAAATTAGACAAACTTTAAAATTGCATTAAATTTGAACAAAAGCGATTATAGTATATTGAATGTAAAATTTTCAACATTCGTATGATGGGGTGTATGGATTACAGAGTGCATACGCATACTTCAAAGTTTTGTATTAATTGACAGTATTTTTCCATGAACAAAAAAAAAACAACTGAAGTAGCAATCAATTATGGCTGCATTGCCAGAATATCGCTATATATACATATATATTTTTATATATATTCTAACACGATGATTTTAGCTTGTTCGCTTTTGATTTGCCTAAGGGAAATAGTATATTAATATTATCAATTCAAATCACTTACAGAACGCATACACACACACACACACACATGCATATTTTCAATGAAATTTATTCAATTTAAATAAAATGTAATTTTTCAATGTTTTATCAAATTGTCATTAGCAAAATTAATTCCATGCCAAAAGTACAGTGTGGGTGAAAATATGAAAGAGAAATTGTAAAATATTGTAAGTGCTGCTACTTTTAATAACATTGACAAGTTATTGTGATTTTTCAAAAAAATTTTATATATAGAAATTCTTCTTCTTCTTAATCGATCAGTAACAAACCATTACCGGGTTGCGAATTGACTTAGCGCCTTCTCTTCAGGTGTCTCTGCTATGCGCATGCCTTCTCCAATCATTGCCAGTGGCTTCCTTTACTTTTTCTTGTCATCGAAGGCATATCGTATATAGAAATTGGTACGCATTATAATTTTTTTCCATTATTTGCTTCTGACTTACGCAATCAAATACACGTACAAATTGTTGCTATTATTTTTGCAAACACTGTATATACATAGGTACATGTGAGTGTTTGTAAG
Source organism: Neria commutata (assembly GCA_963457695.1). Classification (NCBI taxonomy): domain Eukaryota; kingdom Metazoa; phylum Arthropoda; class Insecta; order Diptera; family Micropezidae; genus Neria; species Neria commutata. Next base: position 54,802,877 of record OY735246.1, read on the forward strand.
TATGCATTGTCAGTCATTCTGCGGAAGGGGGACGGGGGATTCTAACATTGTTTAATTCTGCTTAATTATTATATTTGTAATTTATTTGCCGCACAGTTATCAGATGCAGAAGCCCTGGTCCAATCCGATACGCGCTGCAATTCGTTTAATGCCGCATTAATCCGCACAACAATAGAATGCATAATTAATTTTTATTTTGATGACAGCGTCAAGCAGGCGGGCAATTTTTCGCATGCAACCCTGCACTTCTATGGCGGCGCCTAACACCGTTCAAATGCAGGCAATTGCAGCGCTGCTTCTGCCAACAAATGGGCGCTTATCGCCTCGGCCCACTCAGGTTAAACACAAATTAACCTCATTTGACAAAACAAAGCGAAAATGCATAATTTGTTAAAATAAATTGCACAACGTTGTTGTTGTTGTGGTTGTTGCTGCTGTATTTGGGCAATGTCTATTTGCATTCGATACTCGTAAATAAAGTAAAAAGCACAAACATTAATTTACAAAAAAATTACCAAATGTAAATCCCTTTATTATTTTAATTAGTGTGCGCATAGTTGTTGTTATTAGTTTGCATTTGTTGTTGCCATCAGAGCCGTAGCAAAAAATTTAATATGCAAAGGAAGCGGTTTAGCTTAGGTTAAGGGGGTTTTGAAAGAAACTGCACTTAAAATGTTATTTTTGTTAAAAAAAAATACTATTAAATAGAAAATTTTTATGAAAATGTTCATTACTGACGAGTCGAATATGAAAATTTCTGCGTCTTTTCTGCAACAAAACCAGCTTTTTGACTTTTGAATGATGCAAGGGGGGTTGGGGGGTGGGAGCAATATATTCCGTGGCTTAGTTACAATGATCAGAGGGTTGTACCATTTTGGGATGATTTTTCGCAGATCCTACATGAAACGTGGTTGAGTACATTTTGATTGGACAGTTTCTGCCTACGGCACTGTCCGCTTTCATTATTTGTTTATCCTTTGTCAGTGACAGATTTTTATTCACTTTTTCTAACCGCTGAATTTTTGTATTTTGTGCATTTTCACATTACACAATGCCATTAGCGTCAGCGCCATTTTGTTTACAAGTATGCTGAAAATCATTGCATTCATAAAAATTTAAGCAAAAGTGATTAGATTTTATAATGCAGAAAATGAGTTTAGTTGGTGCGAGTGACTGTAGCTATGCTAACTAATTATTGTCGATAATGATATTGGAACTGTGTCGACAACGAATCCAGAATTGGAACTCAAACCCTCTAGGCTCAGTCAGTCAAGTACTCAAAAAAATGCAATATATTTATTTGATGAAATTCTTAGTTCAATTCTTAACTCTTAAATGAAACAAATATAAAGAAACAGCTGAGCATATTCTATGTCACTGTATTGAGTTAAGTATTTAGATAATATATTCCCAATTTTCCACCAGTACCTTCTCAGTAACTGGTACATGCCATGTTGTCCCAGCCGTAATTTCACACATTTTCAAGACTGGGGCATCATATGTGTCGTTCGCTATGAAAGTGTTGAAAATAGAGCATTCATCAGTCACCGTGATTCGACTTTCTGTACACTTTTGTTCATTCGCATTTGAACAGGCAAAAAATTTATGAAAAAAAATTATTTCATTTTGTTGATTGCACATTTTAAAGGCTTAGAACATTAAACCATTTTGTACATGGCTGCTATTGCCATTTAGTATTTTGTTGTTAACATTTCGGTTGTCATTGTTGTTGTTGCATTTGTTAATAATTCGCCTGGCAACCGCAATGATGACTGTTGGCGTTTCAGCAACAGAAATTGTGCAAATAAAAATTTAATTTAGATCAGCTGACACTGACATATCGCATTAACTTTACGTGTATACTTTTAGTATACAATATATGTATATACATATATACATACATACATACGCTGCATATGTCGTTATTTAACGATGCGCCCACGTCACACAATATGTGAATAGAAGTTGAAGAATTCAACTGAATTCTTAAGTAACTGTCAACACCAAAATTCTGACAGATCACTAGTTTGACAAGTTCTAAACGGAACTCCAACTGGTATCGCTAAGGACCCAACAGTGTCTATGCGTGGTCTTCTTCTAAGGCAGCCAGATTAACCTAATCTAACCTTAAGAAGCTGTAAATATGCTTCTTTTGTTTTGATTTAATATGTTAGTAAGTAAACTAAAAGTTGATCAAAATCTGACTTAATTCAATCGAACTCGATTGCCAATTGATTTTTTTATAATTCCCTCTATATAAATTTATAAAATTTTTTATTATAATTTAAATATATATGAATCGATATTATTTATATTAGGAAATCAAGCCACTGATTTTTTCTCCCCTCATGAATGAACATATCTGCTGAGATAGGCGCTTCCACTTCCATCAGCGCTGTCATAAACATCGCACACCGTTTACTGTTATTCAAAATTATGTGAAAGGTAAACAAATGTTGTTATCACTCTGGGCTTGATTGCAAAGATTGATTTACAAGCATGTAGCAATAAGATTGCAAGGAAGCATCTTATCAGCGGGTCACGTGAAATCGTTCCATGTGTTGAAGAATTTATTCGCTAGATTTCGTATCACACTGATTGATTGATGACTGAATGTTATTGATCGTTTTACAGCTATTTCGTTGCTGCTAATCGGAATTCAGCGCTTGGCATTGGTAAATAATTGGGGTTGCGTTCCAAATCCAGTCACTCGCCGTTTTGATGTTGTTACTCTGTGATATACTCGTAATATTATAGCTCTAACATGACTTTATATTCAGCAATAAAAAACATATACATACATATATCAACTACCGATAGCAGTTTAATATAAAGGTTGTTCTAATAACAGTGTACGATTTCATTTAAAAATAAATCACATAATTTTAGAGCGAGTGGTGATATTTTTATTTCATTATAAAGTAGTAATGTTTCGATTAAGTATGAAATAAAATATCAAGCGAAGGGACCCCGCGACTCTAGTCACAGACCCTTGCTCTTTTCATGAAATTTTCGATGATAATTCGACAAAGAGGCTCAGGTCTTGGGAGATACTTCTCTAAAACTCGTCTCTAAAACTATTATTTTTTTATTTTTCTAAAAATAAGCATAGCCCGCCTTTCATAAGATCTTCATCCCAGGATACCAACTCTGCTATGTATGATTGCTTACTTGTTGAACTGTACTATGGTGGAAACCGATTTCAGCAGACGTAAAGAGAGAAAAACAATAGGCTAAAGAACAGCTCATACTATATATTCTAATCCTTTATTCAATAGCTGTGCGTTTGGAGGAAGTATTATTCCAACACTTGACCTACACGCACAACCTCAAAGACCCAACCTGAATTCAAATTCGAGCGATTAGAGCCAAATTCGCTGCCAAATTTATTCACATTCAATGAAGTGTCCTTTTTTTTGTTGTTGTTGTAGTAAGGGCACGACGTATGCTGATATTTGCAGTATGCGCCATAGAAATTGCGTTTCTGCCAGATGAAAATGCCAAAAACTATTTGTGACAATGACGAATGTTGCTTCCTGCTACGTCACTCGCTGTCACTCAGCGCGGCCACAATTCCATCACGGCGCGACAAACCCCAAACACACACGCTTAGCGCCGCCCGCAGCCACTCATACCTCTCTCCCTGCAAATGGCATGAGTTACCAACGCTGATGATTACTATGGAACTTGCGAAGGATTTGCGTGTTTGTGTGTGTGTGTGCACTTTTTGCGCTTTCGCCTTTTGCCACAGATAGCAGACGACTGCAGCAGCTCCGACCGCTCCAATCGCTTCAGCTGCTCCAGCTGCTCCATTCAGCTGCAGTGCGCACCGACAGACAGACAGACAGAAGCCATAGATGTCACACATCATGTTGAACTTGAGTGATTTTTATTTCAGCTTGTAGGAGTAGCTGCGAGTAGCGCTAGGAATATCAGCAGCACTGCGGCAGAGAGCGTAGCTCGTCTTCACATGAATCATAGCTGCTGCTGGTTTCGATTGAATTTTGATTGACAATATCGCAAATCGTTTAAAGTGTCTGTTTCCGCTTTCATCATGCCTGGCACATGCCGCTCCTGCACTGCTCACACCAACTTGCTCAGCTTGCTTTTTGCCAAGTGCTCCGTTTTTTGATCCATCCGCTAGCTGGAATATAGTGTTGAGCGAGTGAGTGCAGTTTTTTGTTCCGAAGTGATTTTAAAATCATTTGTCACTTGACAGATGAGCATTTGATTGACATGCTCACAGCACTATGTGGGTGTGTGTGTGTGTGTGGTTGCTTGTGTCTCTGTCGGCGTCTCCATCTCCGTGCCTGTGTTACTTAGTACAAATTTGAAATTCATATGAACATAATGGCTTGATCAGAGCAAAATCACTTCAACATGCCATCAAGATTGCGACTCTGTGAGTGCAGAAGTGACATGTTGACGGAATGGGCAGAAATTTACAGTTTGATATACAAATTATGCGAGTTTTGTCAAAGTCAATCAGTTAGCTATATTAATTTTCTACGAATACTATTTAAAAGTAAGTAATTAGATTTAAATTAGGTCATACGTCAGGTCGTAACCCGGTAACGGGTTCTTATTGAACAAACAAGAAGAAGAAGAAAATTCAAGAAAACCGTAAAATATTTAGAATTTAGAAATTTGGAACTAGTACTTATAAAAGCAATATTACAAATAGATTACTTTTGTAGTTGTGTTTATGTGCTGCTTTGGCAAACTGTCAATTAGACATGATATACCGTTGTTATTTGACAATTGTACTTCTCCATAAATCAGCTCACCTTATCATACCGCACACAACAACAACATTTCCGTTTCGCACACGCTTCCTGGCTTGACAATTGGAAGGGGAATAGATGCATTGTGGCTGGTTTGATGACAATTTGACTAAAATTGAAATAAATTCTGCAATTTTTAATTAATATGCGTTGGCGCTTGCCTCAACTGATTTGAATTGGGTTTTTATGTCAGCGATTTGCGTGGTGCGGGATCTAAAATTTATTTGTCTGCAATTCACAGCATTTATTTATTTTATTTCAGATGAATTAAATTCGTTTTTTGTTGTAATTTTTGCTGTTGTCGAATTTAATTTGTGTGTGTAAGAAAATATGCACTGAGCTGTGACGACTGATATGGGTGCTACAAAGAGTGTTTGGAAAAGCACAGTGATGTGCTTCAACTTTGGCACTATACTCTATGTGGAGTTCTTTGCCACCAGACATTATTATAGATGCTAAAAAATACTCTTTAAAAAATCGTACAAAAAAGACGTGTATCTCTGTCTACAATGAAAAAGTAGTAAGTGCGAAAAACACAGTGCTGTGCTTTTGAGTTTTGCACGTTATACAACAAACAGAGTGTAGTAGAAAGAGCGCACAATTAGTCGCACATTATTTTTTGCACTGTCTCTTGCACTCTCTGCATGCTGAACGCACTGATTTGCTAGGCGATTGTGTTGAAGGCTGTAGGGTGCAACAGTGCAATGGCGCCAGTTCGGACAAGCCGTGTGTTTGTTGTACACAGTCGATTTGAGGAAGGCCTTGGCGTCACAGTTTCAGCATGGGAAGTGCAGCGCCAGCGGAAGCGGAAGCAAATGTTAGCAATGCAAAAAAAGATTATTGCTAAATTTTCTGCGTGCAGCTGACGGAGGATTAGGGGAGCCGAAATGACACGTTTTTGTATTTAATATTTTGATATGTTTATTGATATAATTAAATGCACGCACAAAACACAAAAAGCTCAGCAGAAATGAAAAAATTCTATACAATTTTATAATCATAATAATTTATGAATTTTTCAATAGCCATAAATTTTAATTTGTTGCTGTTTTGTATATCTCATATTTATGATATTTGCTAATTTATGCTTGTGTGCTTGTAAACATATCTGCGCAGTAAATTTGTGTGGCTTTTGATTATTTTTAGTTGTGTAACACAACTATGCTTCCCTTTGCGCCGCTGTTACCCTTAGTGGCGCTGCTAAATTCACGCAGAGTTGCGACAAATCGATCAGAAGCTTGCTCTGGCAGGTAATCACTCAAAGTCTGCTATTGCACACCTTCACTCACATGCACTCACACACACCTACAAGCAGAAGTAGTAGTAGTAGTGGACACGTTTAAATTTTGTGGCAGCCACTTGAGCGCTCGTAAATTCAATCAGCGCCAAAATAAAGTTGTCCATCATAACGATTTCATTAGTTGCTGCCCCAACGGTCGTAGCCAAGCAGAACCTTATCGTCAGCTAGCGTCAGCCTGCGTTGCTGCTGCCACATGCCGGCACACTTTTTACGATGACTGATTTCTTGTTGACACTCTTCAGGCTTCCAACTCAAGACAAAAAAGTGTGTGTGCAAGAATTGAGAAATCTGAAATATTGTGACATTCAAGCTTGTATAAAATTTTTTTATAGAGAAAAGGCAGATAGAGTTACTATGCTCAAAGTCAGCGGGAAATATTAGCAGAGTCATATATAGATATGTAAAGCTGTAGAGCTTTGCAGCACAGCATTATAGTCAAATGACCTTCGAATTATTCGGTTCTTTATAGTAACATTAGAGAAAAATTTATCAGCTATAGTTCATAAATTGAACTTTTTTAGACATGAGCGCGTATCTACAAGGTCAGAGCAGAGTTTATACCCTTTGCAAATTTCAGTTAAAGATTTTTTAATAACTCGAAATCTACGCACGGGCAGATTTAGGCATAATTTAGGTGAACTTCAAAGATGCTCTCGAATCAGGCTTAGTGTTGTTTTAAGTTCCTTTAAGAAATATTCTTAAAGTCGTCATCAATTATATTTATTTCATTCAATTATATTTGGTTCATTCCAAAAAAAGGCATATTTCTGTGGAATGCATCTAATTTAGTCGATGCAGCTCTGGCTTATAGAGTTCTGTATGGAATTTTGTTCGTTATACTACTTTTTGCCAAAAAAAATTGCATGAAATCTAAGAGAAAAAGTCTTATAATCTGCATCGATATTTTATAGAAAAAAAGCTGACAGGCTGTAGATAATTTGATTGAGCTTATCGTTAGAGCCGAAATATTTTGGTTATCTTCAAAAGATTTGCCTAGTATAGTTTTTTAATGTATACATACAAGTTGTATTTTTTTTAGCCACTAATTTGCATATTTCTTGATAAAGGCACAAAATGGGAGTACAGTTTTCTGTTTGTTGAACAAATTAAATTTTGCAAAATTTTTGGAATTATAAATTTTTGCGCTAATGAGCAAACATGCATAAAACAACAATTCTAATAATATAACATGGGATTAGATTTGCAAATAATTGGTAGCTATTTATTTACATTTGGCAACATTTGGCTGAAAAAAAGGCCAGAGAAACGTAAGTAATTATTCCAAAATGACAGCACAATTGTAAATAGAATGCCGTTGCCTAACTAATTATTATTCCATTGAATTAATTTTTGTAATTATGAATTTGTCTAATTAAAACTGCACTTGGCTGAAGCATGCCGCGCACACATGCAAAGGTCGCCGCTGGCGGAATCAGGTTAACTGCAGGAAGGAAGAGGCGAAAAATATTTTTGTTTGCTAAAGCATTACAGCTGCTCACACCACTGTGCGACACTGTGGCACGCGGATATGCAATTAATGATCGAATGTGACAGTAAAATTAAAATATCACAAACAGTTACCAACACACACACACACACACACACACACACACGCTCATTTGCATGCACATTACGCTTAGAATATTGCTGAATGCAGCAGCTGAAAATTAGTTAATGCGCGCAATTTGCATTAAAATATTATAAATATGTATTTAGAAAAATAATGCCAAAGACCAAAAAAGATAATATTTAATTTAGCGCTCGCAAAACCAACAAAAACCAGCAACAGCTAACAACAACAATGGCACTAAAAACCAACAACAGCAATGTGGCAACAAAGCGCCGACCGACCGACCATCATTTGCAGCAAACAAAAGAAAAATGCATATATCAAGAGTAATTATAATAAAATGCCTAAAATAAAATTAAAATAGAAAAGCCGATTATATAAAATGCAATACAATAAAATGCAACAACAACAACAAAACTCTAACTGTCAAAACACTGCAAATCCCATAAATCAACACGGAAATGCGAAAAATGTGTGCATTTAATTTGACATTAGTATGTGTGAGTATGTGTGTGTGTGTAATAGCATTTAGCCACTTTTTTTTGTTAATGTCACATTTTACAATTGAAAATGCTAATGCCATTGTAAATTTGGCGCCTCCAGTACGTCGGCCCCGCCCTCTTGCGCACATAATCGTAATCAATTGCACTTCTAAAATCTACAAATAAATTTTTAATTAATTCCAAAATTTTAGCGCTTTTCTTTGTGCAAACATATTTCATGAAAAGCACAGTTCTTCAATATATTGTGGCAATATATCAAACTCTTTGTATGCCTTTGAGCGGCTGATTTTCTAAAGTTTGATAGCTAAGCTAGAATGAGCTTAGTCTGAATGATATTTCTCTATATGCTCCCTATATAGCTGAAAAATGTTAGGTACCTTATGTTTTTTCAATTCCATGCTTCAAAGTAAAATGAATATCTTAAAAGCCGGGCCATTTCTCAAGGCTGAACAAAAATTCTGTTCCACTCAAATATAAAAACCATAAACAGTTTATATTCGAGTTCTTCTGTCACAATGTGAATACAGCTTATCTTTCATCATTAGTATGAAATACAGTAATACCTCGATTTACGTCTTGAGAAGAAATGTTTTGTATCTCTTTTTAGGTCATTAACTATATCGATTGCCTAAAAATTTCATCGTCATTTCATCATTTCAACTTTTTATAACTTAGCTCACTGCAGGCTATGTCAACTTGGCAATGTAGTAGTAATAAGGATCGCAACGGCTAATTTCAATCGAAAAGCAATCAGAAACTTTACCTTGCACTTCCAAAGCCCATGCCTACCATACTAGCGTATATTAAAAACAACGTGAACTTTTAAAAACCTGCTGTGTATAATACGCCCCATTGATGACGTCAAAATGGTTTTGAGTGTAGCTGAAATGCCTTCACTACAGCATGTCCATCAGCAATGGCCGCTGCTCAACAGAGCACGCAGGGCAACAAAGGCAATTAACTTGTGCTATCGACAATTAATCAATGAGGAAGGTGTGCAAGCCTGCATCAACGCAATCAACGCTGCCAACAACAACAAACAGCAACAATAACTGAAGCGGCCTTTTGGTGCTCATCTCTTGGTTGGTCTGTGAGCCGATCGCGCAATTCATTTGGCTAGTGGCAGCTCAGTGGCATGGCGTGGCGAGGCGCGTCCAAGCGCGCAATGATTCAATGTAGCAGCTACAACTTGCAACAATATTGCGCCGCCGCAATTGGCAGTGATTGCGTTAGTGAATGACTTATTCCAAATTGGAAATTGCAGTGTCGATCTTGCAGCAGTGAGCTGCAATACGTGACTTTTAATGTTTTATAGCAATTGAATTATTTTTCTAGTAAATAAAAGTATACTAGAAAAAAATTTGGCCACAGAAATTCTACTTTACCAATTGAAATTTGTATTAAAATCTTGAATCAATTAATCGCTTGGGTCATTTTGAATGTTCTTAAGATTCCGAAATGAATAGAAAATATATGTGTATATGTATTATATAACTTATTACATATTATAGTATAAGAAAATTTTAAAAGTGAAAAAGAACTCCTTTGTTTAAGATAGCAGCCTTCACATTATATGAGGATATTCACGATCTGTTGCAAATAGCTTTGCGATATGATTTTTATTAATTTGAAGTTGCAGAATCTGAATGTAGAATTAATTCGCCCGATGAACTTGCAAGGTTGCGTTCTGAAGACCAGACTCTGCTCTTGGCCAGCTATCATCCATGGTCAAAGCGTCTATCAACCGCTGTTTCTCAACACAGTCTAAGATGGGCGGCTCCAGCTTGATGTAGACAGGACAAGTTCCTGCATCCGACCATCGACAAAAGATACTCTTTATTCCGTAGGTCCCTTAAACGTAAGGACTTTAAAATTCTTCCTGTGCCTAGCACTTCGGTGTGATGAATCTGACTCACAACAGTATCTGTGAGAGCTGTGTGAAGGACGTGGATACCGCTACCCACTTCCTGTGTGAGTTTTGCGCCTTTTTCAGTTCGCGATTATAGTTTTTGAAAGGAGACGTTTTGAGAACTAACCAAGCATGTTCCTTGTCACCATCTAAAATCGTACGCTTTGCAAAAAGATCAGAAAGATTTCAGTAAAAGAAATTTATTTATCAGTTCCAAAGGAACTGTGTGCTGACTAATTTTGTTTAGTATAATAATTGCACTTTTTGCTTAAAAAATATGCAATTTTCAACTATTGCAAAGCGCTGAATTTTGCAATTTAAACGAAAAACCGTTGCTTCCATTTATTGGCAATAATTCATCGAAAATAGCACACATATGAAATGTCTCAACGCCGATGAAAGCAAACGTTGAAATATAGAAATAAAAGAAAAGCTTTGGATACCAACGAAATGACAGCTCATTCGTCAAAAGCACAAAGAAAAATTTGAACTCTTCATCAACATTGGGTGCGTTTGTTTGTAGTATGCCGGATGTTGTTGTTGCTGCGCTGTGCTGCTCGTGTGGATGCGCTGCTGGATGTTGATGTCTTCATGTTATTGATGCAACGCTGCGCTGTGCTCAAATGTCTTTCGCCTCAAAGTTTTCGCAACGAAGGAAGCTGCCAAACGTCTTATGCTCTGCTCTGCCAGTCAGTCAGCCAGCCAGCCCCCACTTCCCCACTCGTCTGCCGGCGCTTGCCATTTCGCTTGATATGAAAAATAACATAACAACAACAAAAGCGATCAAATCCATTCAAAGCATATCAAAGCAAAGACCAAGAAGCAGCAGCAGCAGCAGCATCAAACGACGATGGACGACCCGCTAGATAGCCGCCGGGCTGCTGCCGCGCTGCCACGTCGCTGCTGTTGAAGTTGGCGCGCACGGACCATCCATAATCCATCTCGCATGTCCTGCATGCGCGCTGCTTGGGCTAGCCTCTCACATGCATTCATATTCATTCAAAGTCGAACTTCTTCTTATGTGCTTGCCGCTGCCGCTACCCTCTGCTCTTACACTTACTCTGCTGACATGCCCATCGCAACTGGCAGCAAGATGTATGCTTCACATATCCTTCATGCTATAATACATTCACACACACACACACACACACAATTTACTTCAGCAGCTTTCTTCGAATTTGATGTATTATACGATGTCCTGCTTTAGGTGGCAATCGCGCTTGCTTTCGTCCTTGCTGCTGTGGCGCATCCTTCGATGACGCGCGTTCAGTAGCGCATATGCGATTTTCCTGCCTCCTCACTTACACGTCAACTTCTTCGTCTACATCTTCTTGCCTGCCGTCTTGCACTGTTTGCTTGGCTGCTCCGTCACGTAGCCGCCAGCCGTGCTACTCTGGCGTCCAGCGTATGTGATTATTGATGCGGTCACATGCATCACAGTTGGCCATGTATGCTTCATGTCAGTCAAGTGCAATCTGTCGATTAAATATTTTAAGCATTGAGCGCTCTCCGTTAGAGAGCATTGAGATAGCAGCAGAATGAGCTCCCTTGATGAAGTTTCCTTCAAAGCGCTTCAAACGCTCAACTCTGCCAAGCGCCCCACCCCAAAGTCTAGCTCAAAAGGTCGCCATCACCTTTTGTCGCCTGCCTCGCGTCGTTCGCGCAATTCCGGACACGCTTCGACTAATGGCCTCGGTCCATTATCTTGTCATGTTTATTAGAAAATTTAATTACTCTTATTTATTTTCATATTTTTTTGCATTTTGTTGTCATGATTTTTCTCAGTGCCTCGCTCAGTCTTCTCTTCTTCATCAAAAATGAAATTATGAAATAACAACTAAAAAAATTCCAAAAAAAGCGCAAAAATTAAAAACACTTTTCTCTTCAAATTTGCTGTCGCTTTGCTGTTTCGTCAAATGTAGAGTGGACGTCTGTGTACCGCACAACAGCAGACAACACAGTCTCTCCCCCACTCCCTTAACCTTCGTTGACACCTTGCTCAAACCTTCGCTCAGTTTGTTTGGCTTTTATGTTGCCAAAGTGCAGTCGAAGAGCGACCAGAGCATGTCCTCGCAGAGGCGCTCATTATCATAATTTTGCTCAGCTCACATCTTGTTGATGAGTGGTATCCCTACACTCGGCACTTCGAATCACAGCAGAGAAATTTTGCATGTCAGTTACTAAATTTTAGTTTGGAACTAAAATATCTAATCTAATCTATTATTTTCAATAGATTTGTAATACGTTTAGAAAGTCTATAGGTGAGAAAAATGTGCGGGTTATTTATCTTATGCTTCTTTGTGTACTTCTCACGTAAACTATTTCCATGAGACACTCCCAAAAAAGACTGAACACTACTGAGAGCCCAAAAGTTCTGACAGTAAAGAGATAGTTTCAGCTCGAGTATCCGTTAATGGTTGTGGACCCCACTCAACTATATGCTTTTGTAATACTTTCTTTCTTTTTCGATGTACAAAATAACAATTTCGGGTATTTTCGATATTTTTGATATACTTTGACATGCTTTTCGTTCTTTTTCAGAATCGAAAATAACAATTTCGGCTCTTTCTCTGTATATTTTTCATACACATCGAGAAGATATTCCTATTACCTATTCCTATCCTATTACCAAGCGAAAAATATCAACTAAAATCAATTTACAAAAATTTATTTATTTTAAAAATTCAAAAGGATAGTAAAAGGGTCCGTAATTCGTACATAGCTTTTTAATTTTTTAACTATTGCTTCTTTTAATGTTTATTATAATTATTGAAGAAAAAGGAAAAATTTGTTACCGTTGTCTGGATTAAGGTATTCCGTGCCCATTGGCCTACCCAATAACAAACCAACTGTAGCATGCCCAAATAGTCGCTCAGACCATTCACAATTTTCTGCTGTTATTGTTTTAATTTTTTAATGTTTACAGTCACTTTGCGCGTGGTGGCCTTCGTCCTGAGTTGCGCTTCATAAATTGTCGCAGCCAGCCTGCTTGCCCGCCTGCCTCGGTCGATTCCGGCGGGAAATCACAAAACGTTTCAACACATTTCGTGCCCCTGCAGGGCCGCTGCTGCTGGTTCTCGACTATAGATTTTACGCGGTTTCCTTTGTTGCTATTCTTTCGGCCGATGCGCATTATCCTATGTGCATGTGTGTTTATCAAGCATGAATGTGTGTGTGTTTGTGCGTGCCTGAGTGGCAATAAATGCGTCTAGTAATTAGATTAGCCAAGCACAACATCCTGCAGCCATTAAAGCAGAAGCAACAACAAAAAATAGTCAGCGCGCGTTATAGACAAATGTCAGTGGGCATTTGCTAAATGGACTTGTCGTCTAATATGCTGTGTAATTATGCAATTAACTCGGCATTTCCAGACAGACGAGAATAATTCAAATGCGGCTGCAATTTTTTGTTACAGCTTCCAATAAATTGGAAAAACATAAGCAGGGAGCACCAACCGCTGCACTAAGCTTTAAAGCTGGAGCCTTACTACACGCACACACACACAGAGGTGAGGTGAGGAGAGGTGTGGAGAGGAGAGAAGGAGAGGAGAGAAGAGGAGAGGAAAGGACTGCGCTATTATATACATACATACATACACACATAGATACATACATACATATGTATATGCTGGACTAATTTTCATCATTTTGATTATGGTATAAAAAATTTTATTACGAATATTTTATACATGCGTGGGTATTCAAGCATATTTCGAGACAAAATGCATGCATAAAAATTCTTCTTAAAAAAATGATGCCAAAATATTTTCCCAAATATTCCTAAATTCAAACGTTTATTTATACTAAAGATTCTATTTCAAATTAAATTCGAAATTAGAGCCAAAATTCCAAGAGCTAAATTTAAGGCACTTATTTTCGTCATACTGAGAGAAAGGATTTTCCCTTTATGTGTGTGTTGATGGTTTTCGATGATTGAGCTAAAGATATTTGGCAATATCCAAAAAATTTAGCGACAATCCAATGAAAATTGTGCATTGTAGAGAAGAGAGTGGAAGCAAGGACGTAGCTGTTGGACGTGTAGTGAGTAGACAGTACATGACGATCACACACACACTCACGCATACGCACAATACTTGCATTGGGTACACGTCTTAAGTCTTAAGCCACTCACACAGTTACAACAAGCACAGAAACAAACAGGCTGCTCGTCTGTCTGTCTGTCAGAAATGCAACCCTGCAGCCAGCATTGCAATCACTATCAGAAACAGAATTCGTAGCTGCATCTGTATAAAGCATCGAACAAAACAATACGAATAAGAGTAAGGATAAAACTATTCACTTGTCGCACAACTTGCCCCACTCCTTGCCACACACACACACACACACACACCAACTCTTCACTGCGCTTCTCATCATTTGCAGTCATTCCTGCACTGTCTGTCATGTTGCTCTTCTCTCTCTATCTGTATGGCTGTGTGTGTGCAACTGTCAGTCAAGGCGTGCTGTCAGTGTCGCTGCATCTTGTCCGTCCGTCCGCCTGCCTGCCTGCCTGCCAGTCTGTCTGTCTGTCACTTGCACGACTACGTGACATCATCTTAGAAAATTTTCTTCAAAACTATTGCCACCGAAGGACGCAGGATTTTCGTATTCGTAAGTTCGAGCGCGTTCGTTTGGATTTCGAGTCTGTCGCTGATGTGCGAGCAGAGCGGCAGCATGTCAGTGAGGTCCTGTCAGTGCAGCAGGCGGCATATCCTTGCTGCTTGTAGCACGCCTACTTTTGTTACCAGCTTACATGATGGGCGGCAGGCATGTGTCTTCTTCTTGCCGACTCCTTCTTCTTCTTCTCTACTTCTGAAGTTGTCATTCTTTGTCTCTTGTCTTTTTATTTGTATTTTGCAACATGCCCGATCCCCCCTCTTGGCTAAGCTGCTGCTTCCTTAACCCAGGCCACCGCATTCGGTGCCATTGCTTTGTCTTTTCGCATGTCTGCTAGTATGTGTGTGTGTATGTGTGTGTGAGTTGCAAGTGACATTGGCAATTTTAAAACTATCGGATGACTGACAAGCTTTGCAGACACGAATGAAGCTGACAGCTTCAGTTGCATTTCCACTTTTCTGTATTGGGTTAGGCTAGGATGAAGGTTAGATTCTTGCAATGTCAGCAGCAAGAGGAAGATTCTTACACATGTAGTCGGCGAAGGCAAGAACTCAGGGATGCCACGTTTTGCAAGAAATTTCAAAGCTTTTTGGGACACCTTAGCAGAAAATTTTTAGAATAAAATAGTAAATTTTTAATTGTGATTTTATATAGTAGACTATCTCGAAATATATAATAGATTTTTGTCCAAAAAGGTAGAACATTATTGACCGTCCATACCTAGCATTTGAGAAAAAACACAAACAATCAAATTTAAATAAAATTTCTTATTCTTTTTCTTTTGCAATATAACACAAAAATACATAAGAGAAAGTGTTGCATTATCTAATTTTGAAATTATTTGCTAAAATTTGACAAAATTTGACAAATGTAAAATTTGAAAAAATATGACGTCGTATAATATAATTCGCTTTATATATTGCTTTTATTAAAAATATCTTGAAAAAAAAGTTTCTAAAGCACCAAGCTTAAAATCTTGCCATTGGTTGTGTCAATGACTCAGCTTATAAATCAAGTGGAAGTGAGATTATCTCATTTTGTTTACATATGACATACATACATACATAGGTGCATGTATTTCTGATGTATGACAGCTGTTGCCAACTGTCATTGACACTTCTTGCCCACATCAAAAACCCAAAAGAGCGCCGGCATGACTAATTTTGCGAGAAACGCGTAAATTATAATTAAAACGTGAGTATATGCGATACTAATTACGACTTTGGCTAATTTACGACTTTGCGCTTCGTCGGGGCTTTTAGGAAGACTCACTCGCATACGGCATGCGCTTAATGAAGGCAACACTGACAGCGGTCAGCTGTCATCATAAAAACGTCACGTCTGTTTATTTGCCAAAGACAACCGACGTGACTGACTGACGTGTGGAGCAGACGAGGCAGAGATGACAACTGCAGCTGAACTGTGGCTGCATTCCAAGCTTGGCGCACCTTCTCCGAGACATGTCCAAAAATTATGCGCTGCCATTTAACACTTAATCATATTCTTTAAGCCAAATACCAAAAGTGTAAATATGTACGTCAAATGCGAGAAGGCAGTCAAACTGCGAGACACGCCAGGCCAGACAGCTCGACACCTTAATCCCGTGTTGGTCGCATTAAAATAAACTGCCCATAAAATCCTACAGCCTGCTCTGTCAGCTGAGCGCATCCGCGCGCCGAGCTGTCAAAAAGTCAGCAATGCACAAATATTTGCTGGCGATTTACGATTTTTTGAATGTGTGTGCGGGGTGCGGGGGTGCAGGCTGTGTAATGGTAAATGGCCACTGATTTGTAGCGTTCACAGGTCAACTCGTAAAATTTTATGATTTAAGCGCGCCAAATTTGGCGTTTATTTTACGGCATTGCCATAAATTTGAAATATCTTTACGCGCGCGCTTTCGCGATCTGCAGCAGAGACAGCCGACATTGAAGCCGATGATTCCAATGGCGCATGCATTGAGTGATGCGCTATATTCGGGCATGCCAGTAGATGTTATTTCCATAAAATGACAGAAAACATGCCTAAAATGCAAATACTTACAGTCAGTGTCGGAAGAAAGAAACCGTAATTTTACAAAGAGTACAGCAGATGCAAATAAAGGCTAATAAAGGCGAATAAAGCCACTAAATATTAATTAAGCATTTCATAAATTCTTGTAAATATTTCTTTTGTTAAAATAAACTATTGGAATTCGTTTGGTTTTTATTTGCTCGCTTGTTTTTGTGGGTCGTCTTGGAATTTGGTGTATTCCAAAATAATGAATGTATAGAATTTCATGAAACTTCACATGAATGAAGAAAAGGATCATAGGAAAATAAATGCATAATTGTAAGATCGTAACATTAGTACTTTCCCTATAATTTAAAAAAGAAAATCATTGATTGATACCATCGTTGCATTTTTTAAGCGCGCTACTGTAAAAGTCATTTCGGTACTTCACTTTGAATTACTTTATAAATTTGAGACTACACAATAATTTTAGATGCCGTGTTTACTTAATCGGTTTTGAGCATAGCCTTGTAATCTCTGCTATATTTTATGCGATCTTAAAATTATGAACAATTCTTCCAACGAAATGAATCATTCAATTCGAATAAAATAATTAATTCATATACAGTTTTGCTGGAACTGGCATCCAGCCATATCAAAAGTTCAGGTTAGCAGGCAATACTCCGGTTTTAAGTACAAGCCGAAACCAGTAAAAAGCTAACACGCGGCCACGATCGGAATGGTAGGGTGTCACAATTATAATTGCCAACAAAAAGCTCTCTCATTGCAAAATCTACGTTTGCATTGTGAAATTATTACACTGCAATTTTCGATTGCAATGACATTTTGCCGCCGCTTTGCTGCCCCACTGTCCACTTGTGCAATGCAACCGTGCATCGAACCATGGAATTGCCAACAGTCGCTGACCGTCCGGCATAATGTGATGAATTCGTTATAGCATGCGGTTTAAATTATTTGTCAAATTTGTGCAGTCAGTGACGTTGACGTCGCGGCGGCGTTCATGACAATGATGATAACGCTGACTGACAGCGAGCATTCGCACGCCCCGGCAAAGCGTATTGCACCCTACCAACCGGCACGTGAACATTATGCGGCATAATAAATGAAATTGTTAATAACATGGCTACAAGTCGGCAGTGGCGGTGCCGAAGGAGCAGCAGGACCAGCGCCATTGTTTAATATGTTATTTTATTGTTACGAGCACGCACAAAACAGTTATGTAAATTGCATATTACTGCGTAATTACTTTACGGCAGTGCTGCCAACGCTACGTAATATATAAACGAGATGTTAATGGCTGTGTATTGTGCCTGTGTAGACGAAATGAATATGGCATCTATTATCATACATTTATATAACTGATGTATCAAATGTATTTCTCAGTGGCGTATTTCTCAGTTAGCGCTTTGAGCATATTTAAATTCTACTATTGAAGTTAAGCAATTGCTTACAAATCAAGTATCTTTTGTACATACATATACATACGTACTATATACATAAGTATCTACTCAACTGTATCTACGGTTCCACCCATTGCAATGTTGTTTTAAACAAATTTTCTCTTGATTGACAATTGCACAATTTATATGCCGAACTGTCGGCAATTTCTGCTTGCCACTATTCTCCGGGCCGACAAGCCACATGCTCGAGCAAGCTCGTACTATCTCTTGCCAGCCGCATGCTGCTCAAAGGCAGTGCAGTCAGGCCGAAACCACTGGCCCTGCTAAAAGCTTGGTCAAGTCAAGTAGCAAATAAATTACATGGAAGGGGCTTAGCCAATGCCGCCGGCCGGCTTGCCGAAGTCATTTCAGCTCGAGCATGAATGTGGCAAGTTGCATTCAAGCCGCGCTTGACGCCTGACGTGAGTGGAGTTCGTAGCAGCGGCCATTCCTTCGTAGAAGAACTGGCAGCAGCAGCAATGGAGTTGGCATAACAACACCAACAACTGCAGAACAGCAGCAACAGCGCCATCTGCTTTTAAACTTTTAAGACGTCAATCAATTGTCCGAAATGTCCGAGTTGTCGGACATGTTTTAAATTAACTGACGAAGACGATTAACGATTTATGGACAAACTTTAAGATGGCGGCTGCAGTCCATTTTGTGTGGCATTCATTGCTGCAAGTGAATAGTTTAGTTGTACTGTCCCGTCCCTCGCAACGAAGCCACTCTGACATAGATTTGATTTTGCATAGTTTAGTTGAAGTACTTCTTGTGCATGTGTACGAATATTTTTAAGGTCAAAGTTTTAAAGCCGAATTGAAAGTTTTTTACTCTTTACTGTAAGTCGCAACGGCTCAGTGAACAAGTGCTTGGTTGCTGATGCGATAGGTCTGGGTTCAAATCTCAGCCGGGGCCTCATACCATTAAATAAAGAGAGAATTTTGTTCTCGCACTTTCTCATGGTGAATTGGCAATTCTCTGAGAGTATTCTGAGCCATGAAAAGCTGCTCAACCCGTTTGAATGCGATTATTTGTAGGTCCCGCCAAGTTTTGCCAAAATATAAGAAGTATACAAAAAATAATGCTCGAAAGCTAGTTTTAAGCTTACTCGAGCTGTAGCGCTAATTATTCATTTATTTATTTTATACGTCGCAAAGAAGCAACTCTGGGATAGCCAGCATGATTTTTCTGTCAGCTGATGCACTTACTCACACTTGCAAATCAATGCTGTAATTTTCAACACTGCTTTATTGTAACTTATTGTTGCGTGCCACAATACTGCCTCTATCTTGCTCTCCCTCTCATTTCCACCCAAACAAACAGTTCAATAAGTGCGCTTGACATTTCACTAATGACGACTTTGATTTGTGTTCATTGAACTGACAATTAAAATAATAGACGAAATGCAAGCTCGTGCATGACCTCCAGGACCCAGTCACCGGCGAAAATGCGGCCACTTTTTTGAGCTTATGCAATTTTTTAAATCTGCCAAACTGCAAAGCTCGACTGACTGGTTGGCGGCTCGCTCTTTGGACAGTTAATGTCGCCATTGTGCATGCCATTTTGTAAATTTTAACTGGCATTATTTGAAACAAAAACAACAAAGCGAAAAATACATATAGGGGAGAGGGGGGTACCTTCGTCGTTGGGGCACATTCGTCAAAGGCGATTTCGGTATGAAGGAGTCATCGGACATTACTGTTTATTAGTAAAAACTAACCCATAACTAGCATAAATATCCCTCACAAAGTTTGCCATCTCTATCTGAACAGCTGATAAAGTTACATTTGATTTTGTGTTTTCGCGCTTCGTTGCCGAATTTTCAGGTCGGTAACGTAAGAAGTTTGTGGTGTACATATATCATTATTTCAATCTAAAGTGTATTAGTATTACTTGAATACTAATTATTGTGTAAATAAAAGTGTTTTATGTGAAAATAAAACACTGAAATTAGGAGTAAAAAAATAAAAAGAAAAAAAAGTGACACCAGGTTGGACTCGTCTTTTTTTCATGGGGCACATTCGTCAATATAACTTCACAGGTACTAAAAATCGAAATCGAGTTGAGGCTTCCAAGACCCTCGAACCTGGCTTAAACCTCCCGTAACCACACAAAATTAATATTAGGGTCGATCTCAGCACTTTAAACTTTATATATAAAAAAAAATTTATTAAAAAATTTTTACAATAACTACCTTTTTTTGAAGCTCTTAAACATGATTTTTTTATATTTTTTTAATGCAAAATATAATAAAAACGTGTTATGTAACCAAAAACATGTCTTATCTAGTCTAAACAAGATTCTGTATTACCTTATGGTACCTTCAAGTGTGAATGCCGAAAGTGCCCCGCCAAATGCCGAAGCTACCCTGGCATGGGGGCACATTCAGCGAAATGACTTTTTTTACTAATCATGAAAAAAATAATACAAACGGAACTTTTTAAAGAAATTTTAGTATAACATTTTATTGTTAAATAATGAGGTATTGTAACACTCTAATCGGTTTTTAAATATTTTCATTACCTTCTGAAATATAGGCCTTCAAAAAAAAGTAGACGAAGGCACCCCCCTCTCCCCTATACATATATATATATATATAAATAATGCTAGCATTCTAAATGCCATTTCATCATTATATTACAATATTTCGTGCAATCATTAATTTCTGCGCAATGGCGAAGGGGGTGGGAGGGGAAGGGGGGATACCCACAGTCGCAGCGTACGACTGATCCATGTTGGCCATTAGCTGGTGAACGGGCCATTAAATGAGCGACAAGTGCGCCGTGCCGTTGCCGTGCAATTATGCTGGCGTTAATATATCATTGTGGCCACTTTTGACCCACCGTCGAACCGATGGTTCAAGTTTTTTTTTGTATTAGCTGCGCATATTGACTTCATTTGCTGGCAAAAATTAATTAAATATTTTCCAAATGAATGCACGCGAGCGTAACGCAGCAAATTGTGCCGAAATTGTAGGGTGAGGCGTTTTAGCTGCCCCCGTTCGACAAGCCAGCGGCGCTGACGCGTGTGTGCATGTGTTTGTGTGTGTATGTATCTACTTATGCGCTGCTGCATTTGAATTATGTCAAACTCACTTTATTTTAATAAAACGTTGATTGTTTTGCAATTAATTTTCTATTGTTTGACAGTAATTATTATTATAATTTTTTGCACTGCATTTCTGACTGTGCGGAAAGAAGAAGCAGAGATGTAGCTTGATTGTGGCCAAATGAAAATTTTGACAATTTACTGTAAATATTTACATAAATGCGCATAATACAAAATTATATGCCAAAGTTGATTAGTTTATTGAAAAATTTCAACTGTAGAAATTTACATACAAATTCACACATATATTTACATCGTATATATACATTTATTCTATGGACAGTTATTTTTTCCTTCTTAATATATAGGCTGAGCTTTTTTTCTTGAAACATGAGAATGATTGAAAATTACTCATTACAGCAACAAAGTTTAAAGTCTCAAAACAGAATTTTCTTTGCTGTCTTAAAGCATAACTGCCTTATTAATTGCTGTTTGATATTATATAGCAGAAAAAAAATACATGAATTTCCGTCACGAAAAACCTTGATTGGTATATAAAATATCATACTTTTAGCCTACTTTCATTCTTTAACAAAATCAGAGTTTTAGCATATAATTGCAATAAAATGTCGAATTTCAAGCCAAAACAGTTGCCACCTCTTCCAAAGGCAGAGACAGACATAGTGGCAGCAACACTTGATTCACACATGCATACTTGCATACTCGTACCCCTCGTACGTGTGGGAGTAATGCACGGCAAAGTGGCAACGTCAGTGATGGACAGCTATACTAAGGCATTTGGACAGGTTGAGAGACAATTTCATGTACTACAGTGGATTTACGTAGTGGAATCGTAAACAAAAACACATAATTACAAACTGACTTGCAGGCGAGAAGGTCGAATTCAACGAAAAATGTTAGTGTTGAAGGACAAAATGGTATAACTAAAATAGGTTTGATGATTTGAGAGAGTTCTTAAAGAGGTAATAAATTCTGAGCTACGCACTACAAAATTATGTAGACTCAGACAATTTTTATGAGAGTTGTCTCTAAATCTCGCATAATCCTGAGAGCTGACTGGCTGGCTTAATTCTAGTTTTATACCTCTAGCTTGAATTAAGTAATTCCTAAACTTTGCTAATAATTACAGACCAATTTCTTTGAGTGTAGCTGCTAGGGATAACGCATGAAATGACGGGCTAAGCAGAAGCATGCACACTTACCGACACATGCTCATGCACACTATTGCTATCAAAGCGAATAACTGCAAAATGTGAAAATAATAATGCACTAAATACACCAAATCCAAAACTAAAAGGCAACGTCTATGAGAATAAGGACATGAGGCTGCAATGGCTGGCAGATGCAAGATGCCTGACAAACGGACGGACGGACGGATGGATGGATGGATAGAGTGGAACAATTAGATACAAAGATGAATGGACGGATGGATGGACAGCGGATAGACAGACCGACGGACAGACAGACAGACAACATTTTGCAATAAATGAAGCAGGACAAGCACAGACAGGACGAGCTGGCTCGAAACCAGGCAAGCCCTGACAAAGCAGAGTACGAGTATATTAATGAAGTGAGGCCCACAAGCTGCTGTGTGGGAGCAGCAATTCTGCTGGTGCAAGGCATTGCAGGCGCTTTCTTAAAATGTGCTGTTCTTCTCGAACGAAACTTTCGAAATTTATATGTTTTCTAAAACACAAAAATAAATTCGACTGCTTCTGCTTCAGTGGCTTTGGCCTCATCACTGCAGAATGGCAGTCTTTGTTGTTGGTGTTGGTGTTGCTGTTATTGCTATTGCAGTTGTTGTTGTTGTTATTTTAAAACATGACTTCCGCAAGTATTGGCACTGCCAAGCACAGTGAGTGTGGCTACGGCCAGGACATAGCATACATATCAACTTCAATGAAGGAGCAACAAATTTGCCAGCAAATGAAAAACTCTTGTTAAATAACGAGAGCGAGAGAGCATACAAGAAGGAGCGTGAGGGAAAGGGGAAGCAAAGAACTTAGACAACAACAGACAGACATACCAACAGTTGGACGTATCGACAGACAGAGAGATAGACTACAAGACAGGCAGACATGTTCAAAATGCCAAAAAGGATATACAAAAATGCAGCAAGTCGAAGACGAGCTCAAATGAGTAAAGGAAGTGCGGTGGGGGGGGGGGGGAGGGGGGTGAATATGGCGTTTGCATGCTTGTAGCTTGTCTTGTGCTGGTGTGAGCAGCGCAATCAAAGGACAACTGAGTAAACTTCAATATTAAAACAATGAAATGATGAGCTGGAAGACGTAACGATGTTACTGCTGCTACCAGCTCCTTTCAATACCACTTTGCCTCAAGAAAAGTTAGCAGAGAGCGCAGCAGTGAAGAGCTGCCAAGTGCCTTGTGCAATTCCTCAAGAAGTCAGTCAGTGCAATTTTCAATGCAAAAATCTTTTAACTGCATTCGGCACTTCTCTAATTTTGTTCTATTTCCAAGGGATTGCAGCATTTTTGGTTTTTAGCATACACACACACATACACTTGGACAAGCTGGATTTTTGTGCTTGACATTTTTCCGAAACGGAGATGCGGAGAGCGGTATATGACATTGACAGCATGCATTTAATTGTGCGTTGTCTTCTCCTGTGATGCTCTGGCACTTATTTATGGACAATTTTGCATGTCTTCATTTGTGGTGGCAGAGGATTTAGAATTTCTTTGGCATAGATGAAGCTAAAGGAAGCTGAAGGAAGCTGTTAAAATTTTATGAAATATATGTACTCGCACTTGCTGGAAATTTAAATAAGTATTGGAAAGCAAAAATATAGCTATTAAAAGATATTTTTTCTTGAACGATACAGGTTAGGTTAGGTATATCTGGCCGCCTAAGAAAGGCCACGCATAGACCCTGTTGGGTCCTTAGCGATACCAGTTAGGGTTCACTTTTAGGAGTTCTCAAAGTAGTGATCTGTCAGAATTTGGGTGCGTTTCACAAATTTCCAAAGAGGCTTGATACCTAGTTCCTTGAACGATACAAAATTGATAACATTTAGAAATGCTATATAATACTATTGATCTTTCTAGATCAAATCTATTAGGTTTAAAAAACAAATTTGTCTTATCTTTATATTACGCATACCACATCGTATCATATATTGAATCATCAAAGTTTTGCTTCTCAGTAATAAATATATTTAAGCTATTAAGACCGCGGATTCGCGCGCATAGAAAAAAGAATATAAAGTTTTATTTTAGTTTTATTAAAAAGCTTCTTTGTATAAAATAATTTTGTTCGGCGTGCGGACAGAAGAGTCACACTCACCGTAGAACAACCTTCGTACAATTGACCACGCGAGAAAAGGCTACACGAAAAGCTACGGGAATAAAGGATATACTGAGAATTAAAATTTGTTCTCCTTTTTCGCAGCCTCTTAAAATTATGGCTTTAATTAAATGTTTTATAGTTTTGTTACCCTTAGACGTGTTCCATTGCATAATTTTGAGGCCTATATACATATATAAATATATAGATTTTTTGGGCTGGTAATCCTGAAGCACGTGTTCTCCATTTTATTGACCTTGTTCAAATGAGTTGTTGGTCTCGTCGAAGTCTATAGTCATCAAGAAAAACCCACGAATCACTTTAAGAGCATTGTCCAGCATTTAAAAAAATTAAAACAAGGAACTTTGCTCAAAGAGCACAAAAGCAACGCCTCATTATTTCCACTACTACTGTAAAGAACAAGCGTGACATCCGCTGAAGGATTAACCTAAATAAACACCAAACAGACGCTAAGAAATTTTCCAGTTCAAAGGACGACAAACGCAAATACATCAAAAAATGAAGCAAAGGCGAGAAAAAAGCAGTGCGAAACACGAGAATGAGCAGAAGCAACTGTATGAATTCCACTTTGAGTGAGTAAAAGGATGCGCTGGTTGGACGGACGGACGGACGGCAATGATCTATCGTTGTTGATGGCTATAAAGTCAAAAGGATAAAAATTAAGCAGGCTGGCAGTTCAGAGCAGACCGACAGGCGGACGAGTTGCCGCACAAAAAGTGTGGCCGAAGGACGAAGAGCACAAAGCACAAACAAATAAACTGCGCACAGAGTGTTAAGGCGCGTTGTTGAAGCGGAGGCAAAAGGAATTGTGACTAAATGCGGAATGGCGGCGGGCCACTTCATTATGTCGGAAATGCGCTCATACAAAGTGTTGAAAAATTACTGCCTGAAGTTGCGAGCGAGTGAGTCCGAACTTCAGCAAGTACATTTGACTTTTATGCTTTCGATGCTGGAAGGCACTTCAGTCAGGCGTCCAGTCAGGCAGCCAAACCAAACCAACAGCAGAACAGCAGCAGAAGAAGCAGCCATTAAAGCAGAGAGAGAGAGAGAGAGAGATAGCGAAATGCATGCAAAGCACAGCGCTTGGGAAACTTAAGCTGCCGTCAGTGTTGCAAGTTACTTAAGCTACTGATGTGCTGCAGCGTCCCAGAGCAACCGTGCGTCCGTCTGTCAGTCCGCCCTTCCCAACGCCATCACTGTCCAAATTTGTTTACGGCATGGCCAAAAAGTTTTGCTGCTGCTTCAAAACTCATGTGGACACTGAGGAACCATCAACATAATGCCGGCGAAAGTGTAGACGCCACGCCAAGGGAAGCACCAGTTTGGCCACCGCTGCACTCTCTCGACTGCCAAGTGTTGGGCAGAACGAACTGAAGCATAAGCAAAACATTTTCGGGTTTTACTTGCAAATTCTTATGACACTTATGCACACACAAACAAACACACACACGCACGTACGCTCACATGAACATTCTCAAATGCTTGCGTTAATTTTGCATGCGAAAAATGTCCTTGTTGCGCATCATTATTCAGAAATATGGAAACAAAGCGCTGGAAAGGAGCACTCCCTGCTTTTACTACGAGTTGTTTGATTCGCTTAAAATGTTTTGGAAAGCATCTTTAACTAGCTTGCGTTCATCTGCAAGTTACACTAGTGCTTCCAGCAATGTGCTCTTCGACATTTGCAGTCTGACATTTTCTATAAAGCAATTTGTCTGTATTATATTAAATTTTTCGATTTTGTTAAATTTATTAAAATTGTATAAACTTCAATCAGAATTTTTTTTTCAGAAGAAATGCTTTTCCTCGTCGGAATTTATCATTTAAAGCAGTTCCAATTCATTTTCACTTCATATATTTTATAATATGAACAAGTATCAATTGATTTAAAAAACTGATTTGTGACTTGTGTGTGACTCTAGCCAGAATAACAATATTTGTGACTGCTCTGTGATTAAAGGGGTAAATTATATGCACTATTTGATATGGCCATTATATATGAATTTGATTTATTTCAAAATCTTTGCGTTTACTAAATATAGCGAATGTACATATATTTCAAATATATTGCTAACTTCAGAGTTTTTAAAATGTTTTAATGAACACACATCACATTGGTATCGATTTGTAAATATGTACTCATATTGCTTCCAACAGTGTCGAGTACACACTCCGCCTTCTTGCCCACTTACCTACGCCACAGAATTTAAATTGTTTAAAAAAATTCAAACCAGACGAAACAATGTTCTCTGACGCTTCACAGTACTGGAACATCATTGGACGCCGGTCATTTTGAAATTGACACATCGGCAAATACTTTCAATTACAACATTATAAAGATTGACAAGCTGTCTGGCGTAATATTGGCCACATGTGCGCTAGAATTATTATTTATATGTATGTACACATATATAAATGCACGAGTATGAGTGTGAATGTGCATGTTTGAGTGTAAGCATGAAGTACACGACGAAGTTCATGTGCGACACATGTCTCTAAGGATTAGCATAAGTGACCACAGCATCCTCATCGCTGGCAGGCGGTAATGGACGCTCAGGCGTTAGTCATTCTGGTTTCATGAAAATTGATTTTAAGCTCTTAGGTACGATCTTTAAAATGCAAGAGAGAACTAATCCCATCCAAAATTGATTTTAAGATCTAAAGTATGATCTTCTGAGACCCGATTCAATACAATGTGCTAGAAAACGCTCCAAAGACACTTAAGCGGGGAGCACACACTTATATAAGAAGGTATTTGGATTACATTGCCTTTTATGGAGTAGGAATGCAGTCTCCTAGTCAACGAGTCTTGAAAGACCTATTGTGAAAATTGTCTACGAATTTAAAGATTCTCATGGATGCGAAGCTTAAAAGAATATTAATCAATTTCTTTTGGGCATCTGTTCGCAATACCCTGTGATTGTTGATATATAGTCTGTTCCTTACTAGCGCATCACCGCTCTTACTACTTTCTCATGCTCATATATAGAGAAATTATTAATAAAGAGTTAGGTTCAAAATTTTCTTTTAAATTTATTCTTAACTTGACGCTTCAGCTAAATTCTTTAAGAAAATCGTAGACACTTACTTTGACCATGGCAAAGCAGACAATAAAAGCTTCTAAATCCGCAAGCATGTCAAAGTTTTGAAAACTTTCTTTCATGTGAGGCAAGACTGGAATATTCAATGTTGTTGTTTTAAAACTTTTTAATTTGTCATACACTCAAATTATTTCTATATAAGTCTATAAGGTATGAACTGAATGACATGTGAGCTGAGCAGAACGAAGGGACGAAGCTAGCCAGCTAACATTGGGAGGGCAGCTTAAGTGAAAATGTCATTCTCACGTCAAGCAGTCACATGCCAATGTCTGCCCGCCAACGGGCAATTCTGCAAGTTATTGAGGCGCTGCCTCTGCTATGCCACAGAACGGCGACACCTTTCATTTTACACACATGTCAAAATAATGGTCCATGGCGCGCTCGCAAGCGTCCAGAGTGAGGTTATGTGTCTGCGGCTTGTAACAGCCACAGCAACAACAGAAAAAACAACTGACCAAGTGGCAAAATTTGTTAGAAAGGAAGCAGCAATTTTTATATTTATAAAAATTATTTCTTCGTCAAAGGATAGAGCAGAGCGAGTGAGCGGGCAGCTGCAGCAGAGGAGAGAGCGAAACTTAAAAATATGTCAACTTTCGCAACAAAACATGAGACATAAGGGAATGGTAGTGTTGGTTGGAGAGGGAGAACAGGGACGTGTTGGTATGAGGGAACTGTTAGTTTGTCATGCGCTAAAATCCCTTGTGGTTCAGCTTGTTTGCAGTTTACTGTAGGAGTGAGCAAGTCGACGAACAGCATGTGGAGCTTCCAAGAGCACAATGAATTGTGAAGGACGTGACCGAAGAGTGAGACACTGAAGGGGGGCTCATAAATGTGTGTACTGCATTTTATTTTGTTGTCCTTTGAGATATATGTATACGTGTATAAGTTGAAATGTTCAAGAATTAAATTTAACGAAAATTCGAGAAAAAAAACTTTAATACTGAAGTTTTGACGTTTGTTCGTTTGAAGTTGTCAATGTTGCCGGCCGACAGAGTTGCCACTGTTCACTTTGCCACTTGCCCAAGCTACATTGTGTGCAATGCTTGTATGCCATTTGCCTGCGTCTGTCGGTCTGGCAACCCAAATGCTGGCTGGCACTTTTGGTATGTTGTGTCCATTTGTGGTAGCTGATGTCTTCTTCCTTTCTTGTCCATCGTCATTATGGCAGTAGAAGTTGTGTTATGTTGCTTTTATTGTTGTTGTTGCTTGCACTGTGCGGCTACTGCTGCTGCTGCTGCTGCTCCAACTGTAGCCCACATATCATCCCGGGTGACACTTTATAATTTCTTCTCTTTTAGTGCTGTCACTATATGTTTCATTTTGCCCATCACAAGTTTTACAGAAAACTTTAAAAGCAAACGTAAATAATGTACACTGCCTCAGACGAAATAACGGGCACGCTTAAGCACCGGAGACTGCAGCGTTTGCAGATGATGAATGTGAACATTGGACACTCTTCTTTTGCACATAAAAATTCATAAGTACTTTGAAACATTTGCCATTATTCGGCGCACATTTTCTTAAGTAATGTCATCTGCTCAGCAATAAAGAAATTCATTAAAATTAAATTAGTATTATTCAGCCGTGGAGAGTAAGGATGACATTAAGAAAATAATGTTACCATCTTTCCAATTCCAAAAAAAATTATAATTGCTAAAATATTCAGCTTTGGAATCATTCCAGCTTTTTAATGGAATATGAAATGCACTTCATACTCCCAAAGGTATTGTAAAATTGTATTGGAACTGTTTCTTCATACCTAAGAAAATGAAAGGAAATATTATGAACTACAAGCTCGTGGATTTGCAATGTAATTTAATTTACTAAATTCTAGTAATATTATTAGCAGGATGGATATCAGTTTCATCAAGCATTGTCACTAAAATTCGATGTTAATATTCTACGCCTTTATTATGAACTTATGCTATCGAAAGCTTAATTAGAAGAATTTGTAATGTCATTCAGAATACTACTTACATTGACATCTTACAATGTATGATATTCTCTGATTTCTTCTTTTTCTATATGGAAACTTGCCATGAATGCAACTATGATATAGTAAATACATACGCAAAGGAATTTCCATTGCTCTGATAGCTTTGTCCAAAAGGTATTCGTTCTTATACGCATGCCTTGATGCATTCCCAAACAAATTAACGTACTCAAGATGAAAAATAAACATTTCTGCTTTCGGCGGAGAGCGTATAAAAACATCCACACTTCAATAAACATGAAAATCAACGGGCACGAAGCAAATGTGCTAAAAATTTCGCACAGCGTTGCAATCATAAAGCATTCGCTATTAATGACACTACCCGACAGATACATCCCATTGTCAATATCTTTGGCACTTGGTGTGTGCGCCACACAGCCAGCGAACTGAAATTCAAATTACCCAAGGAGGAGAAGAGCGAAGGCGCGATGGTCTGGGCAGGAGCCACCGCCACAGCCACAGAAGTGCAATCGCGATGCGCGAGTGATGGCATCCGCCAGCCGCAACGCACAAGACATTACATCCGCTAATATATCGACAACATTTAGACGGACGGACGGACGGACGGACGGACGGACGGACGTAGAGACAGACGGCAGCAACGAACGCACGGACGGACGGACAGACAGAGCTCTAGACGCAGACATAAACATATGACGAAGCAGCGAGTGCGGCACGGTGCAGTAGCAAGCATTGCTAGTCGAGCAGAGGCAGCGGGGAGCAGCACGAGGGCATGCAATAAATGACGATCGCGCATCGCGCTGTTTCCTTTTCAATTATTAAGTGTTGCAAACTATGCGCGAACTGGCGATAAAAATGCACAATTGCAGGGGCGGCGGCAATAATTCGCGGCAGCGTCAATATCGCTGCTGCTGCCGCCACGGGAGCCACTGGCAGTCGCCCCAACAACTGGCAACTGGCAAGCGCGCATCTTCCGCCGCAGATGCAATGCGATGTGCTGCCGAATGAAATGTGCAGCGATATTGTACCTCATGAATGCTGCCGCCATGCCATGCCGCTTCAATTGCTGGCGATTTCTGTTGGCGTGAGGCAGTGAGAAGCAACAGTTGCTAGATTGTTGTTGTTGTTTATGTTGCACTCGTCTCGATTGCAATGCATTTCTTGATATTGAAGCCATCGATAGGACACTTCAAAAAGTCAACGCTGATCTGTGTAACTTGCCCCAAAGCATGACTGTCCAAGCAGCGAATTTGGTTGTAATGTCCTGCTGACATATCAACAATTTAGAGTAGATATGTGCATATGTAACCTTTTTTGTTCAACACAAAAATGGCTCACCAAAAACCATAAATCGTTAAGCGTCAAATCTGAAGGAAAGAAAAGGAAAAACAAGAGGGACTGCAACGAAATTCCATGCTAACTTTATCGAAGAATTTTGTCAAATATTAGAGATCGATGAGAGCTCTTGCAGCTCTTTATCATTAGCACAAGTAGTGTTCACGAAACAGAGCAAATTGTCGGACAGAAGTGTAAAGGAGCAAAATTCTCTCTAAACAAGAGCAAAAGAGCTAGCAATTTGTTTTTGTTGTTGTTGTTATTCGGAGCAAATTGGCTCTTTTACCATTTTGCCAGCAATTTTCTTTAGTGGTTTGAAGCTAACAACAAACATATTCGTTCCTTTTCAAATGTTTTCAAATAATTTTGAGAAATTTATGTGCCTAAATTTTTAAACTTGGAGACCGAGAAGCGCCTCAAAACATTTTTATAAAATTCGTTGCAAATTTGCTTAAAATTATTTGTAGCTCTTAAAGGGCTGCATGCTCTCAAGGCAGCAACATTGAAATCTCCGACATTGGCAGCTCACATATCTTCAGTGGTGCTTCCGTCAATTTTCTTGTAGCCAACTAATCGAACTTTTATTAGTCCCTCTGTAGCTGTTGGCTGGTTTTCCATGTCAGAGTCTGAAAAAAGAAGGCTTACAGCAAATGAAATGTGGAATTTCTATAAAAACACAAAAATCATGTTGCCAAAGCGTATTGCCCCATCTTCGTATGAGACAGAAAAAATGCGTGGCTAGAACACTGGCGTAGGGTCGCTTGGCGGGCACACAAGATTGTCGCTGCCGCACATATTCTAGTGGCGATGTCTACTGATGGCACATTTGTTTCACATATTCCAGTTTCGTGCTCGCTTTGATGCCGCCGTTCATTTATTTATTTATTCCAGTTTTCGTTATCGCTCTGTGCGTTTCAAGTGGCTTTCACTTTGACAACCTCACGACGCACAATACCCCGCAAAAGCAGGACATGCCGAAGGGAAAATCTCCACATTTGAATTTTATTGCTTGGCCCGTCAAAATGTTTAGTTTCACGCCAACGCCAATGCCAGCATAAAACCGACGATTTGACAGGATTTAACAAGTGGATATGGAAGCTTAGAGTTAATATTGCTTTTCCATTTTAGATTAGTTCACTGCCATGTCAAAGTGGTACTATAAAAATGAAACCTGATTTGAATAGAATATCGTGTTGTATTTGAAGGGTTGCCTTTTGAGCGAAATTCGTTGAGAACCGTTTTAAAAAATCTGGTTTTGATTGCCGCAAATTTCTAACATACGGCAAAAAGATGAATTCGCGCAGTGGAGATATTCGTTCCATCTGCTATTTAGTAGTTTGTATTCAGGTTTCAATGATATATGTACTTCTTGGAGATTTCATACTCGTAAAGCTTGCATTGAAATTTTTTTTTTGGCATATTTAAATTTCACGGAAATTGATATATGCGTTAAATTACATTTTAGTGCGCTAAATACTGCTTAAAAAATGTTATGTTTTGAGCAGTGAAATATTTGTTCACAAATTTTCTTATCTTATCAGCGGGGAAGGGCTCTTAACACTGCTGAAAATCCCAACATCCTGACTGCGTAAATGGTTTCAACTCTCTTTCTCTTCATGTAGCTATCAGGTGATTCACCATGCTCCATATCACTGTGACAGTTGCACCGATACGGCATTATTGCGCGTGCTTTGCGAATCGTGATATTTTCGAAATTTTTTTTTGCCCTGCTGCCGCTCACAAATTTTGACGTTTTGCACGATTCGTTGCGATGCGTTGCAGCGCAATGTCACTGGCGTGTCGATTGTCAAATGTCAGTGTTGAATTTTATTACTTAAACGACATTACCGTTATGAGAACTTAATTTATGATCCAATTCAACGCAGACAAAATGACAACAACAGCAAAGGCTGACGCTTTTTGCCGCTGTGGTCCTGTTTAACTGCAATAATTTCAATTGCAGGCAGGACTGACAAGTGGGAAGGAGAGTGCAGCACAATTCAACTCAAACCCCCAGCGTGTCGCTGCCGAACGTGACGCTGTTGTGCTAACGGGGTTGCTGCTACGTTTGTTAAAAAACGGCGGCATGGAATGCAAGCTTGCATATTTCTTTGTGACACAGGCAAATGGACGGACGAAAGGACGGACGCACAGACGAACCCACAGACAGATAGCGCGACAGGCGTTGGGCTATGGGCGCAGTTGTCGCGTTTGTGTACTTTGCTGAGCCATAAAAATAAAAGTTATGACTACTCGATGGATTTATGGATATTTTTCAGTACTGTTAATGCTGTTATTATTTTTAACATTTTATTGAAACACAGCAACAAAAAATGTAAAAGGAAAAGTAACTACAACCAGCGCCGAGGGAAATCAAGTATCTGGCTTACCTTTTAAGCGCATGTTTTTTTGGTATTGTAAAAAGAAGGAAACTACTAATGGACCTTGATATATGTATATAGGAGATGCATGCATGTAAGTTTTGGTATAATGGTCTTTATAAGACCTTCTTGTCTTAACTAGTTTACAGTTGACTTTAGCTTTTTGATGCCAATAATTGCCAAAGATTTAAGAAGACTGATAAAAACCTATAGACTACTTGTCGTAAGAATTTCAGTTCATCATGAGAGTTGGTTTAAGATGGATTTAATTAACGAACTTTTTCTTTACAAACTCAGCAAATTTTATCAGCTTGGGAGATACTCGTATCGTAATTCTGTAAAAATTAATGCAACTTTTTAAAATGGTTTTTTTGAGCTGTGTTTAGGATCAGAAAGTAATTAAGGTGAATTCATGGAATATCCATTTGACAAGACATTCAGCTCAAAGAGAATACTCGAGGAAAGCCAGGAACATCTGTTAAAGTGGTTCTTGACCAGACATTGAGCTCAGAGAGAAAACTCATAGGAAGCCAAGCACATTTAATAAAGTGGTGCTTCGGCGTGTAAAAATTAAAGCGATTTGATTCGATATATACAAATAGGCATATGATTTAGGCCATACAAACTCGGCATGCTATAGAAGTTGTATTGCAGGCTCTTTTGAAAATTGTAGATTCCCATAAAAATCCCCTTTTAGAAACTGTTTAAAAAATAGAGAAAAACCTTTAATTCAGCTAAATTAAGAAGCACAAGCAGATACTTAGTGGAACTACTTCTAATTGGAATCACAAGCGGAATCGGAAATAGTTATAGTTATATATTTTAAAGCGTCATGGAAATCTCAATTTTTTTTGTTGAAAGAACAACATGCAAGCAAAAATTTTTGTTTTCAAGCAAACCGGAAACAAAATCAACCGGAATCGGAATCTATGCCGAAATCATGCAAGGATTTCATTCAAGTTTCTGTTATCTGTTGTCTGTTTTCAAGTGTTCAGTTAAATTAAGCAATCTTTACATATGATAAAACTAGGCGCAGTGGTTGCTTGCCATGTGAGCAACTTATGGATGTGCTTAAGGAATGCTATGCTATGTTATTTCTGCAAGTGCAACTCTACGTTGGCAACCCACTCCACGCGGCTGTCAGCAAACAACCGAAAGGGTTAAACTTCGCCGCAGCACGGGCATGACATTAAAATTTCGCTGTCACTACGATTTATGTCACTGACAGCGATAGGCATTTCCTTTGAAGTGTCTATGGCAACGCCACTGCTGATTTTCACGACTGATTGCGCAAGCGGAAAAGCCGACTCGTCAGCGGCCACAGGCTAAGGTGGCACTTCTGCTGCGCTGTAAAATGTGCAGTGGTGGGGCTGGACTGGGCTGGGCAGGTGAGGGTGCGGGTGAAGGGTGCTCGTTGATGGTAGCATACTTTGACGGAAATGTGTCATAAATTGCATCGAGCCTTGCCATAAAGTACAATTCAAAGCCGAATGCAGGCCGGCCGGCTAGCCACGCCGTGCTGCGAAAGAAAACCGAAGCGAACTCCCATTCAACTTGACGTGTACAAAATTTATCGGCGGCCATAAATCGTGCCGGGCAATTGTTCTGCTTGGCGCTGTTGTTGTTGTGGCGCTTAGAGCTGGTGCGACTGCGGCCGCGGCCCGGTTTGACTGAATTGTGAAACTTGCAATATTTATACGTGCTGCGTTGCCATTATTAAGTGAGATTATGAGCCGGAATGAATAATTGTTGCAGTGCAATTACACTTGCAGTGCCGCATGCCAGCGTGTTTCATGCCCCGGCCGCCTGCCGCCTGACCGCTGCCACCCTTCAACGCTATGCGACAGTATCAACAATGAATTGTCGCAACTAAAAGTATACTCATAATTTTTCAGCACTCAAAGCTTAGGAAAATTTTGCAGCGGTGTTGATAATTCGTTTTGCAAAACTATTGAAAACTTCTCTTGGTTCAAATTGAAATTTTTTTAAATAATTTTTATGCTCTTCAAGAAGAAAACAGCCCTATTCTGCTGGGACAGTCACAATTTATTATTGTCACTTCAATTATTGCTTTTGCATGCAAGCAAAATTTATATTGAGTATCAAGAATATTAGTTGTAAACATATTTTTGATTGATTGATCGATTGATTCATTAATTGATTAGTTGAATAATGAATTGATGAATTGATGGATTGATTTATGAGCAGAGTCAGAATTGCCATACTCGTAATATATTTTTCTAAGTATTGAAAATCTTAAATTTTAAAATTACATACCATTTTTTTTATTGATTTTTTCACAACTTCGTTTTCGAGCAGCATCTAAGCAAATTTTTTTATTTATTTATTTTACTATCGTAATTACAATAATAAATTATTATATTTAAAGGAAAAAAGAGCGCTAGCTGCCGGGGCTTTCGGCTCGTAAGCAAATTTTAATGAAAATTCATTAACTTATTATGTAAAATTTTATAAAAATGTTGCAATAGGGTCCATTATAAACTTCACGGTTGCTGGAAAGAGCAAATCAGCCACTAAGAAAAATAAAACAACTATTTTCACTATAAAAAGTGGTGCAATTTCGACAAATTATTCGCATTCCTTTTATGAAATGCTGCTCTTTCAGAATAAGCAAAAAAATAGAATCTCTTCTGCTGGCTTAACTAGAGTTGAATACCCGAAAGAAGCAACTACACAAATTTGACGGCGTAGCTGAAGATTCAAAGGACCCATATATAATTCAAGCATTCCCAAGGTAAGCTGCTGCCCGGGGCCTGCTTAACTCAGCAGGTACACACACACACACACACGCACACACACACCTCCATTTAGCGTTTACCCACACTGCCGCATAATTAAATATACCGGCGATTAACCACTTTCCTTGGAGCAGCAGCAGCAGCAGGCGGAATAATTTGCAGCGCTTGCAAACGGCGATAATTCGTTTAAAGTGCGTTTGACATGGCTCAGGACATGCCGACGACAATGCCACAGGACATTTGTGACGACGAGAACATCAAAAACGAAATATGTAACTCCAACGACACAGCGCGATGCGCTGCAAATGTCAACGACCACGGCGACGCCAAAGGACATGCAACAAAGGTTGAGGCGTCTGTGGTTTAAGTAATGATGAAATGGGTTTAAATTTGCTTCAAACAAGCTGCGCCGCCACTGCTCGCCGCTGCTATGCACAAACATGCGTACTTTCGGTGTATCTGTGTGTGTGTAAGTTCTGCGGTTGTCATCATTGTTGCATTCGCCAAAGCATACAAAGCCCAACAATAACAACCAACGGCGAACAGACCAAGCGACAGACAAACAGACAAACAGGCGAACGTGCAAAGTGCGGTGCGAGGGGCAGTACTTTGCAGTGAGCGTTTTGGCATTTGTCAACCGCGCACATAAGCCCTTTATGCCGCTTCCGGTTCCGCACAAGTCCTGCGTGTGCGCCCCTTTGCCCGCCTGCTCGCTCGCCCTCTCTAATGACAGTCGAAAGTCTCTTGTCATTTTAATCCCTGACGTGTCTGTGACATTCGCACTGACAGTGACAACACTTTGATGGGTGCACGACTGCGGCGGTCTCACCCTGTTGCTTCATCGTCCTCGTACTGGCGTTCTTGTGCGCTTCAGTGCGTCAGTGTGTCCGTCTGTGCGCCTGTTCATGCCTTCAGCTCGTGACGTTTGCGTTGTGATGGGATGTCGTGATTTTGCTTGTTATTAAAATCCCTTTACACAATAACTGGCTCACAATCAGTCACTCCCTCACGCTGTTGGGCAGCTGGTCGGTCGGTTGGTTGGAATTTTGTTGTATACCGAGTAAATCACAGTTGAAGTGCGTCACCATTTACCATTTGTAAGGACCTTGAGCATTAACTCTTGAGTGAATGAAGCTTTCACTTCAGTTTGATAACTCTTTGTGGCTAGTTGGAAATGAGACACACAAAAGACGCTGCTAAGAGTATAAAATTAATCAATTTCCTTTTGAAGTAACTTTACTAAAGAAATTATGCGCTCACGCCAAGCTATCAAATGAAAGGATATATGCACTTTTGCTTTATTGATTGCAAGCCTCAAGAATACACTTTAGTTTCTTCGTTATTTCCGCTTATTTCAGATATACTGATTTCTATTTCATAGCTTGAAAATATAGCTTGAAACTTTTGAAATGAATACAAGGAATATCAGGAGAAATCTCTGTGTCTATACAAAACTAATTTGGCAGACGGGGCTCATGGGAAAGCAGACCAAATCTATGGAGCGAAAGAACAAATTTTAGAAAAATTTTATATAAATATCATTACTTATTAGAAGAGAGGCTGCCCGCAAGGCGGTGTCCTTTCCCCTCTGCTCTGGTGCTTGCTGATCGACTCCCTGCTTTGCTCACTCAACGAGTCCGGGGTCTACGCCCAAGCCTACGCGGATGATGTAGCTGTCCTTGCTACGGGTTCATCCATTAGAGTCGTGTGTCGAAAGGCACAAGCTGCGCTGGATATAATTCACTCGTGGTGCATGAGCAATGGCTTGTCTGTCAATCCTCTCAAAACTGGAGTAGTTCTCTTCACCAGGCGGCGAAAGATTGATGGCCTTGTCCTGCCTGTTCTAGGGGGAGTGACTATCCAACTCTCTAGGGAAATAAAATATCTCGGAGTCATCCTTGATAGCAAACTTCTCTGGAGCAGTCATGTTGAATCCAAAACTTCAAAAGCTCTTTCTGCCTTCTGGCATTGTAGGGGTGTGTTTGGTAAAACGTGGGGTCTTTCGCCCAAACGAGTCCTTTGGCTCTACACGTCGATGATTCGACCAATAATCTCGTATGCGTCTGTAGTTTGGTTCAGCAGGCTTTCTCGCCAATGCGTCATTGCTTCGCTGGGGCGTCTACAAAGAACAGTGTGTCTTGGCTGTACGGGAGCTTTCCCGACCACCCCTGGCCCTGCTCTAGACGTAATACTCAACATTCCACCCCTGGACATTTTCATCCGAGGTGAAGCCGCCAAGGCCTGCTTTAGATTGAAACAAGTAGGGATGTGGTTTGAATCGCATCGGGGCGTGCATAACTCTGCGCAGACCTCTCTACCATTCTTGGATGGAATGAGCATGCCGTCTGATGTATTAGTTCCGCACCTCGAACTCCGGCGCAGATACGAAGTTTCCTTTCCTGAACGCGACAGCTGGCTTTCGTCAGCCGAGCCAGGCAGGGGGTGTTGTAGAGTCTTTACAGACGGGTCCAGAACTGATGAAGGTTCAGGAGCTGGTGTGTATTTTGAGGAAAACGACACAAAACTTCACTATCCATTGGGAAAGCATGCATCCGTCTTTCAGGCGGAGGTCTTTGCAATCCTAAAGGCTATGGATTTCGTCAGGGAAAGTGGATGGTCTGGCAAGAGTATTTGCGTCTGTAGTGACAGTCAGGCTGCACTTATGGCCTTGCTCAACCCAATCACCACCTCCAAGACAGTCAAAGAGTGTAAGGCCAAGCTTAACAGCGTAGGCTTTCACAACTCACTCGCCCTCTTTTGGGTACCGGGGCACTTCGGCGTGTCCGGAAATGAAGTGTCCGATGAACTTGCAAGATCAGGTTCTGAAGACCACTTTCTGGGCCCTGAACCTGCCCTTGGCCTGCCTTCTTCCATGGTCAAAGCGTCCATAAACGACTGGGTTGTTTCTCAACACGGTCAAAGATGGGCCGGGCTAGCTGGATGCAGACAGACGAAGCTCCTGCTTCCAACCGTCGACAAAGGTAAGTCCTCTTTTCTTAGGTCTCTAAACCGTAAGGATTGTAGACTTCTTGTGGGCGTCTTGACCGGTCATACCTCCTGTGCAAAACACCTGAGTGCGATGGGTCTGGCCGACGACAGTGTCTGTGAGAGCTGTCTGGAGGACGAGGATACCGCTACCCACTTCTTATGCGAGTGTCCCGCCTTTTCCAGGTCGCGATTGCAGCTGCTGGAGTCAGACGTGGTGAGAACCGATCAACTAAGTTCCTTGCCACCATCGAAAATCCTCCGCTTTATTAAAAGCTCAGGAAGATTTCAGTAAAAGGAATCAGCTTACCAGTACAATGGATAAATACTTGTCTGCGTGCTGGTAGGTTTTTCATATTCCGACACAAAAAAAAAAAAAAAAAAAAAAATTACTTATTATTCTTGATTCCTTTTCTTCTGAATAAACTTGATTCTATTCTCTTCGCAGGTTTACGAAAATTAATTACTATCACAACTCTGCTTGTATTTACCAAAGACGCAATGACTTTAGAGTCATTCGAAGGGAATCGAATATAAGTTATTTATTTTTGGTTAAGAATATAAAAAGGCATTGTTTGAGAAATTGAATGCCGTAAATTCCGACATGCAAAGCTGGACCAAATTAGCTTATAAACAGGCCTATTGTGGACTGCATCAGTCACAATTGTTTGTCATATTTATTTTTTCATAGAAAAAATGTATCAATACAAATTTGCACTTTGACTTTTGTGACTTTCGCCAGAATAGCAATCACAATTTTGCACTTCTCTCTTGGCAGATGACTTATGACTTTTTATGGCGCTTGTAGGCAAGATTTGATAAAACTAGCTTACAAAAAATAATAAGCTCTATTGAAGCTGCTTTTTTAAAAATTGGTTGACAAGCTTTTCAACATGCCAAAAGTATATATCTAGCGACACAGCTTCAAGTAAAACAAAGCAACTACTTTCATAAAATGTTGTTGCATATTTTTCTTGTTGTTGTTGTTGCTTTTATTGTCATTTAGCATGCGCAACGCATATGCCATAAAGTATTCATAAATAATCCCACAAAATTTTTGCACGCACCAAAAAATATTTTCGCTCGCCAAAAGACGTCGTCATATCATGTGCGCAATTACCATTTGGCAAGCAGATTGACACAAGTCGATCTGGAAAACTAATCAAACGTCGCAGCCCGAAACAGATGAGTCCCGTGTACCGCATATGAAACATTCATTTGCCGCTGTTGGTGCTGCTGCTGCTGCGACACGGCGGCATTATTGGCTTTGGTGTGCGTGATGTTGCCGCAAGAGCATTTGATGGAAGCTGCGTGCGGTGGCAGCAGGTGAGGGGGGAGGGAGGGGGGGAGGGGGGGGGGGCGAATATTGCATGCTGCTGCTGCAGTTGCCAGCAATTTACACGTACCGCTCATATTGTAGCGCCAAATAGTTGTGTGCGTTCCAGCAGCCACCAGCCACACGCCCCTTCCCCTTACCATTGCTGCTGGCTATGCCTTCGCAGCACAACAGCCCAGCGCTTCGGCGTGCTCTAACAGTACATCACATACACATTAGAGTGTGGCAAGTGTGCTGCTGCGCTGTGGCATGATAATAACAAAAACAACGATCAGGCGGCGGCAGTCCAACGCACGAAGCAGCGCATCCTTCTGTCCTATTTGACGCCATATGTTGAGTTTGGCGATTATCATTCTGGCTGCTCTGGTTACTCCGTCTTTGGCCTGTGCGACGCATTATCATAACTCACAGTGACATCGTCTGACAAACCAACTCATTTTCATCGTCCTTTTCTGCCCATACTCGTCTAACCAATCTGACTAACCGGCTTCCTTTTGATCCATTTATAATTGCAGTCAGATTGAACGAAAGTTAAGAATTAAGACTGTTTATTGCAAGCATATTTTTAAGTTGCTTCTCAGCACCGAACTTCTCGTATGACACCTTCAGATTATATTTTTTATTCCGATATTTTAACTTGAACTCCATTCATTTATATGTATAGATCTATCTTTTAAACTAAATCGTATTTAAGCCTCAATAGCTCTATTTTTAAAACAACAAAAGCCTAAATTGCCTTGTGACAAAAATTGGAAACTCTGCTCTTTTCTATAACTTAAATAATTCTCGATTTCAATAATGTTAGTTGGTTTTTTCCGCCAGTTCTGGATTGCTCAAGTTGAAGTGTTTTCATCGAGAAAAACGTGCAACATTTTGAGCAGAGCAAGGATATATTAAGAGAATATGTCATAAATAAGTTTCAATCATCAGCAAATACTTTAATTGAAATTTCTGTGGTCATGAAACTAATTTGAATATTTTAATAAAGCTAGGCTCGAATATGAATTCAATTCGATTGGGTTACAGAACGCATTAGTAAATAAATATGTACCGTATTAAAAATGGAAAAAGTAAATCGTATTGTTTGAAATAATAAGAAGGTAGAGTGACATCAAAAGTGATTAGCAAAATGCTTTACAAATCGCATCATTTGTAAAAATGATTATTTTTTGAAAATGAAAGCTTTTGATTTTGTGCGATTTTATATAAAGACCTAAGCAATTTTGCATATGATTCATATAAAAAAGATTTTTCTTTCATTATGCTTACCATTTATTTGAATTTTGAATAATTTTAATAGCTATAAGGCACTTATTGTGCCACTGTGCCCGCACAGAAGTGCACTCAAACTCAAACAAATATTTAGAACGTGTCTAGTCGCAGCACATCCCACAAACATAAACACTTCGGAGTTATGAGACGAGCGAGCTTATGTGCTGCGATGGCATTGCCACATTCGCATGCCCCCGCCTGGCGTCGCCGTCGCCGCCAACATGCAACACACCCCCGCCAGCCGCACGCATGCAAAGCGTTAGACAAATTCCCTGCAATTCGGAAATGATTTGTGCAATTACGTTGTAAAGGCTCAGGCCTGCACACACCCGCCGAGCGGGGAGTGGCGCACAAAGTGTTTGCCAAATTTTGTGTAACTTAAGTGTTTCGCACCTGTTTCAGGCGCAACTGCAAACACAAACGAAACGAAGATGCAACATTGGCGCAGGCGGACGCACGTCGCCTGTTGTTGTTGTTGCTGTTGTTGTTGTTGGTGGTGGCATTGCTGGCAGAGCGCGCTGCATGCAGTCAACTGCTTTGAGTAATCGCGCCGGAAAGTGAAACGTGGCTGCTGCCGCCACCCCAAAGCGGCAAACAAATAAAGTAAGTCCTTCCCCTGCGCCACTGTGCCGCACAGTGGTGCCAAAATATGGCCAACGCTTGGCGGTAATTTGCGAAAATTATGTTACTGCCGCGCCGTGGCAGCACGGCAAGTTAATGCGTGCACGTGCTAATGATCGCTCGAATTGCATGCGCCTTCGGGCCGCTCCGCATCATTTTCAAATTAGTATGGAAAAATCCGTGCGCGCCAGTTCCAGGGCTGCCTGCGTGCAAATGAGTGGGCGGCGTCGAGCGTAGCCTGGAGCAGCTTGTGCTCTGCTCTTCAATAAGACCAGACCAGACTTAGGCATCAAACAGCAATGGCCGCCACGGCTGCTTCAGCTCCTTCGGCGGCAGCGTTTAATGCCGCTGACATGATTTCATCATTTTGACTTCCGTTTTGGCTTGCGCATCAGCCGCTTCGTGCTAGTCTCATAATGATTGCGCCCTGATTTTCGATTTGCAGCCATGCCGTTGTGCAGTTTCTGAATGAAGAAGAACGTGTGCCATTTGTACGTGCCACGGATTAAGCTGGTCGGTTTGTGGAGCAGCTTGATTTAATGTACTCTTCGTTTGAAGATTTTTGTGCGCTTCTTTGTTGCTTCTTGTTGCAAAGAGTGAACAGAGTATTCAAGCATTTTTTTTGGTGGAAATGTAGCCCTATTGACTACTTCAGCTTTTGAAGCTTTCAAAGCTCGTTCGCCTATTACGAAGAGTGCTTAAAAGCATCTCGAACTCTGATGTTTAAAAGCAGAACCAAGTTTATGAAAAGTATTATTTTTTGGCTTATGCTATGTACTATATATAACTTACACAAGAGCCCATAGAACAAGACTTAGGACTCAGTTAGTGCTGACGTATCGTATTTATTCGTATCGCAGACAATCACTGTTTTACCCGAGCTCTATATATGGGTTCGCTCTTGACGTATTTATTCGGTTCGTAACGCAGAAATTCTCATAGAAATAGGCCTCTGTCAGACATTTACGATACGAATAAATACGATACGTCATCACTAACTGAGCCTTTAGGCATAGTTTTCTCGCAATAGCTTGTGTATGCTCTTTCTATTTTAACACAATTTAATGGGACCTACACATTTATTCTATTGCTGTGTTCGACCGGCAAGCTTTTTATTGAGCCATTTTATTTGAATAATATCATTGACTGCTGAGAAACGATGGCGCCTCAAAGGGCTTTACTAAATTTCGATGATATTCTATACTACGAGTACTTTTCCACTACTTTCTTCAATTTTATTTTGTTTTTGCATAGTAACTCTTAGCCCTTTATTGTCGCTGCTGATTTAGTATGCTCGTCTGAAGAGTTTGGCTCTGGCATTATGTGCGGGAGGGAAACAACCACAAGCAGAGCATCATTATCGGTTGCACTTACCAAAACAACATAAAAATTAATGCAATGGAATTGGCGAACAACTTTCCACATACAAACAAACACACACACACACACTCTAACTTCAGAATGCTGCAAGTACTTTTGGCATGGCAGCATGGAAAATGCTTTTGCGAGCGCATAAATCTGTCCGGGAAAATGCCATGCAAGCCAGTTTATGGTTATGTGAGCTGCGGCGACGGAAGTGTGTGTATAATTTTCAGCTAAATATCTTCGAAAATGTGGCAAGTGCAAAGCGATGAAGTTGCATGCAGCTGATGGCCAAGCTGATGGCGCTTGGTGGCGCAACAAAAGCGCTAAACATCAAGCAAAGTATTGTGGTGGAAGAATGAGCCGCTTCCATGTTGTCACTGCTTGCTACTTTGCTCATATTTAATCCTCGCCGGGCTGAAGTGGCTCAATAATTGCAAATTTGCACAAGAACTTCGGTAAAAAAAAGGACATCCTACGCAAAGAAATGCCAAGCAAGCGGCTAAAGGTGGCATGAGAAGACGGCATGAGCGCGCAGCCAGGGTTGCCAACATTCCATCTACAAGAAATTGTACATAGTTAAAGATTTATTTTACAAAATTCGCATGAAACGGAATTGAATAAATTCAATTAAAAATCGGAAAGAAAATTTTTAAATTCTTCAGTAATCAGTTTGAAAACATTTTTAGATTTCATTGTAGGCACTTGCATTTTGTTGCATATTGATTGGTGCCTTCTTTAATAATTTCTAATCAATTAATTCAAAGCTTAAGAGTTACATGGGAAATAGTGACAATAGGCTCTTCGGTCTGCAGTGAGTGGTAATGTGAAGTACCTATGTATTTATTAATATTACTCATACTACCTCATTTATGTTTATTTTGGGTAAAAAATTTATGCATTGAAATATTTTATCGTTGTAAACAATTTTCTTCAAATTTATTTAAGCAATGTTGAATTTTGAAGATAATTTTGCATAGGAATTTATGATTTTTTTATTCTAGAGTGAACATTTTTTGATCAAACGAATTGGGTAGTATGAGTAATATTGAAAAATATAACTAAATTTAACTATTAAAGTTAATAAAACAGCTAATTCACAAACTTTCAGGCCAGTTAAAATCAGAATTCTAAATAAGAGTATTGCAAGCTTTTAATGACTTTTATATTTTATTTTTGTACTTAAAAGTGGATGCTCGATTTAACTGGATCCCCGTGGTTGCCAGTCATCGTCATTTCAACAAACTGGCCACACTTTTATATAAAGC
Organism: Neria commutata; assembly: GCA_963457695.1. NCBI lineage: Eukaryota > Metazoa > Arthropoda > Insecta > Diptera > Micropezidae > Neria > Neria commutata. Next base: position 54,847,778 of record OY735246.1, read on the forward strand.
ACAAAACTGAATGCTGTTGAGCACTCCCTTTGCCGCGCTGCCTTCTGCTTGCAACGCTGTATTGCAAATGTCATTATGGCAGCCGCTGGTAGCATGAAATGCCATAATTCCCGTGCACTGTGCAAAATCCGCTGCTGCCGCTGCTCCAAGCCGCCTCACAATTGCGCTTAAAAGTCGTTGAAGTCGTTTAGCAAGTTTATTTTGGCGGCTCATACATTCCCATGAAGCTGCTAAGCGCCACTCGCAGGCACACATACACATACATACCCACACAGACACACTACACGCTCGCTGCCGCAAAGCAGTCTCGCACTCAGCGTCGTCGCACAGAGTTGTAAAATTTTATTTGACGATGCCATTTTGTATCGATTTCCCACAATTTTTGACGATGTATGTTTAAGCCAACAAAATGAGGCAAGGCAAGGCAGGCAAGAAAGAAAGCAGCCACTCCGCAGCAGAAATTCACTGTGCCACATTAAGGCTAACTTATGAGGCCAGAAGAAGTTGCAACGAGCTGATGTACGGACGCACGTGCAATGGCAGCAGTGTCGCACAGCGCGATGCCACCAAATATGGCACACACTGCTCTTCCACCTTCCTTCCTTCCGTCCGTCCGTCCATTCCCCTGCGCGCAAATGTCTGCGCAATTGCGAAAGAACATATAAATTTCAGCAAGCACATAGCAAAATAATAATAACAATAAAATAAAATTGTGTGTGTGTGTGTGCGGGAAAGTTTCTTTGCCGCTGCTGCAGCGCTTCTCACCGAGTCCACTGCTGGTGCTTTCCAACGCCAACTGATTGATGCTTTGTTGGCGCTGACATTTCTTCTTCCACTTTTGGCGCTTATTTTGACATTTGGCTACAGTGTTGTAGGTAGCTACTAGCTATTGCCAAGTCAAGCCTGTGTCAAAGGCTGCAATAAGAGAAAGAACGCATTGGAAAAATCGACCGTAATAGCGAGAACTTGAGAAAGACTGAAGAAAGAGTGACTAAATAGTACTTTCTAGCAGCTAGAAGTGACTGCAGTGAGCATGGCTACGGACTGATTCTACTAAATTAAATTGTATATTGTAATGTTGTTGCTGTTATTCATATGAATTTATATTTCATATGGAAATTAAGCTACTTCCAAAATTTCTATATGGAAAAAATTGCATAGCTATGAAGTTGTATAGGATTAGGGATTAATCTTTCCACAATGAATGACAAAAAAATTAGATTTTCTCACAGTAAATTACAAGGAAATTTCATGATTTTTTGCACAAATCCGATAGCACTGTTTTCACTATTTCCAGTCGGGCAGGGCTCGAAAGCGCCAATTCAAGCTTTCTTATTTTTGATGCCACACGTTCATTTTTTTCAATTCTGCGAAAAATAATGCTAAATGCAGAATTTAATGCGCATTTCCCTTTTGCGCACACATACTCTTTTACAGTGCGTGTGTGCCTGTGTGTGAGTGTGTTGGGTGGCGCTGTTAGCACATAACCGTTAATTTGCTTGGGATATGTACGAGTGTATTTCGTGTGCTGCCACTTGGAATCGCCGCCGTAAATGATGGCAGTTTGTGTTGCAAATTGCATATAAACAAACATTTTCGCTGGGTGTGTGGGAGGGCTGAAGAGCAGAAGGGCACAAGCTGCTGGCGGGCAGCATCGTAAAATTTTACTATTGTTATGCGTTCATTTTTCTGCGGCTGCTGCTGCTGTGGCTTATGCTGTTTGTTGTTGGCATAAATTTGTGATGAATATGCAATGAGCGTGAAGGTACTTTTTCGGGCATATCTTTACATATTTCATTCAAATCGAAGACGTCCTTTAAGAGATATGACTTTTTATAGTTGTCTGAAAAGAGGGCAGCCCTTTTTTGAATAGCAGAAAATTTGTTGTCCTAATTTCCGAAATCGTTCAACAAGAAATATATTCCTTTTTAGTTTAGTTAAAAATAGTTTTGTAAAAATAGTTAAGCTTTTACTTCTACTTACCAGTATGGGAAAGTCTATAATCGTCTTCTATCATTTTAAATGTCTTGCCTATGAACTAGATTTTCCCTAATGAAAAATTTTCTTTTAAAAATTTGGTCGAGGCTCCTTTGTATGACGAATGGATACTAGCCCCTGTCTATTTGAATATATTAAACCAGACTGCTAAGTCGGCAGCGAAATCTTACCAACAGCTATTCCAGTTAAAACGAACAGGGATCAAAAGAGAGATTCAAATATGTAGAGATGCCTTTTCATTTTAACTAGAATAGATTTCGCCCCTTCTGCTACTTGTTCTCTTTTCTCAGCTTAATGTCTCCAGTGGATTCCAGAAGCTGTTTAAAACGGAGCTGATTAACAAGTGTCTCTTTAAATATCGGCACACAAGATCCTGCTGATGCCAGAATCTATTTCAAGATTCTGATTAACCACTTTCTCTTCAAACATCCGCATAAAAGATTCCGCTTGTATTATCTATATCGACTGCTTTATGTATGGGTATTAGCTGAGTTAAAAAAAAATTATTTTAATATAAAACACAGTCGAATTACAAGAAAAATCTCTATATGGCTGGCAAATAAAACGCCGAACTTCAAAATATCAATCTCGGAAAAGAGAGAAGCTCGCGGGCACTCTACCATATGCCTGCCATTTTGCTGCCATGTTGCTGGGAAAGCAGCTCCTCCAAAATGAATAACTCATGTTTGTTGGCTGAGTAATTTATGGAAATGTACCTGTACAAGATATCTGCCTCACAAATGGAGACATCTGCATAGCGCGCCAGAGTCACTGCAGTCGCTGCAGTGTTGCGAGTACATACTGCCGATTCCAGGCGTTGACTTGTAGTCGAATGTTTTGAAGTTGTAGCTGTCAAAGATGAATTGCTGCTTGAATGAAGCAACGCCGAAGCAGCAACTAAACCTGAAAGTGCACAGAAAACATGCCCATTGAGCAGGCATTGTGGATGAGATGGAGTGTGCATAGAAAGTGGCCAAATTGCGCTAGTGGAATTGTCGAAAATATCAAAATAAACTTTTGATGAAACAATAAAATATTGAAAGTGCAAGCATTGCAAGATTACGGCGAAAAAATTTATTTAAATATGTTCATACCAACCCACGTGAAAATTCGTAAAAAACACTCTACGCAAAAATTTGCACCAATTAATTTCATTTTTTTTTCGAAACCAAACTTGGAAGGCATTGTAAACAATACAAGTAGCTGTCATATGACAAAATGCTCTGACTACTTGTATAAGTAAAAATTTCAAACTTTTCAGTGTGTCAAATCGCAGCTGGCAACACTTTAGTATTGCCAAAAACAGAAATATAAATTGTTATACTCGTAGAATGTGAGACTGCCTTCAAGACCTTTCACGAATTTTTCTCAAATGGGTTTAAAAAATGCCTGAACTTCACATTGTACTAGTTAAGGAAACGAATAAAAGCAAACATCATCAGCTAATCCTTAGCAAAATAGCCCAAATATAATTTAAAAAAGTATTGTAAAAAACCCAAAATTTTGAAGATTGTATACAATTAAATAATATATCACTTTCTTTTAGAAAATTGATTTCCTATTTTAGCGCTTTACTTCCCTTCATAAGGCAGCACTTGAAAGCATGTCTCCATGTATGTATATGTACCTTCTGACCCCGCTCGCCTCTGCACAAACTGAATGTTATATAGCACAGTGCCGTTTGGATTTTCCTCAAGAGATCATTAACAGCTTCAAAGAGTTGACGTAAATTATCGATAACCATCGATAGTTTATGTCACCCCATTGACTTTGATATACGACGCGATTTCTCACAAATCATAAATAATGCTAAATCCGATAATAAATTTGAAATTTCCTGGCGGCGGCAAATGATCGCCTCAATGTTTGTTGTTGTTGTTGCAGCAACACTTGCCCCAACTTGAAGTTGACTACAACAACAAGTCGGTTTATAGCAGCATTCGCAAAAGACGGCAACGACCATACCGAGGACGAGGACGGTGGCGCTGTTGACGATGATGGCGACAGCGACAGCGACATCGCCGTTGCATTCTCTAGTCGCCGTAGCGAAGGAGCGGTGTCGGACGCAAGCTGTTAGTCTGGCATCTTACAGCACATTCACACGTGCGATATATCCATAAATGATTGCACATTCAAAACATATTTCGTCTGAGGACGTAGATGAATTCGTCATTGATAGATGATGGATGGCTGCAGCAGGTAACATAAGTCATTGGCGGCTGCGACGGACTGCGCAAAATGGCGTTGAGCAAGAAGCTGGCAGCTGGTATATACGCCATATGAGAAATGTGCAGCCAGCGAGGGGGGTGGGTGCCGCATTGCAAGGCGAATGTGACAACATAAAATAATAGCGCAGGTGTTTGCTGAATGATGATGAAAGAGTTTAGATTGCATTTGGCGAAATCAATCAGCAGAAGCACGAGTTGTTGTTGCTCAGCCGCTGGCGCGCATGAGAGAGCGAAGGATATTTTAAGATAAAGAGAACTGCAGAAATATAGTATATTATTTTTGCAAATTAACTGCTGCTCATTTAAAATCATCTCTAGCACTGGGTCAGTAGCGTATTCAGCAACTTCATGGGGGTTTCCTTGTTTATTTAATGCCTTTTAAGTGGCTTTATCGTGAGAAGAGAAGCAATGGAAAATCAAAAAAGCAATTATTTTTATTAATTCCGAAAAATCGTAGTAAGAAATTAATACATTTTTAGCATGTAAATTATAAGATTAGCACTATGTGCTTTTGTTTTATAGTTGAATTAAGCGCGATGCGCTGTTTTTTATTCGATGTCTTGATTCCAACTGAAAAACTACTTAACTCTACCTACGTTGGTCCCTAAGCTTGGCACAATTTGCTGGCAGTGTTGTTGCTGTTGCTGCAGCTCGCGCTTACCGGTAAATATGCAGTTGCTCTCGATTCAGCGCTTGTCGGTACGCTTGCAGTTGCAGTTGCTGTTGTTGTAGCGCTCGCCGGTACGCTTGCAGTTGCAGTTGCTGTTGTTGTACCGCTTGCCTGTAAGTCCGCAATTGATCTTGTTTCAGCGCTTGCCGTAAGCTCGCAGTTGTTGTTGTTGTAGCGCTCACCGGTAAGTCTGCAATTGCTCTTGTTTCAGCGCTTGCAGTTGCTGTTGTTGTTGTTGTAGCGCTTGCCTGTAAGTCCGCAATTGATCTTGCTTCAGCGCTTGCTGTAAGCTTGCAGTTAATTTTGTTGTAGCGCCGAAAAGCGCTACCGTGGACAGTTCTTGCGCTCTTCAAGCTAAGCCAGCGTCTGCTCTGTGGCATCGTGACGACGAAGGGAGTCATGTGTTAACTATCCCCCCCGTAAGACAAGGCCGTCCGCGGCCGCTCTTGCAATCTCAGCAATCATGTTTCTTTGTTGGCTGCCTTTGTATGTTTTTGTTTTTTGCATAAAACGACTGTACTAATACTGATTAGTATGACCAGCAATTTTAACAATGCATGAGTCAAACGCGTTTGGATTTTTGATGCAAATCTTTATGTTTCAAGTTTCCCGTTTTAGGTTGACAAAGACCGTACTTCTGACCGTGCTGGCTTCTTTCTCGAACTTCGACAGATTGGTTATTTATGATTATGAGGCCACTGTCTGCCTCAGCGAGTGGGTCGAGTTGGCTGAGCATAGTTTAACATGATGCTTTGTGGCTACTATACAGCTATTGTATGCAAGTGGCATCTGGTTTTATTCTGCAAAACTAGCATCTGGCGCTTCGGTGCAATTGGTAACAGGAATCGTTGCACTGCCACAGTCTTCTCGTCGTGTGCCACTGGAAAAACCCTATCTAAGCTGAAAACGTTCATGATTTTTGGGAATTTAATAATATAGTAAATAAAATCTTAATTTTCTACAATTTTTAGCTTATAATTACTTATAATATCGCTTATGCTAACGTTAGCGCTGTACTCAGTGATCAATATTTTTAATTTTCAATATTTTAATAATTTCATTTTAATCAAAAATTAACCCAGTTACTAAACGTTGTTTTATTTTTCAAAACTATAGAGTAAATTATGTTTTTCAAGCCTGTTCGATTCCTAGCTAACAATATTTCAAATAAATGTTCTAATTCAATATGTTTCCTCTCTTAGTCGTTAAAATTGTATTTCTTTCTGTTTCTGTATTTGCGTGTCATAGTCTTCTCAAATTGCTGACGGGAACAGTGAGTGTCACGTAATTCGATTTGGAAGAATCAATAATTTAGTTTTACAATCCTTTCAGTCTTAACAATATAAATAGCTTGAAAAGAGAGAAAAAAAACTTATCTTATGTTGCTCTTATGAACTTTCCTATTGTCTATTAAGACGGTGGATCCTAGATCCTTTTGAATAGTTTTTTCTATAAAAACTTTAGAAAACTTATTGCCTATTCTTTTGTTTGTCTTAACATAAACCTTATCTCCTGATTTAAAGAATCGTGTTAATTTACCTTTATTGTTCCTTTCCAACTCACTTTCCTGGGCCTTAGTAATTTTTGTTTTTATTTCGGTTTTAAGATTTTCAGGCATAGAAAAAATGAGCTCAATTGGCTTCCATCCCGTTACCGAATGAATGGAATTGTTGTACTTTGTTGTAGCAAGAAGTATTAGTTCATTCGTGTCGTTTAAAGTTTGCTCTAGCTTAGTGCACCTAGCGATTTCTGTAAGCGTACTGTGGAACCTTTCTACTTGCCCATTTGTTGTACTATGAAAGGGGGGAGTTGTAAAAATTTCTGCACCAAAATGATCTTTAAGAAGAGACTTTATTGTTTGAGAATTTAGCGATTTTTCGTTATCGAATGTTACATTTTTCGTCCTTTCAAAGCAATTAAGTATTTGCAACAAAGCTTGCTTAATGTCAACGATGGCTCTTGATTTAATGGGAATAACAGTAGCGAATTTCGAAAATTTATCCACGCAAGTTAAAAAGTGATGTTTGTCTGTGGAATAAATGTCCATATGTAACATCTCTCCAGGACGAGATGGTATCGGAGTCCTTCCTACTTCTGGTTTCGCTGGATGCCGCTGATACTTGGCCTCTTTACAAATTTTACAGTTTAGTGTGATTTCTTTTAGCTTCTTTCGCATGTTTGGAAAATAATAATCGTTTATCACCTGTTTTATATTCTCTCGGATAGAACGATGTGCCCTACTGTGTTCCAAGGCTAATATTTCATTTTGATCATCCTCGTTAAAAATATCATTAACTAGTTTCGCTGCATATCGAAATTTAACTGATGGGAACTTCCTCACAATCTCATCCTGAATTTTCCCTAGAGTGGGCAAATCACAACAGATAGCATTGACAACGTCGGGATTAACACACTGACTTATCAAGGGCACAAGATCATTAAAGTTTTCGAATGTTATTTGGTGCCTAATTCTTGATTGAAAAATAATTTTGGTAACCTTATTTGTGGTGTTCCCTTTTTCCAGTATTATTTGATTTCGAAATGCATTGATTGGATTTTCAACCACCGGAATTACCTCCGTTAGAGATTCTTCACTATGAATTGTAGCGGATTCTGAATCGTCCGAATGTTCTATAGCATTAATGTGTTGGCGGGACAACGCATCGGCAACGAGATTATCTTTTCCGGGTTTGTAAAAAAACTGAGGCGAAAACTCTTCAACAAATGCTCTCCAGCGCTTCATTTTTGTATTCGGATTTTTATCCGAAACAGCAAAGGTTAAAGGCTGGTGGTCAGTGAAAATATTCAATCGCTTTACTCCATACAAATAGTTACGCAATTTCTGAAGTGCCCACACAATTGCTAAGAGTTCCCTTTCGTTAGTTGCATAGTTTTCCTCGGTGGTTGATAGCGTCCTTGAAATCATCGTTATCGGTCTACCTCCCTGTGACAATACTGCGCCAACCGCGTGTGCTGATGCATCGGTTGTTAAATCAAATGGTTGCTTGTAATCGGGGTATAGTAACAGTACGTCCTCTGAGGATAAAATTTTTTTAATTTTTGCAAAAGCTAACCGTGCGTCCTCGTCTAATTCGATCTTAATATTTTTTGACTGATTGGCCCCCACATGACCGTTGTCTCCTCTTAAGTATCTTGTAAGGGGTTTTACTATAGAGGCGTAATCTTTAATGAACCTCCTGTAATATCCGGATAGTCCTAAAAATGACCGTAACCCACGAAGGGTACCAGGGATTTTGTAATTTAAAATGTCATTGACCTTATCAGGGCAGGTCTTAATCCCCTCCTTTGAAACAATAAACCCAAGGAATTCTACTTCCTCCTTGAGGAATTTGGATTTTTCCATTGAAACACGCATATTTGCTTCGTAAAGTTTTGTCAAAATTCTTTCAATGTCTCTGTAATGCTGCTCCTCATTACTCGAAAATATTATAACATCATCGATGTAAACATGGCAGCATTTTCCTATTTCATTTCTTAAAACGTCGTCAATTGCCCTCTGGAATATTCCAGGGGCATTCTTTAGACCAAAAGGAAGTCTGCAGAACTCATACTTTCCATTGTTTACCGAAAACGCAGTTTTTTCCCTGTCCTTGTCAGCAAGCTTGATCTGATGGAATCCAGATTTCAAATCAAGTGTAGTAAAAAAAGCGGATTTTCCCATATTAGTTAATATGACAGAGGTATCCGGAATAGGATATTTGTCAGAAATTGTTTTCATATTTAATTTTCTAAAATCGATCACCATCCGCATTTTCCTTTTACCATTTTCATCTATCCCTTTTTTGTCAACAACCCATATGGGGTTATTGTATGGTGATCGAGAGGGACGAATGATTCCATCTCGCAATAAATTCCTAATTTCCTCGTTTATAAATTCTGAAGCAGCTATTGGGTAAGGATAAGATTTTGAATATATTGGATCATGATCAATCGTCCTTATTGTGGCAACTACATTTGTGTTAAATGGCAAAGCTTCATTTGCATTCGCGAAAACCCTCGAATGTTCCTCCAATATAAGTGAAATCCTAGCAGAATTTCCACAAACTACAGTTTTGTTTATACCCCCACAATCATAATATTCCAGTTTTTCCTCACCACCTTTATAGTGCAATATTCCTGTTTTCAAGGCCAATTTTGCCTCGATTTCCTTTAAGAAATCAAACCCGATAATTCCATCGAAAGTTTTAAGCTCTGAAAGGAGATAGAAAGGTACATTTCTCCCAAAAATATTAACTAAACAACTTTCGACTATCTCGGCGGTGCCGTGGAGGGATTTAACTTTAAATGCTTTATCAATCTTCCGTATTCCCCTTAAATTCTCCACAGGTTTAATAAAATTTTTTCCCGTTCCCGTATCAATTAATAGTTTTATCGGTCGCCCGGCCAGTGTCTTATTTACAAACGGCAGAAGCGACCTTCGTCTAAAAAATTAATCTCCTCTAAAAGATCATGTTGGGACGCATCATCGGAAAAGCTTTCCTCGACCGGATTCTGGGTAAAATGGTTAATTCTTTGTATTTTATTAATATTCTGCCTATCGCTATCACGCTGTCTCTTCGTTGTTTCCCTCTGCTGAAATTGTTGATTATTGTGAGCTATTGGCCTTTGGTTAAAACTTTGGGATGCCTGACGGGTTCTCTGAGAGTCTTGCTCCGCTCTCCAGTTTGGGTTAAAGTTCGTTCTCTGCCTAAAATGTGAGAGAGTAGGATCGACCTCCATAGGGATTGGCCTGTGCTGAGGCTGTCGATTAACCTGTCTGTAGTGAAGAGAATGATGCGGAGCAATTGTCCTTCCGCCATTTTGTCCAATCTGGACAGCTTCACTCCTGTTGGAGAAAGAGTTCGCAAAAGAATAGCGAGCATGATTTGCCTCCAGCTCCTGAGCCAACGCTAAGGCACTAGGCATATCCTTTGGCTGCGAAGAAAACATAATATCGCTCATTGGCTTACGCAGACCGGATACGAAAACCCTTAGAGCATCCTGTCTATATTTGTGGCATAATGACTCTATAAGAGCATTGTTGCCTTCATTCGACATGATGGTCTTATTTATAATCAGGGTCAACTTTTTTTCGACTTCGTCATAAAACTCTATTATTGATAACCTCCCTTGTCGAAGAGTTGACATCTCCTGCTCAATCAAATATATTGGTTTTTTGTCAGCATATGTAAAGTCCAGTCGAGCAATAATTGCTTTAAAATTTAGCACAGTATTGAACGACGCTAGCATCATGTCCGCGTCTCCTACAATCTTATTCCTTATTATGGCGACACACTGATAATATTTTGAACTACCTTCAAAATCTTCAAAAAGTTTAAAAGCCGCGTGGGCAGCCTGTCTCCACGAAACATAGCGACACTGGTTACCATCAAATTCAGGTAAGGATTTCACAAGATCGAGGGATTCTTGACATACCACACCTGCACGAATTGTAACTGGCATGTACTGCTCAACCTCGATCGGAGTCTCTAAAACCCTAAGCCTTTCCGTCAGCTGCCCTATCGTCCTTTCAAAGGACTCTCTAGTCCTTTCCGTGGCTGCGGTTACTGCAGCGGTCACGATACTTTGTAGCTGTTCTTCGTTCATTTCTCACGATTTCCCTTGATTCAATTAATTCAATTCAATGCAATTTACTCAATTTTCCACTTTTATTTATATTTGACATTCAATAAATCAATTTTACGCTCAATTGAATTAACGCAATTTACTCAATTTTGAACGTTTATTTATTTTTTACTTTACACTGATCACTAAGTACTTACATGCAATAATTGTTGAATTTCTTAGTTATAATCGGCTACTGATGTCTAGAGCTGCACACGGCTAAACACGTGCGGTGGTATGCTGGATATTTTCTTCCTTCGACAATTGCCTTTAAATTTCTCGCTCTTCACAGTCTGAGCTGGTGATCATTTATTCGCTCAGCAATTAAAGCGAATAAATATTTTCGCTTTTTTTTTTTTTTAAATTTGTTTGAAAAATTTCAGGGAACACGCGGTACTTCTAGCTCGTGTTTTTCCCGTTGGGCGCCAATTATAAGATTAGCACTATGTGCTTTTGTTTTATAGTTGAATTAAGCGCGATGCGCTGTTTTTTATTCGATGTCTTGATTCCAACTGAAAAACTACTTAACTCTACCTACGTTGGTCCCTAAGCTTGGCACAATTTGCTGGCAGTGTTGTTGCTGTTGCTGCAGCTCGCGCTTACCGGTAAATATGCAGTTGCTCTCGATTCAGCGCTTGTCGGTACGCTTGCAGTTGCAGTTGCTGTTGTTGTAGCGCTCGCCGGTACGCTTGCAGTTGCAGTTGCTGTTGTTGTACCGCTTGCCTGTAAGTCCGCAATTGATCTTGTTTCAGCGCTTGCCGTAAGCTCGCAGTTGTTGTTGTTGTAGCGCTCACCGGTAAGTCTGCAATTGCTCTTGTTTCAGCGCTTGCAGTTGCTGTTGTTGTTGTTGTAGCGCTTGCCTGTAAGTCCGCAATTGATCTTGCTTCAGCGCTTGCTGTAAGCTTGCAGTTAATTTTGTTGTAGCGCCGAAAAGCGCTACCGTGGACAGTTCTTGCGCTCTTCAAGCTAAGCCAGCGTCTGCTCTGTGGCATCGTGACGACGAAGGGAGTCATGTGTTAACTTGTATAACTCATTGCCTGTTTCTATCATTAAGAAATAATTCGATTGGTTTGTAGTGGAAGCAGAGATCCAGTCTTCTTGTCTGGAGGACCCGTTGTGTCAATTCTAACAGATGCAGATTTTTTAAAAGACTGTAATTCAGTCTTAGCAGTGTACAGGAAGTCCAAACGTTTCCTTCTTTCCTCCGAGGAAGCAGTATGGATTTCTATGTCTTTCCTGTCTCTCTCTTTCTTGGTTCAGATATTGTAAGCCTCTTTCCCAACTTCACCGAAAAATTTCGGACTACTCAATGCTGCCAGAGTTCTCTAACGGTCTATTGTCGACTCTATTATGTAAATTAAAGAAATATATATTTTTCAACTAAATCCAAGTGAAGCTCATATCCAAGATCTGTCAATCAACTCACTTTTGCTATCTTCAACGCTAACGCCAAATATTCAGCATTATTTACAATTTTCGATACCCGATCTTCGGTTTGACTGTCGGCCAATGCAAATGATCGGTTGCAGCTTTTGGTGGAGACTTTGTTATTTGTGTTGTTGTTGTTGTAACTTTGGATGCAGCTGCGCCTGCTGACAGCCGACAGTTGATTTTCGCAGCGCGCTCACGACCTAAAATTAAGCAAAACGAAATTGATTGCGACCGAAGGAAGAGCCTGTCTGAGACAGAGGCGGAGGAGTCGATGCAGCACTGCCACAATTGATCGCTTGCAGCACATGACAGCAGGCCAGCCGCTCAGCACTGCAAATTTGTGTGCCGGGTTGCATCGCGCGTCCATCGTCGCGCCTTCAGCGAGCACGGCTCATTGCTGGCTGGCATTATTATCGTCACATGTCGCTGACTAATTGATTTTTCTTGTCGCCTGCCTGGCCGATGGAATTCCTTCCCGGCGATCGTGGCGCGACTTGCGACACATCCACGAACTCGTTCCAGGCAGGGAGCGTCGTCCAAGTGAACCGGCGAACGAGCCTCTTGCTTTCACACAATTCCCGTATCGACGGCGAGAAGAGAGGAGAAACATTGCCAGGCCGCATTTGATCGGGCAATGATTGCTGCTGCTTGTGTGAGCGCACCGGCGGCATTGCAGCAACTTTTGTGCGCACATGACACACGCCTGACAGCCAACATCAGTGTTGCCATGCTGCCAGTGCTGCCAATTGTGCCAAGTGCCGCATAAATAAATTTTGTGGCCGATCACTGTCGCTAGTTGCTGCCATGCTGTTCAGTATTAAGTTCGTGGTTGTTGTTGTTGCTGTTGTTACTGTTGTTACTGTTGCCGTTAGCATTGCTGCAATTCGATATTGACAGTGTGTCACTTGAATTTTTTGCACTGCGCGCAAACGACACTTGCTGTCACCAAATGTGAAATACAACCGTGCGCTGTTGCAATTTGTTTTCGATCTGATAAGCAATGTTTAATTAGCTTAACTGTTAATTTTGACAGTTGAAAATGAAGCGAGAATTGATTGGAAACCGCTGCACCTAAGGCAAGACGTTGAGGTGTTGCCACAGCGCTGCTTGAAAGTGTGAAAGTCAGCGCACCAAGCAATGGTAATAATAATTATAATATAATAATGTTAATAATAATAATCATTTAACAAGCATTTTTTATAGCAATTTTATTAGATGAAATATAGAAATAAATTATTGATGCTTTCGATCAAAATTAAAAATATATATACATGTTCTTACCTTGAAGAAAGGAGCATGCTTACAGTTTTCTACATTAACTTCGAGAAAAGTATGTAAATTTTATAATTTTTCTTCGTGCTTTTCTTTCTTTCGCGCCTTTTTTAGGCGCTGTCAATTTACAAGTGCACAAGCCACTTGCGTCCTTCTTCAGCTCCCAACCCACAAATACCCTCTCTATCGCTGCTGCATTGAACAAAGTTCAGCTTTTAAGAAGTGCTTTCAATTATTATTTTCTCACTTTGATTTCTTTTATTTCGCAGCCTGACACTTCTTTGCACAGTTCATCGCCGCTTAGAGCGGGCAGGGGCGGCGCTAGTTCGTAAGAGGTTGCCAGGCGTCAGCCGCTCCTAGGCCTATCCCATGTGCCTTTCAGCGCGCGCTTTCATAAACTTAAACAAACTGGCGCATTTTACAAATGCAAGGAAGGATGGCAAGTGTAGTCAAGCCGTCTTCGGCGTCATCTTCACTGCCTGCGCCTGTGCTGTTGCCTTCGCCCGTGCTGCCAGATTTCCGAAATTTATGTCAAAAAGTTTTGAGAACATAAATTTCATTCTTTTCTCAGCCATGTAAGATTAAATTTTACAGCTTTTGAATCCTTTAGTTTCCTATAAAATCAGTTAATATGGTCTTCAACTAAATAAATTGCATTAAAAAAGCATGCTTTAATATTTAAAAAAATTTAAATTTTTTATATAAAGCATATATTTTGCACAAGAGCTCTGAACTGAAATTTAAGTATGTCTAATTAATTTGCAAGCTTCATATATCAAAGAATTTATCAAAGTCCTTATTTTCGATTCAGATATATTTTGCATTATATACAATGTATGAACTTCTTTTTGTAAAATTAAAATTCCTATTAGTTTTGTGAGATACTATATTGAAGAAGATGCGAAGTATATTGTCAAGAAATGAAATGCTCTTGCTGAACGAAATAGGATTAAATGTTTTTTCTATGGCAATATAATTCTTGGTGAAATTAAATTTGACTAAAAGTGAGACTAGCATGTGGCAGTGGAAATTTTCGTGAGACTAGCATGTGGCAGCACTGCGTTTTGCATTTGGCGCGGACCTTTGTTCAAGTCGCTGCAGCGAAAAGCCGGCAGCAAGTTGACAACATGCCCTGCCCTTGCCCGACACCTTCTTCCCCTTCAGTTAGGTATTGTCTTCGGCAGCGGCGTGTGTTAATTTCTGATTGAACTTTTTCCTGTTGGAAATCGAAAATTTGCATCAATGCGACTCTTCTTTCTCACTTTTTGTGCCGCCTCCAAAGTTGAGTGAATGAATTTGTAAGGAACAGCTGCGCTGCCTTCCATTCCTGCTATTGCCAATAGTCTGCGACACCGCGGCTGTCTGTCTGTCAGCTTGCCGCCTTGTCTATCGGCTGTTTTCCGGCAGAATGTCAATTCCCACTTCATGTCAACCGCAAGATGCATTTGTTCTGTTTTTTTCTACAGTGTTTTCCGGCGACTTTTCCACACTTTGCGAAAAAGCTGCAAATGAGAGACATTTGACAGTTCTTTAATTTGTAAGTTGTATTATTTTTGGTCTTGAAAATAATTAATTGATTAAGCCGCCTAATACCATTCAAGTTATTGTATGCTAATAGTTTCCCATCCGTTAAGGATTTTTTATACGAATTTTAAGGTTTTTTCTGCTGGCGTCGAATGAAATTTCGGCAATCTGGTTGAAAATACCGAAAGTTTCGGCTTCCCGCCAAATGGAGTATACGTACCACTTCGGCTTTGCCTTATAACACTAGCGAATGGGACCTACAAACTTATTATATAGCTGAGTAAAAAGCTATAATTAAGGGTTTCAGATTGAATCCACGTCAGACAAATACAATCAAAGAAATGAATTCTCTCGTAGAGTTGCCGACTCGATCCCTGAAAATGGCGCCGCACAAAGAATATTGGCCTGACAGTGCATCTGAAACCCCTCATTAGACCGGGCATTCTTTAAGCCACCGCGTAGTTAAAAAATCGTACATACTTCATTGGCACTTATAAGTTATAACCAAGGCCAAGACCCGCCTAAGAGACACGTTTTCGATATATGCATTCAAAAATGTTTAAGTTTGATTTTTCGACTTTTTAATATCTACGAATTCAGCGCTCTTAATACTTTTTCTTGTTCATTTCACAATATCGCTCTCTCTCTCTCTCTCTCTTTCTTAAATTTGAAGGAAATTTAATATTTTTGAATTGAATTAACAAGCTTTGCTCACAGTCATTCATTCCCTTGCTGCCGCATACACTCGTATCTAAAAAGGAAATGATCTTTCGAGATTTGCGCTCAATCAATCCCTCAAACAAATCTCCAATCATATTTCTGCTGCCAAAACAAAACTGACTGGTGTTCGTTTTTCAGCCTTTCAGCCTGACAGCAAAGTTTCATAATTTTGCCTTTGCAAGCGTATCCGCTTCACAGGTTCATCTATCCGTCTTGCCAAGCACAGCAGCCGCCAGCGGCCATCGGCCACCCAAAGGACTTTCAATCGAATCTGTCAAATGACAAATATAACCCTTCAATCAAACAGAAAATACAATTCTTCATTTTTCAATTGTGAATTATGTGGAATGTGAAAAAGGAGCTGAGTGTGACAATCACTGGGCGGACGTACAGATAAAAGGACTGACGGCTACGCTGCGCCAAAGGACAGCATGTCAAAAATGTCGACAAACAGATGGACAAAATGAATGAAGCATAACTTATTTCGTGTCAGACGACGTATAGTGAGTGGGAAGGGTTCAAATATCACACTTAAGAAAAACTCTTTATTTTAAGTGCTGACAAAAGAAGTTACTATACTTTCCAATTTAAGCCTGCCCCTGGAAAAGTGTGATTTCATAACAAGCTATCAGAAATATGCTAAAAACCACTAAAGAAATGTCTAGTCGAAAGATCATCTTACTTAATTAAATGTTTGATTTTTACTAAAAGACTTCTTCTTACTTTTGTCGTGTCTTCTTGAGACTTGCCTGACATGAGTGAGCCGTGTATAGCGCTTTTCAATTACATACTGTATTTTTGCATAATATCAGAAGGCCGAGAATTTTCTAAATTTACGCTGCACTTATAAGACATTTTATTTTCTCAGAAATTCCAGGAAAAATATTTCGACAGACACACAAGTTTTCTCTTTGAATAGTAACGATTTTTAATCAGAACCTGTTGGCAATTCAAACACACTATCATTACTTAAAATTAATTTAATTTAATTTAATGACTCTAATTGTGCTATTCTGACAAAGTCACAAAATTCTCCAGAGTCACAATTCTATATTTTTTTTCAGCAGAGTATGTGTCAGAAGAAAGTAACCGTATTAAGGATATTCCTAATTTTTTCAAAAGTGCTCAGTCATTTCCTCTTCTTTTTCGACACACATTTTACTAGGATTTGCGTACCAAGTTTTAGAACATCTGGCATCGATTTACTTTAGAACTAATTTAAAAAATTATCGATTTTTATTCGAATAATTTCGATAATATTAGACAAGTTCGATTTCCGCTACCGATTTTTTATATCAAATGCAATCACAGCTTCCAGTAATCAGCGACTCTAATTTAAGCCAACTGCCATCACGATGAAGCAAAACTTTGCAACTATTCTGAAAAACTCTCACACACACATACACAAACAGACTTAAGAGGTTTGGGTGTGTGCTGAAATTGTGCGCTCCTAGATTGTTTCCTCCCTTCACCCTCCCGCACGCCTAACATTTCTACTAAACTAGTTTTGCTGCTTCTTTTGACTTTGTGCATTATTTTCGCTTGACTGAAAAATCATTATCCCTAAGGTAACAGGATTGAAAGGGTGAGGTCGAGTGCGGCAGTGGGCGTGTGGGTGCATGGGTGCTTCATTGAGCTGTTGCTGCTGTGCGACATGGCTGAGTGAATGGGTATTTATGGGTAGAAAAGAATAGATTCCTGTCCCTGACAAGTCATCGTCAGCTGTCAACTTATTCTTTTGAAGTGTATTTAGTATTGCTGCTGCTGCCAGCCATCGCCTGCAAGTGGTTGTTGTTGTTGTTGTTGATGTTGTTGTTGTTGTTGCTGATGCCACTGCTGCTGCTGCTGCTGTTGAACGTTGCTGATGACACTGACACGTACTGTAAAATACGCTTCAGTTGATGTCCAACGTTGGCAAATTGTCACTCCTTTCGTTCGCTGGCGCGCTGTCAGGCTCATGCTACTACGCCCTTCTATCGTTCATACGGCTTGACGCTGGTCGTCCTTGTGAAAAGGAATTAAGCATTAAATAGCAAGCAAAACGCTGAGCTGAAATTTTCTAAAATGTTACGAGCAAAGCGGAAAAAAAGGAGTAGCTTCGGAGTTGAAAATGCATGTTTCAATTAATAAACTTGCCACTGCTTTTATTTTTCTTATGCAATAAATTTTTGTTTTTTAACGCTTTGCTGTTAAGACTTGCCCAATTTGATTTGCAATCTTAGCTATAATTTTTTTTTGGCAGCCCAAAATCTGCTCTGCAGCCAATGCAGGGTTAATCATACTGCCAAGTTTTTTCCCAGAGCGCCGAAGAAAGTTCGTCAATGTGTTTGTAATTTATCAAAAATCGAGAAATATTGTTGTCGCCCTTATCAAAACGGGGCCAGCCCCAATACACGCACACATAAACAAACACACAAAGCTGTCAGTTTGAGGCCACTGCAGTCTGACGCTAGAAAATGAAGCAGAAAAACAAGGAAACAAGGAGGAAAAAGGAAGACGCGCACAGTCAAAGAAGAAGGTGGCAGGAAGACGACGCAACGCTGACGAAAAGGATGACAAGTTGGAAATTTTCTTTCTTTTTTATATAATGAAGGACTTCTGTACACACTACAGCCATACACACGCACACACACACACACACAGTTACAAAGCAAAGGACGGTCACGAGAACACAACTACAGTTCACTGCTGTCTTGTCAGACGAGAGCAGCAGAAGCAGAGCAAAATAAATTACAATGTCACTCCCCAGCGTCGCATTTGCCACAGAGCGGCTGCAGTTCAGCGTGGGCTGCAGCCAGCGTCAGCAGTCGCCAGTAGTGCCAGTTGTCAATCCGTTGAAGGATCTTTGTTATCTGCTTCAGTGCATAGCAGGCTGTATGTGTGTGTGTGTGTGTGTGTGTGTGTTTATATGGGCGGTGATGGCAGCTTCTTGAGGCAGCAGAGCATGGATTTGTGAAAAATGAAGAGCGGACAAGCAAGCAAGCAAGCAATTGTGCAAGCGGCAGCAACAACAACCACAACAACAAAGCAAAAAACGTAGTGTTGTGCTGTCGTTCAACGTCGTCGCCATCGCCATTGCCTTTGCTGACGACGACGCTGACGACGACGCTGACGTTGACATCGTGCACATCTTCGCCTGCGCTGGCTTCCATCTTCGTTGTCAGCTTTAAACATATTTGACAATGTCGCTTCATTGTCCGGCACAGCAACAACAACAAAGCCTGTGCCGAAAGGAGTGTCTAGCACTGGTGACCTGTCTGCCCGCCCTCCCGCCTGCCCACCCTTCTTAAACTCCTTTCGCAAACTTAGCGAGCTCACAGCGCGTTGAATATCGATTGTGTGGATTTAATTAAGTCGGAACATTAGTTGAACATTTGTTGTTGCCGGTGTGGCAGCAGACGGAATGAAAGCATAAAAGCTACGTGCAAGCAAAATGCAGTCAGAATAGATTTTTACATAATCTTAATTAGCAATGGAAAAGTTTTTATAGTACATGCAGCATTTTTCAATTGTAGCAAGGATTGCTGAAATGTAGTTTACACAGCGTCTAGAAAACTGTGTAGATACTCTGCATGGTCTACTTCTCTTCTCGACATTAAATGGTTTAGGATGCTTATGCTCATTCAGAGCCTTAATGAAGTGTGCATGTGAGAACAAATTTTACAATTCAAAAATTTTTTAATATCGTAATATTTTCAGATAATCAAGAGTTATTAAAGAAAATTTGAATATTTTGCATTCGTAGTTTTTAAAATATGAGAGTATCCTTGCAAGGATACAAAAGTTGTCTCTTGTAAAACTAAAAAGTGTTGAAATAAAAATTGCAATTATATTGTAAGAAGATCCTTATGCTCATGTGATTTATATTCACAAACGGTAGTACATATCTTTCTTTTGGCATTATTTTTGTACAACTATAGCAAATTATTATTAAACATCTTATCATCAGTTAAGGAATTTTTCTTTAAGAAATTGCAGCTGGGAGTATAGCGGCTCCAATATGAGTATATAAAAGACGATATAACAAATTATTCTCCCATTAATTGAGTTGTATATAAAAAGAAATCAAAAAGTTTTAAAGAATATAACTACTGATTGGAAGGAAGGAACTATATTTTAATGATTTGAGCACGCATAAAAAGTGAAATTTCTTTTTGAATTGCATTCATTTTTCTAAAATCTTAAATAAGTTGCGAAACCTGGGAAAGGGTCTGGGTCTAATGGAAGATCATAGCACAGCAGTGCATTTAAATGGTGACCTTTTCTCTTCTTATGGCTTTTATCATGTATCTGTTTGGAATTTGCACTATGCTGGCAATATTATTCCATCGTGAACTCTTCTTCATGCATGCGCCTTCAGACTTATGTACACTGAAATTCAGGTGAAATGGGAAAGTGTGTGTGTGTGTGTGTGTGTGTGTGTGAGTTGAGTCAATGCGATTTAGTTTTAGTCAAGTCACTGTCAATTTAAAGCACAGAACTTTCCAACTTGATATAATGATGGACAGCTTTCGTATTTCTTTGTGAGCAGTCAAACTAAAGCAACAACACATGCATATAACACCATTGTTCGTATGCGATCATGCATGTGTGTGTGTGTCAGACTGATTGGAACGGTTGAAGCTGACACACGGAAAAGCGCTTTACCTCGCTCTGACAAATTGATGGACAGCATGATGGACAGATGGAATTAAATAACTTGTTGGAAATTCCATGTGTATGCCACACACACACACAAACACACACACACGTGAGCAGTATATGCAGCAACTCAATCATTACACACACTCACACATGCACATGCATGTATCTTCCTTTGGCTTCGAGACGGTTATTTGCGGCGTCGGTGTCAAACCTGGGGTTGCTTCGTCAATCAAAACACTCGAAACGTGACGTGGCGTGTTCAATAGTTCGAGAACCTGCTGAAGTTTTTCACTTGACGCCAAGCACGTACTATTAGCAATTCGGATGGCTGGCTGGCCAGGCTGCATCGTCAGTTAGTTTTGATAGTAAAATTTAATATATGTTTTATTCTAGAAAAGAAAGGCTAATTTTTCGGCAAATCTCGCAAATTTTTAAGTGCCTAATTCGCCATCATACATAAATGCATATCGGTTTTGGAAACGTTCAAATAGTTGTGTATGACAGCTCTGATATGCTGTAAAGGAAGAGCATTTCCCAGTTCAACTCAATTCAAATTCTGCAGCTCCTCATATATATTTTAAACTAAAGCTTCGGCGACTGCGGTGCATTCAGAAGTAAATCCTTAAAGGGCGCTTTTGTTTCGTAGTGATTATTACTTGCTGTAAACTAATTTTAACTAGCTTAGCACATACATTGCTCTTTGTCTGCTTCGCTATAACAAATAAAGCAATTCATTTTGTTGAGAAAGGACAACACAAACACAAATGCAAAATTTCAGTTGAGCTCACCGACAGGTTTGGTACTCTACAGCATAGTTGATAGTTGGGCATGTAGTCTATAATTAAGTAACATTAACATAATTAGCACAGAGTACGTCTGATAATCGACTTTTTAATCACAAATAAAATTTCAGATAAATTCAAAAGCACCGGAATCTGAGTCAGGCTGAAATCCAAAGGACCGCTTGAATTCCAGTTTGGAACCCTTTGGGTATGTCTTTTACTCGACTTAAGACTTTACTTAGAAATAAAATTTGGTTTGGTATCAAGGTAGTTTTGTAAAAGATTATCTTAAGATTTTTAGTTCCGCATACCTCGACATATATATATATATATATGGACGAGCATACGGATGAAGAACCAAGAATAAAAATGAAAGATTTTGAAGGTTACGAAATAATTTTGATCATGCATATAAAACGAAGACGACTCTTTCAAGGCGTTATTATTTGTTTGGTCATGACTTAGTCGTAACTTAGCTTGGGCAATCTGCCACGAGGAAACTCTCTATATGCGATTGCTCTTGAGTAATCTTGATGAAACTGACATATGTTAGAAAGCTTAGCTGAGCTGAAAGTCCTGGCAGCTATGGCTCTATTAATGTAGAGTAAAAATTAATTTTTATTCTTCAAATAAATAATAATAATAAATAATAGAAAGCTTAGAGAACTGTTTTTGTCAGGTTTCTATATCATGGTTTTACGGAAATAGAATTAAGTCATGACTAACTAAAATATTACGCTTTTCTCGGATATTTAAATAACCCAATGACATTGTTGTAGGGCATGACAACTTGCAACACTTTTGCCACATAGCGCACAGCATCTTGGCAGCAGTGTGGCAACCAGGCAGCTTGGCAGGCACGCCGCGACGTCTCTTGAATGCTTATGTTTATATATCACTCACATGTGTGTCAGTTGACAAACAACTGACAAGTGACAAGCATCAGAGCGAGTGCCAGCGGCGGCAGCGCGTCACAAAATGCTATTTTCATCTTTTGGCCGAGACTTCGACTTCTCCCAGTGAGGCGACAAGGCGAATTATGACGATTATGAGCGACAATGTCCGCCAGCCAGCAGCGTGCGTCTGTGGCCGTCCAAACGCGCTTAAGTGCTTTCGCGTGTGCGTTCAGTTCAGCGCAATCAGAGTGTCAAGATTGAGGAGCCCAATTAGACATTGCCACCTGTCAGCAGTTCGTCATTCCGCTGCGAGAATATGACATTAAAGTGTTCGTGTTGCTACACTTGCGAAAATTTTCGACAGCCGGCGAAGATGGGATTAAATGTTGACGAGAGAAATGCCTTGCAAAAAATATACAAAAGAAGGCACCTAAATTAGAGAATGACACAAGGAATTTTTTCCATTTTTCTGCGTCAATGGATTAGTATAAGTACTAAAAATTTGCCACTAAATATTTTAAAAGCTTTAAAAGTGAAGGTCGAATGGATAATAAGTTGTTCGGAAGCTGGCATTTCTAGATCAACAGGAAATGTCTACACTGCATTCGAAAAAAATGATCACTGGACATCGAAATCCCAGTCTTCGTAGTTGCTATGTCTTGGTGGAAATCATGTAGCTCAATCTAGTAACTTTAATCTACCGTAATTACCGACGTAGGCTAAAGCCAACTTTATTATTTTTGGCTCAAAAATTTGAATTAAGTTTAAATAATTTAAGATAAAATATTATGAAAAATTTTCAAAATTTTTGTTCCTATAATACAAATTTTCATATAATGCTTTGAGTGTAGCTTGAAATGTAGCTAGTCATATTTTGATATTTTGTTATGAGTTTCAGTGCCGCCAGCATGCTGGCAATAAAATTTTTAAGTATAAATTTCAGTTATTTTTGCATGCATTTTTCTTTGGTCCAATAACTTTTGGTTTATTGCAATAGAGAATGCACTGAGAGAATAGCACTGAGGGCAGGTGTGTTTTCTGATAATGTCATCGGTAGCGTTGCACAAATTTTATACACAGCATGAATAGAAAAGCTGACAGATAAAATTATTAGCTGCTGCTGATTCGTTAAAAGCTTGCTGTAGTAGTCAAAAAAAGTAGCATATAACTGAATGTCGTAGCAAGTTCTTAGATATAGCAATTGAAAGAAATGTAAAATATTCAAAGACTTTTTTTTATTAAAATTTTATCATAAAATTATTAGATCTTAAAGTAATGCACTTAGGTTCGTCATAATTATTTAAGAAAAAAGTAGAGATTAAGTGTATTCAAAATTAGTTAAACAGATATTTTCCACATTTGCACTTCAATCGATGTAAATTTTTAATATTGCTTTCCCTGACAATTTGGGTATTAACTTCGCTTGTCGGTATTATCTTATAGGAGAAAAATCTTCCATATCGAAATTATATGGGGAGTTCACAGTTCCGTGCTATCCTTGCCGCCTGCTAAATTAAACCCACTTTATCATCTGGCAACGTTTTTTGTTGTTGCTTTGCACGCAAACAAGAAATACCACTAGCTGAAAAAATTGAAAATTGAATTGGTCCACGAAACAGGGGCGCTCAGAGTTTTATTGTACTATCGTGCTGAAGTTGCCAGATGGGAAATTTAGAAGGAAACTGTGAATACCCCAATAGTTTTGTTCTTATAGTCAAAATTTCATTAAAATATTATTGTGTTTACCTCTGTGCCGCCACTGCCTTCCTGAGGCGACGTAGTGGCACTGCGTGAATCATCTCGCGCCCTGTAAATGATTGAATGAATGATGTCGGTTTCTGTTGTTGGCAGCGCGTCTGCGCTTCACTCAACCGCACGGCCGCTGCACTTGTCGGCTGCACTCAATCCAACGCGCGATATGAAACGTATGCGTGTCTGCAGTGCGTCCTGCCGGATTCCAATCTGACAGTCGCAGTGACAATTTGCATTTACGCATTGCATTGAGTGCGTTCGTTGCACTTAACAGAGATGTCGCTCTGCTGCTGTCGCCTTCGTCATCTTGCTGGCTGGCTGTATTGCAGCATGTTGACATATTTTTGGCCACTTGCGTTTTTGGCCCGTTTGTGCAGCCGGACCGTTGCTTCTGCTGGTTTTTATGACTTTTTGTCTGCTATTTATCACGTTGGCTGACAAAAATCCGTAATTGATGGATAACTCATTGTCAGCAAAGCGAAAATAGAAAGCATTTGTTGCGATTTATTGGAAGCGGCTGTGCGTGTGCCCAATTAGTTGACATGCTCTAAGCCTCTGGCAGTGCCACAAAATATAATTTATGAAGATGTGCGCATGCAAATTTAACGAAAGAGAACTGGGTTGAGTGAAAGATGAAATGCTTTTGGGGTACACGGAATAATAAATATATACATAGTACATATGTAGTGGCAGTATAGATGCAGAAAAATGGTTATAGAGTTGGCGAAAATCTAACTCTTTTCGAAGTTTCTCAACTAGCGAACTCAATAGTAAATTATTGTTGAAAAAAATAATTGCAAATTTCCCATTGTAGCAATTTTTTTTGTCAGACTTGTGGCAGTTTTCACTTTCAATGCAAATTAATATCAATCGCATTTAAAATTCATTGCATTCATAGTTAAAGCAACTTTGATCGAAAGTGCAATGTTGAAAAAATATTATAAAATATTTTAAACACTTTATAAAATATGCCAGCAAATAAGAGCAAGTTTATTTATTTTCTCATAATATGTATTTTGCAGGTAAGTGCACATCAGCAGCGGCACAGCAACACGCCAACAGATTGAAAACGGCTTCAAGAAATTGATTTATGGACGGCGTAGCCATAGCCACTGCATATCATAATAATCTCTGTATACATGAGAGCGATTTAACCTTGAGTGCGATTGTTTGAAAAGAAACATGTGCCGGCTGTAGCAATGTCTCAGCGTCCGGGCATGCCCGCACCACCCGCCAGAAATGCGACTCTGTGTGCGAGTACAAGCATTGGTGCAACCAACCCGTGCGAAGAAATCAGCTTTTGACAGATTTATTACACACTTCGCGCCTTGCCAGAATGAACGGAGCACTTACACATGCGCAGATACTTTGAGCAGTGCCAGCCAGCAGCTATTAAGACAGCCAACAGCCGCGCATAGATGCATCTGTCAGATGCACGGCATGACCAGCGGCGCAATCAACTGCCCGGCGAAAGTTGCTGTTTCTTTTTTCTCGTTTAAAGCCAAAATAAATTGCACAAAATTTTTGGGCATTTAATTTAAAAGCTTAACTCGCAAGTAGGGCAGCTGAGCATCATTTCAGCTGGAGCGGCGGAGAAAGGCATCATCGTTTTCAATATACAAATTAGTATCGTGGAAGAGGCCTCCTACAATTGCAGCCACTATCAGTGCAGCTTCGTGTTGCATTCCACAGGCTCGTCAACATGTCTGGCAACAGTGAACAGCACCGCAAGCCTCCCTCCCATAGCAGCCGGCAGTCAACTCAATCGACTCTTCCGAAAGTGTCAATTGCGAATGTGTGATTTATGCAGCCGTGCGAATGATTTGTTTGCATTTCGTCTACTTTTCTTGTTTATGTTGGCAAAATATTAGCAAGATAAATTCACAGCCGCTTTGGAGAACAAGTTTGCCAGTTCCAAATCGCCATCAGTGGATTTACGATACGCCACAAAGGCGCGGCGTGAATTACGATGAACATTCAAAGAACACTTTTAAAAGTGATAAATTTCAGTTTTGACTTTCACTGCAAATTTTCGCTTAATTGTATTTGTATATTTGTATTGTATGCATATACTGATATTGCTATGTGTTTGTTTAACCCTGGAAGGTCATCGTTCGTCGTTTCGACGACGCTTGTTTACATAATGCTATTTACTCTCTTTTCCTTTGTTTGTTTTGTGATGATTTTTCGTACAGCGCCAGTCGCTGTTGTGCTTCATATTGTTTTATTTGAAAAATATATAAACAATATAATATAAAAATAACAATTTTTGGGGGTTTTGATATATAGGGATATTTCAACACGACTTTTAATAATGCCGTCGTCGAATCGACGAACGATGATCTTTACGTTATAAAAATAACGATGATCTTCCAGGGTTAAATGTGCATGTGCATTTGTAAATAATCAATCAAAAATATATCTAGATATTTCTTTGAATGTTTCAGTTTCTTCTGTGGTACACCAAATGAGCAGTAAATTATTTGAAGAGGAAGATAGGTATGGAGATTATGCAAAGTCCTTAATTAAATGATAGTCTGGTTGTACTCAGTATTAAACACCATTTTTAGCATGCTGAGCTATATTATTAAATTAACTAATACCAAGGAATCTTTTTTTCAATACTCTTATGATTAGATATAGATTATATGATAGATATAGATTAGTATCTTTTACATAGTACAACAAAAAGCATAATGCTTAGATCCAATGTACTGATGGATAACCATAACTAAATATATTGAATTATTTAACTAATTGATGGAAAAAGAGAGAACATAAATTTATAATAAATTTTAAATAATAAATACTATAGTGTTCGTGTATGATGTTTTTATGCGAGTCAGAGTTGACAAGTTTGACAAGAGCTAAACAGTTTTTTATAAGTTATGACCTTATGTTCTTCTTTCCAACTAACTCATGAAATATATATTACGATATATAACACAACAATCTGAACTATAATATATAGCAATTTTGTCAATCTATGAAGACTCTATAACGAAAAATTCTGCACATGCTGAAGAAATAAATTCACGCTCTCGGCACTGGGCGCATTCCTTTCCCGGCTGCAAATGAATCGCTCGCTGTGATTGCAATGCAACTCATCACTTGATGTTGGCAGCAGGAAGTGCCGGCCGCAAGGAATGGCGCGGCCGGTTGTCAGCACTCACTTCGCAGTTGGCGGCAGATAGCGCAACTGACAAAATGTGTCTGTTTGCAATTAAACGCCAAATGAACAGCATTTTTGTGATGTTTTCATTTGCAAGCTGACAAATTCATGGAATTCTTTTTGCAATACGTGAGTGTGTATTATAAATATATACAAATACATTATGGTAATTCCATTTGATTTAAACTTTTAACATAAATATTTCAATTAAAGAATGCATTATTTTGTATTTTAATTAATTGAAAAGTTTTGATAAAGAACCAATTTATTATTTTTGCATGAAATTGAAGGCTTTATTTAGCTTAGTTAGACTGATCCGAGGGGAACCTTATAGTGGGCAATCGAAACAGTGCTTACACGACAGTCGGATTCGACAATTTTCATGGTTTTATCGACATTTTCGACAGTTGTCCTACGAGAGCGTGCTGCTCAAATTTACAGGTACTAAATCCACGAAGCCAAAGCAGCTGTTACAGTATCAGAACCAAGGAGCAGAAAAAGATTTTCAGCCGCCTGGCTGGCGTTTTCGCCTTTATCAAAGAAAAACTGTAAAACATGGCGTACTTTCTCGTGGCTGGTGTACATATTTGCCACGCACTCAAACAAAACTGATTCAAGCGATCACAAACTGTCTGAAATTTTTTTTTGTACGAAATCTTATATTCCAAACGCTATCTAGCGTTATCCAATCGCTCTTATACAAAGCGAGAAAAAGATTACTTAAGCCATCTATTGGAAAAATAATGAACTTCTTTTTACAATACCTGTTATATATTGTACTAGATCCCTGAGAGGGTATTGCCAAAATATTTCATATTTCTCAGTTCCCAATATCTACATCCTTTTTGCAATTAATATGCTGACAGCAATTTTGATTGGCTTGTTTTTCTTGAGCCGAGCGTTCAGTTTATCTTTAATCGAAAATGTTTTAAAGTATTTGAAACTTAAGCTCAACAAAAATATGCAAAATAATTATTCTACGAAGACTTGTTTGAAAGAAGCCTCAATAAATGATTTGACAGTTGGAAATGAACATTCGTCGACCTTAAATATTTAAGGTTATTTGGTTGTTTTTCATTGGGCGCATATAATTGAAAATGTGCCGACATGCTAGCAGCACAAGGCGCTCAACTCTCACGCTGAATGCCAGCGTGTGCCATCTCCGCGCCAAGGAGTCGCTGTCGCTGTCGTATAGATTCCTCTGCCTCTCGCGCCCACAATTCACTTGTTTCTTGTTTGTGCAAATATGAAGCGACATGATGCAATGCAAAATGCACTCGGAGCTCATGCGATGTGATGTTAATGTGCCGCACATGATGACTATGGCGATGATGATTACCACGTTGAGTGATGGCCGCATGTTGTTGCTGTGAGTGGCAATCTCGGCTGCTCTGCATACATCCATGCGCTGGCTGCTGTGTGCATATACGCCACGCTACGAGGATACGGAATTATGTGAGCAGACATGCATTTGGTGTATACCAGAGCATAACACAACTTGTCATGAGCGTCGTCGTGGGAGCTGATACTGATAGTTGTGATTAGAGTGATGAATATGGCAGTAATGACGTTAGTATGAAGCCAATAATAAATTTACGTGAAAGGGATGCTTCCAGCATAAAGCATGAGAGCAACAATGAGATTTTATGAAATCTGAATAATTTAACTGATAGCAGAAAATTTACTAGAAAGTAATTGAGGAGTGTTGAAATAAATGCGCTTTTGCTATCTTCTGATTAAATGTTAAGTCAACAAGAACAAGAACTTTTATTCTGCTCGACCGACTAATCAAGGCATTACAACCGTGTTCGTAAGATGAAGGCAGTTTTCTTCTAGTCTCTCCTTTGCATATTGATGCAATAACTCATTGGTATCAAATTGTTTAATTTTAGTGGCATATAAAAGTAAGAGAAACTTATTGCTTTTCAGCAAAGTGGGTGGTGATACAGTCATTAATTTAATAAATTATTTTTCGAAATAAGAAAATTAACTAGCACACAGACACGCATTTGTCCATTCTACAGAGCAGTAAATTCCTTTTTATTAAAATCTTCCTTTTTACAAATCGGAGGATTTTTCAACGATCAGTCTACATCCAGCTAGACCGGTCTATCTTAGATCGTGTTGAGAAACAACTTAAATGTCTATAGACAATTTTCATGAATGATGGCAGTCTTCGGGCCCAGAAAGTGCTCTTCAGAAGCTCAACTTACAAGTTCATCGGACACTTCTACTGCCGGCACGCCACAGCGCCCGGGAACCCAAAGCTGGTTGAATAAAGTTTTGGAAGCCTGCACTGTTTAGCGCAGCTTTACCCTCTTGGACTTTCTTGAAGGTAGTGATTGAGTTTAGCAAGGCCTTAAATGCAGCCTGACTGTTATTACAGACGAAAATACTTTTGCTAGACCAACTACTTTCCCTGACCAAATCCATGTACTCAAATAATTACATGTTAGGTACCGTAATCACGAGAAGAACCACATAATGTAACGGCATGAATATATATTAAATGGGGAAAACTGTTTACTTATGACATGTAGGCATAAGGGTTAAGCTTTAGCTTCATATGTTCGAAAGATTGTTGAGGATTGCATTTGTATGAACAACAATAATAACACTTTCTTCGTAAAGCTGTAATCCATATATATAGTTATGTTAAGATAAACCAACAACTTCTACATACATATATTAAGATTATATGGCAATCCAATTTGTTCAATACAAACGACATTATGACATGACTATTCCCCGAACGCTTTGTGTGTGGCCTGCACTCTCATTAGATCAGTATCGCAGTAGGTACATAAATGTTAAATAAAGAAGTTGCCAAAAATACAACCTACTCTTTTCTTACATAGTTATATGTATGTATATTTATTCCTTATATGAGTCGTTTATTTTGAAAGTGGGGTAAGTCCACTTTCTGTTATTGTTATTTAAATGTTAACATTTCACTCTCAATGTCACTACTATGAAGAGCTAAAACTTCCATCTCCCAAATACAAGAATTAAAATTTTTTTTGCTATAAATTGTATACCCATAGAAAGATTATTAAGGGTATTCATTTAAGCAGATAAATCTGCACACTGCTGAAATTTATCAATTTATCAAGTGTGTTAAATGAACGCACTTGGCAAAATGTTTGTGCAAATGGTGTTTGGCTGTCAAAAAGAAAAAACTAAAATGCCGAGAATCAGTGAAAAAGTAAAGATTAATATTGGAGCTGTTTGGAAAAAAATACTGTAACCCTTTTGCCCTGTAACTGTATGCGTTTATTTTGATTGTTCAATACTAAACTTTTATCATAATGTTAAAGATCATAGCTAAGCAGGGTTGCATTCGTTGCCGTCTAAGTTTACAAACATCGTTTGCACAGCGAAATCATTGGACAAATTTATCACATTTGTACAAATGAGCTTTCATACAAAATTCAGTTCGTTTATCAGGTGATAAATTTGTCACGTTATCAGGCATTTTCGCGTTAAAATGCATACCCCTATAGTAAGTTTTATCTAAAAATGCCACTATCTACCTATTTTATAAAAAATTGACTTACCCCGCTTTCAAAATAAACGGCTCATATATAGTAGAACTCAACGCATTACCTTTCATTTGACTAATTTGCCTTGTTATAGTCGCCTTGACTGCGTGCGGAAAAAAACCTGAAAAGGAAGCTTTACTGTTACTGCCAGCCAGACAGACTTGACGTGGCACAATCCATAAGCCGGCCATACTGATTACTTGTGCGTTTGGCCGGCGGTCAACGGGCCTATTAACTTTCAATTTGCTGCGCAATATTTGCAATCAGGCGGCTGCTCATTCGACATGAAATCACGCCAAGTAGCCAGCAACTGCGCAGACGCGAAGTGATCATACGACAAGCTTGAGTGCGTTCCAGGCCACTGCAGCAATGCAGCAATGGACAACGGACGAGCGCGTTGGAACAGGCAGTGTGTCTGTGTGCGTGTAGTTGGCGGCCATAACTTGCGCGGAACATGTTAATAATTTACAATTTGGTATTCATAAATAAAGTGTCATATGAAGCGAGGGAGCAAGCGACTGCGAGCGGGCCACTGACTGAGCGAGTGAGGTGCCGCGGCAAGGAAGTGCGAGTCTGGTCACACGGCAGCAACGCAACAACGATGCGGCTGCGGCTGCCATCGCTCGTGCTGGATAATGAGCGAATGTTGATTGAGGTCATATTTCTTGGGGAATGGGCAACCGGGCAGCCGTTGTTGTTGTTGCTGTTGTTGGTGTTGGCTGCTGAATGGGAATGCAGTTGGTATGCTCGACATTGAGTGACGATCGTGTTGTGGCTGTAGCGGCGTAGCGGCAGTAGTTTCCAGCCATGGGAAAATCGCCACGTCGACTTATGGCATTCCGTGTTGTTGTTGTTGTTATTGTTGTTGCAGTTAACTGCATGCAATAAACTCCTAAATTTACGCAAAATGATGACGAAGTGCAGCAGAGACGAGGAGCAGCGGGCAGCCTTCTAACTCATTGAAAGGAGCTTAATGCAGGCAACAACAACAGCAACAAAAACAACAGCTTTGCATGCAGGCATGTCCACGTCAAACGTTGTTGTTGCGTTGTTCGGTAGCATTTTATGAAGGATGCCAGTGTCAACGTTCACTAAAGATGCTGTCGGCATAATTTACGACGTAATTGCAAAAGCAAAAAAAAAAACAACTTATGAAGAAAACATGATTTAACGTAAACGTTAATGCAATTTGTTGCAGGCGTTGCATTAACCATTTGCAATTTGCAATTTGTTGGCTGCTTCAGTTGATAGTCAAGCAGCGTTTCCAGGTTCACAGAGGTCTACCAAATTGCTCAAAGTATATACAGTGTGCACCAGACTTGACTGGCTGATTTAAAATATGTACATAAACTTTTCAAATTATAAAAATGTATTTTGCCAAAAATTGTTTGCTTTTTTTTGCGGATTATAAAGAATTTTATAAAAATATTTTTTTTTTTTTTGAGAAAAAAAATTGATTCAGCTTGTGACCGACAATGCCAAATTTTTGAATAATCTCATTATAAATGAAAGTATCCGCCATTTCTGAATAATCCGGGAGTTTGGTTCCAGCAAGTTGGTGCCTAGTTCCTTAGATTTGACGTCCTCTATGTAATTTATTTTTGTTTTTTATGCTTTCTTGAAAGAACCAGTTTACGTGAACAAACCAAAAAGCAATCGCGAACTAAAGCGTAATATTTGATCTATTTTTTTATAAACCCAAAATTAAATAAGCAAATAATACATATAATTATTTTATTATATGAAAAAATTGGCAAGATGCTTCGAGGGAAAATTTTTACCGCGCGGATTTCATGCGATTCGTTTCAGTCGATATTCATATAAAATGTTTCGAGAAGAAAACTATTTTTTTATAATTGAATGCATTTAAAAACATCAATATTTTAAACATTGCTACATACAATTTGAAGCTACGCACTCTTGAAAGTAGCTAAATATATGCACAACTGTCAGAATAGTCCTTTCAGGCTGCTGTGACTAGCAGAGTGAAGCTCACTCCAAGAAATTCAGCATGTCTCACTTTAAACTTTTAAGGTACGCATCTTGCATCTATTGTCTGCATAAAAAACCTGCTTAAGTTGTTCTTTGGCATCTCGCAGCTCGCCCCTGGCAGCAGTGAAATGTACCAATTTCCTTTTCAAAATTTCTCGTAATGCTTTTTCGATCTTCCTTGCGAAAGCGAGAGAAACAATCAAATAAACTGTCAAGACATCAAATTGCAAACGTCAGAATATTGCAGCTGCCAGCCACCAGCCGCATTCTCTGCCGCTACGCCACTTAGCAAGCCTGCCGCCCAGCCCGCCACCCGGCAAAACTGTCGAGCCATTCAAGCGTCAAAGTTCCGAATGCACATAACAAATTCTTATATAACGCATCAGGCAATCGTGGACAAAATGACGCTGTCACGAAAATTGCAGAATATAAAATTTCCACTTCCGTCGACAGCATCAGCCATCTTCTGCTGCTGCATGGCCAACAGCGCCCAACCAATGCCAACCGCATCACACTGCGACACTATTTTCCAACTTGCAGCGCAGTTTCGCTTTTTGTTTTGCAATTGCTAAGCTGAACGGCAAAAAGGACGACGTAGAAGGAGCAGCGAATGCGAGCAGGAACTTTTCAAAAATTATTGAAATGTCACGTAGCAACTTCTCAAATTGCAAAAATCCTGACGCTGTCTTTCAATTCAATGCGGATTGATAGAGCAGCGGCAGCGCCAGTCGTAATGCCAGCGGCAGGCAGCAAGTGCGGAGCGAACTGCAGGATATGCCAAGCAAAAATCGACACAACAGTAAACTGCATTGAACTCGCCGCAGAGCAGAGAAGAGTAGAGAAGAGCAGCGCTGAGCTGAGCTGACGTTAAGACGCCGACGTGCAGGATGAACACATCCAATCGAGCTGCGCTCAGTCCAGCGCAAACGGAAGCGAAGCAGCAGCTAAGACGTTCGCCCTTCGTCTGTCGCCTCAATATGGCCGAAACGAAAGAGCGGCGACAAAAACAACCCGGCACTGTGGGCCTGAAGGACGCGGCGTTGGCCTGACGAGCAGAAGCGACGAACGAGCAACTCACAGTTCGACTGAGCAGCAAAAGTGAAGGCAATACTAACGAAAAATCAACAACAACAACAACTTCGCCAGTCCAGCATCCTGTGTGTGTGTGCGTAGTTTGAGGCAACAACATTATGCTCGTCCTCGTCAATCGTCAAATGTCGCTGTTGTCAGCTGCACAAGAAGTGCCAAAAAGACGACGAAGACATCGTTGGGTAGGGGGTAGGCAGCTGCCAACCCACTGCAAACCCCAAGCGTCCATCCGTTCAAATCCTTTAAGAAATCTACTTGCACATGGAAAAGTTTTCATGACTTTTCTTTTATTGCACATTTCGCAAACGATTGATGGCTTTCAGGACACAATATTCACAAGTTTTGCTCCAAACAGCGTTTGAAGGGGGGCTGGGTTGGGGTAGTGCGACGGTTTGAGCCTTGAAGAACGCCGACAACGACGACGACGACGATGATGATGATGCTGATGACAAGGATTAGTCTGATGTATGCGTTTATACATTTCATTGAATGTTTCGTCGCAGTCGCCTGCTGCCCCTTTCGCCATTACGAGTGCTGCTGCTGTAGTCTCAGCGCTGGCCACACATTATGGTCATCAGTGGCAGCTGGGTCACTGTCTACTCTTGCCATATTTTGGCATGGCTTCTATTGATTTCTGCGCCGATGGCGTTGTTATACTCAAAATCTTTGAAGGAAAGAGCTTTGCAGACATTTCGAAAATTGTAAGTGCATAAATAAGATACTACTCATTTAATACCAAGGATATAAGTCGGTCAGCTGGCTCTATAGAATTTAAGTCTATAGCGTGTAGTTGAGCTGACACGTAGAGTTGGTAAGTATATATTGGAGAGGCAGTAAGAAAGTTGAATGGCATCTACAAATTTGTTCCATAGCAATGAGATATTTTTTTCTTAGGGCTCTAAGATGTTCTCGCAGATTTGCCAATTCTTTGCAAGAGATGAAAAGGAGGCGCATGGAAACCATTTGAGGAATAGAAACATTGTTTGAAACTGTGCAACTCGCATCTGGCGGGCTACTCTTTATGTCGTTCCAAATGCTCTGATTCAACTTAAAATCTAGATGCTAATTTCCAGTCAACAGTTCGATACCGGAAAGTAGGCTCAAGGATTTGTATTAAATTCGAAGTGAAAAATTATAAAAAGGAAAGACAAAAATTGCGATATTTTTACTTGAGAATACTTTCAAGCATTGCACTGATTGCTGGAAATTTATATAAGAGATGAATTCCAAATTTGATCAAATGGAATTGGAAAGAGATCTCTAATGGAAATAAGGTGTATCCTTCATGCTTTAAACTTTTTTGTAGTTTAACTCAAAGATCGAGCGTTCGTAACGGCAATATGAAGTCGACAATATAAAGTCCTTATTTGATGCTTGAGAAGCGTTTTCATATGATGCTGTATTTTAAGCGGTTCTCAATGCTCCACTCGGCTTCTCCATCTGTCACTTGACCACAAGCATTCCTGCAGCCGCCACGTTTCCAGACGTCATACACTGCCAAGCAATGTCCCTCCCGCTTCTGCTGCTTCCTCGCTCTCTTGCCATCATTGTCACTTTGCATCTTTCAGCCCAGCATCATCGATGATGAGCGCCTGTATTGAGAGTTGATCTGCACTCTTTACTCGTGGCTTTCAAGTTCCGCTCTCCTTACTCCTTCTACGCAATTGAGTACATATTTTTTTCGATTTGCTCTCTTTAATCCTTGCACTTCTTTTGCTGCA
This sequence comes from Neria commutata, assembly GCA_963457695.1. Lineage (NCBI taxonomy): Eukaryota > Metazoa > Arthropoda > Insecta > Diptera > Micropezidae > Neria > Neria commutata. Next base: position 54,882,836 of record OY735246.1, read on the forward strand.
AACCAAACTTTTGGCATTTCATCTGCAGCAGCACATCAACTTCCCTCTGTATACTGCCATCGTCCTTAGCCGCCGTAGCAGCATTGCAATTTTAGTCGAATTTGGTGACATTCCTTCGAGCTGTGAGTGAATTTTGTGTAGCTGCTTGTGTAAGCATCTTTGCAGTCGATGTTGGTTGGGTGCAGGCAAAGCAAACGAGTATTGGAGGCGGGCAGGGCACACGGCTAGATGGCATTGGTGAAGTTGACGCTGTTGATTGACGGCGACTGACAACTTCTTTGCACAAACTGCTTTTGTCCACTAAATAGTTGTGGAAGCAATGCAAGGGCGGGGAAAGGGGTTCGGAGGGTGGCGGAATACAAAAGCTTTTAGAAAATTCTAATCCTTGAAGCTGATGTGCTTGTGCAATGGCAGCAGTGAGTTCAGCTTACTCTTGGCAATGTGCGGGTAGAAGTGCCTGTTCATGTATGCATGTGTGTGTGTGCATGTTGAGTGAATGCATTTATGTGTGTGTGCAACATTTCAAATGCTGACAAGACGCATTCCAACTCTGCTCTCATTCGAGCACACATTATTATGGCATCGTATTGTAGAAGGGGGGCGGGCGTGGCAGGGCGGAAGTGAGCAAAATCAGTCAACTAATGCATGGATGCACTTGCTCTCGCTTGACAGTGACAAGCATGAATACAAGCGACATTATTGCATTTTGGCGACATGCAACTTGACACAGTTCTCGTCTCGTCTCCGCTCTGCTTCGTTCTTTTTCCTCTCTACAACTTGCATGGCACTGCAGCAAGGACTTCTTCAGCATGCTCTAAAAGTGACAAGTTACAAGCTAGCATGTTTATACTTCTGCCTCAGGCTGACAGTGCTGCAGTTTGCTGCTGCCGCTGCTGAGTGAGCTCATACGACCCAACTGGCTGACATTGACAGCGCCTGCTCAGTTGACAACACTGTGCAAGAAATGTTTGATCATGGTCAGGAGTGGTGGATTGCTTCTTGCACCATAAAAATGTATAAGCTAAGTATAACCCACAGTGGAATTCACGCTTTCTACTAGGCGCACATATGCAGGCATTCAAAATCCTGAACTTCTGAAACTCGAATTCCCTGGCAATTTTCAGTTTCAAAAATCTCTCCTGTATTGTTGTTTGATTGCATTTTAGCATTAATTTATTTAGCTAAGTATACAATTTAATTTTTAATGAACTTTTTGAGAGGAAAGTGTAAAAAATAATTTATTTATTTGATTAAAATGTTCACATGTAAGACAGAGACTTTTAAATGCAGTCAGAACTAAGGATAAATTTATCAGCAAGCCTGATAAAAACTGCGACGTTGATGATTCTTTTCTTCTATTAAGTAAATACGTTTTTACATTAGGTATTTACAAGATATTTGAAGCATGGGTCATACTTTTTATGGTAAAATAATCATTAAAAAGATCCAATCTCTAAACAAAATTGGCAAAGGGGCTTGAGAAAATAGTTACAAACTTCTTTGCTGGACTTAAAATTTAAATTCATTTCAACTTTCTACGTTTGCTTTTTTTGAAAAATTGCTTACTTGTATTGAAAATTCGGTTTAAGTAAACATTTTTTGGATTCTCTTCGAAAAGCAAAGAAGTTTATGTATGTATGTATGTGAAATATTCATTGAGAGTGGTAATGAAATTTTGGACTCCACTAAGTGAATCTATATGAAATATTCTGGAATCAGGGTTTTCAAATATTTGACTACAAAAATGACATGATTACAAACCTTTTTTTGGGAATGACAGAACTAGTTTGTAAATATTTTTTATGGCCATATGGAATTTTCATATTTTTGAGAAATAGAGATGTTTGGAATAGATTGAAGAAACAATATAAACGCTCTCTTGAGAAATCCTTAAAGACAAAATATTTTAATGCGGCAAAGGTAAAATCTGCGAAAAGGTAGAACATTTTAATTGATGTATAATTTATTTATATTCGCTTGACAGTGTTGTATTTATAAGGGTTTTCACCTCTAACTCGTTGCAGCGGCATAATTTAAGGATTTTCGATTTATTGCTGTCACTCAGACAGGAAGAATAATTGAAATTGTAACATTTTGACCGAATATGTAATGAGACAATCGATACTGTTATGCGCTTTATTTTTGCTGTCGCAATAAATGCCACTCAAAATATGCCATGATGGAGCCGGCCTGCCCCCCTAGCCGCCAGCCAGGACGTGTCAAATAAATTAATTTGCAACAAGAGCCATCAAAACTAATTACGCTGCAGCAGACAATTTATTAATGACGTGCCAAAATTAACATGTCATTCGTTTGGTTCAACTTTTTAAGGCTGCCAAATTTTCGCGAATTCTGTCAGAACATTTGCTGTTTATGCATGTGTGTGTGACACATGCATGAAAGCCTAAAATATTGCGCTTTGCACTTAATCACACACACATGCAAGCACATAACTTCAGCTTAAAACAACAAATAATCCATTGTCATCAATGCCGCAATATGTCTGCTGTCAATCCATCAATTCCGCCATGCCTTTGGGGGTAGGAGGCGCCGCGCTTCACTAGTCGAACAAATCAATTGAATTTGTCAATTGATTTTAACTCTTCAAGCGTGTGTTTATATGAATACAAAAACAACAACAGCGGCAACAACAAAAGCGCATACTGCAATTGCAACAACAAACAGCGCAGGCAAATGACGGCGTTGCGCGTTCAATCATTGCCGCGGTGGCGTTCAATCCATTGTCAGGGCCCGCCGCGGCGTCAATATTTTATTAAATGACATTAAACTGTCTCGATCGGCTTAATTAATTTATTGTTGTTGCTGGCGGTTTGTTGCCTGCATGTCATACGCACACACATACGCATGCACATTAATAAAATTAACACACACACACACGATTGATTGAAGGGATGCGCATTTATGTGACACTTTGCTGCGCAAAATCAATAAAACCAATTTTTCATTTGCATTGAAAGGAGTTTTTTTGTAACTGTTTCCCCCCTTTGGGACCGTATGTCACAATCGCGCTCTCAGGCCACGCTGACTAGCAGACTAGATAACTACTACAAATCTTATCTTATAATAGCCAGGTAAATATTGATAGGTTTTGCTAGTTACAGCAGCATATCCTGCAAGAAGAGAACAAAAGAGCGATGTTTTATTAATTCCAATAAGTAGTGGTCACTCTATAAGTAAGGGAATACTTCAGATGTACATACATATATATATACATATATAGGGATAAATAGATAGGAATAGATAGGATGAGAACTAAATTTGTACAGCAAATTTGAATTTGAGTGGATTACATGCAGCGGCATGGCAAGAGCTAAGAATTCTTTAAAATTGAATTTAATTTTATAAGTTTCAAGAAATTATCAGCAATGATCAATAATCCAATGGATAAGCTCACGTGACCAGGCACGCACCGATTTATCACCTAATGAGCCATAATTAGACGCTCAATTGCACGTCGTGGTCGCAGACAACTACGATTACACACATTCACACCTACACTTAAACACACACACACTCTCATACGATTTCGCATTCAAATGCAGCAAACCAATTCGCCGAGTCGCCAACATTAACGGCCGGACCCGGTGGGCAATTAACGTCAACCGGATATGCGAATGTGTGTTTGTCTTCAATGCTAAGACGACAGCGGTTGGCGCCAGGCAGAGTGGAAGCAGGATTATCTATGCGTTGCGTATGTGCAGCGGCAGCTGAATGTGTGTCTGAGTATGTGTGTGTGGGTGCACTAAAATTCGCTTGATAAACACTTAACAGTCCACACGTCATCTTAGGCGCGACATCCGTTTCACACCTCACACTGGTCTGCGCGCACACACCGATGCTCACTGATAAATATGCCCAGTTGGAAATTTATGAACCACACAAAAAATGTTTGCCAAAAAGAATGACACACTAATTATACAAAATCAAACTTGCAATAATCTTGAACATAAAACTAAACGTTTTGTATAAAAAAAGCTTATGAAAGAGTTATTGGGATTTGGTGCCTGCCCGATCATTAAAGTTCTCCGAAAAGATTACGAGCTTTCAATAAAATGATGCCCATAACTGAATATGACTTAGATGTTTCGAATATATCAAATCCAGAGAAAAGCGGCTGTTCTTTTATATCGTAGCTTAAGAAAAATATATTTGTATTTGAGACAAAAAGGTTTAATTTCCAAAAAATATATGTACTTATTTCATAAACATTTTAATAGTTTATTCAATGAAAACTTCCCTCATGTTATTGCCATGGATGCATTGATTTCCAACGGGGTGCCTGCATGCATGGAAGGGGGCAGCACATACTGACTGACCTAACCTAATAACTGTCAAGGCGCCGCAAAATGTGTTTGTCAAATGCATCTGTGAATCACGCGACTTTGCTGTCACACCTATGCTGCACTCCCCGGCGCGGATGTGTCTTATCTGCCACGTAAAATATTAATTAGCAGTGCAGAAATTGAGCGGAATGCGAGAAATCTGTTCGCTTGCTTTTGGGATTTGAAGGCAGATTTGCTGCAGGCACTGCCGCATGTCGTACACTGTTTTGTTTACTCTCAGCTGACACTAGATGGCAGCACATGCAAATGTATGCAACATATTATATGCTACTGTCAACGCCTGTCGCCTTCATTTAGCAGAAATTTTAGTATGGCAACCCCCTTTAGGATTCTAATGACTTCATCATTAGCATATACCAAGACATATCCTGTTTATGCTAGATTATCGCAGATGATATCCTGCGAGACAGTTGTAGTTAGTTGAGGAACATGGTATAACTGATTGAAGTGATGTTTTACTTTAAAAATGGGTGGCATTATTAAACCTTGTTAGGATCATTTAATAGTATATTATTGACACCGCTTAAAAACAGCTTGAGAGCAGTTGGGCTATGGCACTTGAACAAGTCGGAAGTGTGAGAGTAAGATCTGATCGCTCTGCTACGATTAAAGGCTAATATTTTACTTATATTTTATTTCCAGATTTTATTATTAGATGCTACAAAAATTAGTGAGTGTTTGATTATGCTGACACGCTGCTTGAAGCGGTTGGTTGATTATTTATTGTATTTGTATTTTTATTGTACTTAGTAAAAAAAAAAAAAAAAAAAAAAAAAAAATTATTAATTAATTTAAGTAGGATTAGTTGATTATATATTGTACCAATGCGGCATGCAAAAGGCGAATGTCTTAAATGTCAACACCTTATAATAAATAAATTGAAAAATTGAATTGAAAGCGGCAGATTGTGGAAGCTGAAACCTTTCAAATTTTTTCACGAATTATTAAACCTTTTGAGCATAGAAGTTAATAAATACATACATACATATATAGCATAGAGTGTAAAATCGGAGACAGTCTTTCAAAATATGACAGCAAACTAAACTGAATTAAAGCAATTAAATGCCATAAGCCTTTCAGAAGTAGTGAATAAAATGAAAGCGTACTTTGTCTTCTAAAAGATTCCAACAACATTATGAATAAATAGTTAATAAATAAAGTAGTTAATAAATTTGTATTGAATAAAGCGTAAATTTGTCGTATTACCCGCAAAACATAAACGCTAACTCCCGGCATATTCGCTAACGGCATTTGCGGCAATGCATCAGAGTCGAAATCTGTCAGCTCGTCCGCCTTGATGTGTGCCTCTGACAAGTGAGTTGACAATGTCATCATCAGCTCAAGTTGACAGCCTTATTATTATGTTGATGAAGATTTTTCTTTTATACTCGTAAAAAAAATGTACACACTCGTGCGCCCAGCGACAGGATGTGCTGCCACAAACATGCATTGTTGTTGTTGTGTTGTACTCGGCTGTGAGTATGACATGCATGGCCGTACACAGCAACAAACCCACTGCTTGTGTGAACGTGCTGCTTTGTCCAGCTCTGCAGAGTACCATGCTAAGCCATGACATTAGTAGGCGCGGCTGTGATTACTAGCTGGTCCTTAAACCCTTACTAACTCTGCTTCTTTATACAACAAACAAGCTTTTTTCTACAAATTACCAAAAATATTCGAAGAATGTGGAATTGTTGAAAAATCAGTTAAATTCTCTCTTTTTAAAATACTTTATAAAGAAGAAGAAGAAGAATTCAACAGATTTCTTATCATTTCATCATTTTGGAAATATTTTTGGAAAAAACTTAACAAATTATTGATCGAAATCGTGTCAATTTCGATTTATTTTAAAAAACTTTAGGAAGAGTTTTAAATGAAACAAAATTTGCTTCATTTTATAAAATATACGAGCTTTAACTTGTTCTATTCCATTCCAAAACAGACATGCAATCATGTCGAACAATCATTTGAAGTTTAATCGAGATTTTTATCAATCAAACGATGCATAGCTAAATTTATAAAAATCTGTAAATCAAATGGATGGTTAGTATAACTATGGATGATATGAAAGATTTAATTATCAAATCGATTAACTTTAATTTTTGAATTTTATTAACTTTTAATTTCAAAACAATTTGTTGACTCATAACTGTATTATATTCAAATCAAATTTCTCTGATAACAAAACTTATTTTCTTATAAAAGATTTTAAGATTCCTAAGTTTCGAATAATGTTGAAGTCGTACTGAGCGTTCTCTTCAACCTAACTTAAACTGTCCAAAATGTGCGCTATATCTTTGCTGCTGTTATTTTCGGTTTGGTTCAAAATTATTTAATATATTGGCAAGGTAAAAAATTGTTTGAAGTGTAAGTTTCTGAAAAATTTTAAGCAGTTTAAGAACGTGTTGAGCTTAAGCTACAATTTACAATTTTAACTCGCTTAAATGAGGAAAAACTTAAGTACTTAATTCTCAAAGCCAGGCATGCATTGTTTATAAGCTTAAAGAATACTTATATATCTTAAAATTTTTCGACTTTTTTATTGTAATTTGTATCACATGCTTTTTCGTAGCGCCCGATAAGTTGGCATTGCCCATACTAAGCTTAACCTCAGCCGCACAGTGCCTCTTACCCGAAGTCCTCTTATCAACGCTCTGACGCAAATGAATTCATTTGACATGCCACACAAGCACAGCATCTTCAGCTGTCAGTCATAAACACGCAACTCTGCGATTGTTGTCTGTTGTCATTTATGTCAAATGTCATACACCGGCTGCCACAAAAGAAATGTGCGAGCGAGCGCGTGAGCGGGCCCCAAATAGGGAGCAAGGGCCGAGGGACTGGGGGAGGGCAGGCCAAAAGCAGACAACAACATGAAAAAAGTTCACTTGAAATGATTTTGATTATTTGATCGGAATTGTGTGACCTTTGAGTTGATGCAAGGGAGGCGAGAGGCGTTGGCAGAATGGAACAGCGGCGTGATGAGGGGCAAGTGCAAAATTTTGATAGCTATTTCTCAACATGATGTGGGACGTATGCTTGTAGAGTGCTTCATTGTCACTAGCTTGGTGCGGTATTGGTATCTCATTATCCCTAGACGCATACAAACACACATATACTAACAAACACACACGCACACATAATTTTTCATCATCAACATGCTGGCTGGCTGGCAGGCATCACAGCTACGTTCCGTCATCATAACCGGAATCCAGGATGAGCCGAGAAGATGCGAGTAGTATGTTTGCCAGACGTAATGGGCACAGTCAACGTGCTTCGACACCGTCTCACATTATTAATAAACGACAGCGCGGGGCACTCGGAGGGGGATGGGAGAAGGAGCAGAAAAGATGGGCGACCGAGAGCGACAAGTGAACGAAGGAGCATACGAAATAAGCACTGCTCAAAGGTGACAGCCATTGTGCGGCACACATACACTCATACATAACATATACATATAAGTATTTTTTCATAAGTGTATGTGTGTGTGTGTGCATTACACATACATATGCACAATAGCAGCGTCGCACGTATGACATTTTTCTGAAGCTGTCACTCTCACAAAGTTCTGTCATTGTTGTTGATGTCGCTGCCGCTGCCGCTGCCTCTGCTGCTGTCGCTGAGCTGTAGGTGTAGGTGTAGTTAGTTGTTGTTGTCTATCATTTTTGTTGTTGCTGCTGCCTGTCAAATATTCTATTTCGGATTAATATGTCAGCTTTTGCATGGCGTTGAGCGAGCAGAGAGAGGCGCAGGAAAACTTTTCACAACAAAAGCTGCGCTGGCCAAGTGGACACGTGGTGGACAAGTGGATGTGCGCGTGCACAGACAGACAAGAGGAAGGCGAAATGGAATGCCCCGACCGAAAGACGAATGTTAGAACACACATACAGGTGAACGGACCATGGCAAATATTTTTCGACGACGCATATTTTCGTTAAGTTTAGCCGCACTGCGTAAGTGAATGAATGACTGAGTGACAGCTAGCGCTTGACAGCTGCGACACTCGCTGGCACATAAATACATCACACGCACACTCACACTCACATACAGCCATCAACATATACGACGAACTTCAGCGCACTATGTTCAATATAAGGAATTTTCTTTTATCGTGAGGAATTTTTTTGTGGCAAATGCGTATTTAAGGCAGCAACAAAAATCGAATTATAATTTTTGGACAGCATTTGAATGACAGTCATCGTATTTCATATTAATAATATGAAAGTATGTGCGGCTCTTTCTTGAGTGTGTGTGTGTGTTAAAAGTTGTAGCGCAATTCATTTATTTTAGTGGGCGTGCGGCGTCCTTGATATCCGCATATCGCACAGAGCAATGCTTGAATGCCTGCATACGCATGTGTCTGTGTGTGTGTGTGTTAGTGTGGTGAAGCTTGTGGGGCAGCGCACGAATATTTTCAAAATAATTGATTCAGCTGTCAATCACAGCCATCAAAAAGCACCACGCCACTGAACAAAGTAAAATAAATGCAAGGGTCCTTTGCAGTCATCCGTACTCCACAGGGGATGGCGGTTTGTCCAGCATATTAAGCCGATAATTGCTGCAAGTAATTTATTTTTACTCAAGCGATTTGAATTTAATTTATGATATTTTTATTAAAAGTATGAATAAAAGCTTTTTATTAAACTTAAGAATTAAAGCTATGACAGGAAATGAGAAGTGGAAGTGGATTTGCGCCACAATTCGAGAAAAAAAACTTTTTTTTAAAAAATTTTTTACAAATTTTGAATGCGCCTGGTTCGATTTTAAACGGCAACTTTGCAAAAAACTCATACATATTCTAGAGTCCAGAGGCGTCCCGCTTCGAACATTTTTCAAGGCCAATCTTCCGGCCATTTTCGACGATTTTCATATCTTGCGGGCCGATCATTTGGGTTGATTTGGGTTGGCCACTCCTGTTTTGGACATAAAGTTTGCAAAAATTATCTTTTTTCCAAACATTCTATTTAAAAAGCTTTATGCTTTTGAAAAGAAATGAAGAAAAAATTTGAAATAGAAAGGATTAATGCTAGTCGCTCTTTGTGCTCAGCTAGCACAATGCAGTAACTTCATGTGGCTGCGCCCCTTTAATATGCTTCTGCATTTTAGGTTAACCTTAAGGCAACCTACATTCAGCAGGACGCTCCAAGCGACGACCCACAATCCTTTGCAAGCTTTTTACCCGCAACGCTTACACATCCTGCCAGTAGTAGCAGCAGCAACAACAACACGCAATGTCGACTTGGCAATGAATTCCGAGCAGCCAAACACGAAGTCTTCGCAAGTGGAGACCAACAGGAGCGCAGAGAGAGAGAGGCAGGCAGGGCAACTGTGCGAGAAAGTCGTAAACAAAACAAATCGATAACAAAATTCAAGTTTCAGGAGTGCTTGTTTAAGGAGTAAAGTGCCCTTGGAATACTTATGCATATATATATTTGTGTGTGTGTGTGTTTGTGAGTGTTGGGTTGGCTTGGTTTGGTTTGGTTTGGTTTGGCGCGGGTTGAAGTGGAATGCGTGAGCAGAAGGTTATGCTCACCCATTTGTTAGGTGTTTCGTTGTTGTTGTTGTGTTGTAGTTGTGTTGTTGTTGTTGTTGTTGTGTTGTGGCGTGCATTGAACTTGACTGAGCATCAATCAGGAATCATAACGCTTCAGACAAGAGCTTGCGACTTGATTTGTTGCCTTGGCTTAAATTGCCAAGATTTGACGCGTGATTCACGCTCGCTGCGTCAGGCTGGAAGCGTTAAATTAAAGAGTTATGACTTCAGGGTGTTGCCACTAAAATGTGAAATATTGGCAAGCAAGATTTTCGACACGTTTTGCAACAAAACGTTATAAAAAGAAGCAAGCTCAAATTAATGCAATACATTAACGAGAATTGTGCTAATTTATACACAAGCATCACACACGCACACACTCACCAATACTATTGCACAAGTCACCTATACATATAAACCATATTTCAAGCCGCTAATTAAGTGATTACAACACACACACACACGCTCACACCCACATGCCATTTCCATTTCCACTTGCTCACGCTCACACATTAGCACTTTCGCATTGCCAACTGCCGAACGATTTAATTCCCCGCAGATGAAAAATATTCCCAGACATCAGGCAAAGATAGAAAAAATTATTTTCAATCGATCACAAATATCAAGCACATTTATTAGCGCTGCACTCAGCCGGTCCTTGCCACGCCACGCCACGCCACCTGCCTGCCTGCCTTCTTCTCTCAGCCTCTCACCCCAGCCGGCAGCGTCAGCCAGCAGATTCAGTAGCCCAACAGAAAACCCCTCTCATTCAACTGCAACTTTCGCCCATCGACGACGACGCCGTCGCCGCCACATATGCTGCCGACGTAGACAAATATGCGGAGCGTGCATGATACGAGCGCATAAAATCTAATCAATTCCAATTAGCACTTCTCTCCGATGTATTCGAATAAATTATTATTTATCATTTACTTAACTATTTGTTATTTATTCCGAACTATAATAATATATGCTTTGGCAAAGCAAGACAACAAACACAACAAAAAAAAGGAAAAAGCTAAATTCATTTCCGTTGATGAGTGCGTATAATGAGAGTTGCAACTGGCCAAAAATTCAGCCAACAATTAATTCAGCCACTAGCTGACAGAACATTAGCAATACTTTGATGAGTGAATTCAGCTTAATTTGTGGAGCGTTAAATACATCTAATCAGCTTCACTGCTCTCACTTTGCCAAGCTTATGCTTTTCTAGTGACTGTTATCACGGTGGCATCACTGGCTATAAAGCGATCTGTGGCAACTTACCTATAGATCAGCGCTTGATCATTTGACCAACGTGTTAGAAATTATGTGCTAAAGGTATACTCGTCATATGGTACTTAGGTAGGAGGGTTAAGTGGTGGTCTCAAGGACATCACTTAGGCCAAAAGGCCCATTGTATTACCACGTGGGGTTTTACCTATACACTTCCCATGTATGGGAGCCACCTTGTGGCTCTGGTACATCCGTAGATGGCTACGTCATACCTGCTTCTCATAATAGTTGCATTATTTTTTTAATAAAATATCAATTCATCAGCATCATAAAATGTATGATTGAAAAATATATCACCACTTATCAGCTCTCAAAAAAATGAATTCTGAAGCTAATTAGCAGCTATACGAAAATCAAACGAGATTTGTAAAAATTCCTTTCGAAAATTTGGATAAAATTTTAACTCATAAAATTGTATGCTTAAGCTTAGTAACGGCTATTTAAAAATCAATCGGGCTCTGTGAAAAATTGGTCGACAATTTGTATCGCAATTTGTACAATATCTTTTTCTGATGAAGCTGCATTCGGCTACTGGCTGCCCTCACAAACATGCTTGGCAGATGAAAATATCTTTTTGAAGTTTTTGAAACATTGTGCTTCCTTTCTACTGACACGCACTGTATATGTTCACTTGACACCTGTACGAAATCTCGTTCGATTACAGCAACTGCTGAAATGAGGCACAAACATGCGCAGCCTGTGCCTCTGCTTCGGAAAACTGCTTTCCTTTTCCGCCTGTCGATCTTCCCGCTCGTTGGCTGCTTGCTACCAGTGTTGCTATTAATTAGTGTGCCGCAGAGGAGTGACGCATATGCTGAGTGGGCTTGTGTTGCAGCGCCAAGGCATTACGGGCACATAAATCTCAGAAGGATTTACGCAGTGTGGTCAGCAGCTCAGTAAGTTTGCGCTGCCGCATGATGGAATATGCGCATTTCTTTAATTAGAATCATTTTCTTCGATTTATGAGCATTAATATGCTTCTTCTTTTTTTGGTGCGGCGCTGGATTGATGTGTTATTATGTATGGACCCGGCGGCAGTGGGGAAGAGTCATGTCCTTTGGGAGCATTGCAGAAATACAGGCATGTATGTGTCATTAGCTAAGCATGCCTAAGAGCGATGTACAGTTATGAAATTGTGTGGCTGTGTGTGAGTGTCTGTGTGTGTTGAGTGGCCGAGCAAGGACAGCATCCTTGCGGATTTAAATGCAATCATTTTTGATTCATATTCAGCTGTGCATTTCGTAATTAAGCTTTTAGTTGTCGTCGTTGTCGTCACATCCTACGGACGTATAAATTAGCCAAGCGAAAGTTTGACGAACTACGACGTGTAGCTCATGTCAATGAGCAACTGTCCTGCCTATTTGACACGTTTCTCGTCCATTTGCTGCTATTCCTTCTTGGCTTGCGCTGAAGTTGTCCCTTCGCCGTTGTTGATGTTAATTAATTCCTGTCTTGCAGACACTTCTGCAAATCAATCTACAACTTTCTTTCTTTCGTTCTTTCTTTGCTGCTTCGTTGGCAAGCAAAACTTTTTCTCTTAAATGAAAATGTAGTTATACGTGTATATGTGTGTGTGTCAGTGCATTGGTATATGCATCCTCGTCATATCTCGTCAATTTATTATAATTCCAAGCTTGCGCTGTCCACACCCTCGGTGACTTGACTGCGGGTTCGTATTTCCTTGCTTGTCAACTGACAAGCTCCTTAGTCCGTTCGTGCTTTCCTCCTTTTATTCGTTTATAGCCGTGGGCCTTTCAGTGTGCTCAATATTGCCAGCTTGCTGCAACAAAATCTCACAAAAATCCTCCCAAAAATAAAGAGAGTTTTAAACTCACTATTAGAAAATCGTATATATATAGCATGAAACAAAAAAGGATGGATATTTTTATTGCACGGAAGAAATATCTACATAATTTTCCGTATTAATATATAAAATAATAATATAAATAAATAAATAAATAAAAAAAAAATGAGTGGTCATTCGGAAGTGCAACTCTGTGACTTGTGTGATAAAAGTATGGGTTTCCAGTTGTTGTTGGGGCAGGCTTTTTTTGGTATTCGAAAAATCAAAATTTTAGATAATAAAAATGTGCAGTATTTTCATGTCAAAATTGAGAATAAGTAAATTTTTTATTAAAAACTAAATTCGTACGCTACCTTGGGAAATATAATAAAAATATTTTTTTTTGGGAATAACAGCTGAGAACACTGGTTGCGCTGATTTTTTATCGTTTTGCCGCTTCTTTGCGCGCTCAGGGTTGCTCTGCTCATTTTTCTTCCGCTGCTTATTTTTCGTCCATTTATGAATTCATTTTTTCTTCAGAGTGCTGCACATTGAATTCACCTTTCAATCATGTTCTTTCGTTGCTCAGCTACTCGTCGCCTGCTCTCTCTCGTTGCCTACGTTCAGCTGTCAGTCAGCGTGGCTGTCACTCTGCTGTCACTTCAGAACTTTATGCGCTCTTTTGTCTACTTCTGAGCTGCTCTGCTCCTTGAAGTAGCTTTGTTTGCATGCATACTTTTTTCAGCATTATTAATTCCTTTTGCGCCGTCGTTGTGTCCTGACCAGGGATGAAAAAGTAGGTACAATTGTACCTTTTTCCGACGTTTTCGACCTTAAAGGTACATTCGGTACAATTGCTTTATTTTAGGTACATTCCCCCTTTGGTCGAACGAATTTCGGGCTAAGTTACCAAAACAATATTTTTTGTTCTTAAACTAACAACTACTAGTTACTTTAAGACCAAAAAATATCTTATGGCAACTCTATTATGTTTTCAATTCGACACTATTGTGAATAGCACATTTAAAAAGAAGAAAAAATAAGCTTGCAGAACACTTCATTTGCGCGTTTTTTCTTTGGCGGCTTTTAAAATTACAGCAATGGATAAGTAAGTTGATCAATTAACTTCTTAAAATCGAGTTAACTTCTTCTTCGAGTCTGGGTTCGGTAATGAAAATAACAAATTTATTGCCAGCAGTCTTTCTGATCCGAACATAAAACTTTATTTTTATTTTTTATCTTACATTCTCAAACTTTTAATGATGTTAATATTGAAATGCAAGCGGAAGAAACCCGCATTCACGTATTAATTCCTCGCTTAGCATTTCTTTATCGACAAATATGTCGTAATTTTATTTTAAAAGCAAAGATTGACGCTTGTCCTATATACTCTTTAAATTTACTAGACCACAATTTAGGCAAATATGCTCTTACAAACATTGACCTAAATGAAGATCAATTAATTGATTAATTCTTTTATAAATGTTGCAAGCATTATAAATGTCAAATATGCAATTTTATCGCTTTGCTGCTTATTTTAAGACTAAAATAACATATTGATCTCAATGTGAAGAATGAATTACTTAATGTAAAAAGCGCATAGCGCTAATTTCTTGTTTTTGTTGATTTTATTAATTGCATATTGAATATTAAATATATAAAATGCATATTTAATTTGTTTTTAATAAAACTTTATGTATAAAAACTAAAAATCAATGGTGAATAATTTTAGGTACATTCGTGACCAAAAAGGTACATATTTTGTGTGAAATTAGGTACATTTTAAAATTTTCATTTTTCATCCCTGGTCCTGACGTAAGGCGTACTACTCAAAAGCAGCTTGCCTTAAGGACACTGATTGACTTTCTTAAACGAGTCTGGTGCGTCTTGTTAAAAATAAGAAAAACGTCATATAAAAGAAGTACACATTAACACTTGCACACTTACACGTAAATCACTTAATGGCAGGCTGGTTGGCAATTCCTTTCGTGCTGTCGGCAAGGATTAACTCTGCGATTCAGTGTGACGAAGTCAAAGTTTTCGGTTATGAGCTGTTGACAGATGGAATAAGACGCCCAAAGATTAATCAAGCTAACGGTAAATGTTAGACAGAGAGTGCCAGCATTTTGCTCACATGAGATGCAGTCATCCATGACTACAGAAGGATACAGAGATCTTTTCTCCTAAAACGAAGCATATTACCCGAGCGCAAAGGACTTTATTCAAAATGATTTCTAGACATATATAATATATATGTATTATTGAAGTGATAACTTTTTATGGGAGGGTAAACCGCTTCGTAACGTAACGCGTTACGGTGCCAGTCTGTCTGGCTTCCCTCTCTCTCACGCATACGGCAGCGGTACGCGGGCCCCTCCTCTCTCACTCTAACCCACAGCGCTTAGCTGTTTTTCGGACAGACGCTAAAAAGGCATTTGGTTGTTTCTATGTTGTTGTTGTTGTGTATTTCTTGTTCATACCAAATGATAATTTTGGCGATTTAAAATTTATTTCAATTTCCCTCTGCTGATCTTATTATAGGGCAATGACTATATTAAGAAGTTATTTATTTGCCAACATCACTTTTATTAAGGTGATATTGACAAAAATATCTAATAATAATATATGTGCATATTTCATTCTTTATTAAAATGTATAAAAATTCTATAAAAAGCCTTTTAAATTTTAGTATTATCTCTGGAAATGTCGCACATTGGAAAAATGTTTGCGATATTTCAACAAATTCCAACTTCGATTTGAAATTTCAAAACGAGTTGGAAGCTGCAAGCAGATTTCATTCATAACACAGCATACGCAAATGTCAGGAAATTCGACATACGCATATGTACATATGTATGTATATTGAAGTTCCTTTTGTTCGTTTATGGCAGAGCAGAGCCAAAGAATTTTTTGTCTTTCATATGAAAACAACAACAACACAGAATCAAACAGCAGCGCTGTCGGGAATATCGTCTAGCCGAGCGCTGCTCTGATTCTTCGTATACTTTGTTGGCTGAGCTGCCGACATGCAGAAGAAGAGCACATGCACACGACTTTCATAACACCATGCAAAATACGAAAATCAGCCGCAAAAAATGCTCGTTCGGCTCATTTGAGTACGAAAACCGAACGAACCAAGCCATTGAGTCGTGCGATCAGGGGTGCAAACTCAGTCAAAGCCAATTCTCTCAAATGCTTAAAAAATTCTCCCATGGGAATTGGCACTTCAGCCACATTTTCATTCAAAATAATGGTAGTAAAAAACATAAATCAATAAATAAAACAGTATGGCTGAGTTCCAAAATGCTGTAATACAAAACAACAGCATTTTGTTAAGAATATGTAGAAAAAGAGTTCGAATTCCCACAAAATGGGAGAATTTTCTCACAGTAAGCAGCCCTCGTTATATTTACTTTGAGTTTGGAATTTCTTGTAGCAGAGCGGTTCTCTGAGAGGACGAGCGAAACTGAGTGGAACTGTGGGCTTTATTAAAATGACCCAAGTGCAAAATTTTCTCAGCCAAAATTTTATATGAGATGCGCACTCTATTTAACTTGGATTAGTTTAAGGGCCAGTTTCACAGTGGATATTTAAACTCTGATTGCAGTTTAAATAGGAAATTTCAGTTTCACAGTTGGAAGTTAAATACGATTTAAATAGCCGATTGTGGATATTTAAGTACGGCACAGAGTTGCAATCGAAAACAAATAAACAGCTGATTTCGGATGTGCAGGCAAGCTGCGGCGACAATATTGCAATTTATAAGAGATCAAATTAAACATAAAACTGCATGGTATAGCACATATAAATGATCCCATAGTATTATAAATAATATAAACTGTGGATTCTTTGCACAATATCCAATAATTCACTTCTTTCGGCCGACGAAAAATTTTTAGCTCGCGCTACCTCCATAATTGAACAATTGAACATATGTTTTTGGCAAGTTGTGTCAACCTTCAATTGTCAAATATTCGAAGTTGCCATTCATTATTCCGTATTTAAATAAAGGCACTGTGAAACTCAAGAAAAGTTAAACTAGATTTAAACTCAATTCGCAAATTAGATTTAAACATCCACTGTGAAACTGGCCCTAAGTTATTACTTCTGTCGAGCGTCCCGAGACGCACACATTTTTTTTATACATATTATGTATTACGACGATATTTTTTACTATCTGATGATTTTTATTCAAAGTGAATTTAATTCACATTATAATGGGATTTTTGATTATCTGATGAAGTTGAAAATATATCTAAGCTTCCTTTTTACGACGCATATTTGAATTTGCAGAAAAACTTAATTTCTTGACATTAATTGGCTCTAACAGAAAACTTTTCTTCTAAATGGCCCAAACACATCATCATTAACAGTTGTCAACTTCTATAGCGTTATATCTCAATAAACATTAGCGTCATATTGCATAGCTTACTACGTAATTGAGCAAGTAATTCAGAAAAAACCAAATCATTCAGATATTGCTTCAATAAACTTCGAATGAATGTTTGTGTGCCCAAAACAAGTTCCATAACGTCTGCCATTATATCTTATAGGTACATATAATGCTACACTGTCTCGCATAGCTGCTGCTGCAAAGAATTGAATTTCCACATGCTGCCAAAGTGTCATTTGAAATTATTTGCGAAGTGAGCTCTGCGCCTGACGAAGAGGAAACCTGAGTGGCGACTCAACTCGCTTCAAATTCATTTCGGACTTTGCCAAAATTTCGGTAGCGCAAAAATTCCTTGCCACTAATCAACTGCTTTAAAAAAGGGCGCATCATTTGCACGTGAAAGGAGAAGATTCAGACGAGTTGGTCGCCACTGCACGCTCTGAAGCGGCTAACGAAAGTCGGTAGTCATATTGCTGGCCAGCTTTGACAGACCATATTTTGCTGCGGATCCCAACGGATTTTAATTTTCTTAAACGTTTCCTTGCACGTTTCATTTGCTCTTTCTTTGACTTTTTCTGCTGAAATTTTGTATCTGTTGCTTTTGGCTGCTGTTCCGAAGTTGTGCATTTTGGCGTGAAATGTCGGCGACAAGCTCAAGCGTCGCTTGAAAATTGATGAACAAGAATGAATCGCTTTTGATTGAGTAACTTTACGAAAGTGAATATCATATTTCAATTTAAGCAAAGAACTAAATTTGGCAAAGACTTTTGAGTTTGCTTATTAATTATACCCTACACCTATGGTAATAGGGTATAATAACTTTGTGCCAAAATTGTAACGCATTAAAGGAGCCTTCCTAGGTATAGACATAAGTATATAGAAATGATCAGAAACACTTTCTCTTTTCATTTCCGGTTGTCCGTCTGTCCGTCTGTCCGTCTGTCTGTCCGTCTGTCTGCGTGTATGCAAAAAAAAGAAAGAAGGAGTTGTCCGATTTGGACCAAATTTGGTATACAGTTACAGTGAACCTCGGGTTAGGTAAAGTGTTAAAATTATTCAAATTACCCGAAGGACACGCCCACAACGGGTCTTTAAGTCCCACTACCTCGGATTTTTTTCGGTAAAATGGCTATAATTTGTGTAATTACTCATGGAAAAGAATAATACTTGGTATTTAAGTTAAGAGGTAGGTCTTCTATATCTTAGGAAAAAATGGGCGTGGTCCGCCCACTATATAGCCGGCAAAATTTTTTCGGTAAAATGGCTCCCAATTGACTAGTTACGAATATAAATGAATGAAATTCGGTTCCCAAGTTGATATATAGGTCTTAGATGCCATACAAGAAAATGGGCGTGGTCCGCCCACTATATAGGCGATAAACAAAAAATCCTCTTAACTTCCATAATATATACACCAGAGAGTCCAAATTTGGTTACTTCGTTCCTGGTAGGAATATCTTTTAATTCTCCAGAAATGGGCGTGGTCCGCCCACCATGGGGGCAGTAAAATAAATATGCCAATAACATCTGGTGTACACCTGTCAGAGCATCAATATTTGGCATGTATAGTCCTATTAGGTATATCTTGTAGTCTGCCAAAAATGGGCGTGGTCCGCCCACTATGTAGGTTGTAAATCAAATACGCTCACAATTTCAGTGAATTATCACCCCACTTGGGAACATGGTGTAGGGTATTACTCTGTCGGTGAAACCCGACTGATTGCTTCCTTACTTGTTTTTATTATTATATTCTTTGTTGTATGAAATTTTTTCGAAAATTCAGTTGAAATTTTAGTCTTTAAAAGGCTAGGAGACCAATGTAGGGTTTCAGCAAATGTACTTAGGGATTAATTGAATAAAGTTAAAATTTTTCATAAACTGAAACTAACTCAAATAGCGAAAGAATGGTGCTCAATAAGACTATGGACTTCAGAAGCTGAAGGAATATGAGCTGTTAGTATTGTGGCAACTCTGTACTATTATAAGTTTCTATAAATTTTAAGATATGTGAAAACTAGGGAACTGCCAGTTCAGGGAATTAATTTTGTAATTTATTGTAAATCTTCTAAAGCAACAAAAGCAATTTGTTATTATATCTAAAGAATTCAAAACTAAAATTTTGTAAAATCAATACCGAAATTAATAAAAAGCAGCAATTGCTTGACCATTATTTTTTCTTAACGTAGCTTTGAGCATTATTTTGTTCCCCCCTCAAGAAGCTGCCGCTTTAAAGCTTTAACTTTGCAGCCCAGCTTCTGTAGTGCATTAAAGATTGCCTCTATTAACCCGAATTTCTCTCACTTCCGCCCAAAGTAAAAACAAAAAGCATTTGCATTTTCCACTTTCACTTCCTGTTTCCCGTGCCACGCTGTAATACACCTTGCCGCATGTGAGGAGACGGCGGCGGCGGCGGCAATCAACAAGTTGTTATCGCTTCCCGAACGAGCGCACTTGAACTCTTGTAACACGGCACGACGCCAGCGCCAACCTCCGACCCTCCAGCACAGACTGAAGGCAAGCCCCAGCCAATGGCCGACCTTACACCCGCCGCCCAGACTCAAGCCAGACAGCCGAAAATACTCCCGCCGCCGCCGCCGCCGCCAGCTTGCAGCAGCATCGCCGACGCAGCACATTAAATCGTGAAAAAGTGGCTTTTGTGTGGCGGCGGCAAAAGGAAAAGCTGCAAAATTTTTGTTGAGCATTTTTTTCGCGCTTGTGTGTGTGCGTGTGAGTGTGCGTGTTTTGGAGGTTTGCTGAGTTCATCGCTCGGCGTTGGCGCATTCAACCAACAATGTCCTTGCCCTAGTCCCACAGTCGATGGCAACACGCGTAACAAAAGGCAGCAGGGGGCAAATAGGCGCAGGCAAAAATTCGAATGTAAATATAACAAAACACCAGGCTGTAGTCAGGCTTTATGCACAAAGTAATACGCTATATCAAGTTGGAATCATATATGAAGTATAGTTTTAGGTAGGATGGAACAGCAAGAAATTGAACAGATATGGCGTTGTTGTAAAAGTTATAACAAGTTCCCAAACAATTCACTGACACTGAATTGTAAGCTCATGAAAAAAGCAACAGCCTATATTCTTCAATAAGTTAGAGCTAAGCAATGCAGATCCTTGAAAGAGGCATGATAAATTTTAAGTCTACAGTGCACTACATTCCCAATTTATATTTATTATTAATATAAGAAATTTTGCAAAGAAGTCACTTTTAAAAGAAATAAAACTAAAATTGGAAAAGGTCAGCAGGACCTTACATACTTTCGCTCAATACTAAGAGCCGCGGTAGATCCAACTTCCATCAAATGTTTTCTTATCTCGATCTGAAGAGCTCAGATCTTCAATAGAATTCCTTCGATACGGAGAACAAAAAGAGTTTAAAGCTTAGAAAGGGTCAGTGAAAAACAATGAAAATTCATGCGGAAAAGTAACATGGATATATGTCGCAGAGCTTATGATTAGGGTCCTTCACATTTATCTAGAGTTTAAATTTGGCCTGTAACAAAATGGGAAATACTTATAATGTGAATAAAAAATTGAGTTGATGCTTTCCAAACGCAAATAATTGCAAGCGTTCATTGAAGCTTATCACGTCCAAAGTCGTTCAGGATTAGACAAGGTCAAATGCTGCTGATTTGCTCTGCGTGCCGTCTTCTTCCAATGTCATCCCAACTCCTGCTCGCACAAAGCAACGTTTGCTACTGTTTCTACTATTTCTCGCACTTTAGGCGCAAATCGCTTTGAATTGCCCACGAGTTACGACTTTTCATTTGTCATCCATCACTCCATCACACTGACTCGAACTCAAGTAACTTAAGTGAGTGGGTGCGTGAGTGACTCCCAACAACGTTTGCAACATGTTCGCCGTCAACGTTTTTTTTTTCATCTGACGCGTTTTATTCATTCGATCTTTACTCCGGCTCCTTCGACGACTACTGCTGCTGTGCGCTGCGCTCCATTGACGTCATCAATTGAGAATGATTGAGCACGTTTATCTTCGTCAAATCTTTATCATCGCATCGCATTCATAGTCATCTTCGCACCCATTATGCGCCATCATAAGCATCATTAATAGCAATGACGTCCTCATCATCTTTGCATATGTTAGAAGAGCAAGAACACCCAGTAAGCCGGAAATTTAGCCGTTCGCTGAAATGCTTACAAGCGCAGGCATACCCATTAACGTAATCAGTACAAGTGAATATTGGTTAGCAGTAAAAATTGTGTAAAAATTATTGAATTAAATAAAAATTTTTAAACAAAAATTATCGAAATTATCTTTAACAATAAATAATAAAATTTACATTTTGTGGTGGCATACTTTCAGGCATATACTTATGCTCAAAATGTAATCCTAAAACTAGGCTATGGTTCATTGACAGTTTTTTCAAAAATATTTTTGCCTACCCAACTCACATATCAAGCGAATAATTATGTTTAATAAAAAACAAACTGTTAAAATCGAAAAAAAACATGATAATTATTGTCGACTGAAAAAAACTTACACTAAAAATGTAAGCCTAAAACTAGGCTATGGCTCATGGACAGTTTTTTCAAAAATATTTTTGCCTTCCCAACTCACATATCAAGCGAATAATTATGTTTAGTCAAAAACAAACTGATAAAATCTAAAAAATAAACATGATAATTGTTGTCGACTGAAAAAAACTGCTAATAAAATATTGAATTAAGAAGTGATTTGAAATCAATGCCAAAGAAGCACTCGTTTCTGCTTCTAGTTAATAAATTCAGTGCTCCAAAGAAAGCCAATTTCCATACGAATTTCGAAATTTGTATTTTGTAGGCTTCTTAGCTTTCGATTTCTATTGCAATCGCACCCAAAAATAGATTTTAAAAGAAATGTCCGGTAAGTCCCACTGCTCCACTGCTTAAAACAAATTGTGCATAGCCTATAAAGTACCGGCGGTATTAAATGCTCTTCGCCGCGCCAAATGGCAACAATTTAACGCATGATTATGTGCCGGATTGTCTGCCTCCCGGCGCAAACTGTTGCCCCTAATTGTCGTCCGCGTCAGCTTAACCAACGCGGTCGGCGAATCTATCATTTCGAGCGCTGGCGGCCAACGGCGGCAGCGTAATGATCACTAAAACCAAAAAAATGCAAACGCAATGAGGCATGTTATAGATGGATGGATGGATGGATGGATGAACCGACAGTCGACTGGCCGGACGAACGTACGTACGTACGCAGCGCTACAAGTACAGGCATGTACAATATCTGTCACGGCATCTCTTTGTGCTGCGAAGCGCCCCCTTGCGGCCATTCATGGCTGACCGCGGCGACTCGGCGGCTCGGTCGTGAGCAATTGAATTGAGTGTGTGAGCTGAAGCGCAAGTGACGTTAGACACTTTTGATGGATCAAACTTGCGCGCCCGATTTATAATTCACGCTTTCCTCTCTTTTTTGACGTGCAGTGCTCAAGATTTGATTGACGATCGTGGTTTGGATTGCTTGGCCCGGCCCGAACTGGCGCAGTTGGCCCAGTTCGAACGTCTCGCCTCGTTGCGTTGTGCTGCTTTGTTGCTGGCGTCTCGTATAATGGCCAGCACGCCGATGGCCCGATGGCTGTACAAATGGATGATGGCATGAACGGTTGTTGTTGCTTTTGTTTTGCTTGCCAATGAATGCAAAAAGTAAAAGCAAAAGCATACCTTTTGATTTATTGCCAATTAATCAAATTAAAGTGTCATAATTTGTAAGCAGCGAGCTTAGTAATTGCGATATATTCATTGCCGGGCTATTTCGATGTTAGCAGTTATTTTTAGCTGTGCGCGTGTGAATGCTGCTTTTCTGTTCTTGGCTGCCGAGTACACTCAAAAAAAGTTGCAACTAAACGTAAGATTCGTAAAGCTGAAGATTATGGAAATTTAAAAAATTTGAAGTTAGAAGAAGTTTTCGTTTTATTCCAGAGGCTAAAGCATCGAATTTTTGTTGAGCGTTGACATTGAAATGCTCAGAGTAGAGCATAAGCAATATTATATTGAACATTATATGAAACTTGCATCCAATTTTAAGATGATTGCCCATCCAAATTGTGTGAAATTTCATGTTAATTTTAATGCGATTGTATAGTAACTATGAGCTGTCCATATCATCTTTAGTAAAAAAAAAGGCCAGAAGAGTAGGTACATCCCATCTTTTTACCTCAAAAATGACCTGTCGCCGCTTTTTATTAAAAACTACACTGCATCAAAAGCTGTAAATAAAGTATAATTTTAAAATCTATATTTTTCTTTACTAAAAATTTTGTAAGTTCTAAAATACTTTACTCTTTTGCGTGCCTATGATTTTGAAGCATAGCAGTGATAGTCCGTATGACTAATCCTTGGAACTACATATGAGTGTTTAATCTTTATAATAAGTTTGCTATCAGTATTTAAATTGTAAGCCATTTATCTGAGTTTTTAGAGACATGAAACATTTAATAACAATCTTGATCGTACACCTTTTTGGCAAAAACACTTAATTTAATTAATTTTTATATCAATTGCTCTACAAAAATAACAAGATCTTAGCAATGAAATGTTATTCCAGCATCTTCCAGAATCTTTTTCAACTTTTACATTATTTTTATGACTCTTTACATAAAGTAGTCAAAAACCTTATGAAACCATTTCGTAGTAACTCCAACAACAAGCATATGACAAAGGATATTCCTCGAAGAGCTGCTGGCAAATGATTTGTTCAGTCAACCAAGCACTCGTCCATAATACCAGATTACGATTACAACAGCAAGGCTTTTGTGGCAAGCGAAAACACCAAAACAGCTGGAACGAGTACATACAACAACGATCAAAGCTGAAGGAATGCGGAACAAAGGAAGCTCTTAGGCTGTCACTTTGTTGTGGCAACTGTTCAATAGACTGCAACAAGTGGAGGCGGCGCGCTATTTCGTTTGGACGACCAAGCAGAGGTTCATCAATGTCAGCAGCTGTCAGCGTTCTTTGTGCGTTGTATAACGAAAGCGACGCAACGAGAGCAGAAATGAAGCACACTCACGCTGTAAGCGCATGGACATGATGGCATCACCCTGCAGCAGCGAAGATCGCTGGTCACTTCGCCAATGGTCACACCAGCATTTCAGCATTAAAGCAACTTGCGTGATTTATGATGTCTGCCTGCTCTAATGGAAGTGTTGACATAAATTCGCTCATACGCGTATGAAAGTGGAGCTGCGCAGTGCAGGGAGTTTGAGACGGATTACAAACTCCAAACTGTTAAAACTGCAGCAGAAAACGCTCCTGACTAAGTGAATTCATAACCCATCTTTTTCGCCCAGGCAATACACACACTTACGCACTGACATGCAGTGGCCGGCCGCGCTGCCCCATAGGAAAATTAGCGATGCTCAGGGAGTCAGGCCAAAGGCGCAGCTAAAAAATTTTTAGTGCCAAAAAAAATGAATTTGATGTCCTTTTTAAAGGTAATATGTACTTACTATCATGGGCATATCAACCGGTTGCAGGTCTCCGCTCTCAGCCCCGGTTTCCAAACTTAGCTAAGGCATCTTTCAATTGATCCCTTCACGATGAAAATACTCCATACTAAAAAAAAAACCAAAAAATCTTGCCGTAAAAATAATTTATGTGGCTGCAAGAATCGATCAAATTCGAAAAATGGTTTCATAAAAATGCTGGAAATCGTGATTTTAAATTTGTTTAAAGTAGATTTTTACCTGTAACCTACTGAAAGTATCAGTTTATAATTTTTTTTAGGTAACTTCATATTTAGTACAGATCAATATTTGAAAAGACAAAAGTCTGCTTTGCTTCTAAATCTAAAATTTTTTTTAAATAAAAATTTATGAATGAATAAAAATAAATTTCGGAAGGTACCATTCTTTATTGGAATGTGTAAAAACCGATATTAAGGTGGGTAATTTTGGAATATATTTTTCTGCAATTTTTTAAATTTTCGATGGTACCCCTCTTTATTGGAATATGTAAAAAAATTCTACCATTTTTTTATATTCCATATTTGTCCTATCGTTGTATGGACTAGAATCACTGTGCGACTTATGAAATAATGAACAGGCAGAATTCCATTATAAAGCAGTTTGGCACTAGTCTTCTTCTTCATTTATTTCAATAAGCGATTGACTGTACAATGAAAGAATTTCTGCATTACTCGGTAATGCTGACTAAGAGGTATAACATTTCCTACGGCATTGTCATGTTCGAAATAATTCATAGCTATGCACTTCCTAGATTACCACTTCGCTTATTATTAGTAAAGGTTTCCTTTTAGAATGTTTGGAAAAGGCTCAATCCTGCTCCTGCCCTGCTTCTGCCGCTGCATAACCACACATGTGTCAACATTTATTCGCGTCACTTTTGCGAAGCGCTGCCGTAATTGCAGCTGAATACATTGTCCAACGCAATGTCGACACATTTACAACCGTCAACTGTCGGCGCTGGTCACTGCCAGCCACACTCGGCCGCAAAATCGCCAGCAGCAGCAGCAGCAACAAACTAACTCACTAACGGTAAATAAATTCGGTGCATTCGTCCCCCCCAACCTCAAGCTCATGCATGTTACACATTTCACACGCCAGGAGTGGCGCCGACGACGACGAGTACAGAACAGTACAGGCCAGTGCTGCTGTCCGTACGTCGTCCTTCATAGCTCAAGCGCTGCACTGAACGCATGCAGCGGCACGTTCCATGGCGACACTGGCCACACTGCGTGGCTGCGTCAGTGCGAGCGATGACAAGCACAGATCCCAGAGACAGCGAGACCGTAGAGCCAAAATGCGCAAAAAACAATTCCAGCAGCATTAGAAAGCGGCCATTTCCGGGAATGGGTTGGATGCAACAGCACACGCCAACAGCGCGAACTGTTCCACAACAAGCAAGGATACTCAAGTCGGGCTACACACGCATTAAGTAGCACCTTATACTAAGTAACCAAATTTAGTTTGAATTTAGGAAAGTACTAAAAGATATTTGACAAGACCGACCATGTGCATTTTTGGAAACTTGAAAGGACAGTATGCCCACCCAATCATTGATACTCTGATATGAGTGTGGAAATTATAAGAATATTCCATTAAACAGCTGTCGGCGTAGTGGTTCTGTGGATGTATGCAAACAGTTCTCTGATGCGAAGGCTGCCAGGTTCTCAAAGAGAATCCCATCCAAAAAAGAGAGCCATCGCGTTGAATTGGCAACTCTTCAAGAGTATGCTTTGCCTTTTTAAAGCTTTTCAAAAATGCTCGTTCACGTCTATAGAACCAATTTGTAGGTCCCATTAACTAGAAGGTCTTTTTAGGTCCCATAGGCTAGAACGCGCACACACAATTAAGAACACACACAAGAGAGCTCGTTCTAAGCGCGTTTATGAGTTATTGCGCCTATATACATACATACACATAGCGTAATATAACGGGTAACGCTTTTTATTGCTTTATTGGGTTTGTTGGTATACGATTTTTGTCGCCGGATTTAATTCTTGCCTTATTTAAATGATTTTTAATATGTTATGTGAAATGTATGCTTCAGTTGCCAAATCAATTCACTACAATTTCTGAATTTTATCAAATTTTGACATTAAAACACTTTATTGACTACTAACTTTATAATATTCAAAAGCAAATTTCTCTAATAATAAGACTTATTATTTTATGCTTATCTTTCTAATGACTGAAAAACTAGAGGGCATCTGTTGGAGGACAAAACGTATCTGCATATTTTGCTTTTTTGATTCCATCCAGCTATTCCAGCATATCTGCTAAGCAGCTCTAACTCCTTGAAGGCGCAAGCTTCACATATGCTTGATATGCTTGGTGTAGCGTAGGAGCTGGCAAACAGATGTGCAAAGCGTTCAGCCGGCGCAGCTTGGCGTAGAAGCAGAGCCTAGGACATGCCGAGCTTGTCAGCGCGGCGTTTAGGGCGTTCGTCTGCCATGCATTCTGCCTGCTGCAGCCGAAATGGATGCACAAGGGGTTGGACGAGGGACACGATGCGCGCGGCCAAATTGGTTGATAGCTGGAAAAAGTGTTTTTGCACAAGCACCCGTCAAATTGCATTCGGCGTGACAGACCGCAAAATGCATCATCACAAACATGAGCGATGAGTGTTTGCGTTGATGTGTATATTTCGTAATTTACGAGCTGGAAGGGAACACTACAGACGCCAGGCACACTGCCATGTAGGAAGCCACTGTGCAGTTGCTTGTGTATGTGTGTGTATGTGTGCGTGAGCTGGTGCAAGCGCTGGTGTGCTACCGTTTGCATTTTTGTCAGTGTCACAGTGGAAAGTGTTTTTTTCCTGGCGATGATTTGGTCAAAATTTCTGAGGCTAGAAAAAACGTTCAAACTGCGCGTTTATTTGCTGTAGCGTTTAATTCTTTACAAATTGGCAAAAACGTGTTTGCGTTGTTAGAAAAGAAAAATGAAAAATTGCTAGTTCAATCGAGAGAAAATGAGCAATATATTTACTTAATAATAATTTTATTAATCGATTGGCGCAACAGCCCATGTGGGCTAAATCCTAGCTTTCTCGCATTATTTTGTTTGTGTTGATCATATTTTTCACAAATTAACGGGACCTACATTAACCGAATCCGAACGGGTTTGAGAAGCTTATCATGGCACAGATTATTCTCGGAGAATTGTCAATTCACCGCTAGAACTGGCGCCGCGCAAAGAAACAATTTCAAAACAAATTTTCTTTTTTATTAGATGTTACCGGACCCGGAGTTGAACCTAGGTCCCCCCGCATCAGCGACCAAGCACTGAGCCACCGATATGAAAAATTCTGTTGGCTTTCTGTATCAACACAGAAAAAAAAGTCGTATTATGTCGCTTCAAAAATCACATAAATCATAATATTTTTGATATCAAGGACTTTCGAGTGCATAGTTTATTAATTTTTCGAAGCTTCAAACCATGCAACAGTCAGATTAATTTATATACCATTCAAATCAATTTAAAAATCAGTTACCAATCAAACCTGATTCCGTGTCCGAATGCCATAAATCTTTGCAGCTATCATTAAAGTAGTGCAAGGCGTTGCTGCTATAATGTTGGCCAAAACAAGAAATAATCGTTGTAATATCTTGTTTTTAATGCAACTCTAAATGTGAACTCGTTGCAGAAGGAAAATTAATAATAAACTGACATTTAAACACTTGAGACAAGTTGAAAGAAAAAATATTAATACTCATATTCAATGGTGGGAAAAATTTTAACACGAATACAAAATTATCAAATTGAAATTGATTGACAAATTGATAGCTTTTTGCAAATATTTATTAAAAATTTACTAAAATTTTCAGATAAGTGATAATTAATATTGCAATAAAATTTGTCATATGGGCGCTAGAATTGTTATTTCAAGCAGAAATGTCGGTTTAGATTTATTAGATTTTATTTGGTATTGGGAGCTGGTCTCCTGGCGACAGCGGCCTGAGCGGCCTATTGTGACAGTTCTGCAGCTATTCACAGAATCTGTAAAAAATTGTCTTTTCGTTAGCTTTACAGAGATTTGATAAACTAAAAATGTATAAAGCAAACTAAATTAAAACTATAAGAACACAATTCAGTGCATTGAGAGCAGCAGCTTCACTGTCGGCATATTAAATGTTGCGTGAATTGAGTGTCAAGGACATTTTGGCGCAGACCAACCAAATTTACACACACAGCAGCACAGACCTTGTTTACGTGACGCTGACGTTGTAATGTCATGTGTCAGAGTGTAAGTGCGAAGAACGTTAAAACGCACGCACACTAAATCAGACGCACACACACAAACACATAGGCATATAGAGATTGCGCTCGCCTGTGTAGTTGCATGCCATCAACAACAACCACAGCGGCAGCAGCAGAAAACCTCAGATAAGCTTGTCACTCTGAATACCGTATCATGGCGCACTGCAAATGTTGCCACAGCGCCAGGACGAGGCACAACATGGCGGCATGCAGGACGCGCTTTGCGAGTTGTCCTTGTGAATTATGAGATGTTGTTAAACACAAACATATTAACATTGTGAGCTGCTCATACAAAAACGCATGTGTACAAACATACGCACATACAAGCTCAACAGTTCAACAGTGCTGCAGGCACTATTCCCATAGAAAATCTCTTAAGCATCAAGATTGTGGAATTTCTTGTCATAAAAAAAAACAATTTTACAGAAAAATATTTCAAATAGCTGCCTATTTCTTGCACTCTTAGTACAAAAAAAAATTTTTGTACTAATAAGAACTCGAGAATTCGAAAATCCCACTACCCTCGAAAATTTGAAGAAGTTTTGGCAAGCATTTTATAAGCCGAACATATCAACAATATCAACAATTCTATAGCCGTTTTAATTAAATAAAAGGTTAGGTTAGGTTAATCTGGCTGCCTAAGAAGGCAACGCATAGACCCTGTTCGGTCCTTAGCGATACCAGTTCCGTTTAGGAGTTGTCAAGAATTTGGGTGTTTTTCACAAATTTCCAAAGAGGTTTAATGCCTAGTTCCGAGATCTGTTCGAGCCCTGAAAAGAAATTAAATAAAAATGTAATGGTAAAATGCATTTAAAAAAATTTATTTCAATTGCAAATATGCTTTTAAAGCGTTCATATATTTTATCGATGACAAAACTGTACTAATTCGATACATATTGATATCGATCAATACGCCAGACTTTAAGCCACATACTTAATAGTTTAATAATATTAAAATTACACCAAAAATATTAACATTCTGTAAAAAAAATGTTGCACTGAGTTGAAGGATTTCAATAATCATTGTGATATTACGATAGTGCATAAGATTCTGACAGCCTGCTCAGTTTGGCAGCCTTATTTTGGCAAGAAAAATATAAGAACAGTTATGTGCAAAAATGTTCATATAAAAACTTGTACATAGAATAAAAAGCAGGCCACAAAATTTTCATACTTTCACAGTACATTTCGAATTTCTGCTAGGATTTCAGCAATCTGACAACGCTGGTGCCTCGCTTGCTCACTCAATTCATCAGCCGAAAATGCCGTTCGTCCTTTGTGTGTCTGTGTGCGTGACTATGTGTGTAGCGCGACAAGAACTCTTAAAACAATTTACCTCGCAACGACCACAACCAAATTAAATGCTAAACGTAGACATTAACAATGAAGGACATGGGCAGTGGCGGAGCGCCGAGTGCTGCCAGGGAGCGGCAAATATACGAAAAGACTGAAAGTGCGTCCGTCCGTCCGTCTGTCTGTCTGTCTGTCCGTGCAACCGAGCCATGTTGCGTGTTGATAACAGACGGCGGCACATGACCTTCTCGCCTGTTGGCGCTGAGGATGCGGAAGCGGATGCCGATGCATGGCGTCGCGCCTAAATGTATGCAATGGCAATTCATGCAAATGAAGCGGCGCTCAACGCCTGTTGATATGCCTTTCAGTGCATTTGCGTGTGTGTGTATGTGTAGCAGCAGGCGCAGCGTAAATGGCAGCGCATTTTGCATGCATTCTTCCTATGTTGCTGTTGTTGTTGTTGTTTTAGTGTTGCAGTGTTGCACATTTTGCAATTTACGCGCGTTCAACCCTCAAAAATTCAGCGGAAGCAACAATTTGTGCTTCTATGATTTACAAAATGCATCATACAAGCGAAAGTATGGCAACACTTTCGTCATCAAACGAATAAAAAGCGAAATGTGTATGATTGATTTTTTAAATGCGTTCCTGGATAATCAAAATTCTTGTAAATCAAAATTCGAAAAGTCATGTTGAGCATTTAAAACTTGAATTTGTTTATGAATCTTTTTTAGAGAATACATTTTTTGAATTTCTTGCAAATCAAAACTAGAAAAGTCCATTCGAACACTTGAAAAATTTTATTTTGACAAGACTTTTTCGATTGTGATCTTTGTGTTCGAAATTAATATGCTAGTTAGTAGTAGTAGGCACGCCTGTAAAATGATTAACATAATAAATTATTTTTCGTGAAAATTGTAGTGTAGCTCTTGCTATAAAGCCTCGCAAACTAATTTTTTGTTTAAAGCTTTTATGTCTTAAAAGCTAGAATTCTTAGAATTCAATATTAGAAATATTTTTATTAACATTCGAACCGGTCAACAGGCTGAAAAGTGCTCTTCAAAAATTCCAAATCTTCTGCCGAATCATTCTTTTTCAAGTAACTTTACACAGAACCATTTTTCAAACAATATTACAATACAATCCTAGCTTGAGTTATGTTATGCCATTTCTTAGGAATCATTTGAACACATTTTTATAAAAAAGACAACTTGAAATGCATATGCGCCAATTTGCGGTCAACAGCGATTGCAATGCCAATTGACATTATCAAGGGAGAGTAATGAACTCCTTTGCTGTCAATGTGATGGCGATTCATCACTGTCGCAGGGCCATCTTGAAGACTAGTCGACGTCGTCGTAGTTGCTTGCTGCTGCTTGCTGGCTGTAGCAGAGCAGAGCGATCGGTCGTCGTCTGCCCAGACTTAAAAACAATTTCATGTTTGCATATCCGAAGCAATCACTCGAATAATTCATCAAAGTCGGCAGTGCTGCTGCGGATGCGCAACGGATTGCAAGGAGTCAAGGCGGCATGTCGGTGACACATGCCGTCGCGAACGCAATGCATCACAGTGCACTGCAGCTGCAACATGACACTGCCGTTGGTCTCTCTCTCTTCCAGGCTGCACTCGTCAATGCCGCCAAACCTTCTCAATAAATAAAACAAATGGCAAGCCGACGAGTGACAAATTAACCGCAACTGTCAGTTGGACACGTACTTTGGAGTTTTGCGAAAAGGGCGAAAGGTGTCACCATGCCAAAAAGGTGCAACCAATGCCGTTATTTCTGCAACGAAAACAACAACAACAACAAATAAGCAATATCTTTAGCCCTCACGCGATTATGATTCGCAATAATTCAAGCCAACTGAAGTGCAATATTTCAGAACCCACTTATCCTGCGCTGCAACTCGAGAGCGCGCCCACCAACAGGCATTGCAGCTGCCCGCTGCCCACTACCCGCTCACCTCCTCGCCGCAGCAACAACATTCAACAGCTCACCACTTTCGGCTGTGACTGCTTGTGGCACATACACTTTGAGCTTGATTGATGGATTCGCCATGGAACTGTTGACATTTGCTTGTAAGGAGAAATGTGGAAATTAATATTAGCAGTTGAAAGGAATTTTTACATTGACAGCTGATTGCGAAAATCCATTAATGCAGTTTTTATGCGACCGAACAGAAAGAAGTTTAATTTTCTTGCACAATAATTATGGCCACTTGCCGAATTTCGTTTCACTTGCTCAGATCAGTTGTATGCTGACAGAGGGGGGTGAAGAGATTATTGGCTGCCTAATTTGGCAGCATGCGAAAATTGCGCTTTAATGGCCATCTTTTTATTGCTGTTCAAAATTCATGTTATAAAAATTGTTGACGGAAATCAAATCAAATCAGCTGTTAGTAATATGAATGACATACTAAACTGTGCTATATTCCATTTTTTAGTTTTATTTTCCTTCTTTAAATTGTGACGAAACTATATTATTATTATTTTTAATTATTCTATTGTTGCTTTAATTCTTACTTAATGTTACTATACCTTTTGTTTATATCGCTACTACTAGTTTATACAACTTTATCAGAATAAGTACCTATTTTAGCTACACTTAACAATTAATTTGAGTACCTCTTAGCTGACCTCCTGATGATTTCAAAGTGCATAGCTTATTTGCAGCAACATTGTACGAATACATGAGCTTCTTCTCCACCAAAAGTCTGAAATATTTGGTTAGTACACTAACTTTAGTATATGCTACTATATGCAGTATAGGCAGAGAAAAACCCAAGTGTTCACTTATATTTGCACAACACTGTACGTACTTTATTTAATGAAAAGTAATTTCAAAATTGTTTTCCCTTTACAAATGTACAAACTGCATTTCTAGCAAAAATGTAAGAAAGCTTTGTACAAAATGAAAATAACAGCACAAAGAAAACTATAACAGGAAATATTTAGCATTATAAAAAGCAAACTGAAAATATATTTTATCTAATGTTTGTGTTGCAGTTCAGTTCCAAGCAGTCCGATTTTCTGCAGCCAACTCTCGAAGTAGTCAAATTCAATTAGCCACTCCTCTGAAGCACACCAAACCTACCAAAATATCAGCTACATAATCTGCTAACCGCACAACCGGCATTGCAGGATTGGATGAGGGGGCTGAAGCGGTTGAGTGGTTGAATTGCTTGCCTGCTTGTTTGCTGCCTTCGGGTTATGCACACAGTTCAGCAGTCATAAGGATTTTTTGGCATTACGGCAAACAAAAGCAAAAATCAACGAAGTGTCTGCATCAGAAACGGATTCATCATTTGCACGGCACTGTACGGACGGACGGAGGGACGGACGTACCAAAGTTACAACAGCAATTATTGCAACAATTGATTCAGCCGTCGTTGTTGTTGTTGTTGGCATGCATCCTTGTGCGCTTCTTC
This sequence comes from Neria commutata, assembly GCA_963457695.1. Classification (NCBI taxonomy): domain Eukaryota; kingdom Metazoa; phylum Arthropoda; class Insecta; order Diptera; family Micropezidae; genus Neria; species Neria commutata. Next base: position 54,916,643 of record OY735246.1, read on the forward strand.
GGCTGGTTTTTCTGCAGCAATTTCAGTTCATTTATCCTTTTGGGCACATTTCGCTTTGATATGTTCGATTAAACGCAACATTGGAGCTGGCTAGCTGGCTGCCGTGCGTAGTTGTTACATTCATGTCAGACATGCTGCTGCTCTGGATTGGTCTGCTTTGGCAGATATCAACAGCGCAATCCAAATGTTGATTGAGGATTGCAATCTGCATAAAGTTTAGACCAGCAAATCATTCACTGGAAATTTTCATCAAAAGCTGGCACGGGCTCTGACATTTGCTAATGCAACGATTCGCTTTATAATTCATTCAACAGTGTAGCTTAATTATTTGATACAGTTTAGAGAGTCAGCTCAAACTCCAGTCAAGTATTGTTATTGAGCAAAAAGGAGTTGAGAGAGTTTTTCAAAAATTTTGAATTTGCATTAAATTAAATTTCTAATATATTTTATGCTTTCAAACTGAAGAGCAATTTGTTATATTTTAATGCGAAAATATGCGCAATTGTTCCAAATGAGTCATAATAAAGCAATCTGTGAGTCATTTTAGTACTTATAAATAACACTGTGATACAACAAAAAAACTTTGATTCGTTGATTTTGATGCCGTTGAACTAGTTCAGATTTGTGCTTAGAACTTCAAAGCTTCAAGGTGTCGCCCATTCTTCGCCCATTTGACGCCCATTTCACTATTTTTTCTTTGGTTTCCTTGATTCTAGTTTTTCTAAAAAGAATAAAAGATTTCAAATCGTACTGTAAGACTATGTTCAACATAATAATAATCAACAGAATAAGAAGTATTCAGGGCCGCCGCAGAAGAGAGAAAGCTACCGCATATAAGGTGTAGACAGTGAGCAGAGACAGCGCTATCAACGCTTGCTACTAGAGACTGAAGAGGAGCGTGCGAAACTGCGGTGGCTGATGGGACCCAGCGCATAAGGCCGTAAACCGTAACAGGTTGTAGCAGCCATATAAGAGATTGAGTTAGTTGAGCTTTATGAAACTGCCGGATTGCATTTATTGACTACTAGAAAAGATTTAGATTGTATTTGGAGCAGGGATCTAGTCTTCTAGCCACTGCAGCCTGAAAGGCCCATTAAGCTAGTTCTTCATCTATTTACAGATCTTTTTTACAGTATCTTTACTGACTACAGTTCAAATTCTGTCATTTGATCAGCATAGCAACTTTTGTTTAATTTAACAATAACAATTTAATACGACTAGTTAGTTACTAGTTAGTTAGTCCACCAGTGCAGCATGCTAATGTGTCAAAATCCCACAAAACATTCTACTACTGCACTCCTTGTCAGTAATTTATGGCCCTAGATGTTGCCGCAGATATAGCGCCAGACATCGACAGCGACGACACACGAGAAAACAAACATTGGAGCTGTGCAGAAGGGGGCGAAGTGCAACGGCAACAGGCGACAATCCCAGCAACAACGCAGCCGCTAAACATGCGCGTGAATGTGGCGAATCTCATGGACGATATCTTGAAAGTGAGATGTGCGCAGTCGCTGGAAGATGGCATTGGAATTGCAAACGCGTGCAGTGAGTTACGGACATGATGCTAAGGAGCAGGCAAGCCAAATGCAAGCAGGATTTTATCGACGAGCTGCTGATGAGTGCGAAATATGCAGCAAAGTGCGAATGTGTGAGGGAAGAGGAAGCTGCGTGAGCGTGTGACTCGCAGAGATTCGAATTTTCTTGGAATTGCGGCTGCGCGTAGCGAGTGAGCGAGTAGCCTCGTTAGAGCTGAGCTGCGGCTATCGTGACTTTCGATAAAAGGTTCAAATACACTAAATTCGAGGGTACCCTTAATTCGAAATATAGCATACAAATGAAAGTCAAACAGCAACAAAGTGTCAAATGAAAAAACAACAATTGCCAGCAGCGGAAATTCTTCAGTTTTTGGCTAAAAAGTGAAACGTCATTTCGTCATTTTCGTCAGCGGCAGGAAATTCAAATGCTCTGCAGGCTTACACGCGCCGCACGATTCTTGCTGCCTGAACTTTTTTTCCACAACTCATTTGGCTTGTTTGGCTGCTCTGCCAGCTTGACTGACAGCCGCACAGTGAGACAGAAAGACAAACAGACAGACAGACGCACAAGTCGACAAACACAACACGCAAAAATCCAAAAATCACAAATCATAATTCGAATGTACCATTTCTATGCTTCAATCAATCAAAAAAACTTCAAATGTCTTATTGAATCCGTTGGAATGAGCTCAGCTCAGTTCAGCTCGCTCTGCCACTGACGCGCATATGACAGATCATTCATTCGAGCGTTGCGTGAAGTGCTGCGGTCATTGTTCAAGTGTGCTTCGCAAAGAGTTCAACTGGTTTCTTGTATAAAGTAGAAATTATTAAAAGTAAATAAATAAATAAACAAACTTGTCATCATTTGGGTTTGGGAATTGAAGTGATTTCTGTTGCTGGTGGGTACTATTTTTTGGCTTAAAATAAACAAGAATTTCTTTTTTTAGAAAGCAGCAGGTATGCATTCAGTAATAATGTGTTGCCACGAAAAAAATATGAACAGTCAAATGCTGCTGTTATGTAGCAAAACTAGAGAAATTCTTCATACTTAAGTTTATGCAGAACTGGAAAAATCTAAATATTCCTTATGGAGAAGTGTGGCACAATGCATCCTAATAATATGACATAATATAATTTTTGTAAATTTTTAAGCTATGTGGCAACTAGAGGGCTGGCAGTGCAAGGAATTCATTCCATATGTAGAATTCATATCGAAAAGTTATATCAGTGGTAATTCAAAAGCGTTCAATAAAGAAAACTACTATACAATTTTAAAAATGTTAAACTATGTTCATTATGTACAATATAGTTTTCAGTAGTAGGCTCAGTAGTAACTCAAAATTCTTTGACCGACCTTTAACACTCATGGAAAACCAGTCTATGCAAATTTGCTATGGTTGTAAAAGTTAAGTGTTGTAAAAGCCTGTGCCTGCTCTACTTGATGTTTTCATTGGACGAACTACCTGCTATTCAGCAACTGCCTCCTCAACTAAATTCTGCGCTGTAGCTGCTTCGTCCTTATGCACAAAATTCCCTCAATTAAACTTATAATAGCATTAGATACGTAAAATCGTCAATTAAGCTTGCATTTCACTTGCAATGTAATTGAACTTGTCATTTTATCTATCAAATGTCAGCAATCGCTGTATACCAGATCAATTGAAATAACGCACAACTTCGAGCAACAGAAAATCGTATAAAGAGGCCAGAGCTGCCAGTCAGCCAGTCGGCCAACAACCAACAAGCAACAATTCCAATGACAGTGACATTTATTGCATCTACCATGTAGACAAGTCGACGCTCATATGCCATGAATGCATGGGAATACAGTTTCAAGTGTTTCCCGATAACGTCAACATCACATCGTCATCATCATCATCGCCATCACAATTCAACACAGTGCGCAGTCAACATATCTTTTTTTTAATGCGTTTGGCTGCTTGTCAAGAATTGATGAATTCCGCTGAAACCAAGTGGCGACCAGCGCCAACAGTCCACTAGTCCAACCGCCTCGAGCTGCCCGCACTCTCAAAATTTTTGTTATAAAATCAATAAATCGCATACGCACTTCAAATCGTTCAAGTCACTCAACAGTTGCCGCATCGATAGCATCAGACTGTCATCATTATCAACATCAACAACATGATCGTACGAATTCTGCAGTCCAATGCCGGTCTGCCTGCAAGATTCCAACTCATTTCAGTTTGGACCACAGATTGCGCACTTGGCTTAAATTACTTACAACAGAGCAACAAATCAACAACGACACAACAACAACAACAAGCACAATGGGAAAATGCATTCAATCAGTATTTTGATTACTTTTGAGTTGCTTCATCATAAGCGAACGCGTGTGAGTGCGAACCGATCTGTATAGATATTTGGACAGCACGATATTGCACAAGCTTGTTCTCGTAGAATACTAAGAAGATATCTATGAAATTCTTGGAAAACCTATCATCGACAAAACGATGCATGTCAACATAATAGAAGGTGCTTGGTTTGACTGGGCAGTTGTCCAGCTAGTCTTGAAAGTTGAAAGTTTTTGATGAAGCCAAATGCATCTATATACAATTAAGGTCATATGTACAATTTGATCTTAGTTATATGTACATACTTTAAAGTGATATGGAATAGTGTTATATGAAGCCTTGGTTGGTTGGTTGGTTGGTTGGTTGGTTGGTTGGTTGGTTGGTTGGTTGGTTAGTTTATGTGAGTAATCACTGACTATTAATTAGCAACACGCCTCGATCAACCAACAGCCATTTGACGGAATTCAGAAAGCTTTAGAACATGAATGATTGCCATACTTTGGTTGTCATTGATGATCTCTAGAACAGCCTTTCGTAGTGTTTTGAGTCTGCCCCGTACTAGAGCAGAAGATTTACACAGGAAGAGATCTAACGTTAGATCTTCATTCGGGTTTTCGCAAGTAGGACAGTACCGATTTTGAGCTTAGTCTTGAAGAAATAGCAACGCGAAAGCTGTGCTGAAATCCCTTGATATATAGCACTTTTGCCTGCGATTTCACAATATTTTGAAGTTATAAAAAATATAATAAACTTGATCTAATTTTTTTAAGCAAATATATTTTGAAATACAATTCTTAAAGCAAAAAATTTCATTTGGAATTGCTGAGATACAAAATTTTACAAAAGTTGTGCATATTTCGTGAAATTTAATGAGGGATCCTTTTTTTGATTTCTCAGAAAATATGCGGCATATGGCATATCATTAGCAAGCAGCCAAGCAACATGTTGCCACTTACAAACTTCCCACATACTGATGACCATCACAACCATTCGCACACATACGCGTATGCATAAAAAGGTAAAATGTTAACGTCCGCACAAATGTCAACGCCATGTCAACTGTTGCCTGCCGGAGGGGGAGCAGCATTGCGTGTGAATTTCGGAATTTCGAGCTGCTATCAGTCAGAGCAGATCGCCGAACAGCTGAACAACTGGACATGCATTGGCTGCGTACACATACATGAACATGTGTGTATGCATGTGGCTCAGCTGCGACTACATGGCAGCGACTAGTGCGAAACCCAGCAGAGATTTTAATTACATCTGCATCGCTTGCAATTATTTACATTAACACGATCACAACTCATGGACGCGGCACATGCATCATCGGCATGCATGTCGGAGTATGCGCGTCCGCAGTAGATGTCGACGACGATGTGGCGATGCATTACAAGGATACCAGCCAGCCAACCAAGCGCAGTATGCAAGCGAGCTAGCCAAGCTTGCAGCGCAACAACAACCATCGACGTCCTGCGATCGATCGCAATCGCCGGCAGAGCGCCCGTTCACCATAAATAAATGCGCCGTAGCCGGTCGCGCCTGGCATTTATATTAATTTATTGGAATCATGTTAGTGAGTCGATATTGATACAAATCCATTTTCGATCGCATTTCAAAGATACGCCGTTGCGAGCATGCACAGCGCTGCCCAGCTCGATCAATTTAGCGTCGTCGCGCATTGCCGCATGTGGGCTTGATGGACGCACATTACACGCGCTGAACTGGACGATCGTCTCTGGCCGTTCCGTTCGCACACAATCCGTGGCAATTGCGAACGCGCGAGCTCATGCTGCGCTCGCCGAGCACCCGGCCACTGATGATGTTGCTGCTCACCGCTCGCCGCGCGCCGCCGCAACACAGTGTTGATTGCTACCATTTAGGAAGCTACCGTCCGCACCGCTGTCGCAGGTTTCTGCTTACGGTCCCGGCTGCAGCCTGTTGCCTGTCACAGCATGGACGGCGCAAGGCATGGCTGGCTGGCTCTACTCACTGGCACTAGCCGCCAACTGCCTGGCATCGATCTCATTCGGAGGCGATTGTCTGTCTGTCTGTCTGTCTGTCTGTCTGTCTGTCTGTCTGTCTGTCTGTCTGTCTGTCTGTCTGTCAGGCTGGCATTTTTGTTGTTGCATTTTTTGTCTTAACGGCATTCCCATGCAGCGTTTTGTGTACAAATATTGCTTTTTTAATACTTCTCCAGCGATTAAACCTTTGATTTACTGCCGTTTTATACCTTGCATCATCACAGATACACCTCAATCTTCCTGAAGAACTTCAAATTATCCTTAGATATTAATTCCAAAAAAACTATGGTAGAACAATCTCCTTCCTGATGAACTTCAATCTATAGTTAGAGATCAATAACCCAATACCCAAAGCGAGGATTTGAAGTATTTCGTCCAAGAAAAACTTCTTGGTATTCCGACTGATTCAAGCGCTCGCCATTTGCTGTTGGCCACTGTGGCAGCACTGATCTACGTCGAGAGATCGAGGACAGGTGGCAACGTGGAAAGAAAGAATATTGTTTTGATTATTATGTTGGCTGCAGTGATTGTACAAAGTAGTGTGCTTTAGTGCCTTGCTAAATGGAAAATAAAAAGAACTAAATCTACAGCATAAATCGTGTCGTGGTTTCATTTGTACCGGAGTATTACATTGGCGACGAGTGGTAAGTACCCATAGTGTGGAAAAAAAGCAGACTGTAGGCCTCAGGCTTCCCTCGATAAAAAGGAAAATTTTTGTAAAGCAATGGCACATGAAATTGTGTGCGCGTGTGTTTTTCTTCTAGGCGATTCCATTAAATTGGATCAATTGTGGGATCGGAAAGACAGCACATTCAATTGTGAAATCGGAGTCACATTAAATTGTGCAATTGGAGTCACATTAAATTGTGAAATTAGTGGCATACTCAATTGTGCATGGGTATGAATCACATTAAATTGTGTAGCACAAGGATATAAAGACATCATTTTCTGTTTCTTAGGCGTTCATTTTCTGAAGCACATTTAATTGTGAAATTGACAGCACATTCAATTGTGACATTGGCAGCATATTCAATTGTGCTTGGGTATGTACATATATAAATCACATTAAATTGTGTAGCACAAGGATCTAAAGAGACTATTTTCTGATTCTTAGGCGTTCATTTGCTGAAGCACATTTAATTGTGAAAGTGACAACACATTCAATTGTGAAATTGGCAACATATTCAATTGTGCTTGGACACACGGTTTTAAGATCGGAGATTTCTTTCTAAAGAATAATAATGGCCGACATAAAACCATTTTTGTGCGATGCGATAGACAAAGCTTTGCTGCGTGCGGAGTGGGAAAAATGGTATCGATCCTTTAAGCTGTATTTGGCATCGGAGGAAATAGTCACCTCAGTAAAAAAGAAGAACAAGTTGCTTCATTTGGGAGGCCCGCAACTACAAGAGGTTATATACAATATTCCTGGCGCTTTGGTCGAATACGATTCAAAAGTGGATAACGATGTGTTCACTTTGTTGGTTACAAAGTTGGATGAATATTTTTCGCCTAAGAGAAATTCGACTTTTGAAAGGCATTTGTACAGGAGTCTAACACCATCTGATGGAGAGCCTTTTAACAAATTTCTACTGCGCTTAAGGCAACAAGTTGCGAAATGTTCCTTCGGATCGACAAAAACGGAAATAGAAGAAATATGTATTAAGGACAAAATAATTGACTCGTGGGCTCCCCTTGAGCTGAAAAAGAGGCTATTGGAGAGAGAACAGAGTTTAAACGAAATAATGGACGCTTGTCAAATTTATGAGCAAATTAACAAACAGTCTCAAAGTTTGCTGGCAAGGGGTGATGAAGACACAGTAAACAAGATCTCATTGAAGAAGCGGTCTACCCAGAATTCAGACGCGGAGTGTTTTAGATGTGGACGGAAAGGTCACATTGGCAACTCCATGAATTGCCCGGCTCGAAATGCAAAGTGCAACAAATGTTTTCTTGTTGGCCATTTTGCTCTCAAATGCAAAACAAAGAATTTTAAAAGAAGATTTGACGAAGGGAGTGATGGAAAGCAACGCCACACTAGACCGGCAAAAGTACGGTGCATTCAGAATGAAGAAGGAGAGGGCTCAGATGATGGGGACGAATTGCGCGAATTTGACTGCTTCAAAATCGACGACAACAGCAAAAGTGATGAAATCATAGAGTGCCGAGTTGGGGGACAAGCATTTTTAATGGTCATCGATTCCGGCTCACGGTTTAATCTGGTGAGTGAAAAAGACTGGACGATGCTGAAGAATAAAAATGCTGTCTTATGGAATATTCGATCGAATTCATCAAACCAATTCAAGGCATATGCTTCAGATCAGGTTCTCAAAGTCATCTGTGTGTTTGATGCTCCGATTGCAGTAAATAATGATTCGGAAATGGTTGCTACATTTTATGTAATTGAAAATGGAAGTCAGTCATTATTAGGTCGTGAGACATCGGTGAGACTGAATGTATTACGTCTTGGACTAGATGTTAACCATATCGACAACGTAAAGCCATTTCCCAAAATGAAGGGTGTACAAGTTAAATTGTCTATTGATCCATCTGTGAAACCTGTACAGCAACCACTACGACGCATACCAGTAGCTCTCGAAGAAAAAGTGGCATCTAAGCTTGAGGAGGCAATCAGTCTGGACATTATCGAACCTGTGGTTGGTCCAAGTCCATGGATTTCGCCGGTGGTGATTGTGTTTAAGGAAAATGGCGAAATGAGGCTATGCATTGATATGCGTCGAGCGAACAAAGCAATTTTGAGACAAAACTACCCGTTACCAACTTTTGATTCGTTTATGACAAAATTAAGAGGAGCCAATTACTTTTCAAGATTAGACCTTAAAAGCGCATACCACCAGCTTGAATTACACGAATGCAGCCGCGAAATAACAACTTTTATAACGCATAAGGGGTTATTTAGATATAAAAGGCTAATGTTTGGCGTAAATTCGGCGCCTGAAATTTTCCAACGTATGGTAGAAGGACTCTTGGCAACCTGTAGTAATTGCCTTAATTATATAGATGATGTCATAATATTTGGCAGCACGGAGGAAGACCATGACAAAGCCGTGAAAGAGGTACTCCATGTATTTAAGGAACATAATCTGGTACTTAATGAGGACAAATGCGTTTGGAAAACTCAGAAATTAAAATTTTTGGGACACATTCTCTCTGATAAAGGTTTCACGGCAGATCCAGGAAAAATCAAGTTAATTACAGAATTTCGAGCTCCAAATACTAGAGAAGAGACTAGAAGTTTTTTGGGTCTGATCACGTACGTGGGGAAATTCATTCCTGACCTGGCAGATGTTACTGAACCATTGAGAATCTTATTAAAATCGGACGCAAAATTTGTTTGGGGCCCGGATCAGGCGAACGCTTTTCGAACTCTCAAAACGCAGCTATCTCAAATTCCAAACTTATCATACTTTGATCCAAAGAGAAGAACTCGCGTAGTAGCGGACGCCAGCCCAGTGGCCTTGGGCGCGGTCTTGATCCAATTTGATTCCAATGGCGATCCAAAAATTATATCTTTCGCTAGCAAGAGTTTGTCTGATGTTGAGAAGAGATACTCACAGACGGAAAAGGAAAGTTTGGCTTTAGTTTGGTCTGTAGAAAAATTCTACTACTACCTAGCGGGTTTGGAATTTGAGTTGGTGACAGACCACAAACCACTGGAGGCCATTTTTAAACCAACATCTAAGCCTCCGGCCAGAATAGAACGATGGTTATTACGGCTACAATCATTTAAATTCAAAGTAGTTTATCGTACCGGAAGGGAAAATATAGCTGATTCGGTATCTAGGCTTTGCAAAATCTCAGACACAGGTTCATTCGACGGAAATTGTGAGGAGAACATATTTCATATTGTTGAAAACTCGATCACTCCACCTCTTACGATCACTGTGATAGCTAAAAGAAGTGCGGAAGAGGAAGAAATCTCCAACAATATTGCACATGTCAAAAACGAGTCGTGGGAGTCGGATAAATCGAGTATTTATTATCCATTCCGGTTTGAGCTCTCGGCAATTGGAAGTATTCTTCTGCGGGGCACTCGCATTATAATACCTAAGTCGCTGCGGAGTAAAACACTCCAATTAGCTCATGAAGGACACCCTGGAGAGTCAGCTATGAAACGGAGACTAAGAGCCAAGGTCTGGTGGCCGTTGATAGACAGAGAAGTAGAAAACTTTGTTAAAAACTGTCGTGACTGTCTGCTTGTTTCCCAAGTATCAAATCCGGCGCCGATGCAGAGGCATGCATTTCCGAATGGTCCCTGGCAATGTGTGGCAACAGACTTATTAGGGCCACTTCCCAACAATGAGTACGTTCTAGTATTAATAGACTACTATTCACGGTATCAGGAGGTAGTATTTCTGAAGAACATATCGTCCGAAAAAATTATAAAGGCCATGGAGGAGATATTTTGTAGACTGGGATTGCCAAAATCGTTGAGAACGGATAATGGCCGTCAATACGTTAGCACGGAGTTTAAAAATTTTTGTAAGTTGAACGACATCACACAAATCACGACGCCACCGTACTGGCCACAGGCCAATGGAGAGGTGGAGAATATGAACAGGTCCCTGGTCAAAAGATTAAAAATTGCCAGCGTCAACAAAAGCAACTATAAACAGGAAATACAAAAGTTTATATTAATGTATAACGTCACACCTCATGGCACGACAGGATCTCCTCCATCTGAATTAATGTTTAACCGAGTTATCCGAGACAAAATTCCAAGTATTCAGGACATAACAGAGGAAATGATTGACTCAGCAGCAAGAGATTTGGACTGCATAAACAAACAAAAAGGGAAGGAAAGAGGGGATAAAAGACGGAAAGCAAAAGAATCGGAGATAGCTGTGGGAGATAAAGTGCTGCTCAAGAATGTCGTCTTTCCGCATAAGCTTACAACAAATTTTGATGTAGCAGAGTATGAAGTGGTACACAGAAGTGGAAACGAAGTGGAAATATCTGGTAATGGAAAAACATTTAAGAGAAACATCAGCCATGTTAAAAAGATACCGTCATCGACAATGTCACAAAAATCATCGTCACCAGTTATGGACTCGTCACGGATATCGACATCGATTAATACCCCGCCACCAGGACAGAAGGATGATTCACCAGCAACCTTGGAACAATCAGAAGACCCTGGAATAAAATTAAAGCTAAAAAGAATAGGAGGGATGTGGCAGCACTGATCTACGTCGAGAGATCGAGGACAGGTGGCAACGTGGAAAGAAATAATATTGTTTTGATTATTATGTTGGCTGCAGTGATTGTACAAAGTAGTGTGCTTTAGTGCCTTGCTAAATGGAAAATAAAAAGAACTAAATCTACAGCATAAATCGTGTCGTGGTTTCATTTGTACCGGAGTATTACAGCCACCATGAGCAACCTTTACTAAATTCAAGCATAATTTGCCTCAATATAGGTTTTTGTTTTTCGAGAACTTTCAAACCACCAAAGTTCCGAATTCATAGCGTTTCCTTTGCTAACAATTTTTATACTCTTCATATTGACGAAACAATGATGGCGACAAAATGGCGCTCATTCTTGCTGTTGCCTCAGCCAACATGTTAAACCAATGTTACTGATGTTGCAGACGCTTACAAGAGCAACATTAAGTGTGCTCATTGGAGGGGTGGAAGTAAGGGGAATAAAGGAGGCATAACAAAGAAATGGCTGGGCCCGTCAGGTTTGCCTAATGACTGCAATTAATTATCATCGAGCTATAGGCAAGGTAACAGACGCACTCCCTTTGCACGAGCGCTGCTTAAAGTTGCTGGTAGAGAATTTTTTTAGATTGCTAAGAAAATATTTTTGCTTGCTTCGATGTAAAAAAAATTATTTGAATTGCTTCGCATACATACCAACATCGCATGGACTCGTCTGCCGCGCATGTCCTTGTCTTGCAAGCGGCGGCAAAAACTCGCCGACATGTTGACGTCTGCGTTTGTTGTATGTAAGCGTAAGCGTAAGCATAAGCGCAAGCATGCTGAGCATGTTGACGGAAATTGCAGCAGCAGCAGCAGCAGGAGCAACAGTGACAGCAACAACAATAACACGACAGACAACAACAAGTATTGCTGTGCCTATCACATGAACAGCAGGAACACAGATCGATCGCTGGCTTGTGCGCGCTTCAGTCGATCTTTCGTCTGTCTCTCTGTCTGTCTGTCTGGCTGATTGCTGTTGGCAACAGCAGCAAGCAATTCTCATCATTCAGCAACAGCAACAATATCAGCTGCACGCATGCGCGCCAAAATGTTGCAATGGCGATGCGCATCTCGATTGCGATCTCATTAAAGACGATATTTGTGTTGCTGGCTATGTTAAATATGTTGCCGGTTGCTCGTCGCGCTGTTGTTGCTTAGACTTTGCGATCTTTATCGCTGCTGCTTTTCATGCGGAATTCAACATTTTCTAAGCGATCTGAGCAGCAGGTATTCTGAGTAGAAGAGCGGAAAAATGCAATTTTCCGATCATCTTTTTTCTGTTCTGTTAAAAATTCTCTTTTTTCATTTTGAGCACTTGCAAAAATTTTAAATTTTCTTATAATTAATTTCAAATAGTTTTAGTAGACAATAGACCCACTTAAATTATGTGCTCTTTTTTAGAAGTTTTATTTACAATTGCCACTGAATTTTTCGAACTTTCGCCTTTTCACTCTGAATTTTACATACAGAATGAAACCCCTTCTCTGGCAGCCCTCTAGTAGTCACATACATATCTTAAAATTTACAGCACCATATAATATTACAGAGTTGCCACACTTAGCTGTTATAGTTGAATCAGCATAGATTCCATTGAATTGCATTTTTATAGAAAAAACTAAAACGGAGTGTATGCGTTCTGCTAATAAATCAGCTGTGATTTCCTGCGGTTGCACATAATTCGAACACTCAAAGCGGAAACATCAATATATCGCATCGTCTGCAATGCCAAAACACATTCCGCGCAGCAAACCTGTCAGAATCAACCCAAATTGGAGTGCAACCGCCACAATCGCCGCAATCGCTCAGGCATAAACCACTCTATAAACACAAATAAAGAATAATTTTCGCGCATACGAGAGTATCTGCGAGATACGCGTCCGCGCATGGAAAATCTCAACTGGCCCGCCGCACTGCTCCCAACTCCGGCTCCTGCAGAACGCACAAGCTGTATCATTTGCAATACACACATGCGTATCTACGTATCTATGTATCTGGCGAATTCAATTCAATCAACAACATAGCGCAGCATCAGCCGAAGCCACTAGAGATAAAAGATTTAGCATCGTATAAGAGTAATCGGTTCAATATCTTTTTAACATTTAATACACCGCCAGCTATTTTTGCTACAACAATCAAGTTTGGAAAACTCAATCGTTCTTAGTAATAAAACATTTTCAAGCGACTTTTGGGTAAAATCGACTCTTCCTTAAAATCGACTTCTCCGCAAAATAGTCTATAAATTTAAGTAGCTGGTAATAAACGACAAAAGCTAGAGTTGCCACTACGAAAAATGGCATATAGCTTCGTTCTAAGCAGATTCTGAAATTAATGAAGACCCAGGAAATTGCTGGGCTTAAATGCCATGAATGTATCCCAAATATTGAGTATTCTCCGAGTATACTCGAAGAAATCAGCACGATGGATTCCACGAATTTTAACAGAGGCTCTAAAAGAGGCTCGTATGCGTTTTGCTCTATATTTTCTGCAACTTCAATAGAATTGTAGCAGGTGATGAAGCTTGGTTCTACAAGTATTATTCAGAATCAAAGCAACAATCGATGGAATGGAGCCCAGAAAGCGTTTATCGCAACAAAAGTATTGATGTCAATTTACTTTACCATAGGAAAAGTTGTCTGTTATTCCTCTGAAGACTGGACACCCGGCAACTGCTAAGTGGTATACTGAAATAGGCTTAACACAAGTTTTCGAGAATTTGTTGGGATCCAAAGAATAGAAGGAAGTGGATCAATAATTTCTGCATCACGATAACATGCCAGCTCACACTTTTTAACAATTGAAAAACTTTATCGCGCTCTCGGGGATTGAAGAGTTTCGAGCAGCACCATCTTCCACGGACCTAGCACCGTTTCTGGTTGTTTCCAAAAATAAAAATATATGAGAGGAAGGGTCTTCTAATGAGGAGATAATCAGTTTAGTTAATCTTAAAGTTGCAAACCTAAAAAAGTTCGACTTTGAGAACTGTTTTAGAAAGTGGATCTAACGGCTTCCAAAATAGTATATAGAAAGCTTTCAAATCGGCTTCTCCGCGATACCCGGTTACTTGGGAAGGCAGGCGACTAATTGGATGGCCTAACGCAGCCGCCGCCGCAGCGGCCAACTCATTTCGTACGAGCGCAATTATTGAAGGAGAATTTGACATGAATTATTAGGCGCTGGAGCAGTTTTATGGATGAGCTGAATGGAAAAATTAACGGAATATAAATAATAATTTTTTATTATTGTATTTTGAAAAACATTCAATGCAGTGCCGGCACAGATGGATTGGTGAGAGTTGGGGGGTGGCGAGGCCAATAGTTTAAGATTGGTGGTATAAATTGTGCTGGCGCAAGTGCAGAAAGTTTATTTACACGCACGCTCGGCAGCTCGCATCTTGTATCTCGCATGCGAAATGCCGTGTCACTCATATATCACTCGCACTTTCAGCAATTTGTTGGATAAACATCATCAGTCACTGCAGTGGCGATGGAGGTGGTGTTGGCGGCGGTGGCGGTGGCGGCTGCACGCTTGCCGGTGTGTGCTTATGTGTATTTCCAGGATATAAGCCGTATGTACATATCTGTGGCATGGTGTGCCGCGCATTGTTCCGCGAGTGAGCAGCTGTGTGTGTGCGTGTGTGCGTCTACCGCTGTTGGAGGTCGCGGTATTTGAATAGTTTCCATCAACGGCGCAGCTGCCACGCCGCGTTGCTCTCACACGCGTGAGCGCTCCCACCGAGTGAAACGCTGTGATTTACTGTTCGGCATTTGACAAGCCGAATGCAGCAGCAGCGCCCTCTGGCGGCGGCTGGCTGCAAGCGTTGAATCCATAAATTATGCACACACACACAAACGCCAATCGCGCGCAACAGGTGTCCCTCTAAACACTTCAGCTGCCACCACATGCGCCGCGTGCCCTTTCACCGCTTGCATTGCAGCCCATTGTGCTGCTCCGCCCCCTCGCCCCCTCGCCCACCACATCCATATATTAGTACATTGCGGCTGGTGGTGGTTAGTCATCAACTAGCGTATGCTATTCAATCTGCTCGAACTTTTTTTGTACTCTACAGTCAGCCCTGTATTTTTAGCTTGTTCGAGTGGTATGGCAATAGCGTCCTACAAGAGTCAGTTACGCTTTCCATCTTCCTTTTTCTACTATCGCTATCTCGCTCTACCGATTTTGCGCTCACCATTCGCCTCAGAGTGCTTCAGTTTTCGTAGCGCCAAGTTTTGGTTCCCATAGGAAAGCTATGTTATAAAAGCAAATAAGTAGGTGTCAATGATCGGAGTGATAGCTCCATATAGTGGACCGCTGTTGACGCTACAAATCCGACTTGCTGTAGAATATGGACTATGACATTTTTTGAAGTTGTCCTATCTAAAAAAGAATTGTTCCATGGAAAAGAAAGAAATTTCTTCACGTATCTATAAGCGCGGGTATTATATATGTATTTATTTTTGAATGGTAGAAGTTAGTTTATAATTACAGATACGTTGGCATACGAAATATTCCAGCTTACTTCTGTATACTTGTATATTCCAGCTGTAGATAAATACATAATTCAAAAATTTTAGGCCTGTAGCGTACAATTGAATCGATGCGGCCCAACAGAAGCCCATTTTCAACTTATACGTTTTATTACTGTTGCATTTGTTTTTGTTTTGATTTGGTGAAATATTTCTTCAAATTATTTCAAGTGCCGATGGATACATGATACTCGTAAAGCAGCACGCGATCGCATTTATGTTGTTTTTGTATTGATTGCTGACGTTTAGACTTTCAGCCCAATTAAACACAATGCTAACGCATTTCGCTGCACAGCGTTTCTGAACGGGTCGATTTGAAAATGCTTCAGTATGATCGAAAAAACAGAGGCGGATTTAGAAAAATAATACTTCGTTTAGCTGGATTTTCATTTAAAAGAAAATTAAAATAGAAAATTTAAATAATTAAGCGAAATATTTGGTAAATCTGACCATTCACTTGGGCCATCCAAAGCTCGAACAAACTCTTAATCTCTACGGAAATGCACAAGTTCTTAAAATTTATACAATTCAACTTTGTTTGTATTTAAAAAGTTGTTTCTTGCTTTTGTGTTATAAGATTTCTGACAGATTTATGGCATGCTGTAGATGCTCCACATCCAAATAAACAAACCATCAATCAAGCGTATTCTGTTGAGCTGCAAATGACAGCGCGTGGAGAGAGCAACACCGCACGATGTTTGACATTTTCAAGCCGAAGTGTTTACGATTTGAGTTGCGAGTATTTATGTTAATTTGTGCTCTCAAGTAGATGCTTGGCTGAGTCGAAGGAGTCACAAGAGAATCAGTCAGTCAGATTGGAACGCATTAAAGCAGCCGTTCTAGGTAGTGACATAAGTACATAGAAATGATCAGAATCACTTTCAGTCTTGATTTCCGGTTGTTCGCATGTCTGTCCAGCTGTCTGACCATCTGTGGTCGTAATAGAGAAAGAAGCAGTTGTCCGATTTGAGCCAAATTTTTTACACAGTGAACCTTGGTAAGCCATAGTTTCATTTCCGAGACTTGCCAAATCGGTTGAAGGACATTACCAGAAAGGGCCTTTAAGTCCACCTATCTCGAAATTTTTTCCCGGTAAACTGGCTGAAATTTACCTAACTTTCGTATCTGATATTTATTTTATTTGCTGAAAAATTAAGGAAAATCTGTAAATACAGTTGTGCTTTTTTACACACAACACTGTTTATAATATCTATGCCCATCACTCATTTTTATGCAAATGGAAGACTTCAGTTTTGTAGCGCAGACGACGCATGCCATCTGTCGATCAAGGCAGAAGAGCAGACACGATCCTGCATTATTCCATCGCTGCGCTGTTTATTTTCGGATATGAAGTGTTTTTGTTTGGAATATTGTTACAATTACGAGTCCATATAGCTGTAAATGTGTTGCAGATCGTGGCGGGGCGTCTGCGTAAACATTTCATTATGGCTTTTCAAATAAACATATTTTGTGCGCTGGAACCATCAGTTACATATTGCAACGTGTGCCTGCTACAAATTGAAACTATCTTCTCTTGTTTGCAGCCACTTTAGGCAATTGCAATTTGCAACCAATGATCGAGCAACAACTTCTCACAAAATGACATATGCGACTGCCCACCATTGACCTTAAATGGTCATGCCGTGCACCAGCAGCAAAATGTGGCCAGCTTAAATGGCCGCATGGCAAGTTTTGGCACGTTAAGTTGCCTTGTTGTTGCTGCAGCTGGAATTTGTGGTCTGCCTTTATATGTAACTCTAGCAAGGAAGGGCAACGCCTGCCAAGCTTTGGCCTCAAGCGATCGCAAATCTGCCTTGTACCGCAGTGCTCCAATCAACGATTGATACTACATTATTATCTGCTGCCTCTGTTTGACGATTGTTCAGTCAATTACCAGCAGTTTTGGCAAGGTACATTCATATATACATGCATACATACATAGCTTTATTGCATTCCCGCTGAAGCCTGGAAGAAATTTATTTGAAGGAATTGTTTGAAGAATTTATTTGAAGAATTTATTTGGATGATTTTTTTGAATGATTTTTTTGAAGGTTTTATTTGATGAGAATATGTTTACTAAAATATAATTGGTCTGATATGAAGCAAAAAACATGGTTCGAATAACTTCATACTTCAACCTTTTAACTTTTCTATTGCAAATGCTATTTAGAATTTTTAAACAATATGGCAATAACTAGCACATATGTACATACATATGTATGCATGTAAAAATCTTCAAGTTCCTGATTCCTGATTCCAAAAAGAGCCTTGAAAATTGCAAGCAAAATGGCAAACTGCAATGCGAAACAGCACAACAACAATGAACAATGGACACATAAATCAGCGTATGTCAAAGTCGCTTCCTTGTTCCTCTCTTGGAACTCATGGAGAATGGCAGAGATCTTGCGTTTACTAGCGAGCTGGTTTTTGGAGTCAGCTTAAAGATTTTTATTGGTTCGCGTTGAACGACTTTAGCGTTCATATGAATATATTGCTTATGTGTGTAAGTCTGCCTAGTTAGTGTAGAGTATTTGTAAGTTTGTTACTCACATTTGAATGCCATACTAGAGCAGTTACTTGCCCACTCTAAACTATTAATTGTATTTGCATTTCTTGTCTGCTTTCTTGTGGCTCAAAATTTTGCATTTACAAATTTGGCTGATAAAGTCAAGTCTTCACTGCTGGACGATGCCGGTTGCAAGCTTCAGTTGAATTATCTACACAATGATACTCACCTATAGCAATTAGAAACAAACACACAGACACCCCCTTTCAACCCCTTCGCAACGCTTCTGTAAACACACAGCAACATCATGCCCACTACTTTTTCAAATCTTACTTATTGTCAGATATTTATCTCGCAGTTTGATGCAAACGTATAAATCTTTCAACGCCACTTGATCGGAGTGAAGGCAAAACATTTCCAGCGCGATAGTTCAATTTCAAAATAAAATAAATATTTAAATTCACTTGCTTCACGCCCTTGCTTCCCTTTGGCTCCCTTGCCACGTAGCCTCGAGAGTTTGAACTTTGCTCAAGCGTTTAGCGTGATTTTTTATGCTTTTGAGCAATGAACAATTAAATGCTTTCCATCTAATACTAATAAATTATTTCGAATATTCTTAATACATACAAATGCAAATATTTAGAGCATATGTTTGTATAAAATGCGAATAATTTGATTTGCTTCTTTTCTTTGTTCTCCAATGAAGATCTTTGACTAGATCAATCCGGCTTTCCCAGCCTGTTTAAATTGTAGTAATAGCCCGTAAATATCGGTTATGCTTAACGAATCAAAATGCATATCAGTTTAGAAATCTAAATACATATATCAATTTCCAAAAAATATCTTTATTTCGTATGCAAGCACAGAAATATTTTATGGTATCGAATCGCGATCGCGATCACATAGCAAATGTCCACCAAACTGAGCAGTCATCTAAATTCCGTATGCCACCAATTCCCATAAGAAGTGGCACATGAGTGGCAAAATGTAAGGCATGTGCCACATAATCGACAATAAAGCTGACGCACACAGTCCTTATTCTCATACATACCAACATGAACACACACACACTGATAAAATGACATTGCTGATGGGCTGATGAGCTGATGGCTACCTACAAAAGTTTGCTTTCTCATGTGGCATGACTTTTCATATGCCAACAATAACAACAATGAATACGGCAGAGTACACTATAATTTTTACGGTTTCCCAACACTGCTGATGGCTAGCAACAACTTTCATCACTCCTTTCAGTTCCATATTAAATATTGCCAATTTCAAAGGCTTCATGTCTGCCGTGGCCACAAGCCGCAATTTATATTCGTCAAGGATGCAAGTGAGCAGCGGCAGGTAAAAGTCTCTTTCTACCCACTGTTATCTGAAATTACCTTGCAAAAAAAATTCACTATTCTCCCGAGAACTCATTCATTCATTAGAGCAAGATTACTGACCATCCATCGAGTTCCATTGAGGGTTCAGAGCGACTACGTTGGCAATTGGCGGTGAAAAGGGTTGCATTCAGCTCCAGCGAGAAATTCCGGCTGTTGTTGTTGTTGTTGTTGTTGCTTTTGTTATGCATTGTGCTTGATGTGCCCGTGTCACTTTTTGCATGCACTGTAATCACTTTCAATTACAAGCAGATTAGACTCGAGTGCTTCTTCTAAATCTTTTTAGCGCTTCCACTCTCTGATTTATTTTGCCTGCAGGCTTTAAGACGGGAGGGAAACAAAATTTTTGTGATTTCTTTTATAAATTTGCAGCGCTTTTCCGGCCAAAAATAACACCATTGTTCATATTGCCTTGGTAGGACGTCTGCAGCGGCAGCAATTGCTTGCAACACAGCTCAGCCTGCCTTCTACCGCTGCTCCATCTAAGACGAAGCGCGCGCGCGTCTTGAGTAATTCATTTCGTTGGCGCGTTAATTTCTGCGCTTCACATGCCTTTTGTTTGCGGCGGCATTTAAGGAACGAGTGAAGAAAAGAAATGAAATGCTACGTTCTTTTGTTGTGGCTGTCTTGTCACATCTTGTCCTTTCGTGTCTTTAATTAAAAAAGTGACCGCACTAATTAGCCTCAAAGCATTCTGCGGCGCCGCCATTGCCTGAGCGGGTGACTGAATGCGCTGGAAAGAGGGCCAAGGCAATTGGAAGAGGTTGCTGCTCAGCAATTTCTTGCAATTTCAGCGAAAAATTGCATGCAATTTTAAACAAAAAGTTTATTTAAAAAAAACCTGTGCTCAAAATTGCATGGCTTCAAAAGCAAGGCACTTTTTTCCAACAATTTTTAGTCTACACTTATTTTTGTCTTGAGAAAATGGCAAAATGACTAAAATGTATTTTCTTTACAGTAGTGAAATTTCTTTTTAGAAGTGTCAATTTGAAAATGTAAGATTGAAAAACAATGGCAACCCATTGTGTATATTTCACAATTAAAGCTCTCGCTTCTGACAAATTAATTGCAGTGCAATTCTTCTTGAAATCACAACATGCTCACATGCCCAAGTCACACATGTGCCTGTTGCCGGTGCTTGGAAGGGGACGCCGGAATGGCATGTGAAACTGTGAGTTCCACTGTGACATAAAATGACCGCAAATGAAAAATTCTGTAAACATGTCACATGCAACCGAATCAATTTTCACATCAATTCGCAGCAATTGTGATCAAATGGCAAGGATGCGTTCTGTCCAGCCACGGCAACTAGCCAAGCGCAATGAGGCAACAGATGGAGGGAGCAGTGTAGAAGCAAGGGGTGAAATGCTTCGCAAACAAGCAAACAAAAAGGCTTTGTCAAATTCTGCGTCGATGAAATAGAAATAAACGAAAGAAAATAACTGCTGTTGGAGCGTGTTGTTGCAACAGACAACAACAACAACAACAATAGCAGTCTTAAAATATTACCAACCGCAATTAAAAGCAATACCAACAACAGCAAACGGAAGTTGGCTCTACTACTCAGGCTAGCTAAGAGGGACTGATGACTTGGGGCACTCAATAAAAATTCGCAAATTATTTGGCAATAGTTGCCCTTAAAGGAACTAACTTTCTAAGCGCTTCAAGCGAGTTACTGGTTCGAATCGGAGAACCAAGTGTTAATGATAATAGCATTAATGTATAGCTTGAAGTCCTTTTAATAGTATTATAGTCGCAACAAGGGTAGTGCAATCGATTTATATCAAGCGAATATTTTCTCAAGTGCATCGATAATGCATGAGATGATATCAAGCCAGTCCACTTTTGAGTTGAATTATCGCCTCAACCCATGAATTTAATCGAAAATGGCTGGTTCCTCAAGTCCATGAATGACATGCGATGATACCAAATCCTACCTGAAGAACGCAATTTTTATCACAGTGCCATGCTGGCAAACTGACTAAAAAATACTCACAGACTGAGTTACAGCGGATCTAAGGACGGATGGGTGATACAGAGTGCTTGTAATTTTATTTGGAGTAGGGATACAGTCTTCTAGTCATCTCAGCCTGAAAGGTTCTTTCTTACGATTATGCATGTATCTAATTATTTATTACTTATAATTGAATTCAAAAGGCACAAGGCAGTTTTCTTTGGATATTACAAAAAAAAGGATATATCCTCTCCTCGTATCCATAATTGTTTATTAGAGTTGCCAGCGAACTTAACTTTATATGGTGACTTTGAGGCAGTCAGCACTGTTGTCCTTAGAGCATATCATATTGCTCGAATATAATTTTTAAAAGAAACTTTTAAAATTTAAAATACCTGAAGGCGTTGCAAAGTGCAATTGCAATATATTTTATAAGCACTTTAATTAAAAGCCAGCTGCTGTTGATTCAACCTTTTTTGTTTTTTGTTTGAACTTGTAATATTTCGACATTGTTGTTGTGTTGTCCATTTTCCCCCTATTCTTCCATTCTTATGCTTAAAATTGTCACAAGCAATGAGCATGAGAATTTGGTATATCAATGCAGGGACATTCGATTTCTGCAAGCGACACACAAGCAGCCTTGAAATCAACAGCAACAATCGACTATGCCGTTCAGACATCGCCATCTCGCCATCACCAACGCCTTTTCAAGCACATTCAGCGTGATTATGTGGAAGACGTTGCTGGGCAATACGTTCGTTCGTTCGTTCATCCATCTGCAGCATGGTGGTAAAAATGTTGGCGAGCAAGAAAAAAGTGTCGAGCCAAGAAATAACAGTGCAAAGGTCCTGCTCCTGCTCATGGTCCTGTGCTTGCGGTCCTGCTAACGTTTGCAGTCGCAATGATGATAATGCCCAACACTGACCAAAAGAATGGAAATCAATTAGCCAATTGCACTTGAAGCATGTTGTCGTCCCTTTTGATACAAAAGATGTGCTCCCTAATTAGAGTGAAAATGTGTTGATGTTGGAATGTTTGTTGAAAATAATACCACGATGTTACGTGCTGCTGAACTTGAAAGAGTCGCCATTATTGATTTTGTATTTGGAAATATGTATAAATCTATGTATAAAAAAAAAATTCATTGTAGTAAGATTTCGAACAAATTCAAAGCATATTCCTCTCTCGATGTTAAAATTTTTAATAAAGGCTGACAAATTGTAATTGAATTGTTCTTCAATTGTTCAAAACTATTCAAAGCAATAAATTAATAAAAAAGCAACAAAAAAGTGCTTCTTATTTCTTCATTCGAAAAAAGTGCCTTAATGTAAATTAAATACTAAAGAATTTTTCAAAGTTAATTCACCTTCATTATAGCGATTTCCTAGTGCTTCTCAGTAGCATCTTTAAGCTATCAGTGATTAAAGAATGGCATCCCAATGATGCTTAGTAGTATCTCTAAAATATTATGTATGTACATATGTATCCTTACTTACATAGCAAAGATAGCTGATTTGAACTGAGAAGTTGACATTTCAAAGTTAAAGAAATACAAATAATGAATGTCTGCTCATTTTTGAACAATTTTCCTTAATATGAATATGTATGATTGCTGTTCTTGCCCACAGCTTTCGAAGAAAGTCCTTTTTTCTACTAGAAAAATTGTTTCAATAGCCTCTGATATCAGCTTGATTCTCAAATAAAAGTTTTAAAAAATACGAAATTTTCAACAATTATATTATTCGCATCAAAGCGCCTCTTCGACTGATCCTTCAACAGATTCTGGCGTTGTAACTTAAGCAGCATAGCTCCACGCTCCTTGCTCCTTGTTCTTTGCAATCTGTTTTTGTTTGATAAGCAATTCAAATCAGATGCGATATGCAGAAGGGAAGCGGAGCGGCATGCCGCATTCCAAGCATTGTTTGCCTGCTTTTGATCCTAATTGAGTACAAAACGTAGCAATGGCGCGGGGCAAGGATGTAAGGATGTAAGACGTTAAGATGGAAATTACACCATGAGGAACAGTTAAGCAAGAAGTAGCAAAAATTAAGAAACCCAAAAATGATTAAGGCATGTGCAAGGCGAGAAGGAGACGAGCAGAAAAATGCAAAGGAAGACGAAGCAGCCGGCAGTGGAAGAAAGGCAGGAAGGCGGCAATGCTCTTGTGTGCGTTTTGTGTGTGTGTGTGCGTGTGCTTGTATGCGATGATATGCCCGCGAGGGCATGTTTTTTTGTGGGGGAGTGGAAACTGAACAAAAGTGAAGAAGCATGCAAGAAGGCGCAAAAGCTGTAAAAAGGAACTGTGTGTGTGTGTGAGTGGAGCAGCTAAGGCTTAGTGCAGCGGGGTGGCGGAGGTAGCAGCAACATTTTGTAATAATTTAATTTTGCAAATGACGTGCGAGTAACGAAACAAAAGAAATGAAATTCAAAGAAGCTGTTGCTTGCCTGTTTGCTATCTCGCTCGCTCTTGCGCTCTATTTTTGTGCTGTTATTGCCTTCAAACAAATTCAAATTATAAGTACGAGTATAAATGTATGCATGTGTGTGTGTGTGTGTGAATGCTGGCTTATGCTCGTATTGCGCTTGAGGCTTCAGAAGGGCAGGAGTAGGCAGTTTGACAATGCAAAAGAGCATATTTGGGAATTGTTTGTATTATTCAATGTTATTTATTTTTCGTTATTATTCGCAAAATGAAAGGTGCCTGAATTTTCATGCAAGCCTCTGCTTTCCTAACGTTGCGTCTCTGCTCTCAATCAGCAGTCGGCAGTCAGCAACAACAATTTGCTGGCAAATGAACAAGAAATAAAAGCAAAGTGTAGCCAGCAAAAAATGAATAAAAGCCACAGCGGCACAATAAATACTTCGAACTAATGACTCCACGGAATGAGATAGACAAATAAAAAGCTGCCACCAGGATGCTTCTCTTCACCAGCTTCTCTGTATACTCGCATTAAATTATGTATATAAGTATGTGTGTGGCAACATGGCGTCCAATGACTAGTCATTGCAATTCTGCTTAGTAGGTATATCCTTTTTGCCCTTTTTATACTTTTGCATCCGTCTGTTTCTATGCCGGACGTCATTATGACGAACGAATGATGATTGTTTGACGAAGGCGACGACGAGTGCGAGTGCGCTTTTGTGCTGCTAAAATATCAAGTAACCAAATATTGAATGAGCGAAACTGTCATGTTCATGAAGGCATGAAGGGATCGTTCATTTGATAGCCAATGTTTTCCGCTTTTTTTTCAAATTATAAAAATTATACTTACTAATAATACTTCTTCGGTTTTTGATTCCAAGCTTGGCTATGGCTTATTTCACTTCCAGCGTCTTGTAAAGTGCAACTTTGGTCTACTAAGCCGAAGGAGTATCGCACTGCGAACTAAGAACTAGAACTCTTTCCTTATTCCTCTATCGTTTTTTTGCTTCATTTAGAAAGAAATGCATGAAAATAATACGAATTTTTGAGAATCCTAGCTGTAAAAATACAAAATTTACTCAGCTCTTTTAAAATATCTGGAACGGAACGGAATCACATTTAAAGGAAGCAACAATATTTACTAATAATTTAAATCAAATCTATGAAAGCAAGATACCGAGTAGAATCGGTTTCGCCATTAAAATTCGTATGTACATACTTATAGTGTAGCAAAGTGTTGACAGTTGGCAACACCAATGCGCAGCGCCAACACAAATTCAAGCGCCAGCAGAAAGGGGAATGTTGAATGGACGGAAAGTTCAAAAGTTCTGCTGAGGGCAATGCCAACTTGCATCCGTTCGTCCGTCTATCCGTCCGTCCAACTGTTCGTCTGTCAATTCGACGCATGCTTTCGTCAGCTGCCCGTTTGCTTGACGGTTTGGATTTGGGTTTGACTCGTTCCTTCCGCCTCTTGCTCTCTCCGCACGTTATATTTTAATATATTTGATACAGGCCATTACTTTTAACGGTTATTTTCTAAAGTAATTACGTTTCAAGTACGAAATACGAAGCAGCAACGTTCCAACCAACACCAGCAATGCACCCAAGAGCCATTGCCACGAGAAGCACTCCATGCCCATGTTCATGCTCCGTGTTTCGTACTCTGGGATTCCTTGCGCTGGTGAGGCTGGAAGTGGCTTCAAGTGAAACGAAATAAAACTGAAAAATATGCAACTGACAATGCGGAGTGTACGAGATATTGGCATGGTTCTGACAATGCACATAATTTATAAATATTTAAGCCCATTTAAATGAAGTTCTTTAATTTTCATCAACATTTTCATTCCACTTTTCGGCTGCATGCATTGCATTTAATTAAGGCGTGCAACTTTTGGCCAAACAATGAAGCAAGGACAATGACGCCACAGCACCAGCAGAGGAGTTCATTTCTTTAGCTGTCTATGAGCGGGACTTAAAGCTTTCTGAAGAGACTTTTATACGACATTTAAGCAAATTTTTCTAGTCTAAACATGAAAGAGATTCAAATCTCAAAATACATCGAGCCAATGAAAATGCATACATATTGTTACGATGTAAAAAATATGCGATCCTTTGTGTAATGTAAAATTACATTGCGCTAATTAAATAAGTTTGATTGATTTGAAAGTCAATTCATGCCAAAAAAGTTGAAAAAAAAACAATGAAAATTGCATTGAATTAAAGAAAATTCTTAAACGGTCTAATATCAAAGTTTCGATTGAACAAATGATCAATGATGCTGATTCATTGTGTAAAAATTTTTTGGGTTTAGTGCAATTTTATATATTTTAATGCAAAAACTTTTAATCATCAAATTTTCTAGAGTTCCAACTGACATTACTCTTTATAAAAGTCAAAACGAAAATCGATAAAAACTAACAAAGATCGATGTTTTATATGCATATTCTTATTTAGTTTCTGCTTTGCACAACTAAAAGTTTTCTCTGTGGATTTACTAAAAAAAGAGAAATGTAAATTATCTCAAACATCAAACTGAATGCTGGAAATCCTTCGAAACTGGACACTAAAATGCCACACACACAAAAAAAACCTACATAAAACACATTCCCACCTGACGGAAGCACATAATCAGGCTGACGAGTGGGCAGAAGGCACAGATAAGGTCTGCTGTTCAGTCCCTTTGATGGAAACTCCAGTTACGAGAACTCGTAAAAAACATGCCCAAATTATACCGTGGAGAGTAATTTACGTTCGTTGCTCCTTTATTATATGCAGCAAAGTGCAGAAGCATAGTGGCCGAAAGTGGAATCAAGCGTAGATTCATCCTTTCAAATGCTCGCTCACCCTCACCACCAACTCACTCACTGCTCGCTGCTGTTTTGTCCATCGCCTGCAAATGTCCTTACAAATTCCGAAACCAAAGCAGTAAAGCTGATTTGTAAGCTCAACCTGCCGAGCTACAACCCTCCCCCTCCACGCGTTGAAGTGTCCAGGCAAGGAATACATAGCCATGTTTTGTCAGCGCTTGCAGGAAAGAAAGCGTCAAATCATTGTCCATGATGATGTGCAATACATTAGACACTTTTATGACCTCTCCTCACACCACCTCCTGGCACACTGCTTCAACACGTTGGCACAGTTCTCGCATGTCCTTTTGGCAATAAGCATACCCTTTCTCTTCGTATTCCCAAAAGATGCTATGCGAATCCATCAATAATTTGTTCCTTCTTTGTTGTTGCTGACCAAGTAAAAACCGCACAACTTTCGGCTTACAAAATGAATTGAGCAATGGCTGTCCATTCATATGCGCTTAAAGCCTTCCTTACACTAGTGTCACTGGTTGGTTATGCCGGCATTACTCCGTAGGCTTATAAGTTGGAATAAATGAAGCCAACGTGACACATGCGAATCTCCCGCAGTAATCATAAATCGTACTTAAGCATTTAGATAGTGCAATCAATAGCCTGAATTAAATACAATTCATAATCGTATTCATGAATCAAGAGTATCTGAAAGGAGACACTAATTTAGCTCATATTTCTTTTTATATAACTATAAATGTAGGTATGTATGTGACATAGTGAAAAGGTAAATCCAAAATAAATCTCTGCTCAGGCAACATTTTGGCGGGAGTAAAGAGCGTAGGGTGTAGTGGCAGAAGGACCTTCGAAACTGTTTTACGAACAAGCACAGTCGGTGTCGGGATTGGTTCGTTTATTCATAGCGATTTTGCTTGAATGCATCACAAAAAACTCAACAGAAGATGCCGGTTTATCGCTATCAAATAATGTACCAGTTGGGAAAGTGGTGCTAGAAAAAATATAATGAACGATATTTTCCCGAATCGTTTTCTAATACGTTACGTAAACTATCGAAGTTTACTTCGCGAAACCCTCGATAACTTAATCGTTTTTGGTATTTGTGTTGAGTGTAATATTTGACATATATAAAGAGCATTTAATGCAAATCTATTGAAAAAGATATTTAGCAATTATTTTTGTTGTACCGGCCGGATCGAACTTTCGAGCAGCTAAAAAGGTCGATTCGTGCTTGCGCGTTGAATCCTTACTTCAAGTTTCAAGAGGTTATAAACAAGTTTAGCATCTGCAAATGCAATTCAATAGCAGCCATTTTGAATAAATACAACGTGGCCATTTATCAGGAGTGGGCTCCACCAACTGCCAGCACTTCTACTAGCATTTCGAAGCAGACGCTCTTTTACGAGAAAGCGCGCAATAATTACGCACATTCGTCAACTTTTGAATTAGCCATTAAGCCACCAAATGTGCAACATTAATAACTGACTTAGCGGCGCGCTCGATTTGATTCGTTCATCACGCGCCTTCGTTGCTCCTCGATGCAGTGCCTCGAGCCGCGTTCAGGCATGCGCACATGTTGAATGCGGTGCGAATGCGGTCTGTCACTGTCGACGCCAACAAAAGGCCGCACAATTGCCTGGCCTGCCTGCTTGCCCAACTGGCGACGGCCAAAGCAGGTCATCACGCCTGCGCAGGCGGCTGCGATTTGAAACGTTTCTGAGCGAACCACGCTGGACTCTTCTTCCGTGCTGGCTGCGCAAGCAAAGTGGAGGGCTCTAGCTGAAAGTAATTACTTTGAAGTGAGTCTGTCATTAGTCATCGTTTTGTAGGTGCCTTATGCGATGTTGCTAGCGGTGTTGCCACGGAGCTTCAGCTTATTGCATATCCACATTTGGTTCTCCCACGTTTATTCCCACAAAAGGTTTTCATTTAAAGCTTTCTACAAAAAATTATGGGAAGATTTTGTTTTACTCGAAAATTCCACTATAGTACAAAACAACTCAGTATAAAGAAAAATATTCATTAAATTCATTCTAAAAGAAATTTCGTGAAATTTCATTCATAAATTAAGTATTCTCTTAATCAATAAGAGAAATTCTTAAAATATTTCAAGATAATTATTGCATATCTTTCTTCGATTAAGGAGGTGTTTAGACAAAATATATATAGAACGATTTCATAATATCGGCACTGAATTGAAAATACTAGGTGAATTAAATTTTCCCATCTAGAAAATAGTAAACGATCCCATTGAGAGTTTTCTTAGAGATCGTATGCCGAGGCTCCTCCTGCACTAAATTATGATAAATATTATTGAAATCAATACTCCAGCCTCTTCTCACGCTACTTCTTATTTCATTGCAGTTGCGGCGGCGCGAAATCCAGGCGAAATCCAGGCGAAATCAAGCTCGCCAGCGCGCTGTGAAAAGGCCCAAAGAAGTCTGTGCGGAAAGGTAGTTACATGGCGCTAGTAATAGCTGCGGAGCTTCAGAAAAGAGTTACAAATGCCTCAAAAACACTGCCGCGAAAATCAAATCGGTCAGGTAAACCCATCAAAATGGCGGCGCCTATGATGCCAACGATTGAGGCTGAAGCGTAGGCCGCTAATTGTGGCAATCGGTGGAGATTTGCCAAAGACAACAGAAAGCAACAACAAAAACAACAACAAATTACAAGAACCACACCCATGCTATTGACACAAGATGACACAATGCGACAGTCAAACAAATTGTTGTTGTTGTTGTTTCTATTTTGCTGCGGCAATGGCAGCACCTATCAGCTACAGAGAACGGCTGCGGAACAGCGACATTAACGACTTGATGGATACCCGGAACTGTCAACGTGGCTGTGGCGAATGTTAACGTGTGCAATAATGTTGACGACTCTAACAACAACAACAGCAACACTACAATGAGCGAAAGAAAGCAGCAGCAGCAGCGGATATATGGTAGGCACAGAAGTGCCAGGCAGTTGATGATGATGTGGCTGCACACACACACACACACACAAAAACAAAAACAACAAAAAAAAACCAGTAACATCAACTCCAACCACAGGCACAAAACAAACCCAAGCAAAAACAACAGCAATAAACTGCTCGTTGACAATGCTAAAAGCTCCGACAGACAACATTCAACAGCAGCAACAACAACAACAACAAAAACAGCAGCAACATATGCCACACAAATTGAGGTGCCGGCGCTGAAGTCGACACCGGAATCGGAGTTGTAGCGGCAGCCGAAGTCAAAGGTTCCAACTGTAGCAGCAATTGCAGGGCGCAGAGCAACACAATCGGCAACAGCAACAACCACTCGCCCAACAACAACAACAACAACAACAACTGAGAGCAACACTGGGAAGTGAAACTAGAACTGACGGCAGCAATCATAAAATCAACAACTATGAAATTCATCAGCCGCCACATGGACAACTGCTGCAGCAGTTGATGGCAGAGGCAGCGCTTCCCTTGGCAGGCAGGCAGGATGATGCGACCAGAGCAACAGTGACGAAAATGACACTAGCAGCAACAGTAACAACAGCCAACGACTGACGACGACGGCGCAGAGTAACGGCAAGGCCGCCGGAACTGAGCTGGAGTTGGAACCGGAGATGGAGTTGGAGCTGGAACTGTTGACGTGCAACAATGGTAAGTGAAATTAAGTGGCGTATGAGCGACATGACTAAGGCAGCAGTCCATTCGGGTTACACCGACTGAGTTAGCATCTAAATCAATTAACAAAACTGTAATGGTGTGGTTATATGTCAATCAATTCCTTTAGAAGCTGAATCCTAAACGAATTTCGAGAAACCGCAGATCATCTTTTTAATGTTTACAAAGCATCATTATTTTTCTATTAAATTTAGTAAATGGTGCAGTGGTAAATTTTTTTGTGAAAAATTATAGAATTGTTTAAGTTACTACTCTTCGAGGGTATTCTTTGTCATCATGAATATAAAGCTGCTCAATTCCGTTCGTAGGAGGCTATAGAACAAATTTGTTCGTCCCATGAAAATAAATATATAACTATTTGTATGATTATTCATATTGTAAATAAATAATAATTGTAAAAATTTTAGGTCCCATTAGCTTGTGCTAAAATAGAACAAGCACACACAACGTGCACTCATTATAGCAATATTAATTTCTTGTTCTGAGTCATTTCCATATAATATGCCATGACGACTCTAAAGAAAGGAACTATGTGGCTCATGCTGCTAAACAAGTGTGATATGCCTTCATGTATGTCCTATGCATTGCCATTGCCTTCACCGCCGACCCCACGTCCACCTAAGCCGCATTGCCTTCTGTTGTTGGTGGCGCTTGTCATCTGACATGTGTGAACTGTACAACAACAAAAGCAGCGCTTAGCTGTAGCAAGCTGTGCCACGCCATTTTCGGTCTTGTTTTGCGGTGCATATATCACACTCGACATTCATTCATTCCGTCACATTCATTTGAATTTCATCACTTCGTGGGGCAACAACAACACCCCCAACACTCCCAACACCCAACTTCGAACTGCTTCATACTAGCATTCTTGTTGTTTGTTCTGCCTGAACTACTTTTTAATGGGCTGCATTTGTCTCTGCGCTGCTCGACTGCTCTTCTGCTTCTTCTTCTTCTTCTCATACTCCTTCTCCTTCTCGCGCATGTGATGTGTGATGTGCTTTGCTATGATGTTGTGATGTGATGTCGTGATAAATGTTCTTTGGTGGGAAGTCAGCTTTTTTCTGTGAGTGAGTGAGTGAGTGAGTGTGTGTGTGTTGCCGTTTTGCTTGTTATTGTTGCTGGTGCTTTTGTTTGTTTTTGTTTTCTAACTGCTGCTATTGCTTGCTGTGGTTGTTGTTGTTGCTTGTTACTCCTTCATTCGGTTGGTGTTGTAACGGCTCGTTGAAACTCTTGACTGATGTTAATTTGTGCTTGGCATATTCATATGCTAGCTGTTGTTGTTGTTTTGTAAAGTGTTGTGCCACTTTGGTGTTGGTGACACACACATTTATGCAGATTTGTTACATCTATGATTTCCTGTAGCATTATTAGCTGGGCATGGGATTAGAGCGGTAGAGCGATATCAAGGAATTTCGAGCATGTTGTATGCAGAGCGTATGAATGGATTACAGCTACAAAATGGAAATACCTGGTGGCTAGTCTGACTGTTATACATTTTCTTTGAAAGCTCAGCAAGTTATCTATCTCGAAAATATGTGACTACAACTATTTAGCATAGTATTTCCAGCAGCTGTAATGTGTATTATATGTCAACGAAGTTCCCATACTTTTTCTATAAAATTTTCGTTATACTAGATAAAACAAAAAATATAAACTAGCAGCATAGATTACAGTCCATATTGTACAAATGCTTGAACAAACATTAATATTAAGATATGATTTCTTTAAGTATTATATACTTCGAGCAATTTTTCTCTTATTTTTCAAAATTTAATGGTCCCTACAAAGAAACGATGGAGGTGTTAGATATATATCAACACTTTGGAGCCAATGAAGGAGAAGTCTTAACCCCACAAAAACGCACTTAAAATACGTCACTGGCATCACAATTTTTATCAATTTAAAATGTTGTTAGAAATTCACGGCATTATTTCTCTTTATAAGCAAAGTAACTTTTTTCAATAGCACGCATATTCCTTAAGGCGAAATTGCTTTTACAGGTACGCGTATTTGTGTAATTTTGAAATGAGCGTCTGAAATTAACAAATTAATTTTAAGCTTAACCTTTTCGCAACGGACGGAACATATGCTGCCGCAGTCTGAGTCTGGAAAATGTTGGAAATTATGACTGATACAAGCATATGTTCTGAGTTACTGAGTAGAAGTAATTGTTTCCAGTAATTGGACGCACTTAACGGGTTTGTTCGCTGTATTGCAAGGGTTAAACGCATCAGACATGAAAACTTGCTTGCCAATTACATTGGAAAAACGTTTAAAAATGTGAAAGTGGCAAATGTGTAGCCTACATTCTGAGCATATTTTAATATTTTTTTAAAAATAGCTCAGCTCACGCAAATTTTTGCATCTAGATCGACGCGATCTGTCAGTCAATTTTTTTTATGGCGCGAAAAAACTTTGACGTTTCGGCGATAGCAGCACACCTAAACACATGCGAACAATGCGGCAGACGGCATTTCTGACTGCTCTGCTGCAGCGATTGTGGCATGCGTTTTGTTGCATGAACGCGATTGACGTGCAAGCGAAAAAAGCGTGAATACGCCTTGCAACTGCCGCTTTTGCATAGAGCACACTTTGACAGCGGCGCGTGACAGTTGTGCATTCACAACAGCAACGGCCCGTCTCGCTACGCCGCTGCACTTGCCCAACTGTCAATTGGACCACGCGATTGTCAGGCCAATGCTTGGCCGCTCTGTGGCCGCTGCTATGATTGGCATTTTTTTCTAACAAAACCGAAAGAGCCACTGACGTGTGTGGCAGGCAAGCAGCAGGCGCTTGTGTTAGATTTTCTCAGCAATTGTCAATGTGTCATGTTGCCATGATTGTAGGACAAAATCCGAGCTGCTGCAGAGTGCAACATTTGAATCAAGCTTTAAACTTTTACAAAATGTGCTTAAAAGCGGATTCGAATCGATGGTTACAGCCAGTTTTAAGACACAGTTAAGATCGTTACTTCTTTTAAAAAAATTCCAACTCTTTTATTCAAGCCCATCCTAACAGCTCTATTTTGACCAAAGTGACAATTCAATATATTATATCAATTTATAGTTATTCTTATCAAATATATGTATGTATGTGTATATATGTATGTGACGCCAAAAGAGGTTTGTAAGTCGATTTTGGGCAATTTCACATGCTTTGTCGCTATGATTAGCAGCAGAAATATCTTTATACCTTTTGAAGCTGCGCATCCATGAGGATCTGTTAATAGATTAAGAGCTACCGCAACAGGCCATTCAGGTCACAGTGTCTGTGAGACTAAATCTCTACTCCAAATACAATCAAATTTAATTCAAACCAATACTTACAGACTTTGAAGTTTGTAATTATATTAACTAAAAGAACGACAAAAAGGATATTCTTTGGAAGCTTTTGTAAAGAGACGTTTAATGGAAAATAAAGTAATAAATTGAAAATGAGAGATGTTAAATGTAAATGAGAATAAAAAGTTTGAAATGCAAATTAAATAAATTAATTATAAAATTGCTTGGCTTCTTGCAAACAATTTTTAAATTATCACCGCCCAAACTTACTTTCGTGTCTTTCAAAATTTTCTTTATAGATTTAACATGGTAGCAAAGAATTCTCATCAGAAATATCAAATCGCTGCCGCTTCCACAACAGTCTCAGTTTTTCCCGACAGATACACAGCCATGAAGAAAAGACATTCAAATCCAGACTGGCGATATCTTGCTTTCCTTTTCTGGCGCTATCTAAGCTCGTATCTCTAAACTGCAAAAGCAACAACAAACATAAAAAGATTACCAAGAAATGGACAAAAGAAAACTAACGAAAGACGTTGGAAAATGCTGCAAGTGAACTCATAAAGATGCGTAATGGTTTTCTGCGCACAAATATCGGAAAATAATTAAGGACAGCGAAGAGACGCAACTGGCAACAGGACGAAGCAGCTGCAGAGCAAAGTCCTGTGAAAGTAGTTGCATGCAATCAAGTGTACATATCTCGTGTATATAGCAGAGAAATGTTCTACTTTATAAAACGTATATGAAACTTGCAGTTTTCTAAAAGACAAGCAATTCAATGCATTTTTATTGTAATCTAATTTATAGTTAGCAAATAAAATATTCTAATCTAAGATGACTCAGAATTAAATTTTTGGAGCAGCGGTTTCCCAGTTTTTGACCTCTTTAAGACAGCTCCATCGCTGGTAGAAGACTCTGCAGCTTGATTTTTTCATTTCAATAAAAAAGTGAATTGTTGTTTTGAGAAAACACCAACAGTTTTTTATTCTCGTAATGTCGAAAAATCCCGCCATACTAAAATCGCAATTTTTATAAATAAAACCCATTAGAACGCCAAAAACATCCCGGATTTACATGTTTCTAGAGATTGATCTTACAGCGCCCAACTTTTATTCACAGCTGCTAAATCCGCCCTTATTACTCATTTCCTTTACTTCACATACACATTGACAAAAAGTAGCTCTGCCGTGATTTCGAAATTATTAGCCTCATTTAAATCTAAGAATGTGCTTCCAATTTAAGAAT
Organism: Neria commutata; assembly: GCA_963457695.1. Taxonomy (NCBI): domain Eukaryota; kingdom Metazoa; phylum Arthropoda; class Insecta; order Diptera; family Micropezidae; genus Neria; species Neria commutata. The sequence goes on from OY735246.1 coordinate 54,951,547, forward strand.
TCGACTTTTTTTTATATTTTATAGCCAAATTTTTTCAGCCGAACAGCAGCGTTGTTGGAGGCAGCCAATAGATAGCGCTATGTATGATATGTGTGTGAGTATTTGAGTGGCAAATCTATAGCAAAAGTATACTTTCGCACGTTCAATTAAGCCAGACTGCAGCTACTGACTTCCTGGCCGGCGCACAATATGTTGCGGCAGTGTCGAGCATGCCGATGAGTGCTTGAGGGGGTGTGCAAGGACAAGAGGAAATGCCAGCACATGCAACAATTGCCCAGACTTTTGGCTTTGCCTGCCCTGTCGACTTTTCTTTGTGTGAGTTGCGTAGCGGCGCAATATGCCAAACTCTCTTTGCTGCTTCTTCTACATTCCGTTTCTCTTCTTCTTCTCATCGTCTCTATGTGCTCTCAGCGCTTTGTTTCTTATTTCAAGCGCTCTTTGCATAAATTTATATAAAGAATTCCGACTGCTTCCGCACGAAATATAAAAAAGCTTCAGCAGGTGAAAGGGCGTGGAGAGGGCCGCCGTTATGGGGCGCTGCATGTGTAGCAGTATAAAAAGAAATGCGGCGGCCAAATGTAAAAATGTGAGTGATGCGTGCGATAAGGGTTGCTTTGAATTTTGTTGTGCTTGTTTCGTTTTGTTGTTGTTCTTGTTGTGGCTCTTATTATGACCGTTGCACAATGTGACATTTTTCTCACATGCGATTTTGTATTAAATAGTGACAAGCAAGAGCAAATTAGAACTTATGCTTATGGCTAACATGAAGACCCTTTATAACCCGCTCCGAAACGATGATCCACTGATTGAACAACGAATTATAAGCTGTTTGCGATAATTTTTATTTTTTTATGTATGCATATGTAGATAAAATCCAACTCTTAGCTATACAAAAATTATTTTTGCCAGTTCAATATCATTGCTCCCCCTTCCCTTTGTATCCACACAAATTTCACCAAAAAAAACTTGCACTAATTTCCCGTAAAAATTTCACAATGAAATTCTGTCTTGGCTAATTTTAAACCAAGAAGCAATAACCTTGACTCAAACAAATGCACACCAGCCACCCCACACACACTTACAACACTTCTCCGACAGCCACCCCCACGCAATTCACACTTTAATCTGTGCAAAATCACTACTGAGCGCCGTTGCAGCCATTCTGCTGCGCTGCTGCCGCTACGCTGCTGCGACGCGCGCATGCACGAGTGCGACACCTGTCACGAACGTGTGCATGTGTTCGGTTGGCTCTCTTTTAAGGTCATTTGTCTATGAGCGCATATGCCAACTTACAACTCCCAAAAAAAAACATAAATCAGCAATAAAAAAACAAACGTCGCCAACGAAACGACGCGGAAACGAAACAACGCATTTTGACGCAGCTGCATTTCTCCTCTCTACAACTGCACTAAACGCTGCTCTCAACTCACATGCATTCGTGTGCGCTCTTTTCTGCACGACAAGGACGCGCTTATGCAACGCGCTGCATTCGCGAATGCAAACGGGCGTTTGTTTTGAAATGCTCATAAATCTCTGTCGCTTGCATTTGTTGTATTTGCTTACACAGCAAACAATTGCAGACAAAAAGAGAGCGAACGAGAGAGAGCGCAAGCGAAGTGCGCATGAGCGAGTGTGCATGCGCTCGCAAGCTGTGCTTATTTTATATTCTTTTATGAAATGAACACAACCGTTGCTCTGCATGTTTGGCAAGTAACGGCGCTGACGCTCGGCTCTACTCACCTGAGCAGTGTTGCCAGAGACCTAGCTCCAAAAATCCCATTCACTTATGCAAAATGCCCTTTTTATCCCATTTAAAAAATCCAAAATCCCGGAAAAAAATCCCATTCACAAATATTAATTAAAAAACGTGTTTTTCAATAACAATTCATAAATACATATATGTACATATATTTTTTTAAACAAATATAAAGAACAAAAAAATTGCTGCTTAAAGCACAACGCTGATTACACTTAAATTCGGTGCTAATAATAAAATATTTACAGTTACAGTAGTAATTCGATTTTTGCAGATACTCGGTACTTCCCCACCTAGATACTTGTGGCACAAAATTTTTTTTTCATTACGTACTCAGTACTTGCTAAGTTAAAAAATTTTGACCTCAATACATTGCAACATTTTTTGTTTTGTCTTTGAATAAATTCGGGGAACTACCGCAAATGTATCAGTTTCGAGCTCAAAATATTTGGGGAAGTACCCACGAATTCATATGCTGACGAAATCTCTGTTCGTATTTAACTTTCGCATGGAAGCAGTGCAGTACATACTGAACAAGCAAGTGTGCACAAAATAAACCAAAATCCTAAATTTCTTTAGTTTCACTCAAAATTTATCATTATACAAGTGTATTGAATTAAAATATAAAATGTAACAAACTTAGATTCTTTACAGTGAAAGTAACCCCTTATAATTTACAAATATGGGACAAAAATGACTTGGTACTTGCGACAATCTCGAAACTTGTACCGAGCCTGGTTTTCATTACGTGCAAGAATCGAGTTCCTACTGTATTAATAAATAAACAAAAGAAGTATAAAAGATAGGTATCGGCTCAAAAATCCCATTTTTAGACTCAAAATCCCGCGCGCCCTTTAAAGGTACAAAAATCCCGAAATATGGGCGAAATCCCTGGTTCTGGCAACACTGCACCTGAGCAGGCTCTGCAGAGAGAGAGAGAGTGTATGTGCTTCGCTTGCACTTTGGCGCTCTCTGCGCTGTTCGCACAGAAATATATCAATTTTATGGGGGAAATACGTCGGCTGCTCGCTGCTCATCGCTCAGCTCATTTCATTTCATTTCAGTTTGATTGTTGTGTTTGTGTGCTGTGTGTGTGCGTGCTCGTTGCTTCGTTGCGCCGCTGCCAGCCAAGCCAAACGGCGGTCGTTGTTGTTACGAGTTTGTGGCTGCCTGTCAAGCTCTCAACGTTGTCAGTGTCAAAAAGATGTTTTAGTCGACAACAGAACGCTTCAACGAAATCATGTCGAGCATTTTTGGTGTTGAACGCTACGCAACAAATACAACAACTACAACAAAAACAACAGCAACAACACACAACTTGCTTTTATTATTGACAATAGTTGGCAGCAGCAAATTAGACAAAGCAGCAGCATACAATTGCAGCAACGGCAGCAAAACAAAAGTGTTGGTGTGCGTATATGTCGCATTCGTGTTAGTGTTGGTGTTAGTGTGGCCATTGCAAGTGCTAGTGCAGTGCAATGCAACAACATTAACATTTTAAAATAAGCAGTTATAATAAAGGAACAGTGTTTAACAACTCAACGGTTGAAACTAAACGCGTCGACTTCTCTCTCCCTCTTACGCAGCAACGTTGTTGTTGCACATTCAGTGTTTAGTGGCAGTGTCAGTTGCCATTGTTATTGTTGTTATTATTTCAACAATTAACGGCTACAATGCAGTTTGACTAATTTTGCGCGTTTCAGTTATAAATACACCGCTGTCAGACGCTGTTGTTGCAGCAGGAGCGTGCAAGTGTGTGTGTGTGCGAGCATACGTAGTGCAATTTCTAGTCAATAGCAAACAACTTATTTTTCGAACATTTTCGATTGTACAAATTTGAAATTCGCGTATACGACTAAACGAAAAAAAAAATCTAAGCTAATTTAACAAAGTTTAATCAAACAATCTAATAATAATATAAAATGTGCATATTTTTGCTGTGATTTTTAGTTGTTGTTGTTACAATTCTCCTCCGTCTTCTTCGTCGCCGTCTTTTTCGTTGTCGTAATGCAATAAAACAAAACACGCCAACATATCAAAAATAGTTGCCCGTAAATTTGAAAAGTAAAAACGCCACTAAATCATTTAATTAACAGCACTTGTCGTGTCGCCCCGTAGCAGCAGCAACAGCAGCTACAAGCAGCGGCAGTGTCCACCGGCCAGCCAGCCAGCCAGCCTGACAGCCACCCACCCAACGGCCGCGCTGCTCGTTCGACTGTGAACTGCGGAATTCTTCTTGGCGGCTGCCCTCAGCGTGGCCTCCCCCCCAATTCCGTCGCCGCAGCCCCTTCTGCACAGCTGTCAGCCTTTCTTCGCCACCGCTCGCCGCCGCCTATTGTGACATTTGATTTATTTGACGTGTGTGTTTTTGATAGAGGCATAACACGAAACTGACACGTTCATACAAGCAGCGCAGCAGCAGCGCAGCAGCAGCGCAGCAAGAATTTCAAAGACACAATTTCGCATTAGCCCCCGACTCATGCGCCAGATACTTTTGTACATATATATAAAAAATATAAAACATGCCACTAATATATATCATCGTCCGACATATAGACAGACATTAGCAACAGCAGCAACAACAACAACCACACAACAGTGAAACGCATTAGCCCAGCTCGCTTATTTTGTATAAGAGCGTGTGTGTGTGTGTGTGCGCAGCCTAGATTTGCTGATTTCTTGTCGGTTTATAATTGTGAATGGCATATCGCGCATATACATACATATATATCTTGTGTTATTCCAAGATATCACTCTTAATATTGTACAAATAAATAAATTTTTCGAAAAAAATTTAAGAAAAAATAGACCAGCAGCAGCAACTGTCAGAGGTGGCACATTTAAAGCGGCTCTGTCGCACGCGGCGTTGCGCACACCACAACAACAACAAAAACAACAATAACAGCCTCATTGGCAAGTGGCAAGTGCTTGTGTCTGTGGGACCCCCCAAAACGCTTGTTCAATGATTTGCAAACGTGTTTCGCGCTGTTCGCTGATATTTGGCGTTTGATTTGCTCTCGGCCTGATCGATACATTTGACTTTTCGTTGCCTGGGAGACTTTGGAATTATGATGCTGCACGAGGCTGTAATGCTGGAGATTTACAGGCAGGCGCTTAATGCCAGGTGAATATAATGCACAATTATAGCTATAGCCTATAACCCCTCAAAAGTTAAGCACTTTCGAAAATCATTTTAAATCAAAATTAATTAAGTGTTTCTAGCTAATTAGTTGCTTACATAGCTCCTGAAAAATGAAACGCTTGCGAAATGAATTAAGTATTTCCATTCATTTAAAGAAAACTTAAAAATAGAAACCAGATTAAACAAAATGTTTTGTAATGTTTTTTTTCTAAATAGCACTAGCTCTGCTGTTAAAAAATGTCCTTTTCTTGCAGTACAGCCTTAGCGTTCCCGACTCGCATTTCAAGCAAATGTTTATAGATTTATAAGCTGTGCTAAAAATAGAACGCACACATGGAAGTTAAGAGCGAAAAGGCTAGGCCTAAAGCCAAGTTGACACGTGCTCTTGTAGCAAATAATGCATGTTTATTATTATATCATAAAAGTTGCCAGCACATAATAAGCCAATAATTTTCTATAACTGATTTTATTTGTTCAACCCCAAAAAAAAGAATTTGGCTATTTTCCAATTGACTTTGCCTGCGCAAAAAAATTTCGTTGATATATTTCATAAAATTTCTTCTAGACTTTGATTCTTCTCTTCTAGATTTTTATTCAAGCGTAACACTGACAATAGATTGGCAATTCTACAGTTATATTTTTATATTTACAGAAATTATATAGATCTCAGTGGGACCTGAATTAACGAAACGAGTTCGGATATAAACAAAGTACTATGTGCCTGAAACTATGCAACAATATTCTTCTAAAAGGCTCTAGTTTAGCCGTCGCAAATATCAAGGGAAGGGCACATAGAGAGTATTAGCGAGCGGTGTATTGTATATATTTACAATAAGTGTTACAGCAATAAAATATAAATTATTAGGTAGAAAATATCAAATTCTAAAAATTTTAGATCTTTTAGACTTTAACTGATCTGCGGTAAGTTAATATGTAGGGGGATGACCACTAAATGTCGTTAGTGCAATGTAAGAGCTTGAGTATCCACTAAATCCAATAAGTCTAATAGAGTGATTTCATGCAAGAAATATGACAAATAATTTTTCATTCTAATCAGCATTTTGAATCCCCTTGAAAAGATGTTGTCAAGTTGTAAAATATGCGAAAAGAGTTTTGTTTAATAAATCACAAACAAAAGGGAACAAATCAAATTTCAGAACATAAACTGATATCAGTCTTAACCCCAAAATCTACAATTATTCTGAAAACCTATCAACAACAATCATAAATTTAGTTACACATGCATTTGGTGTATGATTACCCTCCTTATCGAAAGTAATAAACGGTTGTGAAATTTGTAAAACTTTGTACAGTGGCGAAAAAAATAAAAGCTCCAAACATTTATATATTTCTTATCCTGTAAAAAAAGTCGCAAGATTTGGGGTACAAAGCGCCACTGGTGAAATAGCTTTTGTTGACTAAACCGCAAACCCCCTTCGCTATTTTTCATATTTATGAAAGTTTTGGAAAGATTTTGCCATAAAATGACTTCGTGAATGAAGTTTCACGCTAGTTGCTGTTGTTCTACATAATTCATTGTTCATTTGACATGTGAGTCGGGAACGCTAGAACTTTAAAGAACTGTTGCATAGTTTCAGGCTGCTGGCAATAATTTTGGGAGGTTTCAACATTTGAGTCTTGATTCAGAGAGTCCACAATAGGAGACATCTTAGCTTTGAGCAGCGCTGCCTCTTTATTTTTTCTATAATTTTGAATAAATGTTTTTTACGTTACTCTTCTCTCTTTTCAGTGAATTGGCCAGTCCACGTTGCCAGTCGCGCGACTCGATCGCTTCCGCCGCTGCTGGCGATGGTCGTTGTCCGTCCAACGAGTCGCACTGTTCCGGCAATGACAGCACTACGCCCAACGCCACGCCCACGGCAACTTCTCCGCCCGTCGGTCTGGCGCCCGCAGCTGCAGCCGCGCTGCTACCGCCACAATCGGCGGCAATGGCTGCCTACTTCAATGCTGCGGCAGCTGCCGCTCAGCAAAACCACTTGCTGCTCACCAATCCGCTAGCAGCAGCGGCATCCTTAGTGCAGCAGGTCACGCAGTCGCATTCGCCCAACTCGCATGCGTTGTCTTCCCCGCCTGCCAGCGACATGCCGGAAGATGCCTCCGCGCTGGACTTCAGCACTAAGCGTATGCGGCGCGTGTCTGCAAATGGCGCCAGCGATGAGGACGAGACGAACGATGCGCACAACAACAACGATGCGGATAGCGGCTGTGCCGACATTCTAGCTGAGGATGCAAATAGTCCGCTGGACTTGTCGCTCAACACTGGCCGCAAGCGTCAATCGTGCGACGAAGAGCTGCCGCCAGCCACGCACAAGCTCAGTCGCATCAACAGCGACTTCAAGCCGCTGCCGACGGACACTTGGTCGCCAGCCCTGAATCCCTATCTGGCAGCGGTGGCAGCCGCGAGCTTGTCTCCCAACAATGCACTGAAGTTAGACTGGAACGGCAAGCAGAAGATAGCGCCCAATGAAGCTACCAAAGCGCTGGAGAAAATGACTGAAATGACAAGACTGGGCTCCTCGAGCGCAGACAAGGAAATGACGTCTTCCGTCATGCGACAAGCGGCTGCCAACAACAGCGCCGCCAACGGACGTCACAGCGCCTGGCAATCGCATTGGCTGAACAAAGGCGCCGACGCCGTGAAGGATGTCTTCAAGTGTGTGTGGTGCAAGCAGAGCTTCGCCACGCTGGCCACACTCACCACGCACATGAAGGAAACGCAGCACTGCGGCGTGAATGTGCCGCCTGCCGTGTCCGCTGCCACTGCTGCCGCCTGCATGCCAGCAGCCAACAGCAATGGAAATCAGACAGCCGCATCTGGCCAGCATGCACGTCATCATGCGAACGTGCAATCGTCTGCAGCCGCCAACGCTGCTGCAGCAACGTCCAACAAATCCGATCTCAACTTGCTAATTAAGGAGACGATGCCGCTGCCGCGCAAGCTGGTGCGTGGCCAAGACGTCTGGCTGGGCAAGGGCGCCGAGCAGACGCGCCAAATACTCAAGTGCATGTGGTGCGGCCAGAGCTTCCGCTCGCTCGCCGAAATGACCAGCCACATGCAGGAGACGCAGCACTACACCAACATCATCTCGCAGGAGCAGATCATCTCGTGGAAGTCCAGCGACGATAAGAGTTCGAGTGGTGGCTCATCAAACGGCACGTTGACATCGCCTGCGATCACATCGCCGTCAGCGGCCGGCGCGGCAGCCCAGTCGTCGTCTTCCTCCTCGTCGGCGGCGGCGAGCGGTGTCTGCACCTCCAATGCCACCACTGTGAGCGCCGTCCTGACATGCAAGGTTTGCGATCAGGCCTTCTCAACGCTGAAGGAGCTCAGCAATCACATGGTGAAGAACTCGCACTACAAGGAGCACATGTTGCGCACGGCCGGCGACAGCGGCGCAGCTGCGCCCAGACGCGGTCGCCAGACGCGTGAGAAGCGCAAGAAATCGTTGCCGGTGCGCAAGCTGCTGGAGCTGGAACGCGCGCAGCAGGACTTCAAGGGAAACAGCGGCTTGGAGCCGGCGCTGAAGCCGCTGCGCGACTTCACCGCGTCCACGAAAATCACGTGCGAGAAGTGCGGCGATAAGATTGAGACGGCGGTGTTTGTGGAGCATATACGGCAGTGCCTGGGCGGCCACATACCCATGTCGCCACGCAACCACAACAACAACAACAACAGCAACTTGAAGCCGCCATACGCAATGCCGCAGTACGGCGAACGCTTAGCTAGTCCACAAACCCAAACATCGAACCGCGATGAGGGCAAAACAGCTGAGCCGAGCAGCAGCTCGCCCTCGGCTGGCGCGCGATCGCACATCTTGTATGCGCCAACGAAGGACGCTGAGAAGAGCAGCTCCTCGCCTTCGGTGCTAAATGCCATTGAGCAGTTGATCGAGAAGAGTTTCGACACGCGCCCACGTCCAGGCTCGCTGAGCGGCAGCGCAGGCGCGCAAATGACTACGCCACTGGGCTCGAGCATACTCAAGCGTCTGGGCATCGATGACACGGTGGACTACACCAAGCCACTCATGGATGCGCAAACAATGCACTTGCTACGTTCCTATGCCAGCTACTCGGCGCGTGATCGCAGCGCCAGTGAGTCCAGCTCCGTGTCGGAGCGCTGCAGCAGCCGGCTGGAGTCGCTGACACCCGAGCGCAGCTCCAGGCAGGCCACGCCACGTCTGACGCCCGAGAAAACGCTGCCAGCCAATGAAGCTGCGGCTGCTTGGCGCAAGGAGTTCCAACACGACGCTTCCTTCAAAGTTAAATGCGAGCCAGGCGAGTTGAAGGAGCAGCCCTCGAAAATATCCGTCAAGAAGGAATTCTCAATGAGCAACGTGGATGCGCAGGAGGTGCCACTGAAGAGCGCCAACGAGCGGCACTCGCAGACACCGCGCACCAGCGCCAACAGTCCCAGCATCAGCGAAAGATCCGTCACGCCCAAGTCCAATTGCTCGTCGGCAGAGCAGAAAACGAAGCGGCAGAAGCAGAAGAGCGCAGCTGGTGGCAGCAGCCTGAATGCGCTCTCCAGCATGTTCGACAGCCTCAACAGCATGAGTGCGCCTGCGACGCACATCGGCAGCAGCCTGGCCGCCAACAGCAGCGAGCCGCACAACAACAGCAACGTGCCGCAGCAGCAGCAGCAGTCGAATGCAAATCCCTTGGCCGCGCTGCAGCAACTCTGCGACACGACAGATACGCCTGCCGCCAACACGCGCAGCAACAACAGCAGCGCTACAAATGCCGCCAACAACAGCAGCAGCAGCGGCAACATGGTCGCCTTCACCTGGGCCTGCAATGATGCCGTCATCACTGCGGCGGACCCCAACATCATCAAGTGCTCCTACTGTGATACGCCGTTCTGCTCCAAGGGCGCCTACCGCCATCATCTGTCCAAGGTGCACTTCGTCAAGGATGACGCCGACTCGCAGTGCTCCTCCTCGGCTGCCATGAAGTCGCCGCCCAGTCTGGCAGCTTCGCCCAAGTCCATGGCCTCGCCGAAGAGCTCCTCCAAGAGTCCAGCGGCATATCGACAAGCCGCCTCGCCGTGCGCGCCTCCGTTGGCGGCGACTGCGCCCACCATCAATCCCTACGACGAGAGCGCGCAGTCCAAGTTCCTCAAGTACAGCGAGCTGGCCAAGCAGCTGTCCTCCAAGAACGTCTGACCGACTTAAGCAGGCGCTGACAGCCCATCCGCAAGCAATCCCTCCCTCACTCATTTGCACTCATCGGTCAGGCCGAGTGGGCAGCAGTAGACGCGCCTCCTTGCTCATCAATTCGCTCGCCCGTTCGCCGTTTTGCAAGTAAACGCCTGCTCCACCCGCCAAAAACAAATTAATTGAAATTCGTTTTCAATTTGCAAAAACAGCAACAAGACGACCACACACACACACCTGAGCACATGTGGGTGTTTGTGTGTGTTAGTGAGGCGGCGACGCGCCATTATTTAAAAAAATTGATTTCCAACTTGCTTGGGGCAAAACGAGCACATGCAAATTGAAAAACTTGCCAAAGTCCGTGGCCGGCCGCTCGCGCTGAAGGCCCGAAGAAGTAGAGTGGAAAGCAAAAACAACGTCAAAGGCAGCCACCTACACACACGCGATTAATCATTGGAGCGGCGCGCCACAAAAATGCACGGAGGAATGGATGACAGCGAAATTTGAATAGCAACGGTCAAGCATGCAAGCCAAGCGTGCGCTGCTGCTGCCGCCATGTGCGTGTGTGTGTTGCTGCGCTGAGCGCAGTAGTTGAACTGGCTGAAAGAGCGCGCCATTTAGATTTAAGGCCTCGTCACATAGAATCCGTTGCGTCCGTGAGAGCTATTTTTCAACTGACAGCAAAGTTGAAATGTATGAAATCATATGAAGCATGGCACATAAGCAACGGATGCGATGCCGCAACGCAAAAAGTTGAACAACTTTCAACTTTTGCCGTCCGGCAGAACGTTGACAGATATCAGCTGATTGTTTTTATTGTTTTGCCGACTTGAAATTTTCTATGGAATTTTTTCAATTTCATTGAAATTTTCTGTATTAGCAATTGTTTCGAAGAACAATTAATAGAAACAGTACAACAGTACATTTTCCTTTATGACAAACGGGCTCAGGTGTACCGCAAGAAGCTTCTGAAGGAAAATGCTGGGGTTTCTGCTGCTGGCGCAACAATATAAATGTTTTAATACAGAAGACGAAGCAGCTCATTTTCTATGCGCTGCTAGCGTATTCATTGTGCCGACCCTCTCCGGTAGTCCGTCGCCGTCAGTTGAAAACGACGCTCTCACGGACGCAACGGATTCTATGTGACAAGGCCTTTACGATCGCCACAAGTCAAACACACCTGTAAACTTTGCAAACGCTGCTCACACGTCTCCTATGCTACACCACCAACAACAACAACAACAACAAAACAATACAAAATTGCAAACTTGCGCTCTCTGCGCTAAAGAAAACTTGCGCTTCCTTTCCCCTTAATATTATGCAAGCCATGCCGCTCTTTGCTATTTCATAAGAGCGCGTGGAGCAGAGCGCACTCTTCGCCAAAATATTTCCCCTTGTCAAAAAGTACGAAGAGTGGCAAAGTGAGCGCTGCCAAAAAACAACAAACCAAACGCCGCTCGTCTCAGTTGCGCTCTAGCCAGTATATACATCCTGCTTCTACGCTTGCCCAACGCGCACAGTGCGTCACTTTCTGGCAGCACTTGTTTTCACCGTTCAGCTGCATGCAATGCCACTTCGTTTCAATTAAAATGCGCGCACACACACGCACGCACTCAGCTTTACGTTTGACGAACTGCTGTCCATCAAGTGTGCGAAAGAGATGTCGGCAGTTTGACGAAATCTTACTAGATTGTCAGCTGTCGCAGTCACTCTTCGCAAAGGCTAAAGTGGGTGCACAACAAAAACAACAAACTGGCAAACTACCAAAAAAAAGAAAATAGCAACAAACAAAAAAGGTGGTCGCACAAAATAAAGGGGTGTGGGATGGCGCTATGCAGAGAAACCAGTATTTTGCTTGGGCAAGCGAAATTGAGCTGAGCGCTCTCTCAATATACCTCTTGGTGAGAGAGTTTGAGTGTGGAATTTCGAGTGAAATTTAGAATTTTGTTATTAGCACCTTTTGTTTTGTCAAATTCGAAATTCAGATAAATTATTGAAAAATTAATAGCGGAAAATCAGATGCAATTAAATCTTGCAAAAAATATAAAGATATTTTAAAATTAGCTGTAGCAAAAAGTTCAACATGCCGAGTAAGAAAATTGTCTTCACAATTAACACTCAACAATTTGGCATGACTAAAGTAAATAGCCAAACAAAATTAACAAAACAATGCAAACTAACTGTAAAATTGCATAAACAGTTGAATTAAAATTTGTCATGTAAAAAGTTAAATTTTTCGAAATTTCACTTTACTCAAGTGTAGAAAGAAAACCTATGCAAATATTGGTGCCAAACATTAAACTTAGACTTTTCAGTTTAAAAGCAATGCATAATGAATTTTAGCGCCAAAAGCGGCTACCTAAAATATATAAACCTAAACCTGTGTGAACGGGCAGTGAAAAATGTATACGTAAAATAATTGCTAAACCTCATTTTGTAAAAAAAAAAACAAAACTGAGAATATACCAAGTATGCGACAAAAAATTAAAAAAAGCAAATTTTTGAAGTAGTGCAAAATTTATGCAGAAAAATTATGCAAAATAGTTGAAAATTCTTGCCATAAAATATCAAGAAATTTATTTATAAGCCACTTTTCTGCTGCTGAACACTCTATTCAATGCTTAATATAAACAGCGATTTTCAGTCTGCATCAAATTCAAATATCAAATCAAAATTTAGGCTATATAATTTTAACAACTCCAAAATATTAGACAGTAGAGGGTTAAATAATAAGGGCCTTGCAGATTTGTTGCAGTTTTGCAGGCCTAAAGAAAAGGTTCACATTTTGATCATTTTGATTTTGTTTGTTGTTGTTTTAGTTTGGCATTTAAAGGTGAAATTGATTGCAAAGAAATGCGCTCTCTCAAAATTTAACGGGATCTACCAAGGAAGAAGCTTTTCATAGCACAGAATACTCTTGAAGAATAGCCAATTCATTGCTTTCTCTTTCACTCTCTAAATCAGTCATAAGATCGAGCTAGCAAAAACAACAATCATCATATGAGCTGCAGCATTTCTTAACTACGCACAGCTTCAATCGCCCTATTAACCCCCCTCACCTCTTTTAAACAATTGCCGGCAACGCCTATGATCAACATCAACATGTATACTAACACGTAACTTAATTACCTTCGAACTTGCTAGTAGCATTCAAACAAAACTTAACGCAGCATTTTATGCACTTGTATATAACTACATACATACATATATATACATACATATATGTATACCATATACATACATATTTATATCAAATAAATACTATATGAAATACAATTTTAAAAGAATTTCGCATATTAAAAGGTAAATAAATCAAAAATGAACAATACAAAAACGTGAACTCTGTATACGCAAGAAATAACTAACTATATAATAACTATATATACAAAATATCGATTATACATTACTACTACTTTTAAATGAAACTAAATTAGGCTGCATCTATCAAGAAAAATCACGATGATGCAAAAGCAACAACAATGTTTAACATTAAATTTATTCGAATTACATAATTATGTTTTGTGATATTATTTTCTAAATACACTTCCTACGCTAAGCTATAATGATTTATGCGAACAATCAGCGTGCAACTGTTTACCACGTAATGTACGATGTAATGTAATGTAATGTATGTATTTAACTTTGAATTGCTTGCAATTTAAATTATTTATACTTGACATTTTAAGCAAACTAAACTATTGTAAAGTAAAAAAAGAAGAAGGCAGAAAGTCAAGAAAGGCTCAAATAAATAGAATTCGAAACAAAGTTATATGTTTCAATTTAAATCAAATAAAACAGCAAATATAATATACAAAATGATTGTTTGATTTTGAAGGTATCTGAAGGTATCCACCACTGTTGAAGTATATCAGACAAAAGATGCAGTGGCAACGTCAAAAGGGTTTTGGGCTGAAAACTCTTCAATCTTCAAGACAGTTCAAGACCATGAAGCTAAGCTAAACAGCGTGGGCTTCCAGAACTCTTTGAGCCTGCTTTGGATGCCGGAGCACTGCGGCGTTTCCGATGAACTTGCAAGATTAGCTTCTGAAGACCACTTTCCTTTGGGAGCCCGAAGCCTGCCGAAGCCATCATCCACAGCCTAAACGTCTATTAATGGCTGGATTGTTTCTCAACACGTTCTTAGATGCGCCTGTCTAGCTGGATGCAGACACCCGAAGCAACTGCTTTCTACGATCGACAAAAGAAAATCTACGTTCCTTGGGTCCCTTAACTGTAAGCACTCCAGACTTCTAGTCGGCATCCTGACCGGCCACACCTACTGTGCTAAACACTCGAGTTTTATGGGTCTGACCGACGACAGCATCTGTGAGAAGTGTCTGTAGGACGGGAATACCGACACTATCTTCCTATGCCAGTGTTCCATCTTTTCCAGATCACGATTACAGTTGCTGAAGTCAGAAGTGTTGAAAATGGACCTACTTTGTTTCTTACCACCATCTAAAATCCTTTGTCTTCCCAAAAAATTAGCAAAATTTCAATAAAAGGAAATTTTCTTGTCTATACAATGGACTAAATGCCTGTTTTGATGCTGGTAAATTTTCTTATTTCGACAAAAAATTTCATCAGTAACCACGAAGCTGTAAATATGCATTTTAATGGCTCAAATTGTGCTCAAAGCAAAATCTCAAAAATTTTACAACTTTATAAAAGTACTTAAAATATTTGACGATTTTTTTCTATAATTTTTTTAGCACTGTTTGTAGCATAATTTGCTTTATTGTAATATCCTAGTTCAATGAAATCCCCTAAATGCTATGCTAATCGTATGCTTCCTCGTAACCCCTCCCTCAGGTGACTACTTGCCTGCATGTGATCGACTTCTAATATTCAGCGCCATTGCTTTCTGCCTGCTCCACCTTATACCCTCATCATTGTCAAGCAATCATCACGAAGAGCTGGCGTTGCCGTTAGGACGTTAGGAGCGGAGTGTCAGCGCCTGTTCGGCGCTTGATTTACGAAACACGCTCATCTTGTTGTAAACTAATATTTGCTAATAAACGAGTTAATTAAACCTGAATTATGGCCGTGTAAGCGCAACATTAAAGCGCGCAGTGCATAACTGATTTATGGCCAACAAAGGATTAAGAAACACACATGTACACACACACACACACAAACAAACAGACGCACAATCGTACAAGCGCATATGTATGAGGGCGCATGTAAAGACGAGGCATAGTATATACATACACACATGCACAAGAATACACAGTGCCGTCTTTTACTATGGGGGAAGGCAGGGGCGCAGGACTAAATTTGCTTGTTTAGACGATCCCGCCGAAGAAGACAGTTCGTTTCTCGAATTGCTTTCGTTTTTCTATTACTGAATTTTTGTTGCCAGAATTTTTTCAAGTTTGCAAAAACTCGATTGTTTCAACAGTCACTTTTTTCACTATTACAATTTTGCGTGCTCTGAAAATTTTAAAGAAATATAATTATAAAATTTGAATAAAAATGGGTATACTACTTTTTCACACACTGACACGATTTGATGTAAAATTAATATAAATTGACGTAAAAATAGTCTATTTAAAAAAAGTTGCTATTGAAAATCGTTCAGGAGCGCTAAAAATATTTTAACCCTTTCAGCCAGGGCGGAATATATGCTGTCCCAGTCTGGAAAATGTTTGAAATTACGAATACGATAAAATATAATAGATGCCAGTTACGAAGGAGAAATAACTTTTTCCGGCGCATTAAACTGATTTCTACGCTGTCTTAAATGGGTTAAAACCTGCAGCATCCTTGTGTGTTTTGCTTACTATTTCGCTTAGTTCTTCTTCTACTTCCATATTTCACTTTGTTATAAATACGAAAATACTTTGATAAATTTTTATTTCAAAAATTTGTATTCATTACAAAATATTTCACTGTTAAACGGGCAATTCCAAAGTGCCTCCCAGCACTTGAAGACGACACTGAGCCTAAAATACACACCTACATGCAAGCAATAGACATGTAGTATGTTTGTCTGCATGTGTTTATCGGTGTGCATGTGTGTGTTCATATTGAAACAACGTTAAGTTTCATAAACGCACAAGAACATTCTGCCAATTGCCAAAGGATTCATTTACACAATTTCACTCAAATTTACGAGTGTATGCCACAAAAGGACGAAAAGGGGAATCGCATGTGAAGATAATTTCAAAATGTTTCAAAGTTTGTGTCGGGCGTTTTTGTTGTATTTGGCACACGAAATTGAAGCGGGCAAAGCAGCACAGCGCAAAAGTGGGCGGGCGGGCGGTTGAGCGAGCTTTTTCGCTTAATGAGATACAAACACATAAATTCTCGCATGTGTCATGTATCGCACATTACGTTTTTTGATAAGCCAAAACTCTCGTGTGGCAAACGCCCGAGGCGATGACGGCGAAATCAAATTTATTTGCCAAAATGTCATATGGCAAACAGTGGGCGCCGCCTGGCATTCGTCTGGGCACATTGGTCTGGGAGCATGAAATGTTGAATTAAATCGACTAGCTGGCAATTATTATAAGAGTTCTGAATTGGTTGTAGCAGACTGTGACGTCACAGCTCTCAAGCTGCTAAGAGAAAACCAGAAGCATAACCTCCTCAATTCTCATCTCGGCAGCTTTCGAGAAACCCTATGCCAAAATTAAGTTCGACTCAAAAATATAAACCTGGAAAAAATTGGTTGCATAGTTTCAGGCTTATATTTGACCTGCAAGAATAAGCCTAAAAGTAGGCAAGTTTCTTATATTATAAGTCTACGCCTGAAACTAGGCAACAGTTATTAATTTTTTTTCCCCAAAAAGCTCTAGCATGCTCACTCACTTACATGTAAAAAAATTACTAGCGTTCTCGACTCACATGCAAAGAAAATTACTATGCTGAATCGATTAAAATTCCGACTAGTTATTCAATAAATTTATGACAGTTCGTCACAAGAATTAAGCCAAGAAAGATTCGATTTCATTCGACGAAAAACATTTGCATTTCGCAAAACATTTCTTCTTGAATTGTGAATTTATTTTGGTAAAAGGCCCAAATTATATGAAACAAGATTTGTATTTTTCGTACTAATTTTACAACATTATAAAATATACTAAATAGTTATTATTAGGCTCTATATGAGCTCTTAAAAACGCTGTTAAAGTGACTTTGTGAACTCAACGAAGCTTGTCTTTGAAATAAGTAGAAAATGTATAACATTTCTAGAGTTAAGCAATATAAACTTTTGGTTTCTGAGCAAACAATTTTTAAGCGTTTTCATCAATTTTTAAATTGCATTTAAAAATCACTTTCCTTGCATTAAATTATTTCATAGTACAATCAAAAACTAAAATTTGAAATGATTTCAATAAAATTGCCAGCCAAATCTTGGGTACTTGATTTAGCCTTGTGCGTTCAACTTTTGCGCCCACTGTGTGCCAGGCAAGTCGTCGCATGTGCACATGCACGCACCTACTTAGCAGCAGCAGGAGCAGGAGTAAGCAGCAGGAACCCTCTAATGAAATGGGTTAAATTAGAGAACACTTCACATGCTCGTAGCTCATTGCTTAGAAATGACACAGATAAGGCGGCGAGCGAGCGAGACACAGCAACGCCAATGCCAATACCAACACTGCCACACACACACACACACATACACGCACACATGCATGCATGCTTGCAACGGCGTCACAAATCACACCCCTTTTACGGCGTTGTTACGCGCTAATGGAGCGGCGCTGCTGCCACGCCGAAGCCGCACGGAACTACGCAAAGGCCCGGAGATCAGGTACGTACCTACAACAACAACAACACAACGCGCCACGCCAACGAGCCAAACTGAATCGAGCCGGTAAGACAATTTATGGCGCACAAGAATGAAAAGTTTCCCTAGTAGAAGTTGTTGTTGTTGCTGCTATTGCTGCTGGTGTTTTTGTTTTTGTGGCTTGTCGTAAAACGTGTTTCATCTGCAAAACAACAACAGCAAGAAAATCAACAACAACAACAACACGTGCAAAAGGTAGCAAAAAACGTAGCCGTCTATCTTGCGCACTGTTGGCAGTTTTGCTTGCCGAAGAAGGATTCGTTGCGACAAAAAGTTACTTGAGCCATGAGTCCTGCGCTCACACACACACACACACACGCATACAAAATGCAAAGGCAAAGGCTTGCAGCCGCCACTCCCTTTCGTGAAATGTGCAGCAACTTTGGCGCAAAACATCAGAGCAACAGCAAAGTTTCGCATTTGAGTGACTGCCTTTGCCCGCCCGCCCGCCTGCCTGCCGCATGTCCTTTGGGGGTAGCAAATGGCAGAGAAATATATACCACGAAATAGTTTAAAACTCAATATACTGCCAGCGAAGCTGTAGGCGTGTTGCAACGCTGCACTGCATATAATTTGTGTCAGCGATTGCTGCGATTCTCGTCTTAAGGAACTGAAAGGCGTTCATAATCTTGAAGTGCAATATTTCCGGCTTTACTGTACCAAGAAGTAGATTTGTTGAAAATTATAAAAATTTTGTACTATACAGTACAAAGAGCAATATTTCAAACTTTAATGAGCAAAGTGGTAGATTTGATTATAATCCAAAAAAAATTGTGAGTGAATTTCGGCACGATCTTCTTTTGCCATCTTCTCGAAACATAACTTCTAAAGTCGGTTAACTTCGGCATCGCGTAAGCAATTAAATTTTTCTTTAAAAACAATGAAAGTCAACTTCGGAAGTTATGAGTATTTCATA
Source organism: Neria commutata (assembly GCA_963457695.1). Taxonomy (NCBI): domain Eukaryota; kingdom Metazoa; phylum Arthropoda; class Insecta; order Diptera; family Micropezidae; genus Neria; species Neria commutata. The sequence continues at coordinate 54,970,330 of OY735246.1, forward strand.
TTTTCACTCACGCGATGCTTAATTTCTGGATTAAGATTATTAATTTACTAGAATTTTCGATGTATAAGATTGGGGATTCCCAAAGTAATCCATGACGATCTGCAAAGGTCCTTGTCAGCGATAAAAATATTGCAGGTTCACGAGATCTGATCACGCCACATTAGAAAAGCTCTCATCGAATATGCCACACACAATCGCCGTTCGATTCATAATGCAAGGGGATGGAGGGAGAACGCCCAACTGAAACCTTGCTCAACCAACGAAATCTTTGAAATTTTTTTAAAAAAAAGCTAAGCAAGAATTAAATACAAAGATTTTTAACATATTTCATTTAGACATGATATGATTAAAAATTATTTGGAATTAAAAGTCAGATAGTATTCAGTAAAACCGCTTCCTAGAGACAATTTTTTTGAGGTGACACACTTCTACATTGTAATTGTTCAACTAAAACAGAGCTTCCCAAACTTAATCGAGCAGTTTCATCACAGCTTGTCACTTTTGGCCAGGAAAAGTCGTCAGTTGTCTGATAGGAGTTTCTAATTTTAGGCGCAGAAGTAGAAACACGTCTTCCACACAATGATAAAGGATACCAACTTGTTGCATTGTTTAAATGGTAAAAGGGGCGAAAAATTCATAAATGATTTTGAAAACTGTAAAATAGTATTTGGCAATTTCGATTCAAGCTTTTAGCATAATTTAGTAGGATGATGCTGAGATTTAAAGGTTTTCAAAAAATTGACGCAGAACTTTTTTTTAGAAAACAACTTTCCAAGCCAGCCAAAAACGTTAAAACTTAATTGCAAACATTTTAAAAATAAAAAAATTGCACTTGCAAAAAAAGCATACTTTGATATAATTCCACTGCCTGATCATTTCAACAATTGCATGTGACTGACTTGCCCGGACTGTGGCAAGGTGTAGGGAGTATCGTTACTGAGCAATCATCTCAGTGATTGGGTCCTGATGCCTGCAAATGTATGCACATTTCCTTGTGTGTGATTCATGCTGAAGCAGGGAGGCAGTCACCTTCACCGCCGCACGCCAGCGCTAACGCAGAGCGCATGTACTAAATGTACTAGTATGTGTATGTGTGTGTGTGTGTGTGTTTGTGTTTGTATGTATGTGTGTGTCTGCCGCCGTCCATGGCCGTGGCATACGCCATATCCTGTAGCATGAATAAGAAAAGTGTAATAAAATTTGATTTATTGTAGACAAGATTCGAGCAGGATGTGTTGGATATGCGCTGCTCGCTGCTCGCTGTGTGCGACTGCCACTGCCGCACCGCACCGCTCTTCCATATTCCAGCAGCATATTTCATGTGGCACATTGACTAGAAGGAGGCGAATCACTGTTTTGGCGAATGAGGCGCTGGATTTCCACAGCGTTGTTGCTCTTGTTGTTGTTGTTGTTGGTCGTTTCCGTTGCCACCTACGCGCAGCTACTGCTGCTGCTTCTTCTTCTTATTCTACTATTGCTGCCGCTGCAGCTTTGGTGTCGTCGTCTCCGCCGCCCAAGTGTGAGCCATGCATCAAAGCGTCTACATATCATCCATCTGCGATTTGGTTTCTTGCACAAGGCGCTTCTCCGCCCAACGCTCCGCGCTGCTCTGTTCTGACACTTTAGCAGAAATGCTCTCTGTTTTCACACTGCAGGCGTTTGTCGTCCTTCGTCCTGGCGCAGTGATAATGCGCGTTTGCTTGAATTATGCTCGTTCTCACACAAGCACACACACACACACGCACGCGTGAAAGTTTAGTGAGTGTAGCAAATGGCAAGTGTCCTTTAGCTTTCTACTCTATGTGTGTATGTGTGTGCATGTGCACATGTATTTGTGCGAGCGTGCTTGTTTGTTTCGTGTGTGTGTGTTGTTGTATATTTTGATTTAATTATGACACTTTAAAAATCAATTTTATAAATAAATTGATGAAAAGATATTCAGAAAAAGAATAAACACAACAACTAAAGGACAAATAAACTTTCAATTTTGAAAGAACATTTTAATGACAACTGCATTTTTCTAGTATTGTAAAATAGCGATTGTGATTGGTTTCGAATGCGTTTGCCATGACTTTTCAGCTTTTTCTATCAATTTGAAGGTCAAAATCTTGCCGAATTTAGAAAGAATAGAGTTGAGAGTGGCAGATTTACTGCATATTTAAATAAAATCGGAAAGTGCATATTGTCTTTAAGAAAAAAGTTAGTAAAAAGAAACCTATTCTTTTGCATGTGCTTATTTTTTAGCATCTTAACTTCAAACTTTGAATTTCTATAAATATTTTTACTGCATTCGTTTGGCAGAAATGTCAGTTTTTCACACATTTAAGCAAGGTCCTTACATACTGAAATTTGCTTTTCAAGCTGTTTTTGAACGTTATCTACTTTAGGTTAGGTTAGGTTAATCTGGCTGCCTAAGAAGTAGGCCACGCATAGACCCTGTTGGGTCCCTAGCGATACCAGTTGGAGTTCCGTATAGGAGTTGTCAAAGTAATGATCTGTCAGAATTTTGATGTTTTTCCAAATTATCTACTTTCGGTTTCTTATAAATTCTAGTCAATGTTGCAACATCAGCATTTCCATCGCTTGTTGGGTGTGGCCATCGCCTCCAGACTTTCTTCATACTATATCATACATTTAGCAATTGCAGAGCATATTCGAATTTAAGTTTAGCATTCCTCAACTTTCGCAATTCATATCGAATAGTTTCGTCCTTTTTTTTTATTTCAAGAAAATTGTTGTTGTTGTTAGTTCACGAACGCTGTTCGTCTCGCGGCATAAATCAAATTTCCATTACACACGTAAGGCGCTCTTGCTGCTCCGAGGCTACCCGTGCTGTGATTTATTAAAAAAAAAAAGCGAAGCAGCGCATTTCTTTGATAAAATTTTTGAACTAAATCAAAACTTCATTTCACTTCGGTGCCATTTCTTCTTGCAACAGCAGCACTGCAGCAGCAACACAAAAGCGCCGCGGCACACATACAAGGCGGCTGCGGGATTCCAGAACACACAACAAGGAGAGAAAAAGAGAAAAAGAGAAACAGCAACAGCAACTGAAGCAATGTCGTAATGTGGCAAGCGCGGGGGGGCAAGGGTGTAGGGGTGCAGCGGGCTGCAAAAGCTCGTCTTATGACTAGACTCGACAAAATTCACTGCTGTCAGTTCAATAAATCATTTGCGTTTTGACAACGTCGCTGCAGCCCGTCTTCGTCTGCGTTCCCCCCACTCCGAACCCGAACGACTGCGAGTGCAACGGCAGCGCCAATGAAAATCCATAAATACCAAAACAAAGCGCCAAGGCGGGCGGGCGGACGAACGAGCGAGCGAGCAAAGCTGAACTGAACCGAACCGAAGCAGCCCAGAAGCAGTGCTCAAAAATATGTGCAGAAAGCCAACAGCGAAGAAAGCGACCATAAATTTCAAAAAAGCAGCGTTCTTCGAAAGTCCATAGATCAAAAATGCATGGTAACTGGAAGCTGCACATTGAAACCAACACACTTCCTTGTCATCATCCCCTGCTCAGTCATGCTGCTATGCTGCTGGCGCAACCACCCCGTTGCAGCAGCGCAGCGCATCTTGCAAGCACACAACCTACCCCCGCACCAAAGATGCGCACAGTGGCAAGCTGTATTTCACCTGAGCGTTCTGACGCCTGGCCGCCATCATAAAACACACAAAATACAACGTAACACACCACGCACTCACACACACACACACACACACACACACAACACAAATCGAACAAAAAGTGACAGCTCACGCTTGCATTCGAAGATTCTCAGAATTGATGCCTAACCAAAGAAGAACAAGAATTTATATGCATTGATTTTGATCATTATTTTTGAATAGCGCAGCTTTTAAACTATGTTGAGTGCTTATGTTGGTTTATCTAAAATTTTTTCCCAATACTTGTACCTGATCCTTAAGCCCATGCAGCTGTTTGCAGTTGCGAAGGCTAATTTGAAATCTCAGAAGCATAACAAATGACCTTATTATGGCCGAAGTGAAGATCGTGCTGAAGAACAGAGGAAGGTGGATTCCTTTCTAATCTACAAGAGCCCACTTCTCACATCTCTATTCCGGCAAAGATTGAGTTGAGAGATAATAAGCTACACAAGATGAAATAGAACGAAGTACAAGGACATAGAAGAAAGTTCTTGCTTGGCACAAACTCCGCCTAGTCAAATGTTTCGGTAAGCCAGATGTCAAAGACCTGTCCTATAATCCTATATGGAGATAAGGCCGCTCACAGTGAGCCCTTCTGAAGTCATTATATATTTACAACAGTCTTCTAGGACCTCAAAAACTTTCTGAAAGCTTCACAAGGATCTGCAGAGACTTGGGCAGAAAGGTTGAAGTGGAGCATTTTTGGAGCATTTTGAAATCGAAACAACGCTTCATAAGCAATTTAGTCATGTTCGTCTATAAAGATATATCAATGAAATTTGGCAAGAGTAACGCAATCAGTTATCGGTGCAAAAATTCATCCCTATCGGTCGTATACTTAATGGACATTGATTGATTGATGAGAGATTTGGAAAAGGAAGCATCAAATATAAAGGTAGATGTTGAACGCCAATCAGTGGACTCGTCAAAAGTATGCGCCAGCAAGACCGTGTACGAGTACAAGCAGGCGCATGCCACACCCAATCATGGGCGTTGCGCAACTTCCTCTTTTTTTACCTTCGACCCTTTTGCTCTGGCAGAAGTGCAAAAAAGAGCACAAATGTCAGAAGCAACTGAAATGTAGCGCGGTAAATCATAGCCGACCCGTTTGGACATTTCGGACGCTGGACGCAGTGCTTCAAGTAAGCTCTTTGCGCACACACACACACATACACAAGCGCACAAAAAGCGCAACACAAATAAATGACTTGACAGCGACAGTGCTAAAAATTCTTTGCGTTTGTACAAAAATGTTTGGTGTTTCGTTTCAATTTCGTGTTGTTGTTGTCTTTTGCTGCTTTTTGTTTCTTTCTTGTTGTTGTTGTTGCTATTTGAGATGCGCTCTCAGAAATGGTATAAATTTCATAAGGATGTGCACAGATACAGCAAACAACGACGACTGCAGCAGCAGCAGCTCACAAATACAACGACACACACACACACACAGAGGACATAAAAGGATTTCATAAAAATTGCGCAATTTAAAATGTCACAACATAAATTCTGCTTGCGCTTCTTTATGCAACTGTGAGTTGAACAGAAAACGGCTGGAAAAAAGGCACAGAGTAAATTTCGTTAGAAGTACCAAAAGGACACTATGCAGCGACAGCAGTAGTGTCCTTAAAAAAAAAACGAAATATAGTAAACGGCAACAAAACAAAAGAAATCAACAGCAAAAGCCAAAATAAACAAAACTGCGCGCGAACCACGAACTGTTTGAAGGGGAGCGGGTTGCAGACATGGCAGGACAATGGCAGACACACTTGGCACTCACGCGCGCTTGTGCAAGTGTGCGAGAAAGGCGCATTGCAAGGGAAAAGCAGTGCAAGTGCCAGTGAAGGCAGACAGGCTAGCTGCTGCTGCTGCTGATCATTACAACTGGAAGACATGTTGGTCAAGCTGTTGGTGACTGTGACTGGAGGAGTAGGCAGGTACAGTGCTTTCAGATACGACTCTGGCATGTGGCAATACTTTTTCAATATTATAAATCACAACAAAATGGCGCACATTCAAAGTCAAGCCAATATCTTAGTCAAGGTATTTTTTAGTTTTATGAGAGTTCAAAAATTTTTTGTGGAAAAAATGTTTAAAGAGAGAGATAATTATATATAAACAAAGAAAGAAAGTGAAGATCGCTTGATTATAGTTATTGAGTTAACTTGAGTACGGAGTCGCCTTGGTGTCCATATAAAGTGTATGCTCTTCTTTGACGGAACCTTACGAGGAGCTCGAAGATTGTTCAGTAAAAAGTGGTTTATTTTATCCTTGAAAGTACCGCTTCGAATATACGCGTATTTATACACACATACTCACAATGCCGATCTTTAAAAAACAATCAATTGAGAACATTTTTTAGATGACCTCTTTCTTAATGGGACCTTACGAGATGCTCAGAAGTTGCTCAGTATAAAGTATGTACGGTATCTTCGAAAATTGTTCGAATTTCTTCATTCCGCTTTGAATATAAAACTACGAGTATCTTCTTGCAATGCTGATCCTTCAAAACAAGCAATTGAGAACATCATCTTTGCAGCTGAAAAGCCTGCAGCTAGGCAACATTTCTTCAAACTATTTTTTCTAAAAGAATATCGTTCTTGCTGTTAGTTGAATCTAAATCATTTCAAAAATCAAATTTAATTTTTTCGATTAAATCGATCTATGGAATGACTGGAACAAAGGCGCAAGTGGACGATTGCTTGAATAAACGTCGACGACGGAACCAAGTGGTTTGACCTCACTTCTGGTCGCCTGCTTGCCTGCTTGATCGTCATTCTACGAGTATCTTTCCGGCGAAGGCGACAGCATAAATCAGTGAAGCGTTGGCATTGCGTATACGCCCCTCTTTTTTCTGTGCACAGTTCTGGAATTTCAGCGTCACTTTGCTTTTTGTTTGCTTTTAATTTTACTTTTTTTTTGCTAGCATTGCAACTCTGTACCCTCTGCAATCCTTGCCAGCTTGTTTTATTTACCAAATTCTACTTTTTCAAGTCGCTTTTTTCGCTCGAACTTTGTTGTTGTTGGCTGCCTGCTGCCTATTCTGCTGTTGGACATAATCGCGCCTGCATTATTGGTTGATGTTTGCTGCCCGCACGTCCACTACGCAGCCCTCCGCCTCCACCTGCCTGCCTGCCTTCCTGCTGGCCGGGGCCGTTGCACGGTTGGGAATTTATTTTGTTTGTTGTTGTTATTTTTGAAGATTATGTGTGTTTTGTATACTGACAGGGATCAGCATAAAATGTTGCATGTTGCTTTGTTGGGTTATCCCGCTTGCGCGTTGTCCTGATCCTGGTCGTCCTTGTCGTGTTGTCCGGCGTCCGCTCGCTTGCCTGCAGTTACAGTTTGCTCAAGGTGTGGCAAATGGAATGTGTAAACAGTGGCATAAATGCTGCTGTTGTTGCTGCTGTTGTTGTTGTTGCGCTTTCGTGGTATTGCTGTTGTTGTTGTTGTTGCTGCTGTCTTAGCCGTTGTTGTAGTTGCGGTGAATTCGTAATTAGACTTGCAAAATTTTAATACAACAAAATGCTTCAAAAGGATATGCTGTTTTGTTATCCTTTCACAGCGCTTGCACACAAACACACAAACACATACATACATATACATTGAACTCACACAAAACTCACACTCAAGCGCATTTACGCGCGTCTGTGTATTAATGTCTAGAAATGTGTGTATATATATATATATATGTGTGTGTGTGTGTGCCTGCAGTTATGCATGTATGACAGCGCGACAACGCATCAGGGACGTCGTATATCCTTTTTATGGCCTTGTCATATCGCACGTTGCTTGCGAATGTCGCTATAAATTATAATAATTACATATAAAGTTATTAATACACTTCCACTGTGACACTAGCACATGCAAAAGCAAAAGCACACACACATACAAATGACACTTATTTACGTGCATATGTGCACAAACACACACACACACACACACGTATTCGTATAAAAGGGCAGACAGGCATGCGTCGTTGACATATATATTAGCTGTTGCAGGGTGACACAAGCTCTGCAGTCTGTAATTAGCTTTTATATCAAATTAGATAGAAATTGTAAAAGAGAAATATGGAAACTAACATTTGACGTCACAATAAATATAGCCAGCAATTGTGACTGCATCGTCGGAAAAGGACTTCTAATTTCATACCCACATGCGTCAAAATTACAAAACTTCTATCAATATTTATAAAACAATCAGAATATGAAACAGGTAATAACAGTAATGCGTTTGGTGTAGTACAAATAAATCCATTATTTTTGCATGAAATTGAAGGTTTTATTTAGTATAGTTAGAATGATACGATTTAGGTTCTCCTGCGCAATCGAAACTGGGCAAACATGACGGTCAGACTCGAAGATTTCTAGAATTCTATCGACATTAATGACAATTGGCTTTCCAGAGCGTGGTGCAGCTTTGATAATCAAAATGACGGTAATGAAATCGACGAAACTAAAATTGCGCGTAATTGTCTGTTTTAGTATCGGGACAGGACCATAAACACTATTCACATTTTCAGGCGGCTTGCCTTTTTTGCCTTTATCGAAGGAAATCTGTAAAATATGTTGTATTTTCTCTTTGCTGTTGACCATCTTTGACGCGCGCTCAAACCAAATTGAGTCAAGCAATCACAAAACTATCTGAGAAGCGCTTTAAGTACAAGATCCCTTCTTTTTAATGCCATCTAGTCTAACCCAAGCGCACTTACACAACGCAAGATACCGATTATTAAATGCATTTATTGCAAAAGTAATGGATTTCCTTTGACATTTTTATAATGCCCAAAAGTAAGGTCTGCCTCACCCGGTATGTCAATAAAAATCATAAAAGAAATTTGTGGCTGACTCTGGGGCGTTTGTCTGCGCTTGTATGCGTGCGTCAGCGTATACGTGTGAGTGTACGGGCGAGGGTAGTAATTAATCGTGTGATTTACAACTTCTTGCGTAAGCGTTAAACTTACGCTCAGCTCAGTGCAACTTCGCAACATGCTACAGCAACAATTTCTCGGCATTTTTGTATTTTTGTATGACGATTCGCAATTACGGCCGCCGCCAGTGCTGCTGACGTCGCTGTCGACGCTGACGCTGGCGCCGCTGCCGAGCACATTAAGCTTAATTCAAAGCATATCATGCCGAGTACTCTCACACACTATTGCATTTCTGTATGTATACCACTACATGCTCACATGCTGTCATTTTCATTGCGACTGCATCCCAAGGCAGTCCCTTCCTTCCATCCCCTTCAGTCTTTCAGTTCCGTTTCAATTCCGTTGCGCTCGGTTTTTTGTTGTATGTAGGTACTTTTTTTTATTATTATTTTATTTCAACTTTACGATCATAAATGTCCAAAAAGGGTTTGATTTATTTGGCAAACTTTTGTACTTTATTCCAAAGGATGATGCTGGAAATGTGGTTAACTTTGGCAAAGCAACAAAGGCAGATTTCGACAGTAGACATAAAGATTTAAGATGACACAAGGACACAAGGACACAGCCGACATCAGCGCCCTCACCACTGCGGCTGAGCACACTCGCACAGAAACGGATGAGCAACGAACTCGGCGGGTGCGGCACTTCGTTTGCAGACACGGCGGTTTCGAAGGTCTTACTCCTTTTATTTATGTTCGGCTGCGGCTATGTTCGAGTGGATGTGAGCGGCAATGGCGCATAATGACAGGACACTTCAGTGTAATTAAGAAGAGAGAGTGCTTGGCACTTGTCGAATTGGGAGGGTATCTATGCTTTCTGGGTTGAGTATAATGTCATTGGGAATAACCCGTTTATACATATACATATGTATTCTTACTATATACATAGATGCTATATACCATCTATATATACCCTATACTACAAAGTATATAATTAAAGTAAGATTATTTTACTATTTATAATCATAATATGAATAGGAATATATAAGATTTAAGCATTAGTTGCTAACTTATGACTTAATAATCATATTTTAAAAAACTTTTTTTTTTCGGAATTATCAAGGATTTGGGGGCACTTGCCTTAACACCAGCCCTCCAACCGGAGAACTATTGCCAGCACACGAACGTCGGGTTAATGAGAATTTCAGCGATTCGTTTATGTCACTGCGGATAATTTTTTGTTCACTGCTTCTAAAGCAAAACTGCAGACTGAAGACTGCAAACAAAGCAACAACGATGAACCAAAAAAAATGCACAGAAGAGCGCAAGAATATTGCAGAAAAAGGCATATAAAGCAAATATAAAAGCGAGAAGCAAGAGAACAAAAAATATAAAAATTTATAATGCAAGAAAAATGTCATCAAATATCAAACAAAACAAACAAAGCGGGACATCCACCATTTTGGAAGTTCCGGCAGTGATACAACAACAACAACAAACAACAGCAGCAAACAACGTAAAGTGGCGAATGTGCTGGACGCGCTGACACACAGCGTTGCATGTTGCACCTGTCGGCAGCATAGAAGAGCAGCAAGGCGCAGCAGGCCAAGATTGCTTCAACAGAAGCTGGGAAAGGGGAAGTGGAAAGAAGGAGCAGCGCTGCTAAAAACGTTGCTAAAAAATTATTATAAAAGATGCTTGTGATAAAAGTAGTTGCCTGCAATGGCGACTGCCAGCAACACCAACAACAACAACAGCAAAGAAGCTAGCAGAGAAAAGAGCGCAAGAGGGGCAGTTGAGGCAGTGGAGCTATCAGAGAAACGCGCAAGCATCAAAAGTCATCAGCTCAATGTGGCTGGAGGATTGAGCGTGGAAAAGCGGCAAGGGAATGGAATGGAAAAACTGCTGCTAGTTCGCATTGTCAGCAACTTGGGAGCAATAGCAACAAGAACAACAACAACAACAATGACGACGGTTTGTTGTACAGAAAAAATAAGAAGAAGCAGAGCAACTGGTGTATGAACAACATGCCCCTAACGGAGTATTACACAGTCAGCAAGCAACGATAACACAACTACAACAACAACAACGAAGATGGGAAAAATTAAAAAGAAGAAGAATAACGAAACGTTGAAGCAGATACAATGAAGCGCGGCATATGTGCTAGGGCTGTTAAATACCGGCATTTTGAATTCGTTGAGATTTCTTAGATTACTTTAAATACATAAATTTCCATAATTTTAATAAAAATTTTATCTGCTGGCTATTTATACGCTTTTTGTAATTTTAATATTTCTTTTTTTGCAAAAAATTCTGCTTACAGCAGCGTATGTAAAATATGCATGCAAGAATTTTAAGTGAAAAATTCTATTTATGCATATTTTGACAATAAAAATTAAATGAATACCTACTATGAATTTTGTTAAATTTTAGTGCTCCGGAGGATTATGGCAAATATTTTGACAAAATATTAAACTAGATATTTTTTTATGGGTTTGGTGTAACTCATTTTTGCAACTTTAAAGTATACATTTTAATGTTGAAATATTCAACAAGAACATTTTCTTGGCAGCTTGAAGCTTTCTCATTTCCTTCCCTGAAATACTTTTGCTCAATTCACTTACTTTATTGACAACAGTAGCAGGGGCGCCTGGAGAGAAATCCTACATCAGATCGTAACCTGGTAATGGATTGTTTTGGCCAATGAAGAAGAGAAGAAGTTTTGAAAGCAATATCCTTTTGTGATTATAGCTCGAATAAGGCCGAAAGCGAATATATTTGACAATACCGATAATATTCTCTACTAAGAAGATGTAGAAACGTGAAGTAGTTTCTTCCTTTTTTTTTTGCATAGATAATTTTTTTTTGTGACAGTACTAAAAATTGCACGGAAATTCAGAATCGCAAATTTTCATATACCCAAATTCCTACTATTGTATTCAAAGGCTTTGTTATTGACATCCCTAATGTTTGCATAGCCAAGCCAATGTAGGACCTGCGACCAACGAGAAGAGCGTTAGGATCTGTGCTGCTGGCATTGCAGCTGCGACTGGTATTGCTGCTGTTGTTGCTGTAGTTGCTGCTGCAAGTTATGTGACTGGTCTGGAGGGCAGCCACGTACGTCAGACACATGTCAAGCATCAACGAGAGCGCATCATCAACAGCAGGCATGTGGAATGTTGCTGGCTGCTGGGCCTGGTATGAGTATCTGTTGCTCGCTTCTATCGCTGCTGCTGAATGAGTGCGCCAACTTGATGAGCTTAGAGCTTGATAGGAAATTGCAACAAAAGCAAAGCGTACAATGGGCAACTGGGAATGGCCAGAATGGCTGGCAACTGCGAAGTAGCAGCATTTCTATACACTGTCTGTGAGTGTGTGTGTGTGTGCATTTTATCTCTTTGGCCATTTCAAACGGTTGCAGCGTATTTCAACGCTTGACTCTGTCTCGTCTCAGCTCAACTCGTCTCATCCCAGCTCATCGGCACTGGCGAACGCTGCAGCTATCTGTGCTTGATGACAGTTGGCTGCTGCTGTTGGTGCATTTTCTTCAACCAATTGCAATTGAGCAACATGTTGTTGCTGCAATCCTTTAAGGCGAGCGGCGGACGTGGAATGAGCGTTTCGCACTCCCCTCCAAGAGGAAAACAAGCACTTAACACCGGCGCACCAAGCCATGGAATGTTGGCATCTTTCTCGGCCGCTCCAACAACCCAATTAAGCGCTGTACCAGCAACGAGCGCAAGGAGTGCGGATAATACCAAGCACGCAGCAGTCTCTCCCGCGCAAGCAGCCCGCTCCGCACCCCCACCACCAACCCTCTCCGAGGCTCAACCAGCAGCCCAGCCAACGATCAAAGCATCGCATGGAAAAACAAGCACTGCACTAAATCCGAACGGAGCACCGGCAAGTACTAAAATTGATAAAACTCCAAATAAAGAAACCACGGCTAATACGCAAATCGAATTGCCACACTTGTCTTGGAGTGCTGAATGCACAACTCCCGACCCAAGAACTCAAAGTAAACAAACTAACACAAAGCCTTGCTCTTCGGAGAAAGCGGATCAAACGCCAAATTTCAAAAGCTCTTCCGCTCAGAGCGCCTCTCTCAAAAGCTCTCTCAAAAGCTCCACTATAACTGTCAAGCCAACTAGCTCTCCTGCCACTACCCATAAAGGGGCGGCAGTACAGACCGGCATGGACCGCTATATTAACATAAAGCGTAAACTAAGCCCTCAGAAAACTTCGTCTAAACAAGCACCCAAAATACAAAAACGTCTACAAGGAAGTGAAGATAATAATAATATATCAAATCAAAACCGGTTTGCTATCCTCGCAACCGTGAATGACACTCCTTCCAACAGCGAAGCAACTGAACCAATAAAAAATGCCAGGCCCCCTCCAATATACTTGCGTGAGCAGTGTTCTAGCGCATTAGTTGCAAATATAACGCGCCTAACTGGTAGCAATAATTTTCACGTAATTCCACTTAAAAATGGAAATATCAACGAAACCAAAATTCAGGCTTATTCGGAAAACAATTACCGTCAAATAACACAGTATCTAAACGAAAATAAAAGGAACTACTATACGTACCAGTTAAAAAGCAGCAAGGGTTTAGTAGTAGTAATAAAGGGTATCGAATCTTCAGTAGACACTGCGGAAATAAAAGAAGCATTAAAAGACGCTGGCTTCGAGGCCAAAAGCGTATTCAATATAAAAAACAAAGAAAAAACTCCACAACCACTTTTCAAAGTCGAACTCGAGCACGACACAACTAAACTGAGGAAAAATGAAACTCATCCCATATATAGCCTCAGATACTTGCTACATAGAAAAATAACTGTCGAAGAGCCGCATAAACGCAAAGGCCCTGTACAATGCTCAAACTGCCAGGAATATGGCCACACGAAAGCCTATTGCACTCTGCGCGCTGTTTGCGCTGCTTGTGGCGATCCGCACCCGTCAGCCTCTTGCGACTTATTCAAATCGAACCCGCAAGCTAGAAAATGCAGTAACTGTGGTGGTAATCACACCGCGAACTATAGAGGATGCCCAGTTTACACGGAATTGAAAAATAAATCTTACCAGCGGCAAAAAACTACTCCCTTGCAACTACCAACCACAGCACAAAATTTTCCAAACCTTCATACTACAGACCAAGCTGCAAAATCAGCTCCAATGCTATCATATGCTGATGCTGTCAAGTCTCTACCATCCGTTAGTCCTCAAGGGGTCAACACACCATCAAACTTGGAAGCAATGATTTCCAATTTGGCTCAGTGCATGACCCAGTTCATGTCGTCAATGCACGGTATGCTGCAAGAACTAATAAAGTCGCAAAACCAATTAATGCAAGTTCTTATTTCACAAAAATGAACAGCATTAGAATATGTCAGTGGAATGCGAACGGCATCAGCAACCACAAACTTGAAGTTCAACACTTCTTAGAAAACAAAGACATCGACATAATGCTTATATCTGAGACGCATTTAACGAATAAAAACAACTTCAAAATTCCTCGTTATACTTTCTACAGTACAAACCACCCAGACGGGAAAGCACACGGAGGTACAGGTGTATTAATTAGAAATCGCCTTAAGCATTACGCATTAGAAGAATATTGTAAAAATTATCTGCAAGCAACATCTATCTCGTTACAATGCTGGCAGGAGAGTATTACTCTAAGCGCAGTATACTGCCCACCTAGATTTTCCATATCTGATAGCCAGTTCACAGAATTCTTTAATACACTTGGCAAAAAGTTTATAGCTGCAGGTGATTACAACGCGAAGCACATGCACTGGGGTTCACGACTGACAAATCCTAAAGGAAGGCAACTGTTCTCGACACTAATGAGTCGGTGCTTAAATCTTGACTTCATATCATCCGGGCAGCCGACATACTGGCCCACTGATTCAAGAAAAAAACCAGACCTCATCGACTTTGCCATTTCCAAAAGCATCGACCGTCTCGCAGCATCTGCGGAGTCATGCTATGATTTGTCATCTGACCACTCTCCAGTCATAATTACTTTGCACGAAAAGCCAAAAATCACACAAAGCAGAAATATTCTAACATCCAACAAAACCGACTGGCTCAGATATCGAAAGTATATAGGCAGCCACCTAAATACTGCACCCTCCCTGAAGCATACTAGCGACATAGACCAATCGTTGCAAGATCTCAATGACGTTCTTATTTCTGCAGCAGTACATGCAACTCCACCTGCCATGTCGCTCCCGAAACGAGTGACAAAGAAAACTCCTAGTGAAATAGAAGTACTAGTCAAAGAAAAAAGAAGGTTACGAAGAGAATGGCAAAAAAACCGCTCGCCGACTGCAAAACAAAAGCTTTCACTGGCCACTGCTCGACTCAAGGAAGCACTGAATCTCGAGCTAGAAAAAAACTTGGAAATCTACACGCAGAGATTAACTCCAACAGAGGCAACAAATTACTCCCTTTGGAGGACAAATAAAAACATTAAAGCCCCTAAAGAGTGCGACGTACCCTTGCGCATTGAAAACGGCAGGTGGGCAAGGAGTGAAGATGAGAAAGCTAAAGCGTTTGCTGGACATTTACAAACTGTCTTCAAACCGAATCAGCCAACTAACAACTATGTAATTCCCACAAGTAAAAACCCAATGTCGACGAATATTTCGGCATTCAAAGAAAAAGACATATCGCTTGCCATAAAAAACCTTAATCCTAAAAAGGCACCAGGTTATGACTTAATTACCGCAAAAATGCTAAAAGAGTTACCTCTAACCGCCGTCAGAATAATACTGTATATATTTAATGCTATACTCAGAACAGGATATTTTCCCAAATGCTGGAAGATATCTCAAATTATAATGTTACCGAAACCGGGTAAAGACCCAACCAGTCCATCATCATATAGGCCCATAAGCCTGCTTCCAACGATGTCAAAGCTATTTGAAAAGAACTTGCTTGAAAAAATACAGCCGCACATACAACAAGGGGGCATCATCCCAGACCACCAATTCGGATTCCGCAAAAATCACGGAACCATTGAACAAGTGCATCGAATAACTAACGAAATAAGAAAAGCCTTCGAGGAAAAGAAGTACTGCTCGGCTATATTTCTAGACATAGCCCAAGCCTTCGACAAGGTTTGGCACTCAGGCTTGTTGTATAAAATAAAGCAGTCGCTTCCTGGCAACACCCATACACTGTTGGAATCGTACCTCAGCGACCGTAAATTCAGAGTAAAAGTCAAAGAGTTCCTAACTGATGACTTCGAAATCCTTGCTGGCGTTCCCCAAGGTAGCGTACTTGGCCCGCTCTTATACTTAATTTTTACAGCGGACCTGCCAACAACGACCAATTTGACAACGTCAACATTCGCTGATGATACCGCGATTCTCTATTCACATCACAACCCAAAAACAGCTACGCGTGTTTTAAGCGAACACCTAGAAAAGGTTGAAACTTGGCTATCTAACTGGAGAGTAAGGGTAAACGAAAATAAGTGCGCTCACGTTACTTTTACTCTACGGAAAGAAACTTGCCCTCCTCTAACACTAAATAAGATAACTATTCCCCAGACAAACGAGGTGACCTATTTGGGTATCCACCTTGATCGAAGGCTGACTTGGCGAAAACACATAGAGGCAAAAAGGACTCAAATTAAATTAAAAGCACAAAAAATAAACTGGCTGCTCAACAAAAAGTCAAGACTTCGACTTCCACATAAGGTGCTTCTGTATAAGGCAACCATTAAACCAATTTGGGCATATGGAGCACAGCTATGGGGCAAAGCAAGCGCATCCAATGTTGAAATCATCCAGCGATCACAATCCAAAATTTTACGTACTATCACCGGTGCTCCATGGTTCGTGCGTAACGACGACATCCACAGAGACCTCAGCATCCCACTGGTAAAAAGTGAACTATCTGGGTTATGCCTTAAATACAACGACCGACTGTCACGACATCCCAACGAACTGGCAAAAAATCTGCTATGCTCTGCAAACTACTCTCGATTAAAAAGGCGAGACTTACATTCCATTTGAACTGAATCCTTTTATACTACTTCTTTAAATATTGCTTTATTGTAATCTATTAATTCCCACAATGGTGAGAATTACAAATTTGTATTAGTTTTAAGATTTATCCTACTTATTGTTAGTTCATATAAATGAAGATTCAATAAATAATTAAGCTGAAAAAAAAAAAAAAAAAAAAAAAAATTTGAAAGCTAGCTTGAACAGAGCTTGTTAAGTGAGCAGCAGTTGTATGTAGCTGTTTTGTAAAAGTTCTTTCGCAAAAGAAAAGCAACTTTTTTCGAAAATCTCTCTTTAATAAAATTCAAACATATTGACTGATGATTTTTTCTTCATAATTTCTTATATATGTACGATGTATATTTTAAGCCATTTGAATTTGCTAAGCCAGAATTCCAAGAATGAGGGTTCCAGGCCAAAAAAACTGAGCTGACTACAATTAATTCAATTTGAAAGTCACTTCATTTGACTTGAATAGAATAAATTCAACTCAGCTCGTAAGCTTAATATAATCATTGAGAAATCCAATACAGTTTGTATGCTAAAATCGCTGATTCTTCATGATGATAAATTTGTGCGGCATGGCCTCCATGCCGAGCTCATCGGATTTTCATATATTTTTAGATTTTATGTGTTTTTGAAACTTTGCTTTAAATGCACTTCTAGAGGCATTCTAAGGGTCGGCTTAGAGAGATGAGTGCTATGTACATATTTTCCTAAAATTCGTTTTATGTTAAATTTTTACAAAATATGTAACAGCATCATGATATAATTTCTTAGGCTTTCTTGTTAAATGATGCTGTTTGTTTTGAAAAAAAAGTACAATTTAATTAAAAGGTTAAATAAAAAGTTGCTTTTCTAAGTTTTATTTTTATAACAACCCAACGAAAAGAACAAATATGATGTCTAATGAGTATATTTGAATGTCTAAAGATTTCAAAAACTTGAGCTTCTTGCATAAATAAACATATTTGCAACATGCTTCCATCTTCCTGCCATCCTGCAGGCATCTAATCTACTCTACTATGTAACAACAAGAACAACAACAAATTGTTGGCAATGAACAAGCAACAACTGTTGTGCTGTTGCTCTCCTGCTCGCTTGCTCCGCTTGCATTCAGCTAATATCCTTGTTAATGTTATTA
Source organism: Neria commutata (assembly GCA_963457695.1). NCBI lineage: Eukaryota > Metazoa > Arthropoda > Insecta > Diptera > Micropezidae > Neria > Neria commutata. The sequence goes on from OY735246.1 coordinate 54,988,027, forward strand.
AATATTATTTATGGATTTGTTTAATTTGTATTTAGTGGTTGTGTTGGAGCATAAAGCGCACACATGAGCGTGCCACAACATGATGCCACCGCACAGCTTCCAGCTTCACGCAACAGCCATTTGCCTATTTGCCTGCAGCCTCGCTGTCTTCTTCTTCTTCAAGACAACTTCCTTGCAGTTGCAATGCGGCTCGATAGTTCCATTCCTGTGCTCAACTCGTCCCCACAAGCCAAACAGCCGCCAGCCCTTCCTTCAGCAGTCTGCCCACTTTTAGTTTGGTCTGCAGGTGTGTGGCGTTGTTTGTGCCGCCACGTAAGCTGCGCACAGGCACAGCTGAGCCAAATGTCCGCCCGACTGTGGTGCGTGCCTTTCTGCCAGCCTCCGCTGCCGGCCCTGCTGCTGCTCTGCCTCTGCCTCGTGTGTTTATTGCTGCCAGTGTGAGTGTCGAGTTGGTCCTTGCGGGGCAATTACATGGTTTTGCGTAATGAATTTATCTACTCATCAGCACCCAAATCTACTCCTTTATGCGTACGTATGGCACATGCGCTTACTCATCCCCCTCTCTCTCTCTTTCAGCAGCTTGCTCACTCCCTCGCCCGCCTTTCCAGCTTGACTCGACGCTCGTGTGTAATCGCAGTAAATTTTATGTAGATTTCCTAATACGAATTATGTTCATTTGCTCTGACTGTATTGTGGGTTTATTGTTGTTGTTGTTGTCCTCGTTGTTGTTGTTGTTATGCTGTCTTCCATACGAATTGTTGGCGTTTATGAAAAACTAAATTCGCACATGTTGCAAGAAGTTGCCAGTTGCGAGTAGTTGTCTTGCAGGACTACAAGCGGCAACATTTGCTCCACATATAACAACAACAACAGCAACAATAAAACATTTCTTTGATTGGAACAGAACAATTTTATTAGACTTGTAATCGTGATTTGTTGGCGCTTGTTTGGTAAAACTGATAAATTTATAGATTTAGTTTTTCGTATAATTAATCGAATTATGAATGCGTCTCATGCCATGCTTCTCATGTCCTTATGGCATGGAATGCTGTGTTGTTTGCCTTACAAATTATAAGCACAGTAGAAAGCATTCCCAAAGTAGCAACATCACTCCAACTGCAAGCACTTGCAATTCAACATGCTGAAATCTTCGCTATAGTTACTACTACATCCGATGCAGCTAGGTCCCGTGGCAAGCTTTACGCAAGCAAAAAGATCTGATAGTTCAATTTTTTTTAAACTATCAAAGCATACTTTAAATTTTGCCTGAAATGTCAAATTTTCTTTTTTGAAAATATTTTTATTATTTTATCTGAAAAGATGCAGATATTTGTAAAATAATTTTTTTCCTAGACTTTTGCTTTTTCCTAACAAAGCTATTTAAATCCTATTTCAAAGCTGACAATTGACAGACAGAATACGACTAGAAAATTAATTTGTAGGTCCCATTAACTTGTTTAATAATCATTAGTTCACTTTAAATACGCACAGTAGCAAATATTTGGCCTGAATTATATTTTGAACGAAAAGTAAATTTCAAAAACTAGTCCAACTCGTGATTGATTTGCTTTGCTTGATAGGAGCAGATTTTTAACAGATTTTCAAAACTTAGATTAGTCATAAAATTTGTAAAATTCTTTTTCATTTGTTATTAAAACGGCGTTTTTCTTCATATGACATTTTTCGAGACAAATTTTTCAACATTTTGCGGCTCAAATCAATAGCATAGAATGGATTTATATTTTGATCTTTCGCTCAATTTACGCTCGTCAGTATAATAAAAAGTGGCGGCTTTTACGTTAATAACTTTTATAATTGTAGCTTTTGGTTTCTTCACTTGTGCTGCTGCTGCAATAAAATGAATCTTTTTGAAGCTGGCGCTTGTTGACAAGGCGGCAACGATTGCCGCACATCGAGCAGCAACAACATTTGTTTACACTCGAGTTAATTGCCTAAAAAGCGGCACGGGCAACTGATGTGAGCGATCCTGTTGGGGGGGGCGTTGTTGCAGCGAGCGGCTGTTATCAGCTGTTGACACATGCCGTCGCTAAATGTCGCAAACATTGCCTACGCCGGTGGCGGCTGCCGCTGCTGTTGTCCGCTCTCAATGCGCGGCATGCCGGGAATGTGGTGCAACTGCGAAGCTGCGCATTAATTAATTAAGATTCTGAGAGCAGCCAGCGAGCGTCTGCCTTTGAGTGTGCCGCGGCGATCTTTGGCTGGCAGCTGCCGCCGCTGCCGCTGCTGTATCTGCATCTGCTGTTGGCTTTGCGTTCATTACGAAACCTGTTGATTTTTGTTGCTGGCACGTACTAACGGCAGCTCGCGCCTGCTGCTGCTACTACAACGCTTTCAGCGCATGCCATATCAGTGTGTTTGTGTGTGTGTGTATAGGCATGGCGGGTGGCGGGTTTCTGCTGCTGTTTGCATATTCACGTTCTAGCTGCCGATCTAGTTTCTGTCTTTTATCTTTTTCTTACTTCGCATACATTCTCTCAGATATTTGTTTGCCTCGGCATAATTTGAATAACTTCTTTGAAGCGGCAATTTTAACAGAGTATTTAGTTGAGATGAAAGTGGCCGCCAGTTATTAAGGCGGCGTTGCAGAGGCAAGCAAATGTTGCCCCAGCATCCACACTCGCATCCACTTGAAAGACAGTTTATCGCTTAGGACCATTTTCTCAATGTCTGGTTAAGTGATAAGCCGCACTTTTAACAGCGGTTTATAAAGTTTTCGGCTGCACAATATTTGGTCAAAGTTGCTCTGTCGGTAACCGGCTTGCTTGATAGCTTAAAAAAATGTCAAGCATCGCATCAATTTCTTGATTTGGCAAACAAATATTACAAATTAGTTGAAAAATCTGAGAAATTTCAAGCACACATAAATCTTATTTTTAAATTTATAAGAATTATAGACTTTTTTGAAATTTTTTTTTCAAACAACAATCGAATAATGAGCAACCATAGATGTAGATGATATTATTTTTCTTCCAATTGCAGAAAGTTGAAATTCGGCTTGCTATTACCACTCTTATTCCTAACTTTTCAAATAAAATTTTTGCAACAAAATTCTACAGGCAAACGCTGAGAATGAAAAAAATATATTTTGAATCGCTAGACCAGAGCGAATGCGCAAATAAATGTGATAAATGCGTGAAACATCTGCTCAAGCGACTTTGTTTGATGTGAAAAATTTTCTTGCTCATTAATCTTCAATCGAGCACAAAAGAAATGGCTACAGCAAAATCAACAAACGTCAATTTCCGAGTGAAATGTCAAATGCGAAAATTGTGCACTTTAATTGTCGACGCCGGCACAAAGAACCAAGGACCAAGGACGAGCAGCGCACAATTAAATTTTGCCAGAATATGCGCAGAAAGTGTGAGCCGCCGCCTGGCCATTGAGTGACAGCTTTCGTCAATAAATTAACGGGCGCCGCTGTCAGAATCGGGATCAGTTGCAGCGTGTGCAAGCGAAACGCATCATTTACTTTCGAAAGAACACACAAGGGAAGGGAAGGATATAACAAAGCCGCTGGCAGGCTGCGCACGCGTGCTAAAATTTTATTGTTTTCGTTTGAGTTATCGCTGAAAGACTTGACAAATGGTCACAACTGTCAGCTGTCAGACGATGCGGCTGTTCCAGCTGAGGTATGTAGAACTTATCATTAAGGTAGCAAAAGTGCATTAAATATTCATGACAAAAATTGCTTTTATAATCTTTTCATTAATGTAAACGGTCTAGAATGCTACTTAGCTCTATATATAATAACTTTTTTTCATAAGAAAAAGTATTAATTGTTATAAAATATATAAGAATGTGATTTTTAAGACTCTTTCAGTGTGACTTGTTGACATAACAATTTCCAAGCATAGAAACTATTTGAAATAGAAGCTCATAAAAGTATAGAGGTAATTCCAGCAGCTACTTACACAAGCATATGATGATGCTAATTGAGAAACATTTGGAAACGTGCCTGAGGTTTAAATGTGGAAATGTGGAGTATTATGCTAGATTACCTTATAAGCCACTTTAAATGCAACTATGTAATATTGTTAAATCACAAAAAAAAAATGGCGTTGCGATTGGAACTGAATTTCTTTCACAGGGACTCAATTTCGTTCCATACTTGCAAGCCTTGGAGCACTCTTCCAGACTAGCGTGATGATCTATACAACACCATTAATATACCATCTCATTCCGTAGTTGTACCAGTTTCTCTAGGATTTTTGAAACATCCCGAAACTGTGACAGATCATTACTTTGACCACTCCTAAACAGAACTCTAACTGGCATCGCTAAGAACCCAACATTGTCTATGCGTGGCCTTTTTAGGCAGCCAGCTCAACCTAACATATTCTTTCCTAAGATATTGCTTGCCTTTTCTTTGCCAAACTTTGGGCACTCGAGAAACTCACTGAATTCTTAGTGGATGTAGTTAAATCATAAAACTGATTTAAAAGCAAATAAAATTTATTTATATTATATAATTTAATAAAATTTTCTTTAAACTATTTCACTATTGCATTATAATTAATGTAAATAGTTCCCAAATGTTGAAGAGTTGATCTAAAATTTGCCTAGCCTCTTCTTCTTCGCATAAGACGATGCCAGTAAAGTTCATTTACGCGCACTCGCTTGAATCGCATGTACCTACGAGCAAAGAGAGCAGGACCAGAGTTGCTGTTTCACGCTTAATGGCTATCGATTGCAATAAATCTGCACAACAGCAGCAGCAACAGCAACAGGCAGCAGCAGTAAACGGCCGAACGCGCCGGGAACACTCCTCAAAAGCAAATGCACAAAATAGGCGCAGCCAGAAGAAAAGCTGGCACAAGTGCTCCAGACGCTTACAGGCAATGAATTGCATTTGGACTGCATCCTTAATGATGATCGTGCACAGCGAATAACATTTAATTTGTGTATCGCCAACGAAATATCTTTGCTGCACTGTCTCAGGCACATTTCTGTGTGATCTCATCTGGAATTCCTACCTCTGCTTTGCTTTGCGCCTACTTGAACTGCCATTACGCCTCTGACTATGCGACTGCTTCTCCATTTCTACGTTTCAGCACTCTGGCGCTCCTAAGCCAGGGTCAAGTCTGTGCTGAAATCTTGAAATCTATTAACGATCGGCGATCGATCGTACGCTGTGGGGCGAGAGACAAAACGCTTCGCATGTAATTTACGATTTACACGTCGCATTTGGTGACCCCGCGCTGGCTTACACGCTGCGCTGCAGTAGTAGTGTGCGCAGTGCGAGATCAGCTACGATCGCTTTTGCATCGGATCGCCAATAAGTCGTGAATTTGATCGTCTGCCTGCTTTCACAGATTTATTTCCAGTGGCAGTCAGCAGAGTTGGCTTGTTATTTGATTGCGATAAGCTGCACACGAGCACATGAAGACATTCTCGCTGTAGCATTCCAAGCAACGAAATATAATTCCTTGTCCACTCAAGTTCAAGTACCAATAAGCAGAGCGAGCATGCAAGGACTTACCAAGGTGTCAACTGCGTGTCACATAGAAGCTAAAACTGGTATAAATTTGAGCTTGCATATTTTAATACTCGTATTCATATACTCCAACTCAATACACCTATACATTAAAACACATCTTAAGAGCTTCTCATATATGATTCGAATCATGTTAGTTGATGTGAGGTCTCTCTGATTTCTTATAAATAAAATGCTCTTGTATTGCTCAGAGTTGCATATGCAGAATCAAATACCAATATTTGTTTGCACTCATGAAGTATCAAATTTGAAAAATGAATCATACGAAAAATGTTTGCAATATAAATGTGAAGTATGATATTTGAAAAAATATTCCATCAAAAATCATTCGAAACATTTTTGCAATAAAAATTTTAATGTCTGCAAAATTTTATGATTCCCATTGATTTTCTAAAAACTAAAACCGCTTTTAACGATTTTCTAAATTTCTTTTTATGATTTGTGGGTGGCTTTTCTACTTTGTTATTAAGGCCATTTGGAACGAACAGCTTTTCCCTTAAAATTCATGCAATCATTTTGTAATTTGGTGCATTAATTTTAAATCTTTTTTTGATAGAAATAATAAAATTTGGTCTTAATTTTTTAATTGTTCAAAACAGCCCGTTACCGGGTTACGACCTGACGTAGAGCATGTCTCTTTTTCCAAATATTGCATGTATCATATATTTATATATATAGTCGATGACAGTGACATTGCCAGCAGTGGCTGCAAGGAGCGCTCATATTTTCGCGGCTTTAATCCTTTTTGGCCGTCAATTGCAATTGCAAGTAAATATTTGTAAGCCCATCAGTTTTCAGTTTTTGCCTGAGCATGGGCACGAAATGTGGCCAATAAATGAATGTGGCTCAGCGCGCCATAACTCAAATTGCATTTTAATCCTGCGCTGCATTGTTGTTGTGATTGATAATATTTGAAGCCTTCAGCTGAGCTGCATTTTTCACTTTGTGCTCGAACTGCGGCGGCGGCGGCGGCGGCCTGTGAGCGCACTTCAGCTCAATGCACAAACACAATGACAATGGCAGACACATGCAAACGCATGTGTGTTGGTAATGCTGCGTGTATGCGTGTGTGTGGGTGAACAAAGCCTATCGTGGCGAATGCACTCGCGCAAACGTGAAGGCGGCAAGATTTACGGCGTGAAATGCGCTGCGCGAAAAAAATGAATGGCAGCGGGTAGCAAAAACGGCCAAAAGCAACAGTAAATCTATTATCGCGCCACGCTGAAATGTACACAGAGGCGCATTCACACAACAAGGACATGCGTCAGCATACACCCAGCAGCACACATGCACACACACCTTGACGTTTCTTCTTCTAGGAAGTGCAAGCGAATGCATTGTGCAGCGGACTGCGGGGTGGGTGGCGCTTTTCTGCATATTTATGACGAAACAACAGTAAATGCATACTCACACACACACGCACAAGCCGATGCGCACACATTCATTACAATTGGACACTTTTTGACAGTGGACAGAACCAAAAAAAAACGCAATGCAAATGAAAGTGCTGTAAATAGCTGCTACTCATTCTTCATTCTTATTTGTAACTAGTTACGAGTACAGTTACAGTACAGTTCAGAGTACAATTACCTAAAGATAAGTTTAAGCTACCCAGCAAACAAAAAAGTAACGTTTTATCAATATAAAGTGTGCTATTTTTATTAGTTTTGATTTTTTTTCGACAACAGCGAAATTAATTAAATTTTTTCTGGCTTGGTTGTTGAGTAGAATCCCTTTGGACGAACCAACACAACCAAACCCACTCAAGCCGATTTGTCCAACACATCTCTGGCATATGAGACGAGCACAACAACTATGCACTGTCAAAAGAAAATAGGTTAGGTTGAGCTGGCTGCCTAAAAAGGCCAGACCTATTGGATCCTTAACGATGCCAGTTAGAATTCCGTGTAGCAGTGATCAAAGTAAGGATCTGTCAGAATTCGGGTGTATTTGACAAATTTCCAAAGAAGCTTGATGCATAGTTTAGAAATCTGTTCGAATTCTGAAAAGAAAGGCGCTTCTAAACTAGAAGATATATCCAAAAAATTCTACAAGCCGTCTTTCAAGCAGAAAACAAATTCTGTTGCAAAGTAACCAAAGGGGCAGACGGCTTTTAAGTAAAGCGCAAGTACATGCTGAAGAAACGGTATACCTATTCGCTTCCAGCCAATTCGGCAGCTGTTGCCATAAAAGACACAGTACAGTTTCTTCTAAGAAAATTGTTCGTGTCGTTGAGAATGAGAGCATCATATCATTGCTACAAGATGAAAGTGAGATAAAAGTACGTATGATGATTTGAACTTTTCGAATTCATGCCCACTTTTAACATGGATCCTTAATTGCTTCGATTTTGCTTAAATCTTTGTGAAAGTTTACAAGCTTGTCTACGCATAAAAATCGATCCCAAAAAAAAAATCTATCGAAGATGCAACTAAACGAGCTAGCATAATATGCTAATTATTTCCTATGCAAAATTTTGCAGCTCAGTTCATGAAGGCAGTTTACGATGTCTACGAGGCATACGAGGCTTACGAACTTTTATAAAAAAAATGTTTGCTTAAATTTTCTTTGAACTAAAAATACTTTTAATTGTTTGCTTAAGAGCTTCGATGCGTAACAGGTTACTTGTATCTTAGCAACATTACAACACTAGCGATTGCATGCTTTCACGTGAGCAATGAAGTGACTGGGGGGTTGGTTGGGGGGTAGCACTCATATAATCCAGCGGCCAGAGCTTGAAGTGAAATTATGATGCATTTTTATGGATTTTCGATGTTTCGCATGCAGGCGCATTTGCTACTTTTTTTCGCTTGGCCGCTGACAAAGCGCGCTTTTGGCCGTTTTTTCAACAGCGACAGCAGCGGCAGGCATCAACGGCATTTGCAGTGCGTTGGAGCGCTGTTATGGTGGAGCAGTGGAACTGTGGCATGTTGCATTGGTGTCGATGCGTTGTTGTCGCGTTTTTTGGCAATGCGCATTGCATGCAATTTATAACGAAAAGCGGACATCCGGTGTGGAATTTTTCGATGGCTCCAACTGATTTATGCATTTTGATGGATGAGCCTGTGGACGGACGAACGCAGCAGCGTATATGACAATGCATGGCGTGCGCGTTTTTGCTGTAAGAAGGCAAGTGCGAAGGGGAGGCGGGGGGGGGGTTGGAGACATGCACACAGCAAATGCAGCGCAAATTAAAAGCTGCAAAAACAACAGCGAACGCGCGCGACAAAAAACGCGCCTGCAACGACACTGCAAAAAACGCGTGTAAATGCCGCCAGCGAAATTTATGCATTTTCATTGATATGCAAAGCACTGAGCGAGCCAGCCAGCGCACAAGCCAGAAAGAAACGATGAAGAACTTGTGCACATCCGCTTCCGCTTTGGCTGTCGCTGAGGGCCAGTTGCATGTGGACCAAGTGTGAGTGGGCTGCAGGTCGACATGTTGGCGTATTGTCGAATTGCATAATATGCACTTTTTCAGTAAAAACAACAACAACAATAACAACAACAACAAAAGCAACAAAAACAACACTACGCAGCGACAATTTAAAACATGCGACAGATCGATTTATTGCCTGACAATTGAACAACAGCAGCAACACCAGCAGCTACAGCTCGACCAACAACAACAAAAAATATTGCCACTGCAACTGCTACCGCTGCTGCTGCTGAACGCATAAGTTATGTTGCACAGCCTGCCACCAAAGTGCCATCATGCCGCTCGTCGCCCGCTCGTGCGTCTGTCTGTCTGCCTGCCTGTCTGTCTGTCTGTCTGTCTGTCTGTCTGGCTGTCTGTCCGCATGTCGCCCAGAATTCCATCAGACTGCACTCGGCTGCCGGCTGCCTTGCCCCCGCCAAATGGCGGCCATTGGGCTGTCGCTGCAATTTCAATAATATCGCCGCCGCGCATCGCTGGCAAAATAATGTTTTTAATATATTGACAGCATGAAAAATGTGCAAACAATAATCATAAATTTTTATTAACAACGCAAATAGTACGCGTAGAAGAAACTGCAGAAGGAAGGAAGGAAGGAGGTGAGTGCCCAAACACATCAGCATCGGAGTGGCAGCGGAGTGGATTGCTGCTGTTGCTGCAATTTTGGCAATTGATGTGCACTTTTTTAGCAAATGCATTTGAATGCCCTGACGAATATAGTCAGGTGGGGAGGGGTAGGGAAATAAACAAGCGCAACTACAAAAGCTTCTAGCAAATGGAGCGCATCAATTCAATTCAAATTATTGATCTCAAGCAATAGGAATAGAAGGTCGAAAAGATTTTTATATATTGAGTGAAGGCCAGATAATTGGTATAGAAATTCGAAAAAGCTCTCGTAAGCTGCTTATATTTTTGACATTAGTAATGCAAAGAAAATCCCAAAATTTTTGTATTTTTAAGCCTGGGTTAATTTTCAGCAAAATTGTAACCTTCTGGTATCAAATACATTCAATTTGAGCAAGAAGAGCAACTCTCTAAAAGTAGCCGGAAATCAAATTTTGACACTCCCAAAATTTCTCAAGCATTGTTTTGGCATTTTCTTTATGGAGTTTATGTTTTCTTAAGAGGAAGAAAATTTAAAGAAATTTCCCAAAAATATTTATGCAAAATAAAGTAAGTGGAAATATCTTTATAGTTGATAGACTTGATAACACCGACGGCTACGGTCTGTCCCATATCTTGCACATCGAATCGACCAAGTGGGTAAAATTCCTGAGCTTGTCGGGCACCAAGTTGACAATAGACTTGATGAATTTGGGGTTTTTTCAGTAGTCTTGCCGGAACGACGGTCCATCTACTCTTTGCTCTTAGCGAACATGATAACATGATTGCATGTGGACACTGAGGGTACATTTTATTTTGAATATGACTGATAATGATTCACATATGTTTAAAGATGACTTTGTCGATTCGTCGAAGAGAATCCTTCAAAGTATACATATACAATAAGACAAACCTTCTAGAGTTGAGAATTCGTTAAGATTTAAACTAGTTTCCATGTCAATGGAAGTGCCAACCGCCAGCTGCTTCAGCAGTAGCTCGCTACAGCGATCAGATTAGAACGCGCTCATCCACATGTTCTGCTTGGCTATTTACAGCACACTATGCAAAGAAATTCATACAGCCCTTCTGGAGGCAAAAGCGGTTCGTTATACCCTTCAGGGTTGCATCTGTTCCGGCACATGAACCAGTCGCCAATTTGCTGTGCTGCCATGTACGAGTACTTGCTACCATTTGCTACGAGACAAAAGTAAAATGCGCAAATAAATAATAATAATTTTAATTATTTTCTGTTGTAGTAACATTTGCACATATTGGGAAAATGTGTTTGTGCTAATTGCAGCAGGAGTGAGGCGGAGTGAGACAGGACGAGTCATGTTCGTAAGCCTTGTCTGGAAGCGGCAACAGATTTTTCTAATGTCTCCATTGGATACTTTGTGCGAGGCAATTAAATGTGTAATGACAAGATAACTGCTTGGCAAAATAAACGTGCCACAGGATTGTGCACCACCCCCCCTTAAAAGCTGCCTCTCCGACGAGTGACGCACGAAGTGACTGCCTGGCAAACAGGGATAATTGTCATAAATTCAACTCAAAACACATTCGAATGAATTATGTCGTATGATTATTAGAGAATGGATATGTGTGTGTGTGTGTGTGCAAAAGGATCAAGCAAGGCTTCTAATGCGCTATTATTAACATTTGTTCAAGAACAACAACAACAACAGCAGCAGCTAATGCAACAAACAGAACAATTAAAAGCGCAAGGCGCACATCAGCAGCATCGCAAGTGTTAGACGAAGGCATAAAAGCACGCATACTAACACACACACATACAGCATGCAGGACTCTTGCACACAAAGACAGCAAAAGCACATGTGCAGAGTATTTCAGCGCTTTGCCATTCGCCGTAATGGGCGATAAATTATGAGCACAACAAAGAAACAGGATTTTTTATTGCTCGCACACACACACACACAATGCCGTCGTAAAATGCTTGCGCTGACGCACTTCATGCGATTGCATTGCAGCGCTGGCATATCAACGCTCATCAACAGTAGCCGAGCATGAAGAAGTGTGACTATGGAAGTGGTCGCTGCTGACGAAGTGCAGCAATCATCAAAGCAGACGGCAGTAGCATCAAAATTCACACGCAGGGTGAGTTTTCTGCGCTTACGTAGTTACGCATATCATACTCACACACACACACACACAAACACAAACAAAGGCACATATCAGTCATAAACTATGCGCATGTTTGCAATTGTGATTTATTGTAAATTGAAAGAAATAAAATGTGCTGCCACTGTGCCAACACAGCCACAGAGCGGGAAAGAGCGGAAAAGAGCTGCAGAGTGGAAGAGTGCGAGAAATATTGCTGCGACACATGAAATACTTCAAGGATAACGTGTCCTTTTTAATTGAAAATAAATCTTGTCAATATTTGCCGCCGCACAAACCCAGACATGCTCTCGTAGCTCGGCGCGTCCTTTTCCGACTGTGCATTGTAAATTACTTCCGCGGTTAGTACTCGTAATTTAGTTGATTGTCAGTGTGACCTTTTTTGAATGTGCTTAAAAACACACCCAAGGAAATGATTAGTATAAGTGATTGTTGTATTTTGTGCAGCTCTATACTTGCAGATTTGCAGAAGCAGCTTCAAGCACAAACTTTTGTCATACAAAAGTCCTTTATGAAACTTTAGAGATTTAAGATTAAATTGCATAGTAATATTTTTTGTGAAAATTTTTCTTGTTTTTCATATTTTTATCTATATTCCGAAATTCGCACCCTCCGTCAATTTTTTGTGTGCGCGCCCAATTTTCATGCCAATACCAATCAAAACTTTTGGCTGTATGCTCACTAAGTCAGCGCATACAAAAGGTGCTTTCAGCTCTGGTCAGCACTACCTTTTTGTCGCTGCTTCATACAAAGGACTCACATTATGCGCGCCGAGACAACATCCGAAACACTTTTTTCTATACTGCATTATAAAGCGCTCGTCTATTTATTGTTGCTGTTTTTTCTACGCATCTAAAAAAATGTAAATAAACATTAAAATATTTCGTTATAAAAATGAGCATTGTCCTTTAGAGGAGAGAGAGAGTTAAATAAAAGCAGAGCACTAACTTCCGCTGAATTTCACATGCTTTGTTGTTGTTCGTATTTATATTTTGATGTTGTTGTTGTTGTTGCTGTATTTTTGTATGTACATACTTTTATTTGTCTACATGTTTTTTTTTTGCCCTCGCCAAATTCAATGAAGCTGCGGATATTTTAACAACAATTTTCGAGCTCCCCTTCTTAGTTGTCCCTTAGCCACTTCCCTTTTGCCATTTTCATGTTAATAATTGTGTCCTTTTGCCATTTGTTTTGTATGCGTTTTTTTAATGCTGCCGCTTGTATCATTTGCCTTTAGCAAATCTTTCGTCGTATTCATTGAAATTTATTTACTTTTACTATTCCGTTGCGCTGTCGTCCTTTTTAGCCTTTTCGAGGCAGAGTGCAATGCATTTGCAACGCGTTCCTGTCATTTTCATGCTGAAGTTACAAAGGAAAATTTGTGCTTAACAGTAAATTAAATACATACAAAGGAATTTCGGCAAAAATGCGCCTTAGCATAGGCAACATTAATTTATTCTTTACATTTTATGCAGCTTGCAAAGCGCATTACACATGCTTTAGCATTTGAAAAGGCGAGCTATATACTTTGCAATACCCTGATATACCAAAAATATGCAGAAATTGAGCTTCAAATTTTGCACAAAAACTGAAATATTTTTTTAGAAATTATAATCTTTTAAAGCAATATTTTCATAGCATATGCACATTGATTGTTTCTCTACACGGTCTTAGATGAGCTATTCTAGCTGAATGTACTAGACAGACGAAGGCTACTGCTTCCAAGAGTTGACAAAATAAAGACGTGATTCCTAAGGCCTCTGTAGACTTCTAGTTGGAGTCCTGAGCGTTCACAACTTCTGTGCTAAAAACTTGAGTGTGATGGGTCTGAGCGACGACAGCATCTGTGGAAGCTGTTAGGAGGATGATGATACCGTTACCCACTTCCTGTGTTAGTTTCCAGCCTCTTCCAGTTCAAGACTACAGTTTCTGCAGTCAGACGCGGTGAGAACAGACCAAACTTTGTTGCTTGCCGCCATTCAAAATTCTTCGCTTTGCAAAAATATGCGGAAGATTTCACTAAAAAGGAATTCACTTAACAGTAAATATCTATGTGCTAGTAAAATTCACTATTCCGACAAAAATATTTATACATACTTTATCAATTTCCATAAAGTCTAATGCTTTGTATTTCAAAGAGGGGATATTTAATTATTAATTAAAGAAATTGTTGTTATAAAAATGCAAACAAAAATTGCTGGATATTGAGAATAAATAAAAAATCCGATGACATTCGAAGGCATAAACAAAAAGACTCTCAAGTTTTAAGTTAAATTTCTCAGAGATTGAAAAGAAAGTGGCATACGCGCTCCAGCAGTCTTTCAAGCCTTTTCTCGATGACAGAATACGCAGCTCCATGATTTGTTGTTGCTTGTTGTGCAAAACTGTTAATTTAAGGAATTTTAGTACATGTCAATTGCAACTTCTTGGCGAGATTGTGTGCGTCCATATGCCATGACAGCAGTCACAGCATATCACTGCGAATGCATTTCTTTGTCTGCTCTGCTCATTTGACTGTGAATTTGTTCCTTGTGGCGCAAATGATTTCATGTGAAATGGCAATTATTTTACTTTAAAAAGCAACACACTCACACACACACAGACAGTCACACGCATGCACAGACATTAAAAGCAAGTAAAGGCATATATATTTATGGCAATTGAGCGTGTTCAGTTTGGTTGCGCTAGCGGCTCGTCCTTGCTGCCTGCGCTTAAAGCCACGCTGTTACTGTCTTAGCAACCGATGCAACGCCGGACCTCAGTGCCCCCCTCTACACCCTTCAACGCCGATACGCCTCTCTTAGTCGTCGCTTCAGCATGAGTACTGCAGCCGTTCTTCGCATATAAATTCACGTCTGCTGAACACACGTCTTCATGTCAAGCGCTAGATTTATAATTTTTGCTCTCTTCGCCAGCCCTTCTTCTCAGTGGCTGGGCTGCCTCCGCTTCGCCTGGGCGTCGAACGGCGACCACAACGTTTCATATTCGTCCTTGCCATTTTATTCTGTGCTGTGCCGTTAAATTCGGCAAAATAAGCGTCAGTTTAAGCACACACACACACAAGCACACACACATAGCGAGAGAGAAAGAGAGACGCAGCGGCAGCGCATGTCCTTCCGTTCAATTTCGCACAGTGCAGTTGAGTTTGGGGCGACTGTCGAATTCTATGAATTATGATTTTTGATTGAAGTTGAGTTATTGCAATTCAATTTATTATAAATGTCTGAGCAGCACCCAGAAACCTTCAGCGGCGGCGCGTTTATGGCTGTGACTTGTTCGTTGTGCCAGAGCCTGGCGCTGTTCCTGCCACTGGCACTGGCGTCGTCTGCAAAGGACATTGAATCATGGCGCGGGCACGATATCGCCAATTTCGTGCAAATAAGTGTGTGTGTGTGTGTGTGTGTATGTGAGTGCTTGTGCCGGCTGAATTAAAAATTAATTTTGGCGTAGTAAGCAATTATTTTCGTCCCCTGCTTAAAGTAAGAGAGTTTTGATGGTTGTTTCCTTTTATTTCCGATAGCCGGTTTCGGTTGTTCTGCGCCGCTCGGAGCAACCTTAAAAGCAGAGCTATGGATTTTTATTGTTTGATAAAATTTATTAAACATATGAAGTAATTGCTTACTTTTGACTACTTTTATAGCTTTTAATTTTGTTCACAATATACCTTATTTAAAAATGTTTTGAGCCAAAAAAAAAATATCACATTTTTCACGAGTTCAATTAAAAAAAAATTACAGCTAATTAATTTCATTCGACTTTCATAAAATTTAAATTCGTTCTTCATTAAGAACACTCCTTATCAGATATATTCTTTTCATTTGCTTTACATTTTCTATTTTTGGAAATAAAGTCGAATGAAATTATATAAAAAACCTTGTATAGGTCTGACTTTATTATGCATCTTGGCTTAAGGAGCCTATCCATAATTGTTACACCTTCTTTGTTGTTCTTTTCCACACTTTTCATTGCAAATTTTCATAAAACTCATCTTAGATAATATAAGAATGTATTTTTATTCGAATACGGACTTAAATAATTGATTGAATATAAAATTTCAAAGCATTAAAGGATCCATCCTAGGCATAGACATAAGTATGTATATAGAAACTTTCAGAATTACTTTCTGTCTTCATTTCAGATTGTTCATCAGGAGAGAAAGAACCAGTTGTCCGATTTGTCAATGACAAGTTCGTATTCGAACTGCTTCTCTTTGGCATTAAAAGTATCTCATGAATTTATGTTCTCTACTTGTAGTATGAATCTGTCCACACGGAATGAATCAGCGAATTGTAACGCTTGGAAGTGAACAGCGAGTGGTCCTTCCATATATCATTCCGATCGTGAGTTACTTGCAATTAAGTGAAATATATTAGTCTCGCAGCTGATTTAATTATTTAACAATGAAGTGCGGGCTGCTCCAGGCTTTATGAGAGATGGCCATCCACTATGCACTGGCCAATGCCACATATACCTGGCCGCTATACGTTCCGCTCAGCTGGCAGGCGCAGAGTGGCGGTGGTATGCATGCAACAGCGGCACCAACAGCAGCAGCAGCAGCAACATGTAATTGCACAAACGCGCATAATTCATATCAAATGACCATTTTGAAATCCTTTTATACGAGTTCGTCCTTTTATGTTCGTTTCATATCCTGCGCCACATTTTGTATGCCCCGTAAGCCCCGTGCACCGCGCGCCTCGCACTTTACCCCAGAGCGTCCGAAAATTTTGAAATAATTCTTCGAGATAAATTACCCAAAAGCAGGTGTGTGTGTGCGTGTGTGTGTGTTTGGTTAAATTGCCATTTCTTTCGAATCGCGCCGCATAATTTTAACCCGCCAGCGGGTTGAGTGCCCAGGCTGCGGGGTGAGTCGTCGCATTATTCCCGTCCGTCCTGTCCGTCCTGTGTGTTGGCATTTAGCATCAGGAAGTGATGCTGCCGCTGCCAACTATTGTGCTAAGCTAAGTATGCGCATCCTTCGGCACGGTCCAGTCCAGTCTGGTCCGGTCTGGTCCAATCGGTGTTGCTGCACTCTTTACCGGTTTTTGTTGTTGCTGTTTGTGTTGTTGGTTTTGTTTTTGTTTTTGCTGCACTCAAGTGCGGGCTAATGAGTTGCAGCTCCACTGCCATCCTCGCCTGCTTTGTACGTGGATGTGGAATGCGCTGCTAAAACAACAAAGCGTTTGGATGTGAAGCACATGACGACCATTAATTCTCCCATGCCACGTGCGCGTTTTGGGAGTGATGGCGCAATATGCGTACACTGTAAATAATTATCATGCTATTCATTTTCATTTTTTCAATAGCAGGGGAATTTATAAAGAGCAGCATAGAAAAAATGTGTTGTCAATGTGTTTTATTGAAAACAAGCCTTATTTAAACTGATCTGCATATATATATACATATATAAATATAAATATATATATATAAATATATATATATATTCCATCTTTCTCAGATTTTTCTTTTACTATTTGCTCGAGTCTGATAATCCATGCTTGAATCGTATAATCATTTCTTGCTGTTCAGCGTTATTGTAAGATATCAGGTAGTGTAAAAAACTTTCCAGTAAGAGGCTTTAGTAATCTGTATCTCGCGTTATATGTGCTTTATATGTGTTATATGGTGCAATCCGGTTAAGCAAAATGGTGCTAAAAAGATAAGATTCGTCCTAAAAAATCTTCTGAGAAAGTTTTGTGATTTTTGGACACCAGCAAAGAGAAAATACGCAGTATTTTAAAATTTTTTTTATGAAAGCGAACTTTGGTTTCGTCTATTTAGTTATGTTAATTTAGATGTCAAAAATGCACAACACTCTGGAAGGCCAATTGTCAAAAATGTCAATAAATCATGAAAAACGTCCGACGGTCAATTGCCCAGGAGCACCAAAATCGGATCATTCTAAGTATGCTAAATAAAGCCTTCAATTTCTTGCAAATATGCATACTGGATTTCCTTTTACTACACCAAATATTTGAGGCTTAAGATATAAAAAAAGTTAAGCTATAAGCTCTTTTTGCTGTTTATTTTATCAAAGCTGTACTTTCCGTGTAAGGTATATACAGAGAGTGCAAAAAAATCATAATTTGACCCCGAAACTAAAATTCCAAATGAAGAAGAGCGTACATGTACTACTTACGATTTTGCACTGCTGCAGCCCAGCAGTTGCTCTTCTGCAGGACTCACCAACAGCGACAGATTTACGGCGCATTGCTACGGGAAAGTGCACGGGACATGCCACAGCCCCGCAGCAGGCCAGAGCTGGCGAACGAAGAGCCGTAAGAGCGAACGAGTGAGCGAGAGCGCGAATGAGTGAGCGTGACAAGGAGGCGCCAGCAGGCACCACCTATTCGCCGTCGACGTACACAAAATGCGTCACTGTGTGCATTATTTTAATGTCACTGATAAATCATTTTTATGTCGGTGCTAAATCAAAAGATGAACGAGCGGATGCGAATGCGGATGCCGCTCCGAAATGAGGAGCGTGCGCGCAAGCAGGCTGCACTTGGCTCGGCCGGGCCGGGCCGCTGCATCGTGTCAAGTGGTGTGTACACTGCACACCTCGACGCAACGTTTTGGGGCTGCATTTTTTAGGTGTTTCGCGCACCCGCCCGCCGCCTGGCACTTACGTCTTTGGCGCGAGCGCGTTAAAAGCGCCCTGAACAATGGCCGGCAGCCGCGCAAATGGTCCGACAGCCATTATCCATCGAAATGAGTGCGTGCGGGCAGCAGCTTTCTCAATGCCATTTACTCACTGGCATTCTTATTTATTAATATTTAACAAGAGCGTGGGGGTGAAATGTTCGCTAAGTGCTTTGTCATTTACAGCAATATGCCAACCGATCATGAGCTCTGCGAGCATATAGACAGATACTACATTAAATGCTGGATTAGGCCGAGCTTTCGGCATTCTGTCGCTAAGAAATGGCAGCTCTGCAAAAATATGCTTTGCCATGAAAATAATTCATCTCAATACCGTTCGAATATGGCAAGAGCGGAAATATGCAGGTCCCATTAGCCTGTGCTAAAAGAGAACCAGCACAAACGAGTTAATGCAAGAAAGCAAGGTCCAAGGCTATACATAGTAATAGAAATCCATTATTTTTCCAAAAGATAGCTTTAGTAATCTGTATCTAACGTTGTATATTGCTGTTTGTGATCGGGAATGTAAGATGTCGAACTAAAAAAACTGTTGAAACATTTGGATTTCTTTTAATACACTTACTTAATATATTGTCATATATTTCTTTCTTTCTTACATTATATTGCGCCTGGCATTGGATTACACACGTCCACTAAGCCTCTCGAGATTCTGAAATTTGGATATCGACTATTTATAAGCATGTTATCTAGAGCCCAGTCCCAGCTGCAACGCTTAGGTATATTACAAGAAGAATATGGCAATTCGTGAACTCCTACTCTTATTGCTCTTTCAAAACTGCACCATAAAATATTGCATGAAAAACAAAGACGTCGGAGAATTGTGCAGCACACTAATGAAGCACGTTTCAGTTTCAGGAAAATATTCTGAAACTGATTGTGAAGCTAATGGTCGGATATGCAGAAGCTTTGCGCGCGCGAATACATGCAAGCAAATGCGCGCAATTATTCGAAAGTGTGGCAACGCGCTTTATGCATTTCAAATTATTGTGGTATGTGCGCCACAAACACTCATGCGTGCATACAAATGCATACACACACACACCTACATATGGCAGAAGTTATGGCAAGCTTTGATATTCCATATTTTGAATTTATGTCGCGAACATCGAGCAGCTACCGTACACAATCCTTGCCGAAATGGCGCATGGAAATGCAGAAATGTCGTTACGGATATTGTAGCTTGAATTTATTGTACATTTATTTGGCATCAAAAATTCTACACTATACAAATTTTCAAGTGTACAATTTTCGTTTTTGTGGTTTCGACAACAAATGGTTTCGTAATAGCAGTTATGGAAATTATTCGGAAAACATAAGAGCGCAAGTTAGAGTAATTAATTGGCAAAACTGGACAAAAGTGAGAATTTTACGGATTTATGTAAATTTTTCTGCTATACGTCATCTACATTGGCTCTCTTAAAAATGCTTAGTCATAAAATACTTATTTTCTTACTAACCCATTCTATGATTATGCATATTTATAATATACTTACTTACATTCTTACTTACCCGACAAACCCCCCCTCAGTGATCCAACTTAGGATCCGACAGCTACATCAGCTTAGGTTCAACTATGCTGAAAAAGTTCTTGTAGAGGTTTCGAAAACTAATTGGCAACATTTCCCAAGCCAATGTGTATAGATTTAGAACCGAGCGTTGAATGGTCCAGAAAACATTAGCCACGTAAGAGAGTTCTGCGGCTGTGAACCACTCATTTTCTCACCATTGCCTTATTTATTTTATTTTTTAGACATTATCAGGTGCCGACAATTATCTTAGACCCAGCGGCACTGATTCGAAAAAAACTCAAAGGATTTTTAACGAAGCAAGAATTAAATGGACCATAAACCGATTTCATGCACTTAAAGCCCCGGCAAAAGATTGTATTTTCCAGCAGTCCTATAGCAGGAATATAAGCCACCCTCATAAACATGTTCAGGATTAGCCTTGCTTGATGTGTCTGTGATGGGCTAGCAAGGATCAGACTTCGTAAGCTAAGCATATTGCATATATACAACAACCGCAGGATATGACGGAGAGAAAGGAATCAATAGAAATTACTACATGCCTCTTAAAGCTAGAGGAATTCGGAAAACTATTCACATCTAAAAATGTAGTGTCGAAACTAATCAGCAGCTGAAGGCAGTTAAACACTAAAATGTCTTGTCACAAATTTTATAGTTCACTTTAAATAGTTTTCAATCATTTAAAATCCTAATCAATTATAAAGTTCTTCGTCGATGCGGCAACATTAAGACGTAGCACTATTCTAAATAGCACCAACGCTTCTTCAAACCGAACACACTACCGTGCTCCATTTGCATGTCAGCTGACAGCTTTCAAGTGTGCTTCCACAACGCCTTGCCCGCAGCAGCAGGAGCAGGAGCAGGAGCAACAGCAACCGCCGCCCGCAGGCAAATAAATCAAATAAACAAACATCATTAACATATTATCAGCAACAAATTATGACACCAGCCGTCATCTTAAATCTAAGTCAGAAATCTGTCAGAAGGTATTAGAGCTTGCTAGTAAGCGCCCGCACACACACACACACACATAGGAAGTGGCGCCATCTACTGCTGCTGCTTTCAATCGCACGTCAAAGTGCGTAGCCTGGATTGTCAGGCCACAACATCAACGCACACTGACTTGTGGTTGGTGGCTGTGTGGTTGTGTGGTTGTGCTTGTTGGCTGGAAGGAGTATCTGCAGCGGAATGGCAACTCCAAATTGTTGTAATTACGTGAAAATATGCAAAACAATGTTGAGCTTGCCAGACAGACGCCGGCGCTTCAACTTGCTTGCCATGAATACTTGAGTCTTTGACATCAGAAGATTTTCCATATGCACGCTTTCAGCCAGTCAGCCAGCCAGCCAGCCAGCGTATGTAGCATCTATCTTCATCTATTCCTCAAGGGGTTGCTGTTGTCGTTATTAAGCCGCACAGCCAAGAAATACGTCATCATCAGCAGCGCTGCCGTGCCGTCTTCACCCAGCGCTCGGAACTACTGCTGCAATTTTGATGAAATGCTTTATTACACCAAATTGCCGAAATGTTGCCAACACGTCGCCACTGTTGCTGCTGTTGCTGCTGCTGCTGCGACGTGGCAGGTTGGCTGTTGGCTGGCAGGCGGAGAAGGGTTGATTTATTTGTGTTGTATTTAGTGCAACAATTAGGTAAGTTGCCACAGAATGCGAGTAAGCAACCACAAGCCAAGCTAGCAGCTGCCCTTGAGCTCGTGTTGCGCTGCTGCTGGGGGAGCAGGAATGCTTTAATTTGATGAAAGACTGATGACATCTCATTAATATTCATTGCGATGGCAGCTCTAAGAAACAGGGATTTGTTACTCGAATTTCATGGCTGGCTGGGCGCGATAGTTTGGAACACGTTCTCGTGCTTTAATGAAGCGTTAAATGATTCACATGCCTCATGGAACAAGTGCCACAAAGGCACTCACTCATTCACTTCGTGTGGCTGTTGGCACTTTGCATGCAATCAGGTCAACTGTCATTTATTTACTTGAGGTTGCAGCTGAAGAATGTAGTTTGAAAATTTAGATAAGTGATCGTCGAAGTGAGGTATGCGCTCTTCGAGAGGTCGACAGAGAAATTCCGGAGAGTTACACATTTCACTTCAAAATACTTGATGTTCTGAGAAAGAAATTTCTGCATTCTCTATACGGTGAGGAAAGTTTGAAGATCAGTGATCGCGCCGATGATAATGAGTGAAGGACAAAAAAGGTGACACGCCTATACGGGAGTAGCTGAGTTTTTCTGTAGGACAAGCACGTATAATCTATACGTGAATTTCAGCTAGATTTTTAGCTTCCAGCTAAAGCATACATTCTTCTTTGCTACTTACAACGAAAAGTTTCACTAGAATAATTTTAACAAAATGATCATAGCAGCAGCAATATTCTTGAAGAATGTCCAATTCAATATTTCACTTTGTTTTTTTTTACTAAATCAAGCTCTTTCGTCGCTTTTCCGACAGTCAGCAGGCAACTTTTCCACTTTCCAGTTAGAACTCGGCCAATTTGACGCATACATATTAAAAAGTAAAATTTGAACCAAAAAGCGGAAAGAAGCACTGTAGAGAGGAATACTCTGCATGTCATCGTAAATACTGTTAAATGCGTATTAAAATTCATGCCTCCAGATGAAAATTAGACAGTTTTCTGTGCTGCCGCTGTTTACCTTTTCATTTGGCATCAATTTCCGCAAAATTACCCTACTAAATTACCATAACGGCACTGCACGGCCTGGCACGGCCCGGCTGAACCCCAAACCGCTGCGGCGAGAAGTCACAAGTCGCAGACAGCAGCAGAGCAGAGCAGAGCAGAGCCAAGGCAGCGGCAAGAGTAATAACTACAAGAACGTATTACCCGTATTAAAAAAGCCAACAGCAACAAACTACAACAATAACAACGAGCACAACGACAACACAACAACAAAAAGACAAGGCGCAAAGAAATACGCAAACATCAGCATTGCGGCAATGGCAGCGACAGTGAGCAGCAGAGCGCTTGGAATGAGGCAGCGCTGGGTTGTGCTGGGGGCCAATGAGAAGCTACAATACTGACAACACACGCAGCAGCAGCAGCAGCAACGCCGAAAGGTGAACTGGTGGCAGCGCTTGCACAAAGGGTGGCGCACACGCTGGAGTGGGGCCAAGTGGCGGCGCAGAAGCGTTGAGTCCCACAAGACTTGTAAATACCAAAGCAAACAACTTAAAAAGTTTTGTTTCTTTATTTTACTGGGACATCATAATCGTTTCTCATTTCAATGGGGTTGCCACACTGCCGCATCAACCTGCCTCCCTCCCCTCCCTACCTTTTGTGCGGCCAGCGAGCAGATCTTTTCCAATTTAGTTTTGAACGTAATTTCTCTTAATAGCTGCGCCACGGTCGACAGATAACATTCCGCAGATACGCGTCGCTTCGTTAAGAAGATGCGAACGAACGGTTCCCTTCGCCTTCGGCCGTGCGCCTCATCGCTTTGGCTTAGCAGTGGAATTGCTGGGCGTAGCCAGCAAACGCACACAGACAAACAAAAAGGTCAAATCAGCAGCAAAGGCAGACGGGGGGAAGGGGGCAGCAAGTGAAAGTGCCTAGGCACAAAGCGCCAACAATTCACCTGAACGGCCGCAACATCTCAACGTGTCTCAGCGCCAGCGATTGTTGATGTGTGTGTGTGTGTGTGTGTGTGTGTGTGTGTGTGTGTGCGTTGTTAGTTGTTATCCTTTTTGATGCTTGCAGCAAAATTACTTAATTTTCTGGGCAAGTGTGACGTTGTTGCCAAATTGAGTGGGCTGCATTGAATTGTTGCCGTTGCCAACTACACCCTTCCTCCTTCCCCTCCCCAAGCAACTGCTAATAATAAGCAGCTTGACAACGAGCGCGATTAACGATCTCATTTGCATTTTATGCAGCCGCCCTCCCCCTTTTCTGGCCCGTCTCGCACAAAGAGTGAAACAAAAGAGTGACTAACTAATCTTAATTCATACTTAGTTTAAAGTGGCACTTACAATTTATGCGCTGCATTTAGCAATTTAGGCATAAACAACAAGTATTTTGTGTTTAAAAATATTTTTATAATTTGCGATTTGAAGAGCGATTTGACATAATTTGACAGTAGACAATAACTGTCATTAAAATTATGATAACCTCTAAAGAGGCAGCCAAGAGTTCCGACGTGAAAGTCAATTTTGATCATTATCAGCTGATTAAAAGTCATTGTGATAATTTACTAAATTGCTGGTATAAAATTTTAAAAAACTATCAGCCCATTTCTGAATAGAAACTCTCTGCGAATTTTTTTCCTTTTTCCAATTTTCCTATTCTGATTAAAAACTCAATGGGAATTTTTTCCTTTACCCAGTCTTCCTATTCTGAATAATGCTCGAAAAGTGAAAAGAAACTTCCAATGCAGATTAGAATATGAGGAATTCTCTGCCAGGAAAAATTTAATTCTTGGGTACAAAACTTCCTGGAAATATTAAGAATTGCGCTGTATGAAAATTTTTATGAAATCCTCAAAAAAGTTAGGAAAAATATTTTTGGAATGTTAAAAAATAAAAAGTAGGAATCATATTGGAAATAAGCATGAGTCAAGTAGCTGCTCGTAATGTTAGCTTGTAACTTCAAGTGAGGCTTCCTTTAGTAGTCCTTTTCACAAAATTTCAATTCATTTCAATATAAGAAGAATTAATTTTAAATAAATTAAAGTGACAAAATCAGAAATTCAAATCACAAATTTTTAACAAAACTTATCTAATCTAATCTATTCTTCAAGCCGCTCCAACCACTTTTTCATTAGTGTATGTGTTTTTTTCTAACTAACATACACAAATTTATTTAACAAAAGTTCAATCAACTTTTCTTACTTTCCAAGTACTCGATACTAATTTTTGCTTAAAGAATCATTGGCGCAATTATAGTTCTTTGTGCTGTCTGTGAGTTAGACTCAGCTGAGTTATTCCGCTTGTATTGCTTGCCATGCAAAACAATTGTCGCTGTCTGCTTGCATGTGTATGGTTCTGAGTGAATGCGTGTGTGTGTGTGAGTTGGTAACTGCTAAACTCGACATGCATAAATTTCATTTTAATTAGAAAATTAGCTGAAAATATGCGCCTCACGTTAATCGCATGAAAATGAAAATCCAAAAAGCTGCAACTACCCCTGCTACACCGCACCACTGGGCTGAGATGCAAACACACTCACACATGCAAACAGAAAAGGATAACAGCAAGCCGTTGGGTAGAAAATGTGCGCAGGCAACGCCATTGCAAGTGGTGCACGTACGTGTTAGTGTTAGAGTGCAAGTGTATGCGTGCTTTGCAACTGGCAACGACATCAGTGCCATTTACTAGTGTCGCTGCTCATTTGCAGCGACAACCAGCGCTGCCACCTGCCGACTATTTTACCCCTAGCCGTAGGAAAAGAAATTACAAGAGAACATGGCAAGGAGAGTATAGAAAAATATATTTTTAAGTTGCATATGAGCCATGGACTGGTTTGTTTGAGAGCTTGATAATATTCTTCTTCTTCTCGATTGGTCAGTAACAACCCGATACGATCGGACCTGTCGCGGGGCTTTCTCCAATATTAAAGAATTATTTATATTAATGACCTATTTTGCGATTCTTGAAAATCGAAAAATAGTTGAAATATACAACTTTTTCAACATTTGAAAAAATGCCAAAATCCTTTGTTTTCAATAATTTAGTTGAAATTAAAATTTAGTTTGTCAACATTTAAAATAAAATTGTAAAATTCTTTGTTTTCAAATTTCAAATTTGTTCAAATTTAATAATATTCAAAGCAGGAAGTTTCAATTTGATCATTATTTTAAGAGCGACAGCCAGATCTGCGTTATGAAATTTTTCAATCTATTCGTACATATTTGTAATCACATCTGCATTAATATAATTGTTTTTAAAAATCTTGCCACAAAATTCACATTTTTTCAATAAGTAGGAAAATATTTGTTTACATGGTATTGAAAATATGATTTCCAGATGTAATAAAGGGATGATGTCAAGGGCGATTACATTGAGAAATAACAAATAATTGAAATCAATTCGCTTTATACTGAATACATTGAATTTGTATGAATTAGTTCAAATTTGTATGCCTTTTTGTATAATAAAATGAAATTTAATACAAAAAATATGAAATTGAGAAAAAAAAGGAAATTTTTAAGGGAGCTCTAAATAAATTTTAAGCTGGCAGCACTGGCTCTTACCCTGGGGAAGAGTGGTAGGCAGCGGAAAGCGATTTGCAGTGCACTAACAAATGTTGTATGCGGCGTTGTGGACGCGTTGGCGGCAGCTGGGTAACTGCTAGAAACCGTTATAATTATTTATATCGTAAGCACATTTTATGGCGGCAATTTTAAAATGCAATTAGATGCGATTTGCCACTTTTCGAAAGGCGACGCCGACGCCGCCGCCCCCACCAGCGTCGCTGCCAGTGGATGGCAAAAATAAAAGCACAACGCAAATTCTTAATGGACTTTTGTCATTTTCAGAACGGCGCATTTGCTTAAATGCAATATGAAGGATACGATCCTTTGTCCGTTCAAAAACGTTCTCTAAAATAATGTTATGAGAATCTGTTTCGGCTTTGATGTAAACGAAACTTGTTGTTTTTAATATTCATATAGGCAAAATACACTCACTACCACACGCGCACATATACGCTGACTGCCACTTACATCCGCACACACACACTCATGCACAGCAACATAGACGGGAGGAAGACGAAAGCTACAAACAGTGACCATAACTTAGAGGAAATCCCTGCTCATAAATGCCAGGCAGAGCATCAGGAGACCCCTTAAATGGTCGCCGGAAATATTTATGTGCATGCGTGTGAGTATTGTGTCACTGTGTGTGTGGGTGAGTGTGTGTGAGTACATCAGAAACGCTCAGCTGCACTATTTTATGTTTATGGCACAAGTCAAGTCAACTTCAGCAACGAAATATGCTTCAAGCATCTACCCATAAGCGTTTCTGTATATGTGTGAGTGCCAGTGTTGTCATTTCAAAAAATTCAGAGCTAGGCAATACAAATAAAACAAGCCTTTTGAGCAGGATATTACTTTTCAAAATTAAAGCAACGAAATTTGAGAAAATATCCAAAGAAAATGAAGGCGCTTCCTTAGGCCTTAGGAACTTTACTCTTTCTGAAAGCAACTTGACTGGCTGAATTATATTGGTTTGCCTCTGAAATCAATTAAACTAACGTAGAAATAATGTGAAGGCTTCTTATAAAAATTTGTCAAATCTGAATTGAATGAATAAATTTCTGAAATCATTTTGAATCATCTTATTATAAATGATATGTTTCTCAAACCAAATTGATCAAGATAATTTTGTTGTGAAATGATTATTATAAGTATCATAATGACTTGGATTTGCATATATTTTCATACTTTCAGCGGAGCCTTTGCTTTTTATAATACAGATTTTTTTACATGATGGACTTGTTGCATTATAAATTTGACAAAATTTTAATTATAACAATTTTATAATAAATTTTTCCCTTGCTATTTTTTGTAGGTCCCTATGCTAAAATACCAGCACGGAAGTGATGGAAATAGTGGTCCAGCTATAGTGCCCAACCGTCGAGAATAGCAAAAAAGCACTATTTTAGGAGCAACACTGGCTAGTAGTGATGTACACGCCCGCCCAACTGTCCGTCCTTTTATGCGTGTGTGCGTTCAAATCATGGGACAACGAGGAGCACAATGAAAGGCAAAGCAAGCAGCTGAAGGACGTAGGCCAGGCAAGGAAAGGCAAGCACCAATAAGACAGGATGATGTGCTGCGAACTTCAAATCATTGCAAACAACAAAATCACTAACGGAATAAATAAATTTTGTCGCTCAGAGACGACAAAAAGAAACGACGTTGCGCCTCGACAAGCGCAGAATAAGGACGAAAGACCGTCTCGGCACTGGCCTTGCGTTGAAGCAGCACATAAAGATGTCGCTGTGGACGGGCGGCTGCAAGAACAAAAACAAAGAAGAAGAAGAAGAAATATATAGCATAGTAAACTAGTGGAACCAACGACGAGGAAACTAGGATGCAACTTATTTACGCAAAACATATTTACTAGATGGGACAAATTTATGCTGCCATCAGGCGTGACAGCAGCAATGACTGTAATGCGCATCCTGTGCGTTATCCTTGTCAAGTGGTTGAAACAGCAAAGGAACAGCATGGAAAAGTATTTGCAAATGGAAGCTGTGCGATTTCGATGTCGAAATTGATGGAACAATTGTCGATGCATGACAATATCCTAAGGCTTAAGAAGGTAATAGAGAAGAGCGAAGGACTTAAGAAAATCTTTAAAAAAGAATTTCTTTCAATGAAAGCTCGTTTACAATTAATTGCTTCATTTGAAAAACTCATAAATGGTGTAAGTTACAACTACTTATAACAATAATTTCAAACGAAAAATCGCTTCTTAATTGAACTTTTTAATCAAAATTGTGCTACTTTTAATGTTGCAGCATTATTTAATTCTTTTATAAATACTGATTGCAACGGCATTTCCATGCCTCTGCAAGAACTGATAAAGGGTATTATATAGAAGCGATATATTGTTTTGTTTCACAAATGTCTTAAATAGGCTCGTTTTATAAAATTTTTTAAAATTTTTCGATTCAATATCCTTTATAAATTAACAATAGCAAACTCGTTGGCATCAAAATTTGAACTCTTTTTTCACGACTATTAGGTTTTCACAATTACATCCGATTCTCAAAATGACTATATAATAAAAATGTTGACGCCGTTGAGAGACCTTCTTCTGCATAGATATAATTTTTAAGAGCAATTATTCTAATAATTTTTAATAATTTTGCGCTGCAATCATCTCATGGGATGCAAAATTTAGAGTATCTGAAAACATGTTCCATAAACTCCAATACAATTTGACAAAATCATTAGCAGAGAAATTATAATTTGCGTGCTGCTTTTAATTGCTCGAATGCGACGGCGGCGCTGGCACATACAAAAAGCCACGCTGAAATATGATATCAATTCCCAAATACAAAAACATAAAACTGTCGGAATGAAGCCAATTTGATACGAAAATCGAATGGAATCGAATTCGAATTAACACGAAACGCAGACAATCAAACGAGGGGGAATAGAGACTGCCAGCAAATGCCGGCACTAATACTAGCACAGGCACATGCTCATACAAACACACAAACACACACACACGTATGTGCGTGCATGCAGTGGCTGCCACTAATACTCTCACACAATGACAACTCGAATTTAAGATCTAATCAAGTGGCGAGGCGTAATCACACGCCAAGCCAAGCCACGGCGCGTACACTGGGGCGTATGATGGCGCATATGCTCAGTGCAACTGTACCTCTGCTCAAACAAACTACAACAACAACAACGTCAGCAACAGCGTCAGTGTTGTGCTGAGTTTTCTACATATCTAAAATATGCCTGTAGAGAATGCCCTTCATGTAGGAAATTCTGAAAGCCTGTTTTTGTACTAGTCGAGAGCGATAAAAATTCACAAAAATCGAGGGCTGTGATAGTTTTAGTATGAGCACTAGCTCTGATTTTCTACTTTTTTTGCATTTATTTGTTTACTTATAAGAACATAGAACAAAGTTAGTTAAAGGCTTTCTGGAAAGTGGAAGGAACCCTGAAACATATGCATGAAGACAATATAGAAAATGTAAGATATAGAACGCAAATTCAGAAAAATATTACAGCCAAATTGTTTTCGCTTTTATGTGGCAAAATTTGCTTTTGGCTATTGTTTTTATAGTGTTGCAGATCTTATACTAATTGCACATTGAAAGATAAGTTGAAGATAATAAGTTAAACGATAGTGGTTCTTCAGTTTTATGTTACAACAGTTGAACAATTTTCTTGGGTGATCAGTAATATATAGCTTCTTTACATACTCTGTTCTCTATACATTCCACATTGTCTACCTGTCAGTCTACATATTCCAAGTGTTTACTCGTATAGACAAAAGTTCTTCAAAATAAGAAAAATCGCTCAACTCTGCGCGTTAGCAAATAATCATAAAAATGAGAATTGATATCGAGTGCTGGGATTTTAATTGCTCAACCGTATGCTGTGTTACCCCCGCGCACTCACCAACAAGCCACTGTCTCCCTCATGCGCTTGTCAGTCGCACATGAATGTGCATGTCCTTGTCGCTGTGCGCTGGTCGCTGGTCGCAGCAATGACACCAGCAATAGCAACAACACCGCTGGCCAACAACACTGAAATGTCAACACAATTGTGAAATTTGCAATTGCTGTGGGTAACACAAGGGGGCTGGAGTTGGTGGGTACGTACTAACTCACCCCGGCCGCTGCTAGTGGCAGCTGGCCGTTGGCTCATCAACAACTCCAGCGACGCCAAACGCTTGTTTTAATCCAATCAAAGTCCGAATTGCGGTTGTTTTGTATTTGGCTTTGGATGCGAGAACAACCGCCATCGAGCTGGAGCTGAGCACTTCCGCTGATGCTGTTGTGAATTGTGAATGTTGGCAGAGAGAGCGGGCTGTAGTGAAGCGAGGTAAAGTCAATTGTACTGCACATCTAGCAGCGGCGTTGGCCACTGGCCACAATCCGTGGCCACATTTCAATCTCGCTGGATTTTTGGAAAATTTCTTTTTCGCACTTTTCATCGAAGTCATTTGCAATAGCAATTTATTTCCGCTTATGTCGCTAATACCAATGTCAAGCCGCCTCTCTGCCTGCTTCCCTGCATTTGGTTGCACTTGTATTGGAATTGATGTTGGCCAATTGCAGAGCAATCATAAAATTCGATAAACTTGCAGCTTATGAATTTACGCCGCCAGCTGCCCTCGCTTCCACTGCCATGGCTCAATCGTGCAACATGCGGCTTTGTTGTTGTGGTATGGTTGTTGTCTGTGTTGTTGTTGTTAATGTGTGGTGTGGTGTGGTTTTGATTGTTTGCCGCCAAAAGTGCATGTTTGTATTGTTGAGTATGCCGGCAACAAAAACAAGGACGATCAGTTGGAAATGCCAAACGGTGCCAGTGCCATTTCTTCCTGATCTTTCCAACGGAGTAGAAAATATAATTTATATTCAACTCTAATTTAAACTGTTGTTCCAATTTAGAGCAGAATTAACCCCACTAATAAAATTTTAATACTAGAAATCAACTTCAAATTGCAGTAAGTACAGCGTAGTTTAATCGATCGAATTTCAATTCCGTTTCAAAAAAATCGCAAATCGAATTGAAGAATATTGTGGGTATGCCATTTTTAATTCGAAACGAATGTACTTAAGTATTCAGTTGAACTTAAGAATCTAGTTGGCTAGTTTAAGAAAATTATGTGGATATTTAAAAGCATGGCCATTCTACCAATTCGTATTTTCAAAAAGCAATATTTGAATTTCTTGGTTGTCATTTTACGGATTCAAAAGCTTCGATATTCGGAACATAATTTGGATTAAGCTCCCAGTAACGAATCGTTCCAATAACTTTTCAAGTCAAACTTGGAAAAATAATAATAACAACTCCAATACTAGACGCTTTCTCAGAATATTTTCATTGATTTCATCGATTTCTATATTATGTTAAAACTCAGTATAATTGAAAAACTAAAATCTCAACCGAATTTGAAAATCGATGAATCGATAATTTGCGTGCTAGAAAATGATGACAATTCTCCATATGCTGATTGTGAGCATAAAATCCAATTTGGCAAAAACATATATGATATTATTGCAGGCTTAGCCATGATGCTTTGAATGCGTGCCGAAGGTGACAGCCAAGGACAATAAAATAAATGTTTTGCTGATGAGTCATCAACGTAATTTTACGATTCTCATTCGATTCGCCATTCGCCATTCGATGAATAAACAAATGAACCTTGTGAACCGGCAAAGCGTGTTCCGAATTCATTTGCCATGCATTGGCTTTTTATGCACAAGCAGTTCCACAATGGCCAAAGCACACACACACACACTCTCACACACACACAGAGAGTGCAAAATCATTTTAGTGTTGAAATCGAAATGAGAAGAACTGAAGCAAAGGATCTGCGAAGTCATAAAAATCCGCATACGCTTGCCAAATGCTCAGCAGCCATGCAACATGACCTTATTCCCGTAAATAACGACGCAGGACACAGGCGATACGCAGTGACCACTTCCAAACATGCACACACACACACACACACACTCGCAAGCATATGTCACTCCCGAGTATCTAACGCAACGTAATCAACTCACGTAGAAGTGTGTGTATTTAGCAGATGAAATCAGCAACTTCTTTTCATGCATGCAACTAAGTGCGCAATTTATCGCAATCACTTCTCAGAGTGGTCGGTCAACGGCATCAGCCCCAAATTAGATGGAATAAGGATATGCATGCATTTGACTATCACTGCCACAGCTTGAGATGCCTGCTGCTAAAGTGCACATGCAGCTGCTTCGTCAGCATGTCAACACGAAGAAGACTAACAGCAGTGTGAAGGGGAAAAAATTCAAAAATTTTCAACACTTAATAACATGAAATTGAAAAAAAAGTATATGAAAAGATTAAATGTAATATCAAATGCTGTGAATGCTGTTGGTAAGCTCTGATTTTGAATTTGCAATATTCGAATGTTCTATTTAGTGTTATATTTTCTCTCCATACATTCTTAGAAAAAGATACTACTATGTAGGCTTTCAAACTGTTCAAGAAAAACTACTTATAAACAGTCAATAATGTCGCTCATCCCCATTCATATATATTTTATATAAAAAGTATGTTTAATTCTCTTGCTCAAATAAAGAACGTCAGTTTGCTATTAAAAACATTTTTTTCTCATACTTTTTACTCAACGAACTATAAAATTAAAATGTCATTTTCAAACATTTTTGCCAAGATTTATACACTTTGAGCAGCTCTTGTACGCTTCTTCTTCTTCTTCTTGATCTTTCTTGATCGATCAGTTACCGATTTACGACCTGACGCAGAGCTTTTCTTGTTCTTGCACGAACAATAAATATTTTTTGTTAAAATTTTAATAGATTTCTTACTTATTTGGAATATGTTCTTTAAAATGTCACCAATGATTTGAATTCGATTAGTAATACAAAAGTATTGCAAAGAAGAAACAAGCACATCTTTGGCATCTTTTTAAAAATCGCACTTTCTTTCTGCTGACACAGACTGTATGTAAGTTTCTTAACCTCTTTATAAAAGTAAATTAAATCTTTTTAATGCAATATGTTGCTCGATTTCATTTTCAATATCAGATGAAAGAAAGTTTTTAGCATCGTACATGTTGGAGGAGGCTAAAAATACGCTGTGCATGCCACGCCCCTAAAACCAGTGCTTCCAATACATTAAAGTGCGCCTTTACAGTGTACAATATCAGTTCTTTTCATATCAAGCTCTCAAATGAGTTTCCTATCTGATTGTGAATAAATGTTGGCATGTATTGCCACAAGCAGGGCAAATTGCTGGATCCAATGCACTGGACATCATGTATAAGTAACATTTTATTTTGATTTTATGACCATCACAGAGTCACACATGTGCCATCATGTCCAGTCCAGAGCAGGCAGGCAGGCAGGCAGGCAGGCGATGTGCACGGCAGCATGTCCCACCTGGATCACTGTGGTGGCTGCTGGCTGCCAAAGTACAAACCCCGAAAATGCCTATTTACGAGCAGCGCCACTGGTGGACACATGGTAATCATATATTTTGGTCATATCTGCTGGCCATAAAACCAGTGTGCTTATGTGCCTGTCAATGAGTTGCTCCATGACATTTATTTCTTTTTTGTTTGCCTGTGCTTGCGCCTGCAGAAAACGGACCGGAGCATTCTTTTGCAGGACAACTGGACGCTGTATTACATTTCGATTATGTGGCAGGCAGTCCTTGCTTACACAGTGCTGATGTGCTTGCATGTCTGCATGTGTGTGTGTGTGTGTGTGTGTGTTGCGTGCGGATGGCAAATATTTTAGTGTCCATTTAATGTACAATCTAAGATGAGCACATAACTTTTGATCGAGCAATGCAGCCACACACACACACAGGCACAAATTGAGTGGGTGTTGTTGGTTGTGCGCTTGATTGAGGTTGCCTCATAAACACGGCAACGTATGGGGGCATGGGTCTATGGACATGTGTGCGCTGCTGCGGGAATTCCCTTTTCATTCAGGGATCTGTTGCCCGCTGCCTGCTGCCTCCCGCCCTCACTCACGTGCCTCGCATGCAAAGGGTTGGGCTCCATATATGAAGCTGCGCCGTTGTTGCTCGGGGATAATTCCTTAATTTTCTACGGCTGATGCGCTCTGAGTGATAAGAAGTTATTTGCCACCTATTTGCTTATTTTATGAGTGGCACGCTCGCAATTTCTGCAATATTTATGCGCACATTGGGCAGTAACAGAGCTACTTCGAGTTTAGATGGCACTGTCGAACTAACAATTGAATAGGCCAAAAGCAAGCATATTCATAAAACATTACTTGTGGCGCTGTTGCCATTGTTTGCGGAGCATATGCTTTGGCTGCATATTTCAGTCGATCTCTGCCAACAAATTTCACGCAAATTATTTGCATTCTAAATTTTTAATCAAACTCGAAATTAGTTTCGCTTCGCCAATTTCATATGCAAAGCAAAGGGAAGAGAAGGCAAGCAATGGGAAGGGCAAAATGTGCGCGCCATTTGCACGCTTGCATTTGTATTTTCGCTTTTCATCTCAGCGGGCGCCATAAAAAAATATTGCATTCGCTGCAGAGCTTCAGAGCTGCTCTCTCAGCGCATGAATAAGCAAGTGACATGTCACGGCGCCCACGCATATGCTGCCGCCGCTTGTTTTAGTCCTTCTTATTTAGTCCTTGCTGCCGACGAAAACAATAAAAAGTGAATGGCTGCGCGCCTTCTAGCTCAACATGTGCGCCATACGCTGTGCGCTTCAATCAAACGCTTGCCTGCTGATATGACTTCGACATGCCACAACTGACAACTGTGGCAAGCATGACGCCACGACGCTCCGGAGATGCCATAGGTTAAGCAAAATATCGTTTTGAGCTAGCGGCAGCGTAATCGTATGTAAAACAGGCACGCAGCCGTGGAAGGGGAATATGGCCTAGTGTCTCGTTAGTTAAGCAACATGCGTGCAAACCGTAATCCTGTTTGTGATGCTGCCAGCCAGCATACATGCAACACTTGTGCGAAAATTATAAACTTTGTGGCATCTCATAGTGCAGCCGGTTGTTGCTAACGCAGAACGATTTTCTTAAAACTTCGCTTTCAGCATCACAAGTGTTCATGGCCTTTAGGATACAAAAGGCTTTCCTTCTCCACTTTCAAGGTCTATGGTTCCCTGATTGAAAGTTGAGTTTGGTACTATTTTCCTCGCAATTTTCCTTAACATATATGGCTGCCTCCGAACCTATTCTACCTACTCCTAACATAATATAACATAAGCTTCTGTTAGATATTTATAAACGAACTTTTAAAAGTCGTTTTGGAGTATTGACATAAATAATCTAGATAAAGTATCCATAGCTTCGGTATTTTAGAAAATAAAATAACTGCATCTGAACTCTTGTAGAGCTTTTGAGCTTGCATGTGCCTACTAGAAGTCTAAGCGATCAATAAATTGCCATGAGATTTGTATTTTTTTGTTTACACTCTTTTACCGACATGATGTATATTGTACAAAATATATATATTCAAAATGTATATATTCTTTTAGAGCGCACATAATGCGGCAACTATTTAAGTGTCCATTAGATTTTAACGCCACAACACTTCATCAAACGATATTTGTGCTGCTATCAAAAACTGCGGCAAAGCCATTAAAAATTGTATTTATTACCTGTCGGCGACAACTAAACCCTGCAAAAAGTGTAAAACTGTAAAAAAATTAACAGCAACAACAAAAGAATGAAACGTAAATATTTCACACAAAATTTTTGCAGAAGGTGGCCAATGGCCAGCGACAAAAACAACAACAAAACAAGAAAGACAACAAAATAGAAAGGCAAAAAATATGAGCCTTTTAGAAAAGCTCGCGCTGCACCACACTGAAAGGAGTGTCCTGTATTAGTGCACATGCAAGTGTGTGTGTATGTGTGTCATGCACTCACACTTTCATATACACGAATTTTAATGTATCCTGCATATACACTGAAAACTTTTAATTGGTAGAAAAAACCAAGTGGAAAACATGCCGCCGAGCAATGTGATTCTTTTCTTCTTCTTCTACGTCTTCTTATTGATTGGTCTATAACATCTCGTAACCATTTCTTAATCGATCAATAATAAAAATCAATCATTGATCGTTCTGTTTTCGATCAGTAATAAAAATCAATTATTAAAAGCTAATCTTACGATCTGAAATACAAGCCGATAATTGATCGTTATGTGTAGAAACGCTTTGAATTTTTCGCTGGAAAATCACCACTTAAAAAAAACAATTAATGGAAAATGTGCCTTCTATATCATTCTTCTCCAAATAGAAGCAACAACTTCCTCTCGGTGTATTTGACGCTGATGTGCTGCTAACTATGCTTTCGCGCACTCTACCTTCAATTTATGCTTGCCACCAGCCGTTTCTTGCGTATTTTGGGCTAAAATAGAGACACTATATCCGTTGACCTTACTGCAGCGCCTGGCTTGACTCTTGACCCAGGAACGAGCTGCGACTCGAGCGCGCTTTCCATTTTTATGCTATGAGCGGGAGGCACTTATGAATGAAGCAAGCACTTGCGCGGGTACATTCGTTCGTTGCAGTAGCCGCTCTCCCAGTGCTGCGCTGTGCCGGGAAGCTCGGTCAGGTCCACCTAAATTTTTGTTTGCTCCGTTGTAATTTATGCGGCACAGCATCAATTAACTGCTTGAATTTACCTGCAGCTGAAACGGCAAGAGCCGCCATAAATTCGAGTTGCTAGTGCGTTACTTAACGTTGTCCCAGCTGCGCACGTAGCGGAAAAGTGACGCTAAAATGCAGTTCGTGCCTTGCCCATTTCCCTCTCTTTTGCTGCTTGCAGTTCCTGTCTTCTCTTCTTCTTCTTTTCTTTCTGCTTCTGCGCTGCCTGCTGCGTTGATTCCTTGTCTTTTATCGAATTTAGCCTCTAAATTTTTGAGCAAGGATCTAGTCTCATAGATAGCGCAACCTGAATGCGCTGCTGTCACATTTCCTCATAAATCTAGAGATTCTTATAGACAATTAATATAAAAAATCAAAATGCAAATTTTCTTCATACTTTCTCGCTTAATATTCTCCTTCTGGTCCTGCTCCTGCACTTTTTTAATTATTTATTTATTTTATTTTCATTTATACTCCGCCTCCTATAACCTCTTTCTGAATTGGCTCCTCCATCAGTTTCCTTTCTCTACATTCTTCTCCTACTTTTCTCGCTCCATGTACTGCACCTCTCTTCTCATTCTCCTTTTTTTCTTTTACGTGCTCGCTTTCGTTCTTCGTCTTCATCTGCCCTTACTCCTGCTCATCTACCTGCTCCTGCTCCTTCCTCTCCTGCTGCTGCTTAAGTTTTAAATATGTTCTATTCAATCACACAAATCACTTCCACTTGCATCTCATGGCTGCTCGTTCTTCGCTGCTCGAGCCATGGCCAACAGCTGCGCCAACATATTCCTTGGCTCCGGCAGTGAATTAGATGCCGTAACTTTATGGCCGTATAATTAATTTGTATCAGTGCAGAAATTGCACAATGCCATAGGCACCTCGCACCACAGTCACTTCCGCTTTAGACACACGCACACACCCACACATGCACAACGTCCTTGCACACCAATCAAACACTTGCATTATAATTGCCACAAAGTTTCCGGACAGCATGCAGCAGCAACGTACGTCCATCGGAAGCATAAACTGGCGCCAGCTGCTGCCGCCATGCCAAATCATCCTGGCCCGTCCAATGAGAGTGCAATTGTATCGTACCTCATTGCTTCTCGCCTGCACATATCACTTACGCATAAATTGTGCATGTAAGGACTTCCTTGCATGCGCATCCTGCAGCCAGCCACGTACACATTCCACTGCCATTCGTGCTGCCTCGCTTCACTCCGCCCCACTTGACTCAGTTTGCCATGCATGCAACATGATGCCAGGACATTCAATCTCTCTGCTTATTGACTGCTTACAGTCAGGTTGTGCTGGTCCTTCTGTTGCTACTGTCGCCTTCATTATTTCGGTGTGCTTTGTTGCTTTTCTGCTTGTGCATTTGTTCTAAATTTATTGAATTTATTCATGGCAATGCCGATTTATTTACAAAAGATTTTCTTCGATTTTTTTTGTTATTTGATATTGTTCAGAGTTTTCTTCTGAGAAGTGTGCAATCAAGCTCTTAATAGCTCCACTATTTTCAAGCACTTATGTTTAGTATAAATATACTTTCAAAATGCATGCGAAGAAACTAAACAATATAAGTTCAATTATCTGGCATATGAAAGCACATATGATGAAGGATTATCTGAAATAAGAAAATAGTAAAGTCCAGTTTCGCTTCCATTTTAAAAATCAAAAATATTTACACGTTGTTCATGGGCGAACGTAGTTGGGGGGTGACAGTTTGGGACAAATTTACCGTACAATTGATATATGTATATGTATTCTAATATATGCACCTTTTTAATACCTTTTCCAGAAAATTAAAAAAAAGGCTTAGGAACGGCATTAACGAAACGACATTTTTCTAAAAAATTTAATATTTAAATTTTCTTAGGGTTTCTTTCTTTGCAAAGGTTTCTCAACGGGTCAGCCAAGTATAACGAAAAAAGGTTGGGAGTTGCATGAATAATTTTAAAGCAACATTTGAAACAAAAGTTTAAAATTGATATTTGTTAAAGGAATCATTTTTGTACCTTTCAATTGCATAAGTATGCACTACAACAATTCTCACAGCGTAAATC
The DNA here is from genome assembly GCA_963457695.1 of Neria commutata. Classification (NCBI taxonomy): domain Eukaryota; kingdom Metazoa; phylum Arthropoda; class Insecta; order Diptera; family Micropezidae; genus Neria; species Neria commutata. Next base: position 55,026,790 of record OY735246.1, read on the forward strand.
AAATTAAAATTCGAACGATTATGTGGTTCCTTCTGACCATTATCTGCATATAATCGTGCCTATCGTGAAAGCAACTGCCTCGGAGTCGGCAGAGTCCTCCACGTTTGTATTGTCGCCTCATTGAATCGTCATTAACAATCAAATTCCATTAAAATTATTGTGCAATGCGGCCGGTCGTCGTCTTGCATACGCCCACATTTAACGCATTCGCACGTTCCACACTGGACGCAGGGCGCAGGACTCATATGCAATGCGGCCAGTTCCAAATGTCGTCCGTGCTTGCGTGAGTGTGTGTGTGTCTGCTTGATATGATAATTGGCTTGACTTAATATTCAGTTGTGTGCATCGCCCTCATCGTCCTCATCGGCGACAATCGTTTATATTGCAGCAATCGCTGGCCCCCATCATTATTGCCACTTCAACTGTCTGCCTCCTTCGTGCCCACAGCTCCATCATGCTGCCTCTGCACACATTAACATGGCAGCTGTGCATATTCGAGCAAGGACATGTGGCATAATTTCATATTTTCAAGTCGTCAATGGGATCATATCAAATTACAATGAATTGCAATTGTTGAATGGCTGCAATTGGCCATGCCGAGTTGAAATCTTAACAGTTCTCGCCGCTCCTCGCAATACCGCATTGTTTTATTGCGCTGCACATTGATTGCGCCAGCGAAGGACATCAGCTCATAATTTCCGATTTGCGTGCAGTTTATGCATTCGAGCTTAAGCCCAAGCGAAATCCTCTCGAGCTGAAATGCAAATGCGTCGCAAAATGAGCAGCAAGTGTCGCTGGAGAAGCGCTCAGACGGCCTGTGCAAGGGTCAAGCAATTAGAATTGAGTGCTGTGGAAAGAGAGTGACTTTTTTTATCGAAATAATAATAACATTTATAAAATAAGCACTAAAATCAAATAAAATAATCACTGATATTTAGACTGAATTTTCTTGACTTTAGGCTCAATTTCGATATTCTTATTACACTTATGTAGGTGACAAAGAAAGTCAGAGTTTTTCAATGATTTTCTGCGATTTTGCCAATGCTAATTTTAAGCTAGAAATTTTAGTGAAGAGGATTTAATATGCATTCAGTTAGAAATTAGGTATTTTCATGCAGAAATTCCATTATTTGCATTCCATTCTATTTTAGCGAAATAATGTTCAAAAATTGATGTCCTCGTTATTATATAATAATATATTGTACGATATCTATGTAGTTTAAGTCGTTTAAGTAAATCACCAACTTTTTTCACATCCATCGCGGAATTTTTAGCACTAAAGAAGTCGCTTGATTTTGGCATACTGAAATTCCAGTTTTATACAATCTCTGGTCCTGACCTCAAAACCGAGATCTTGAGCAACATCTTTGTCAAAATGTCGTAGAAAATTTCATAAAAAGAGCAATGGCCTCAGATAAGAACAGCGAGGCCCATTTGCCAAATTTTTTATTCGATATTTAATCGGTTTATGTCTACTTTATAATGCAATAAAAATTTTACGTTCCGCTCAAATGGTATACCCTTTACTTTTAATTCAATATATCAACTGTTCCTATTGTGAATTTATCCCGAAGAAAACGTTTTTAGCTTCCTTTAACTCTTTCTGAATAAAAACCATTTCCAACTCTCCACAAATTTTGCAAGCCATCTAAATTTTCAACTCTCGGCGCAGTTGTTTTAGTTTTGTTGGCTTTGTTGTTGTTTTGATATTCAGTGGTGGTGTTGTTGTTGTTGTTGTTGTTGTTGTTGTTGTTGTTGTAGCTGCAGCGAATGGCACGTAACTGATTTTGCACTAATTGCTCGATTTTTGCTGTTGGAGCCTGATGTGCAGACGGGCTTACTCGCATAGGCTAGTTTGCATTTGTCGTTGTTAACGCCCCCCATTGCAAAAAAGACTCTCGCATGTCAGCGTCAACTGACAGTGAACGACCAACCAAAAGCGTTGCCACAATTTCAGAACTCTGTCAGAGATGAATGCATGTACAGAAATGATGGATGAATGGCTGGCTGGCAGGCTGGCAGGCTGAGTGAATGAATGGATGAGCGAATGCAGAAGTGGACTAAATGGATGCATGGAGATTTATTGGAAGCATGAGAGAATGAGTTGAATGTACTCAAAAAAGCATTCTTCAAAAATAGAAAACGTTTTTGATATTTACTTTGATGAAAATGCACAGTATCTGTCTGCAGTCCTGACCAATTGAATTCTTATGTACCAGACACCATTTTCTGAATTATATTTGGCAGTTAATTGACACTTAAAATTTTCTTATGTGCATTTGGAATATTCTGAACTACAATTGACAAATTTTGATGTATACTATTTATAGTTTCGACTTAGAGCAGTTAAAGTAGGTACATTAGAATTTTCTGAAGCAAATTTTAAATTTTCTAAAGTATAACTGGAAAAGGAGTAGATACAAAATTCTTTGAATCTCATTTTTGTGGCACTGCGTTTAAATACGACAGCAACAAAGCAGCTAAGCAATTCATAATAGCTATTTAAATGCTAACGAAAAATGGAAATTTTTTATCTTTGGAACACAAATAATTGGTATTTTGTTGCGCCACTTGCCAGCATGCCATCATGCCAGTCTGCTTAATGATCAACTCCAACATGGCGACGGAACGCGCAATTCAGCATGTTTGGTATCCTGCATTCGAGTACTTACCCGTTATTGCTGCGAAACCCAACTACCAGTGGCTGAAGGCAATCCCGCAATCCCCCGCCATCAACAAGGACCTCACCTCACTGCGTATGTTATTTGCCATTTCGTGCATTTGAGCCACGAAATAAAGTAGACATTAAGTTAATGATGTCCTTTTTCCGGACACTTACACATCGCTTTGGGACATCGGCTGCTATCGATGTGATAATGTTCTTGCCACATTATTTGCCGCCGCCATTTTGTTTGTTGCTATTGTGTGCGGTTGAGCCCCGGCTTGCAATTACACATTAATGGAGAATGGACATGCATTCCGGTGTGCTCTTCCCAAAGTTATTACTTTGGTTAGACGCCATATTTGGCTATAATTGCCAGGGCTGCGATTGCGTTTCTTTTGTCCTCCAGTCTTGAGTCGGCTAATGGCTTGGTCACGCATGTAACGGTTGTGGCTGATGATCCTTTGCCTCGGACACACGTTCTGACTTAATGGTCCCCGTTGGCACAGCGTGTTGTATATTGAAATCGTGTTGTTTTGTCTATTATGAAAACATGCATCATATTGTGCACATTTTTTCTCTTCGAAAATTATTAAAAGTAATATTTTTGTTCACATGCTACTAGAATAGAATTGATAGAAAATGTTATGAAGAACATATGGATTTAAATATATGTTGAAGTTAAAAAATTCCCAAAACAAAAAGTTTATTTCACTATAGGACAGCTCTAAAACTGAAGTCTTCATAGAAGAAGTCGTGTAAGGCTCCATTGTAAACATTGAAACAAGTTGGCCATGGAAGGCAGTTGAGCTAATAACACGAAATTTTGAGTGTTGCAAACTAATCAAGAAATATTTGAACTTAAAAAAATTGTTAGGCCTCGAGGGTTTATATCTACAAACACAAAATTTTTTTAAGAACAAAAACTAGCCCCAATTCCTTTCAAGAGATAGAGACTTATTGAAAATGAATTAGCTCTAGAACCGATTTTTTATTTAAAACTAACTTAATACACAACATTTACTTCAGTGAAGAGTTTGCCATTTAAATTTAATTTTACTAAAGATCGTAGATATTATTGGTTATTGAATGTAGACGCCCGATATGCAGTTTGTCGTGAAATCTCCACAGTAGCCCTGAGCATTTCTTTTTGCAAAAATCAAATAAAAAGCGCTCAATTTATTGCTAATAAGAAAAAAGATTCCCTTTTAATAACACACACCTTTGCAATGGTCAAATCTTTGCCAAATCCTACAGCGTACAGATCCCACTGATATGCGTCGCACAAACACACACATAAACATTGCCGAATCGTTCGTTTGCCAATAGCAAGACCTGCGAAAATAATCTCACAACGGAAATGGCATATTTAAGGCGAAAGGATTGCAGTGCTCTGCAACTTATGAAACACGAAAATTCGCACTTTCTTTATTGCGACGATGGCCATGGCCAAAGTTGGTCCTTACGTCGCTGGAAGGGGTTAATGCCGTTGCAGTTAGCTCTAGCTCTACCTCTCCGGCTGCTGCTGCTGCTGCTACCGGCCTCATTCAATTTTATTGCCAGCTGCGTGAGGCAATCTAAAAATCTGCGCTGCTTCCAGCGCTTCGGGGTATTTTTTCCGTAGTGTTTATTGCCGTAGATTAGTTTGTTTATTGTAATCCCACATATAAATTAAGAAATGTCCCGGCAGAGGCAGTGCTGCTATTCGTAGCTGGCAGTGGAGTGCGGCAGCGTATCTTATTAATTACAGAAAATCGTAAATGTCAACTTTGTGCGGCCTCAGTTCCAATCTATTCGCAATTCATTTGCACGTAATGGACTTTTATACAGACATTTTGGTTCGAATATTTGGAAATTTTAGTAGATACTGAGAAATGTAAGATCGAGATTGATAACAACTTGAGATGTTTTTTTTTCATATGAATTTAACGAAAGACTGAATTAGGGCGGTAATATACAATGTAGACCAGTGTACAGCAGAAATTTTAGTAAAAGATGAGCGTAAGTCGATATTTATCAACGTTGTTAAGCAAGTGCGCCTTATAGCACTCTTTCAGTTTGGCAGCTCAAAATCGAGTTCAGTGTTGATATATAAACTTGCCCCTTTTCGCGTTGCCTCTGAGCACAAAATGTGACGACTTACCTAAAATGATATGCAAAAATTTACATATTTATAGAAACTTTTGTGCGGCAGCAGTTGAAAATTGAATTTAATTTAGCATATTGAACAGCTGCTGAGTAAGAAGTCAATTGAATTTGAGAAAAGCAATATTTTCGTAACTGAAGATAAGAAGAAAATGGTGAATTTTTTATTCTTATTTCAGATTTACTCAAGATTGAAATTTATTAAATTCAATATTAACTTAAAAGTACTAGCCATAATACGTCAAAAATGGTCTACGACTCAAAAGTATAAGCCGAAAAAATTGCTTATGCTCAAATCAAGGGCACTGGCATTCCCGACTCACATGTCAACAGCTCTATATATTCAGCCACATTTCAACAAAGTAACCGCTATTAGTCGCATCGACTAAAATTAATATTCCAGCGTTATATGTTGATGCACATGTATTGTTTCGTATTGTTTCTAAAAAAAAGTGGTCTTCCAAACCAGGCCATAAACGCAATCACAATAAATTGACATTAACTGCAGCAAAGCCACTTGGCTTGAACTCATTTGAATGCGAAAACATTTTGACTAATAATGCAAAATGGCCGCAAATGTGCAGTGCAGCAGCAATACCAACAACAACAACAAAAACAACAACAGGACATGGCGTATTGCACCGCATTGGCAGCACTTGCAGCTGCACGGAATACTTCTAATCATGTTTTAGACTAATATATTGCTGCGTACTTAATTTAGACCAAAAATAATAACATGAGTAATTAATTTAATATGCCAGGGACAACAGGCGACGGCATACATGCACGCATGCACGCATATACGCACACATGCAAGTAGCAATTGCAATGCAGTGTGACCGAGAAGTGCATTCAGTTGAATTAGCAACAAATAAACGCTTATTTTGAAGCGTGAGAGCCAGTGCGTCTACGCTGGTGATGCGATAGCATTGAGTACCCATATATTAGGCAATTTTTGAGATACTCGTTAATTGAATTAGTTAACATATTAATTAAACAAAAAGCAGCACTAGCAGCTAAGGGCTTTCCAACCAATGCTAAAGCCAAGTTAGTATCAAGTTGCTTTACCTTAATAATAATAATACATAATCGTGATCCTACAGGAGATGTGATGCTTCTACTATGCCTAAAATGAGATGCTCGTTTCAGACAGGTGATGACATTTTCTGGCCAAAAGTGAAAAGCTGTGGAGAAGCTACCTCTGCTCACGATGCATGAGAAAAGCTTCAACCGAAAGTGGCACACACAATCGTCGCTCGATTCCCAAGGCCAGGATTTAAGATATGCCTAAGTTGATCAGTTTTGCAGAGTGACTTTTAGCAAAAAACTAAGAACCTTTAAGATAGGAAATCAACTTTCGTAACCCTTTCGATACAGTGAGAGGCTTCAGACAAGGCGATACACTATCTTGCAACCTCAGCCAGTAGACATATTGGATTGTTTGAAATCACAAGCTTCTGTGCTTAAAAAGTATTGATTCTTTTAAGAATCGAGTACATTCAATATAATTTGTAGCGACTTCCGCCGTTACAGCAGCATCGAGTAACGGTATTTCGTATCACTAGTATAGGCATGCAAGCCACGTACCAGCATACGGAATGGGTAGTGCAACTGCAGGTTCCATCGTGTATTCCCATGGAGGTAGCAGTTGTGCCAGGCAATGGCCAGTTGCCGCCCATTGCACACATATAAGCATACATATATATACATATGTATGTACATTTGAGGCCCAAAATATTTCATTAGCTCAGCTCGCTGATTTTCGTATGCTAATGAAGAAGGGGCCATGGCATAGGGGGAATCACTGCATTCGCACTCATTAGAGATGTGGTCATTAAAATTTGTTGCCTCATTTGCTGAGCACAGCCGCCAATTTTCATGTATTCCTTTCAGTTCGCATACACTGATGGACATCGCACTCCCACACTCAAGCCAGTTGCACGCTTCCCTGGCGTCTCTCAATCACTACACTCACATTCAGCGCCGCAGCAATTCATTTTGCCGCCTCACCTCTCTGCACAGCTTCGCTCTTTTCAGCTTTACATTTAGTATAAATTATTCGATGGTTTATGGTGCGTAAATAAATGTTTTAATGCGGCAAGTCGTTTATTTAAATTCGGCTTTTGTCTCTCGCAATAATACTCGTACATGCATTCTAATTTATTGATGGCTAAAACTCGATTTTTCGCTTACACCTTTTATGCACTCACAGAAATTAATGAGAAATGCTTACTTAAAAGTTTGTTAACTAGGTACAGCAAACTAATTAATTTGTTATAGTGACTAATGTAGTAAATTTTTATTGAACGCTTTAAGTTTTGACCAAAAAAAATTTTATTTTCAAGAAATTAGGTGGCAAAATAAAAAAGAGTAGCCCCACATTGGAATTATTAGCTTCTCGACTTTTCACACAAGTACAACAAGAAATCCGCAAAAAGGAGACCATGCATTTATTTTGTAGCCGTTTATGAACAGGAAGCTTTTTATCGAGCTTTTTGTGAGAATCTTTTTATGCAGGCAAACTATCTGTTTACTCTTCTTCATTGTCTTGGAGATTATCCAACTTCTCAGAGCGGAACCCATCGCTTCTATTTCTGAGCACTTGAACACCTGAAATTAAAGGCAAAAGTTGGTTTAGCTCTCTGAAAATCGGTGCTTAAGTCCAGACTTACGGGTGTTTAGAGAAAGAGAAAGAAAGTAAACTAAATTGTTTATGAGTATTTCGATGTAACTGTTAAAGCAAATATTTCTTCCTAGTTTTAAATAAATTATGATCTAGTACATTCCTTCGATCACTGTTTTAGTTCATTGGTAATTGTCGTTGGTGCCGACTATAATTTGTTACCTGTTTTCCTTGCTTCTTTGTCTTAAAATTATATTACTATATCTGAGCACCTGAAATTAAAGGCAAAAATTGTTTTAGTCATCCGAAAAACGGTGTCTTAGTACAGCTTTTTGGCGAGTATTTGAAATTTCGGGTATATAATTTTGTAAAATTTTACTAAATCCATAACATGCATGCGCTAGTTTTTGCTGTAAAATGTGCTTATGTAAATGAAAATTCTAGCTTTTGACATTCTAGCTTAAAATCAAGCACTAACTTTAATTGCCATCAGCGAGCTCTCAGCTTTGACTATGTGGCTTAATTAGAAAACCACTGCCACTTAAATGTAAGTAGGTACTGCCAAACTTGTGTAGTCTTAGTATCGAAATAAAACTACTCATATTCTCAAGCAAGTAGTGCGGTTTTTTTTTAACAAAATTAGAAATGGCTTTCGCGCAAATGCCAAACAATTACTCTGTAAACAACAACAAAGTGGAATTTCAATTAGTGGCGCACTCAACTGCAGCTGACGGTGGCAACAAAAAAATCTAATATCAAGTAAAAATTTTAGATGAAATTAGCCAACAAATGAAGAAATTAAATCGCGAAGATGCACAATCACACACACACACACACACATGCACAAAAACCACAAGCATTAACTGCATAAAAACGATTTCCATTTACAAATTGTTTTGCATGCGCAGCGCGCACCAAAAAGTGTAAGTGTGTGTGTATATGGGTGTGTGTGTGTAATTTTTAAGCATAACAGCATAATTGCGCAAAAAGTGCATTTGTAGCTGGAATTGGATTGGTTTCTGCAGCGGCTTACAACGACACAACAAGAAGATGATGGCTAATTAGCTTTTAACGGAAGTGGTTTGCCAAAAGCCAAAAAAACTGCACTTGCCAATGGCGTAGTAATTGGAATTTACGACGAAGAAATCAAAAAGCCAAAATTTGGCAATTTCTTCCATTATGTGCGGTACTCACACACACACATACGAGTGCAGTACCAGCGAAATTGCAGAGAGATTGAAAAAAGCTAGCACTTAACTACGAAGCGTATAAGCATTAGCAATTACCTTAATACATATGCTCCGAATAGGGTTGCCGAAGCAGATAGTTTTTTTTGTTAATCTAGAAGATGAAGGAAGAAATTGCAGCCTTAATTTTAACTACGGCAATTTTTATGATGAAAGATACTCCAGTCCTGATAAAACAATACAAGCAACCAAGTGTATATTTAATTGAATTACTTTTGAAGATTTCGCCAATAGGTCCAATTGTAGTTCGAAAAAAAAAATTTATTAATATTATTGAAGGAAAAAATATTACATGAAAAACCAATGTTAAAAAATCTTTGAGACAAATATAATACAAAAACTCTCGAAAACTCCATTCCTCGATCTGCTCGCCTACTCTGCGACTATTTGATCAAAAATTCCACACAAAAAAATGTATTCGAGAAATAGAAACCATATTTTGCTATGCTCAGCAAAGAGAATGAAGCATGCGTTTTATTTAATGGAAGATCTTTTCTTTCCTGTGTACAGCTGGCAACACTGTCTGCAGATTTTCTGTAAAAACACAAACGTCTAAAATGAAAAGGTTCTATATATTTTTATATTTTAATGAAGTTTGTAAGTATACGTACAAGGATCTTGCTGCTAGTGTACTGCTGCTGCTGGCGCGTAATTAGAACAGCAAACATCTTTGCACAAATATTTGCCTTGATTGCGTCGAAATCAGCTCATTTATTAACTAATAAACAGACACATACATATACAAATACACATACAGTGTCTAGCAAAAATATTCGAAACTTGTATTTTATTGAAAGAAGTGCATACATTTGCTATAATTCGCAAGAGCTCGCAATTTAAAATCCATAGTAATTATTAATTATTATGTTAGCTTAATTATGAGCTGCTTCTTTTTAAAATCGAAATTAGAATACTTTTGTTAGTCACTGTATATAAAGACAGTGTGCAGCCTGGCAAGCAAACATGACAGCATATCCTTTGTCAATATTCATTATGCTTTTAGGCGCAGTGCGGCTGACGTTGGCCGATGCCATAAAGTTGCTTAAACGTCTCATAAAACGTGACTATAATCCTAATTGATGCTTGAGCCACAGCGGAGTGGGGTAAGAAGTGTTGGTGGGGAGAGGAGAGCGGGTACTAGTTGCTGCGTGCGCAATTTCAGCACACCTTTACCAAACAGATACAAACACACACACACACACACACACACCTTTAATTAGTAAGGCAGCTTGTTGATTGAAATTTGCGAGCCTTTGCGCTTCTTTCTTTTTGCTTGCGAGTTTTGCTTGCTTGCTAATTTTGCGCATACAGTGCTGCCCTCTGTCGCATATGCACTGCAGCTATGGGCAATCATTTGAGCAGTTGCAATAAATTCGCAAAACAAATCGTCAAATTAACAAATTTTTGCCTGCCTGCCGTAAATTTTAAATCAATTTTGCGTTTGCCGCTGCCCCAAAAACTTCGTATTTTGGATTTGGGTAAGCCTGATGCTGGCTTTGGGCATGCCCATAAATTTCGCCTGTTGCCTTTTGTGGCGCTCTTGCTCTTGCTCGTGCCTTGACTGACTTTCTTTACCCCAAACAGGCGAGCAGGCGTGCGTCGCTGCGTCCCATACATTATTGTATTAATTAACACAAACAGGATCACCAATCAGCAGCTTGATTAATGATGTCACTCTCAGTCGTAAATCTCGATTTGAGCATGTGTAAATTTGGATGCAAATATATGAGATACGCATCGCTGGCTGGCAGGCATCGCCTCTGCTCGGCTCGGCAGGCACGACAACATTTGTATTGCGTATGTTTTGCGTAAGCACACGCACACACACATATACAGATATGCATGTGTAGATGCACACACACACACACACGGATGTTTGTAAATGCCTAATGCTCCTGCAAGTTGCGCACTTCCGCTGGAAAATGTCCTTCCGCTTGTTGCAGCTGCAGAACGACAAGCCGCACGTATTTCACGTTCAAGTGGGTGTGAAGTGCGGTGAGAAGGCGTGCGAGTAGTGGGGGTAAGGTGAGCTGAGTATATACGTATGCATATTTGCATGTGTTTAGTCTGTAGCCTGTTGCTTTTGCTGCCAACAGGACATGTTAACAATGCCTGCATATCCTTCTTAAATTCAGATTTAAATGCAAGATTAGTCAGCGCACACACACACACACACACACATTTCAGTAGCTAACCTCACCTTGAACAATAATAGTTTTGCATTTTTTACTCAGCGGTTGAATCAAAATAATTGCTACATTTCAGTTTAAAAAGTCAGTTTTCAATACGTAGCTAGGTATTGTAGTTAGAATATATTCAATTTCAATTTTCAATAATTCCTATAAACGATTTCTTTTTCAAAAATTAAGCACCTATTTTCGTATTTCTTTGTGCTCCAGAAAAGTTCGTCAGATTATTAATGATCGAAAAAAGGTGTTCAAGGAAATTTTTATAAAAACAACAGCAGAGTTTTTGATCAGAATATATAATTTTTCTAGCAGAATTCATAGTGAAAACCAAAAGATCACCTAGTCCGGTTTCTTGCATGAAGACAACGACATTGGTACTAGGCTTATTTCTGTCTATTTATTCGGTTAGTTAGACAGCTGATAAGTGACGTTCTTGGCTGATTTTATGATATTATCTGACGAGCTGACGAACGATAGCAAATTGAAATTTCCCAATTCTTTTATCAAATATTAAAGCTTTTTGCTAATATTTTGGTGTACATAAAATCTATGAAGTCGAAAAGAGGTCTAATTCGAAAGCTTAAAAAAGCAGGTCTTATAAAATCAGTCAATCTCCCTTCACTAAAAAAGGAAAATTGTATGTGCTATTAAAAGTTTCATTTCTACTACAAGCTTTTCTAATATTTCGTATTTAATACTTGCAAATGTTTATCATTTATATAAACAGCTTGCTAGCGTGCTGCTGCTGACTTCTTGCTCCCCCCTCCCCTCATTGTCGCAAGGCACATTTTATGCAATATGCAAATTCTTATTAAATTTAGTTTTTTTATTTGCCAATAAATTGTGTACTTAAAGATTGTTTCGCGTTGCCTGCGAGCAGCAAATAGATTAGAACTGCGCGAAACAGTTGCCACTTTTCGGTTTCCGCTTTCCGCTGTTTAGCAAGCAACGCTGCCCACGCTGATCTGCTCACCTTCCTTTGCCGCGCTGTGCCTGTGCCAACAATTGCAAATCATATCGCCATGCCATGCCAGAGTGGACAGCTTGTTAACCTCGGCAGCGACATGGCCGACCTGCAGCCCTTTGCTCGTGTCCTGTTACAAAAGTTCTTAGGCGTTGCAAATTACGGCGACTTGTTCGCCATCTTCGCCGACTTGTGCCTTCTTTCACTCTGCTCCTCCGCTGCGCATAACTTTCAATCTGAAATCTGCTCATTCGCGGCCGCCAGCGGCTGCGTCCGTGAGTCTATTAACCACTGCCACTGGATACTTTTATTTTCGCAGCCACGCGTAGTCCTTAAAAATCATGAACTTGCCGAAAGACAATCTGCGGCGGCTCGCGCTGGCTCATTCCTGCAGCAGCTGGCTGGAGGGGGAGGAGAGGAGAGTACATATTGGAAGGGGCGCATGGCTTGCGGTTTCTGTTCCGTTGTGTTTATCGGTTTATTTTACACTTAGCCATGCAAATGCGGCTAACCTTCCGTTTCCGGCTGCGTTACTTGTCGGCCGTTTTTCTTAATTTTTATATTATTAAATTGCATATTGGAGCCGCCGCGGCCTGTGAACTGTCTGCCAGCCAGCTGGTTGGTCGCCCCCTGAACCCGTAACACTGCTGATTTGCATCGCTGCGAGTTGTTTCCGTAGCAAAACTTTTAATTAAACTTTACGCGCGCATTTTGCCGCCACTTTTGCGTTGATCATCTTTCTTTGATTTTACGATGCTTCTTCTTGTGCCATTTTACAAGCTGATATTGCTAGTTTTTCGCCAAAAATATTATTCTATATTGCAAAGAAAGATTGGCAAATGTTGAGAACAGTTGGCAGCGTCGATTATTTTGTTGAGGAGGTTCTACAAGCAAGCTTCGGAGTTAGTCCTCTTCGAGGATTACAATAAAACCTACAAAAATGTTTTGAATTATCAGGTTGGCAGCCGATTAACTGCGATTTTTTCAAAGAAAATAAAATAAAATTTTTTTATGAAACGAAATAATTTTTTCGGTTATGTATTGCCAATTTTTTTAATAAAAACTTTTGTCATCTTTCGAGCAGCATCCTAATTCCACCAAAGAGTATGAATATAATTTCTTGATGGAATACAACACCCTTACGATTTGCCAATTGAGGTTGCTTTTCTTGAATGGCATTGTTCAATTCGGTTAATTGTTGAATCTGCACTAAATCTGAATTGATCCTTTGATGATAAAATTTCAGATTTAACGATTTCTTTGTAATCCCATTCAATTAATAACGCAACCTACTTTTGATGAAAATTCAGTTTTGATGTAAACAAACCATTTTTCAGCAGAAATAACCGAAGTCAAGAGATAAACTTTCAGCTACACATTCGAGGCACGTTATGACGGGCCCCCTCCTCCCATTTTCTGATAACTTTGACTTAAAAAAAAATACTAGTCCATACAGCTCAAACAACAAACCATGCTCCATTTTGTCAGGGAATATATAAAAATGTTCCGTTTAATGTGAAAGTTCCGGCCAACAAGTGAAAGTGGCAAACTTTTTAACCAACATAATTTTTTTCTACCTAAGTAATTTTACATAAATTTCCCCCAGAGGAATGGCATCGCCAGTGTAACCGAAAATTAATTTCAAATTATGGCGGCAATTTCCGTTGCAGAAATTACACGCCACCTTCTCCCCATTGCCACCTCATCTACTTGTAAACAGTTTTCAAATTTGATTGGTTTGGTCACACCGCCCTCAGTTCTCCTGCGCCTTTAACTTCTCTTAGTGGTCCGTTACGGAAATGGCATCCAATGCTGTTGCGGTCCACCACCTCTAACGAGAGCGATACATATTTAGCTTTTTTGGTTCCCCGTTTCTGCGCTCCAAGTTGTGGCATTAATTTGAGTTTGTAAGAAATTTATGTGCTCAATTAAATGTGACTGAGTGGGAAATTGTTTGGATTTTAATTTTCATAAATTTGTTCGAAAGGAAGCGCACACATTGAATGCACTATAAGCGTGCCAAGTTTCTGCTCGATTCACGTTCCGAAAGTCCAATAATGGCAACTCGCTATGATTTTTACAATTAACTTTAAATGAGAATTTATGATTGAGAATGGGCGATGAAAAAAGTAACAAAATATACAAGAATAAAATTCAAATTTCATAGATATCATTTGAAAGAAAGCCAATAATATGTTCGAAATGGTCACTACAGCATCAGAAATCCAGTATGGGCGTGGACTTCGATAATTTGAATAATCTCCATTTTGGCTAATCTCGAAACTAGGACTAAGTTAAGGTCCACTGCCTCTGAGTACCATATTTGGTCCAAATTCCTGCCTAAACCAACAAGTGCTTTGCATGTATAGGGGCATCCCCTGAGTGTCGGTTTAAGCGAGACAAAAAATCGGACAACTGATTCTTATCCTCCTGTAACCACGGACAGAAAGGCAGACAGACGAACATTTCTATATACTTTTGCCTATACCTTGTACGGCTACATTAAGGGAATACAATTTTGGCACAATGTTAATATATTCTCGACAGACTTTTTCTCTCAGAGAACCCGTATGACCGGAAATCGAAGCACATGCTTGGGGTATAAAAAGGAACTACCGATGCTATTGTAAGAGCATGCATACATACATATAACAAATGCATACACTTCGTTTAAAGATTTCTCTATCAAAATTATATATTGTATATTTGCTTTTATTTCGATGGGCTACTTGAGCCCCTGGAACTGTCCTCAAAGCCAATGACCAGCAAACAGCTCCCATTCCGCCATAAACCTTTAAACGTTTGCTCATCGTTAAGATGGTATGTGTGTATGTGTATGTGTATGTGAAGGTGTATGTATGTAACAGGCAAAATCATAAATTCTGAGCTTTGTTTAACTTTGCGCGGAGTTTTATTGTTGCTCGACGGTCAACAGTTGAGGCCATGCCACCGGCGATAGCATCAGCTTGTGCGAAATGTGCAAGTTGAAATGGGTTGAAAGCAGCAACTTTTGGCAGCCCATAATTTTATTAATAAATTATGAAATTAAAAGGATGAAGGACGATTCTGCGTTCTCGTCTCTTCACGATTTCGTAAAATATAACGCAACGAACTATTCATGGAAGGCTAATAAGGGTCTTCTTATGCTGCGGCAATTATAATAAAAGTGCTACAAATGATATTTTGTAAGAAACAAATTTTGGGAAATGGAAATAGAACAAATTTAACAAGGAAATTTCTAAAATTCAACTAGTAACTGATTTTAAATGTAATATATATTGCTCTGAACAAAAATAACAGCATGCATATATAATTTTCATTTAGTTTTAAAAGTAACGATCAATCATTGATCGTAATAATTTCGAACAAAAGTTCAAATCAATCATGGAACCTTATTTCTTCGAGCAAAGCTTCTAATCAGAACTTGATAGTAATATTTACGATAAAAAAAATACGGGTTTCAGCCTTAAAATAATGATAGAGAGAGATAGAGAAATAGCGATGAATGATCGATTTTTAGTCTGAATTCTTTTGATCGAAGAAATGACGATCAAGGATTGGTTTTTAATTTTACACCACCAAAAGAACGATCAAATAATCTATTTTAAAGAATTTTTTTAAAAATCATAATTGATTTTACCGCTGAGGAAAAAGCCTTTCTTTTATAACTTCAAAGCCCCAAAAAATATCAAACAATAAAATCAACAAAGAACAATAAAGCAAAAGGAAAAGTGCTCGCAAGGAAGCAGGACTCTAGTCAAACATTTGCATGTGCGCGCAGTGCATTAATGAGTGCGAGCATGAATCGTATGGAGGCACCTCTGCAACCGCATACAAACGCACCCTGATGTGCACATTTATTATGGCCAAGGATTAAACTAAGAAGGATGTGCAAATAAAAGCAAATATTTTACAAAAGTGTACAGCGCAACCTGCGCTGAAGAGCAAGAGTTGGAAGGAAGTTCCTCATGACGATGATGATGATGATGGTGATGGCGATGGCCCAAATGCGAATACCAAATGGAGCAGTTGCAGTTGGGCGGCGAAGGCAACGCCTCAATGAGAGCAGCAGATGAGCCGGCTGCAACCACAGCAGACACTCACATGCATGCTCAAAACTAGAAAGGACCTGCTGCAAAAGTTGTTGCTATGATGTGTTTGTATGTGAATGTGTGTGTGTGTGGGTGGGTGGACGTTATTTGTTGTTGGACAACGTTACAAAACGGCGCTGCGCTGCGTTCGTTGGTCCAGCGCCGCATGCAACGAAACTGGTGCATCTCCGCTCGTTCCATGGCTACTGTCAAAATAAATCAATCGGCTTTATCCTGTGTTGGAATTCGTTGTTGTTGTTATTGTTATTTTGTTGTTGCTCTAGCTCTTCTGTTGTACAGAAGTAAAAAAGGATTTGCTATTTTACTGCTTGCTTGCGTGGGCAGGGGAGTTGGGGGGGGAGTATATATATGTGCTTGTGGCAGCATAAATCAAACTTAATACAATTGTACAATATCAGAATGCAACGTGCTGCATGAAGGATGGTTGCTGCTGAATCCGTTTATAAATAAGAATAACAGGCGATTGAGTTTTTTTTTTTTCAAAATATAAAATAAGAATGGCAAGTGTTAAAGTACCGATTCGCACACATGCATGCAAAGATACTTCTCGCTCACACATATGCACCTATGCACACATACATGCATACACTCACTGATTTTACAAACCGCTGGCGTGTGTTTATCTTGAAAGGTATTAAGATGTCTCCAAAGTTATGGCCAGATATTACAACATGCCCAGGCATTAAAACCCTTTGGAGCACTACTCCAACAACAACAACAGCAACAGCAACGACAACTTCAACTCATAATCGCTGTCGCTTCCGGCAACTTCAAATGCTGCTTCCCTTCCTTCCACTCTCTCTTGCTCCACTCTGTGTGCCACGGCAAGTGCGAGCGTGTTAGCCAAAACTTTGCAAGCTCTGCCCTTTTATTTTCTTGCTTTGCTTTCCGGATGTCTAAAGTGATTTCCTTTTTGAATTTTCAAAAACTTTCACTAAAGGTGTTGCGGTGCGAGCGTGTATTTATTTGTGCGAGCGGCTGCACATGTGTTTGTGTATGTGTGTGTGTGTGTGTGTGTAGAGTCGTTCTAATGAAGCAGATTTCGCAAAGCATTTGAGAGCTCGCTCGAAACGGTTTTAATCCTTAATAACTTTTCGGCTAGTGACTTTGCGTTCACACGCATGCACACATGCACGCACATGCAGCGTCAAAGCTCATCATACTCTCACAATGATGACTCATGTGTATCCTAAATAGAGCATTTATTCGATGTAATTTTCACACATTCAAGTTCAGAGAAGGCAAAGTTGTGCCGGAAAGATATAACGTTAACAAGCGAGTAAGCGACTCGTAAAGGATATATAGAGTGCTTTTGGAAAAAATATACCTTCAAGTTATTCTTCTGCTTGATTGATCACTAACCACCCGTTACCGGCTTACGACGTAGGGCTTCTCTTCAGGCAACGCGCACGCCTTCTCCCGTTGGAAATGCCAAATCAAGTACTCACCGTTAGGAAATATACGAACCAAGATTAAAACACTCCGTCCTAATGTAGTATAGATACATTTCGTTTGGAAAAATTAAATAAAATTCGAACATTAATCTTGATTTTTGAGCAAAAGATTAGACTCCAAAAATATTTCTGAGCCAAAAATAAATTCGTGAAATTACCTCTTTTCTTTGAGTGAGAAAAAAGGAAAAAAGAAACAAGTAAAATGTGTATAGCAGATCGAAAAAATTTTAATCAATATAAGTAAGTAATTATGATTGTGTGGAACACTGCATAGTTTAAATTGCAACCCTTCATGAGTTCGGTTCGCATGGCTTCAAAGTTTCAAGTATCCAGCGAAACGCTGAATCAAAGCTAATAAGAATAGTGTCAAGATCAATCCAAGTGCATTGCTATTTTGAAGCTACTTTGAAAGGTTAAAAACCATATGCAAAGGCATGCACCCATCGAATTGTATCTGTATGTGTGTGTGTGCCGTTTAAGCTGCTGCAAAGAGGCAAGCGACAAAACTCGACAATCGACTACAAAGCAGATACTCACTCACACATGCGCCAACATACGCAAAGTATCTGCGAAATAGTTTATTTGTTTTGTGAATTATGCGAATGAACCGAATAAGCTACCACACTGCAGCTTGCCCCCCTTTACCACTACCGCAACTGTTTTTGTAGAAAACCAAGCAAAGGCTGAGCGCCACTTGAGCCGAAGGACGAGCAAGCAAGAAGAATACGCTTAAGATGAAGTTGGTTGTATTGTGTGCGAGTTACAGCGCTAAGAAGCGGGGTCGCCTGCTGGTAGATGGGAACACATATTTTATAGTATGTGTGCGTGTGTGCGTGTGTGTGCAATGAAATAATTTGCACAATCGAGAAATTATTACGAGTGAATTTTTACGAAAGTGCACTTTCGGCAGAGCCAATGCGCAAGAATAATGCCGTGGAACACACATGCACACACACACACACACATGCGCAGATGTATGGTTGGAGAGTGGGACTGCTGCACTGAGCAATGAGCACGGACAAGGATTTGTGGAATTTTCCGGCAGTTGGCGTTTTTGTTTAGTTCTTTGTGATGAGAAAATAAACGACTGTTTATAAATGCATGTGCATATATGCAAATGTGCGTGTGAGTGTGTGTGTGTGTGTGCGCGCAGTTGTATTAGCCACAGCATGTAAAGCAGCCGGTGCAGTGGAGCAGCGCCTGAAGTACAGTAGTCTGCCAGTAATATCAATTGTGTATGACGGTCAAAAGTCATTTCAACAGTACTAAATTATTATTATCTTCAAGAGGCTGCACACACACACATACACACACATGCACGGCAGAATGCCTGCCATATATGAAAAGTAGCCAAAGCGGAAGTGCATTCTGCTAGAGGTAACGCTGCTGTTCGAAAGTTTCTTCGCCTTAGCATGAGCAATGCTTTCCGTGAATGCGTTTGCATTTGATCGCACAGAATAAACAGGCATGCATGTGTATATGTGTGCCAGCATGTAGCTGTGTGTGTGTGTGTGCGCATCCGTTGCTGCTTTGTATCTCGCAATGAAGAAGTTGAAAATTATGCCAATAGTTCGTTGTGGTGCGATTGAAGGCAATAATTTCTGAATTTGTTGCTCTGACATGAGACCAAGGCAAGAGCCATAATTCCGAATGGCAAGACAGAAAAGCAAAAATGAGAGTACCTACAGTTCAAATTGTCTACTTTTTTTGTAACTATGCTCGTAATTAAAAGTCGAAAATAGCAAGTACTCGTAACAAGTTTGTAAAATGGATTCATTTCTGATTTATGCTCATATGAAATAACTTTTTAGTAATTGAAATGAAACGATTTTTACTTCCTTTTACAGTTTCAAATATAACGCAGCGCCTCTCTCTTTAGTATTTGTATTAGTATTAGTATTCGTTAATGGTAGCACAAAAATGTGTGCAAAATTTTAACGAGTTATAGTACAAAAAATTAATTCCGCTTACAATTCTTGCTAATTCGCTGCTCAGACATAAATATCCTTTCGGCCATCTTCTGCCGCGTATGAAATCTAAATTCCTTGCTTATCGGCATGCTCAGCAAAACGGCAGGCGAAATGCGCTGCAACTTTTCATATGCCCCCCTTCACCGCTCTGGCTACCCGCACAAGCAGTTCAGTTTTTAAATGAATATGCTAAGACGCCGGCCGCGAGTATTTATTGCGCTAATAGTTCGGTAGTAATCCGCGCTAAGATAACGCCCTGCTTTATGGGCGACAATTAAGCACTGCGCCGCTCTAATCTGTCTGCGATAATTACGCCGGGCAGAAGGATGTGGGCCGAGCAGAAGCAGCAGCACTCCCAATCGGCCGATAGTAATTTCAGAAATTTGAAATAGATACAGCGGCAGGAGCTGCCTAAACCGTGCCACGGAAATTTGCATGCGCAGCAATATTTATGGCTGGCGAGATCTGCGCGCTCCTTGCAAATGTCCTCGCAGCAGAAGAAGGCGCACAACAATAATGCAAATGCAGGCAAGCTTTACTACTTTTCTTCGCGCCATATTTAATTTTATTTGCTTGGTGGTTATTTTGAAGGAGGCAGAGAACTGGGTTGGCTGCATTCGGTCGCCTGGCAAACGGCTTCCGCCTGCTGTGTGTGTCGCTCGTTCGCGCGATTATGAGAGTAATTTAGTGTTTTAATTAGATTCGCTAATTGGCGCGGCTTCTTTTGCGATTGTCTTAGGTGCACTTCCTGTTTAATTGTCACCAACGTCAGTGGCTTGCCATGTCGCCGGCGCATTCACGCATACATACGCAGGCACTTTTCGGAAATTGCAGTTCAAAATTAATTTGCCAAATTAATCTGAACATTAGTTAAGCACATTTTAGTCTCCTTAATAGTTATAGAAATATGCAAATAATCGACGGCAGATTAGTTAGCAAAGCCCATAGCTCAGTGTGTGCTCGGGTCCCAAGTTTAATCCTTAACAAACCCATTCAATATCATATACAAAAAGATAATTTCTTTCAAATTGTTTCTTCGTGTGTTAGATTGTGCAATTAGATTTTTTTTGTAGGTCAAAAAAATTTGTGAACTTTTTGGAAAAAATATAAATCGACAGTTAAAGAAATACAATACACAAAAATCTATTTTTTTTTAAATGGTATGAGAGATCGTTAGATAAAATTGCATACCGCCATCTTCAACTGTCTGTAGAAAAAACTTGAACCAACTTTGACAAATTCTTTTGCATTTCGTAATATACATATTAGCCCAATTCACAATCTTGTGCTGTCAAAACTACTGTAGTTTTGCTACAAAACTGTCAATTGCAAAAATCCCAGACCATTTGCACAAGATTGTCAATTGGGCTATTGATCTATTTTATAAAAGCCGATATGGCAGAGCATTTAATTTTGCGCATATTGAAAGCAAAAAGATTTTCAAATATTTCTCCTAGCATATTTATTATTTTTTCCATTTGATACACTCTGTTTAAATTCAACTTCGCAGTACACCCTGTGCGCTTGGAAACCGGTGTTGCCGGCGAATTTTAATAAAATGGAAGTAGTGTTATAAGATTTGAAGCAATTTTTATAGTTTTCTTTCAACTAAATCATTTTGCTGTCGACAAATTAGGCACAATATTAAATTAATGCATTTTAATAAACTGAGCTTGGCTAAATTTTAACTTTTGGCGGTTTCCCTTTTTTGTAGTGATTGCAGCACTGGACCTTTCTGATTTTGACATTTCATATTACAAAATAAAAACAATCGGGCGAGGCGCTGGGTAAAGTTCAATTTAGTGCTGCTTAAAAAACACGGAAATAAATGAAAAGTGCACCACGCTAACAGAAAAATGAGCGTCGACGATATAGTTTACGTGTTGTGCCTTTTGGCATGCATCGGAGCAGGACAATATGTGAAGAAGATACGCGACGAATCGACGCGAAAACTCTTAAGCACCGCATTCGGTAACACAAAAATGGTCCTTTTAACCTTCTATTAACACAAAAACGTTCATTCTAGGTATACTGGTGGTAGTCGTGGTCTCGGGACTTCACAGTCTGCACTGCCTTATATCGGTGGCTTTAGGCGCAGCGTCGGTGCTCTATGTGCATCCCAGGTAACCAGGATACAGAGCATCACATTCAACTAGATGAAAATACATCTGATTTTTTTCTATTGCAGCCAATGCCATTTAGTTACTTTTTTCGTCATGTTTGGATATCTAGCATTTTTCCGCTGGGAGGATATTTTCGGTTTCCCCACTCCTCCAGGCCATACAAACATGATTCAGATGGTGATCACTTTGAAGGTGTGACTGCATGTTTGCGCTTGATGACGTAACGCTAGAAATTTGCTCATTACATTTATTTTCCATTTTAGGTGTCTGGTATTGCTTTCGAAAAAACTGCCGCATGGAAGAAGCTGCAACAGCGCGCGCAAGAATTGGCACTCCGTGCCACAGACCCCACTGCGCCGCGCGAAATAGAGATCACCGACTACGACGTGGATTTGCAGAGCATTAATTTCACCGAGATCTTCCATTACACGTTCAATTATATAGGCGTTCTCATAGGTAATTTACGCTCAGTATTATTTTTCAGTTTATTGTCGGCTTGCAATCGAACAGAAGATTAACTACAGATAAGCCTGATCTACTTTGATTCTCTTGGAGCTGCATATTTAGAGCACATTGACATTGTTTAGACGTTTCCACGGCACACAGACTAGGCGACTAGGCACTCCTTATCACGATAGACAATTGTTATCAGAAAAAATTAAAACGCCCTAATCAAACTATCGATGAGCAAAGAGAGGGCGCTGGTTATTGTAAACAATTAGCCTAAGAATATAAAATAATCAATGGTAAAGAGCTACACTAGACAGAACAACAACAAAAGTAGGTTTCAAGAAGAAAGGAGAAAATGGAATGGCCACAATTTTCAGCCTTATCGAGAATTTTGTGAACTATGAACTTTTTTGCACAAAATATCAGATAACTCTGAACGTATTTTTACATTCGTGGTAGGAGAAATCTGTAAAAGTAGACAAATCCAGAAATGATTATTAATACAAGGAACAGCTTAATCATATATTTAATACTTCGATACATGCATATGACGTAAGTAGTATATTATGTACAATTGTACATGAATGCACTTACTATATTGACATTAAAAATTTTCCATATGCTTTGGACATGCTAATAGTTTGTTGCTTTTTCAGGTCCCTACTATCGGTATCGCACCTACCTTGATTACTTCGAAATGCCTTTCAAGGATTACGCACCTAGCATTCCCGCTACTATAGAGAAGTTGAAGTACGCTGGCTTTTATTGTGTGCTTTATTTGACGGCCAATTTTCTGTGGCCATTGGATGTTAGTACTTTCATAAACTGAACGCCTACCTATCTTAATATTTAACATTTCATTATCTTCTCATGTAGTATGCGCTTAGCGAT
Source organism: Neria commutata (assembly GCA_963457695.1). Lineage (NCBI taxonomy): Eukaryota > Metazoa > Arthropoda > Insecta > Diptera > Micropezidae > Neria > Neria commutata. Next base: position 55,049,620 of record OY735246.1, read on the forward strand.
GAGTTTTATCAGCAACGCTCGTTCTTCTACCGCCTCATGTATGTGTGGCCCACCTTCTTCATATTCCGCATGCGCATGTACACTGGTCTGACGCTTAGCGAATGCGTTTGCACCATGGCCGGTTTTGGTGCCTATCCCGATGAGGCAGACGTTAACAACGGTGAAGGTCCGCGAAAGCAGTACTATGTTGACCTGAAGCGTGACGCAGAGAAACGCTCCTACAACTTCACGGCCATCGTCAACACGCGTGTAAAAGGCGTGGAGACTTGCTGGACCTTCCGCGAGGGAATGAAGCACTGGAACATTTGTGTGCAGTACTGGTTGGCAGTTAATATATACAAATTATTTCCGAGCAAGACGTATAGGTGCGTATGTACTTTGATCATGTTGGACAACGGGTCTTCAAAAGATTACGTCGTTGCTTCGTTGTCCATTAACTAAAAATGTAACTTCCTTGTTCGTAACTCAGTAACATTTTTGTTTAACTCACAGAAGTTGCCGATACGTTTTCCCGTAGAAAATTTCTTTGTCATGAAAAATATGTTTTTCAAAACGGACAACTTTTTAAAAAAAAAGGCGTCCATGTAAATGCTGGTTATTTACAAGTACATACTTATGTATTTTCCCCAAATACTTCCAAACGGACTTAAGGAAAGTACCAAAGTTCTTGAGTCCTTTAGTGCCTTTCAAAACGTAACTAAACGATTGAGGCAGTAGCTTTGGTTTTAGCAGTTTGAATCACTTTCTTAACATCCCGAAATTCCATTACCTCTCTCTCTCTCTCTCTTACACTTTATTTTTCGTTCTCCATCTTATAAAGAAATTTGTGTCAGTAAACAAATACATTTTTTAATGAAAATTTTTTTTTCAATATTTATGCTACAGGCTTAACAGGTACTTAACAATCGAAAGCTCACATTCTAACACTATTCCCAGGCAGCAATGATTTGACTAAATATACTACAATATATGCTTACAGAACTGCCGCCACACTGCTCTGTTCCGCCTATTGGCACGGTTTTCGGGCAGGTCACTACTTCTGCATCATGGGCGCTCCCTTCTATGTGCCACTGGAGGACATCTGGAATAAGCTGGTACGCAAAGATGCCACCGGCTTTAAGCGGCAAGTCTTGGATGTCATCTTTTGGATAGCGAAATTTTGGGCATTCAGCTACATGGGCATGGCATTCCTGCTTGTGTCTTTTGGCAACATCTGGAAATTCTATGGCTCTGTTTACCATATCGGATACATTATTTGGGCCATTTTGCTGGTTTTAGGCATCTTCCTGACTAAGCAAAAGAGAGCAACAGAACGAAAAAATAAACCTGGCGAAGAGAATAAAGGAGACGCTAAAGAAGAGAGCTTTCTCAAGGAGAAAGCACAGTAATTCCACTTCCAGCCGTTTCTAAACGAATTGATATAATGTAAATGAGTTTTCTACATTTGTATATTGTATTTAGCATTGGCAATATTGTGGTGCAATTGTATTCTAAAACAATATTAAATGCTAATTTTAACTTATTTTAAGAAGTAAATAGTTGTTTAGGTTTTATAACAAGCACCTTTCTGTGGCCATAATTCGTATTTTATGCATTTGTCTTGTGTCTTAACAGTTACGGCTCGTTTCTAAGACGATTTTTTGAAATGTATTTCTTATACAACCATGTTCCACATTTAACTTTTGATCGAAATTGAAATCGATCGTTATGGAAGTTTTATACGTACTCCAATAAATTTCGATCGAAAGTGAAATGTGCAAAAGGGAAGATAAATTCAATTGAAAGCATGCTAATTTTAAGTGAACTTTAATGCTGAAAAGTCTTTTATTGGTAATGTGGAACCAGGGAATACCGTTTCAATATACTGGCTGACTGTTTTAATTTGTAGCACTAAAATCGTAATATATATACACCAATTAAATATGTATACCACAAATGTATTGCAATTTGCAAAATAGGCGCTAACAGTTGTCTTTATTTGAGATTCGGTATTTAATGTTATTCGAAACCAGCTCGAATTTCTCTCCATTGTAAAATGCAGGTTCCAAGCACTAAAATTGTTCGATAAGTGTTCCCATTCAAATGGCAAGAGTGAACTGTGCAGGTGCCGAAGCAACTGTCATGCGGTTGAGGGCTCCTCTGAAAAATACAAGTAAAAACAATTGGTTATTCAATTATGGTTGGTTGTGTTTTCAATAACAACGAAAGTTTAAAGCGAGTTCTGTCCGGAGAATTGAGTTGAATTACGAAAGGATTCCGCTGCGGCTAAATTCGACGTCTGCTAGCAACACGCCATTTCCACTCACCACTCACCTGTGACCAAAGATCGGCGCCGCTTTACATCCTGCGTTGTATTGTAGGCGCCGCAGTACATGCACTTTAAGCCAATGAAATGGAAATTGGTATTCGAAGTCTGCAAAGAAACCGAAAAGTTGCCATACAGAGCAGTCTCAACTAATGAAGGGTGAAGCGTGAGCGTTACCTTGTGACAGTCATTGCAGAAAATGTGTATTCTCTTATTTTCATAGCTCTTGGGTACGGGCGTGCGTAACGCCTGCCTATCCAAGTATTCCCACAGCGTCGTCATGTCGATGAGCGAAGTCTGGCATGTGGGGCAGGTGTAGTGTCCTGAGTTGAGCAACTGGTCGAAGCACATCTTGTGCAGCAGATGGCCGCAGTCTGGTATGTGACATGGAATGCGGGAGGTGTGAATGTCGCCGAGACAGACGGGACAGTTCGAACGTGACATATTCTCAACGCACTGCAGCGACAATTGCAAACAACAAAATTCAATAACAAATAAGAGGTCATTCCATTCCAGCCGAACGCAGGCACTCACCCGATGTCCATCTATTTTGAGCTGTATTGGCAGGCACATGTTGCACACCTCGCAGTGAAAGAAGTTATGGGCGCCACCAACGCGACAAATTCCACATGCATCACAGTGATACTGCTGCTTGTCGGAGTCGTCGAACAGATTGCAAATGAGACAAGTGTACTGAAATTTCAAAATGTTTAAAGTCAGATGAGTGTGCCGCCAACGTTCCAATACTAGGCTCTAGCAAACCTTGCCGAAACGAACGCCGCACTTTTCGCAGCACTCCTGCACCTTTTGGCGTGTATTACACTCTGAGCAAATCAGTTCCGTCAGCGTCTTCCTGTCAAAGTGATGCGATTCATTCTCGTCATGGCAGAAGCGGCATTTGTAAAATTTGTTGCAACATGGCGTCTAAGAAAAAATTTAAGTACATTTAAGTTGAAATCTGTAGCAAGTTAAATATGTACATATATATTGTATTGTAAAATAAAAAAAAATTTTAAAAATATATATATGTATATGTATGCATGTGTATGTATCTTTAAGAACTTTTCGACTAGGCATTTGCCGGCTGTTACTTTGAGTATGCGCATACGTGGCCGCGGTGGCTCACTGAATATGCGCTCGGTCACTGATGCGAGAGCTTGCTGGAGATCAGAAAACTTGCGAAGGTTCAAAGCTATTTTCGAAGTTTCGAAATTGCCGAAATAGAAGAGCACTAATGAACATAGCAATCGATTCGATTCGACAGGCGCTAAATTTGAGGGTCAAAACTTCATATTTCAGCAACAAAAAGCTAGAAGAAAATAAAAATAAAGCTATAAGACATTGCTAAATAATTGGAAAGAGCCAGTCAACAAATCTTTCTTCGAGCATCTGCTCAGTTGCTTTCTTCTCTTCCTCTCGCCCTCGCTTCGCTTCCAGTTTATAGAAGCGCAGAATAATAAATAATTATATTAACCACAATTAAAATTAAAATCGATCTACAATAATTTTAAAGCAGCCATATTGACGTATGAGTAAGTCTTTGACGTCATACTGTATTTAGTTGTAGCACATTTCTATAAAATCTTTTACTTAATCGCACATTCAAGGGGAATTGGCTATATTTAAAATCGTGCTGAACGTGCTGCGATTATTACAAAATGTTTCATGAATAATATTTGATCATCCAATTAACGATTGTATATTAATGTTGCGACGCCAATTGGCCATTAACCGAACAGAAATTTCAATAGGCTAAGAAAAACTGATTCGTTTTAAATATTGCTTATTAGCAACAACTTGAAACCCCTTCTACAGTGTTTTTATGTGAGCTACACAACGTGCGCGCGTATGTTAAATTTTGCAGCGTGTTTGTTTAGCTCAGAGCCAGGCATTGTGGAATTGTAGATTCCAACATGTTCGACGTTTCAATTTTTAGATTCAATTGCAATCAATTTAAATTTCGATCGAAAGTGAAATGTCTAACATTGCAGAATTTTAAATACTTGACAATTTATTCGTCAACAATGCCTGTTGTAGTATGCCTGTACTATATGTAAAAGTCACAAACACCGATTGTAGTTTGTTGCCTTTTAACGAATTATACCACTAATCCATTTCGAAATGGTTTTTTCAAGATATTAAATGTAAAGCGCCATACTTATTGTTAGTAGAAGAGCAAACCCGTTTTGGGGGAATTTTGTTTGTCGCCGCAAGGCGTTTGCAAAAGAGGTTTAAAGTCTTTAAAATTGTATTTATGACATAATTTTTATGAATTTGAAAGAAATGCACGACAATTTTCACTTCTTCAATTGATACAAGACTTTGCAAATATGTACTTTTCTTACCCCGTTCTCAATATCTTCCTAAAAATACGAGAATTATTGTATCGAAATACCCCTGCAATGTCGGAAGACAGAAAAAGTATTGGTATCAACATGGTTGCTCCAGAGTAGTTTGCTATCAAGGATCCCCCCAAGACATTTTATTTCCCTGGAGAGTTGGTTAATACCTCTTCCTATAAACGAGCAAGACAAGGCCGTCAATCTTTCGTCAAGCAGATGGGAAAAGACGTCGCTTTGTGGGCAGCCTCTTTTTACCTTCGTCATAACAAACCTATCTTCTTTCCAACTCAACACTAAGGTCCTGCACTGCATCATTGACCGAAGCCAATTTACAGTCTTGGGGTCCACTCCATGAGAGTGCCGTCAAGGACGCATTATCGAACGATGTCCGCAAAAATGCCCCTTGCGTAGTCCTTCATAACAGAGAATATCTCTCGAAGCACCATTTATTGTGAGAGGCCCATGAAATTGTACTTTGCTACCTATTTGTGTATTTACGGAATTTACAGCCTGCCACTTCCTAACTAAGTAGTGCCATTGTGCTTTCAGCATTCGGCTACAAAGTGTGTGCCAATGTGTTATTCGTTGAAAAGATCTAGTGTGTGCACAGTTGCTTCTCTCTTACTGCTCCCTACCTCAATGGAATCTTCAATAATGAACACGTAGAGGAATCTCGTAATATAATTTGCATATTTCTACATGTGCCCGCAAACCGCAGCAGTTGCGCGATCAAAGCGGCGACAGAATAAATTTCCATTGATAATTTTTGTACGATTATTTTACATTTTGAAGAAAAATAAATAAATAGGTGTATGAATGAATATCAAATATTTGCTTTCTTTTCCAAATACGATTTATATTTTTAATTATGTACTCGTAGCAATGAAAAAAATGCCAGCACGCTTATTTGAATTCCAGAATTTCTTTCTACAATAATAAAGATAAGGCTGCACCCAGATGATAACTCCCTCTCCCATACCCCCAAAATATGATGGCATAAGGTTCAGAGTTCTGGGAAAAGTTAAAAGTTAAGCAATGCAATATACTGAATGAACTTGTTTGCTTTAGCTATGAAAAAGAAGTATATCCCATTCAAACAATTTACTCGGAACTGAAACTAAGTTAAGGCTCAAGTGATTCTTATTATTTCTATATATGTACCTACTTATATATATACCAAGTTTCTATTACCAGTGTAGGGTATAAAAACACGGAATATCGAAAACTGAACGACATATATGCTCAAAAATTGAAACCTATTGAATAACGATTATGGTAAAAATTTTGATTTCATTTCAAGGGTGGGATATTTTAAATTTTATGAAATTTAATGACAGCTAGAAAAAAGTACGGACAAGGTTTTTATTTCGGTTAGTTAAATAGACACACACAGGTGCGACCGCCTAAAAAAATGGGAGGGGCTTGAAGATAGTAATATAAAAATTCTGTTCACACTTCTTTTTAAATGTCTGCTCTTATTACGTTTTTTGATTCAAATTTAGATGAGTTTACTAGACAATTTTAGAGTATTATTAGCATTGAGAAAGAGTTATCTCAATGGCTTATTTAATTTCATGACTAATTTTAAACTTAATAATTAGTTATCATGGCTCAATTTGCGTCTACTATGACTATCCACGAGCTGTGCTGGAGCTGTACGCCAACTTGACTGCTCCATATTCAGCAGCTCGGGCAAAACGAGCAATTGAGCAACAATGCTGCAGCAAAGAAGGTATTCAATGCGAAGGTTGAGAGCCGGCGCGGAAGAGGAAAGTCTAAGTGTGGACAGCAAGTGAAAGAAGCCCTATTTAAGCTTGGAAGCAGAGACTGAAGAAGGCGCGCGCAAAGCAAGTTCAGCTGCAGAGACTTGTTGCGTGAAGCCGCAACCGGCAACAGGTTGTAGTGTCCATTTAAGTGATTAAGTAGTTAGGTAACATGTAACATAACTATATTTTAATTAGCTTTACTAACTTTTTTCTGAGAGTGTATTTGCCTAAAACAATTTTTCGGTTTTTGTCTATGCAATTATACGGAATTTATATTACAAAAATAGCAGAAGCGTCTGCGGCATTGCTGATTAAAATATCTGCATATAGATTCAGAGCTCTAACAATAAATCTTTGATGATGCGTTAAGGAACTGGCACTTGTCGGGATTAGCGCGGCAAGAAGTCTTTTTAGATTGCCGCCACCGCCGTGAAATAAATTAAAGATTTCTACAATTGTATAATTAAATGATAAACATTAATGCTAGGCAAATAACTGCTCCAGCTTACCACAAACATGGCGCGTCGCTTGTAGTGTGCACAGCCTAAACTTTGTTTGCTCTGCGGCTGTTTGCTCGCTTGCTCCATGGGTGCCAGCAGTATTGGCTTGCGATCGCGTTCGCGCTGCTCCACGGGCGTCAGGCGCACGATCGTCGAATCGGTCTCATGCGATTGCTGCTGCTGGCGCTGCTGCGCGGCTTTGCCCATGCTGGCCGCCAGCTCTGGGAGAGTGAGCACCGCGCTCGGCTGTGGAGCGTGGTCAGTGTCAATGAAAATGCCATGCGCGTTTTCGTCATTGTTAGCAGGGCTGCTGTTGGGCGCTGGTGCTGCTACAGTCAACATGTCGTCAGAGATCATGAATGCCGGCGTTGATTGCGCTCGTCGCAGGCTGGCTACTGTTTTACACAACGCTTGCGCTGTAGTCAATGACGTTTTCAGTACTAGCGCATTGGTTGGCATAATCTGCGGCGATGTTTCAGATGTTTCAGCTGTTGTCGTCGTTGTCGTCGATGTTGATGCTGTTACTCTCGTCGTGGCTGCCGCTGTTGCTTTGGTTGCCATCAGTGAGTGCACTGTCTAACGGCAATGAGACTGAGGCTGCTCTTCTTCTTCTACTTCTTGTTGTTGTTGCTTGCTAAATTGATTCAATTGAAGTGACTTTATATATGAGTTAAGTTGTCGCTGATAACCAATTTATTTTGTCGTCGACAGTTAAGTCTCGCTGTGCTGTGCTGTGCCGAGCCGGAGCCGTGCCGTGCGCCTTGCCTTGCCTTGCCTGCCGTTTGGGATGCGACGTTATGATGAGTTCTGTTGCCGCTGCGTTGTGAGGGCTGCAGCTGCCTGCTCAATTATAACTGATATCGCCCAGTCAGTCTGATTTAATTGAGTCGCTATGCTTTTCGAATGTATTCGAACTTCCTTTTGGGCAAACGTTGTGCATATATATAATATAATATATATAATACGATCTATAATGCGACTAGCGTGTGCACAATTTTTGTATGTTCACTTGCGCGAATATTTTAGATACATTTTTCTTTACATTTATAGTATTAACGTTAAACAAATCGTAGTCTTATAAATTATGATTATTATATAGCATTATTGTTAGCATAATTTTGTATATACAATTTCAGCAATTCTGGCGATCACAGTAGCGTTCGTTATGTTTTTTAGGAACTTTTACAACACTGTCAGGCGTTTTACAACAAAAAATCTCAGTTTAATGTCATAACATTGAATTAAACGTTAGTCGTTACGTTGTTGCACGTACGCGGCCTATATTGCTTTTGGGCAGCGCTAATCGAGCTTCAAAAATTGTTTAACTGTTTATAATTTTAAATTTGTACTCGTCGTCTTGCACTCTTTGCTACGAGCGAGCGATAACCTCGCTTAAAATTCCACACTTCGCCCGCACACGCGCGTTTATCAATTCGCAATAAATCGAAAGTCAGGCTTACACTAATTATCAGCTACAAATAAACACAGAACAGCGAACACCGAACGCACAGACGAAAAAAAAACGATCACCGATATTCGGCTCCAACTGCGCTCCGTCGCTGTTTGCATGGCTCATTACGTTATCGAGTTATCGAGACACGCAGACACTTCGTATGCGCTACGGTAAATGTTTATCGGTGGAGTAAACATCGGAATGCACGATTGCCGCACAGACAACACACGAACGCGCAATCGCACTCATCTATACATATATACGCCACACATACACATGTAGCACACAAACAAAATTTTTATGTCAATCAAAACTCATTTAACGAGTTACTTGCTGGTTCTTTTTTTTTTCAAATTTATTTCACATAAAAAATAAGAAGAATTTTGTTGTTTCTTCAAAATATTCTCAGCTTTCGTTGAGCATTTTAATTTTTTGATTGTGGATTTTGCATAAGTTACGAATTTTTCGCTTTATACTACACCTCCCTGATTGATATACTCTGCTTCTTATTAACACATACTAACGCGCCGAGATTGCGCCTGAGACCACTTCACGTACCGTTCGCTTTAAGCTCGAGTTTCTCACTGTCTTGGCATTTGCTGCTGAGCTCTGAGCTGGGCCACCACTCTATTGACATTTTTGAAATTAATTCTTCGTTGGCGCTGCTCCAGCTGCGCCGCTCAGCAGCTCTTTGGCGATGCTGTGCTGCTGCACGCTCTCCTCTGAAATATTGGCGCTCTGTTATGGCTGCTTCTTTTGGCGGCGGCATCTGTGTTCGCAGGTGTTTGCACAGCTTTTGTTGCAGCACCCGCCGCCGCAGCAGCTTCGCTCCCCACAGCTCCGCGCTCCTCAGGCAATTGCTGCCTTGTCATTTCGTTTACTTTTGTTTGTAATTATTTTGGTTTGAAAAATTCAGGGTTTCGCATAGAATAAAAGAAAGTTGTTCTAAGCCGGTTTTCATTTTTTACTTATTACACAAATTTTGTTTGCACGTTACACGAGGCTTGAGCGCATATTAAATTTTGGCTGCTGTTTGTAACTCGCATGCTGAGTTACGGTGATGAGTCTTGTAAGCAGCAGAAGTCGGAGTTTGGTTTGGTTGGTGAAAAATTCTCATTTCACCAATTTTTCTTTTTCACAAAAAAGAGGGGCATCATTGCAGAAAGCAATATTTTGCAGACAGCTGCTAGACACGCCCATGTTCAAGAAGTCAGAAAAGTGGCACACTAACAAGATCCATTTATCTAAACTGTGCTCTTTCTTGCAGGCTCTAAAACTGAAAGTTTTCTAGTATTACGAGGTAACATATTCTTACAACATATTTTAACAAAATGGGCGTGCCGCTAGCATTTGACTCCTCTTCAAGTGTCTGCCAAATTGAGCAAAAATTTCAAAATTTTAACTTTAGTTGTAAAAAAGTTCTAGGCTTATGCGGGTTAAGTGGATTTTCTTGCATTCAGCTGACCTTTATGATCTATTCTTTTTTTTTACCAAACGAGTAAAGAAATCATTTAAACTGCCGCTACATGTCTTATGATCGTATGTACTATAGTGCTTTGCTAATGTCGCTATGACCGACTTTAAATTTTTATACTTGTTTTTACTGAAAAATTGTTTTCATGTATTTGATAAAAATTTGTGTTGTATATCTTGACATGTAATTCAAACAAAAGATTTTGGCATTGCTTTAAAGATTCTCTCTCTCTAATATTTAATTAAATTAGCCTTTATACCTATTTGTTTGATTAAGCTAATTGTACAATTGTTTGAGTTCTTATGACGCCATTGGCGAAAAAGGATGGTACATCGCAAAATTTTCCCTAAAAAAAAATTATATATTGCCCATGCATAAAATTGTTTTTAGTAAAAATAGCATGTCAATATGTACTTGCTTCCTTTTATACTAGCCGCAGTAAACATTCAAATTAAATTTATTGAACAAATTTTGGGAGGTGGCAGAGGGATCGTATTTTAAACGAACAAACCGTCTGGTCTGATCGATATTGAGGCAAGTCAATATTTTCTGAATTCTACAACACTTGATCAACAGATCCTCGGCGATGTCATCTTACAAATAATGCGTCAATCCAATAATGACAGTAGTAGGCCAAGTTAGGATGCTGCTGGTATTTTTTTTAATTTCATAAGCTGCCTGATCTAATTTTAACATCACGTTTGAAATATTTCGCTTCATTGTCAAATTATGGAAGTCAATCGGTTAAGCCCTTTTGGCAATATGTGTTAATCATTCTGATGAAATCGAGCTTTTCTGCTAATTCAATGTTGGAGCGACAATTGACACATGCCGCTTGGATTCAAGCATATTTACATGTACATACATATTTATTTAAGAGCACAAAAAGTTATGCTTGGAAACAATTAACAAGATCCATATACATACATACATACATATGTATGTATATGTATGTTAGACATGATGCCACTTCATGTAAATTTGCTGTGTCCTTATATGCTGGATTTACAAGAGTCATATCGATTGTCCTTATCGATTGTTACTGGTAATTCTTATTGCAAATATATCAGTCATTAAGAAATGATTTAAGCAGAGACAATATATGACAGAGCAGAGCAGAGCAGTCTTAAAATGGAGACTATTCGGCTGAAAAACATTACTCGCTTGAAGCAACTCGCTGATTGTTCCGTGAGCGGCAGAGCGCAGATATAGGCGAGCCCGCTCAGCACAGAAAAGCCGAAAGAGGATAAATTTGAATCGAATCGCTCGCTCGTTGCTTGGGTCGGCCATTACGGCTGAATAGAAATTCTATTTATAGTTTTGAATTGTCACAACAAATGAGAAAGTACATGCATACACACACACATACATATGCATGTATTTTTCTTTTTCTTCAAGTTTTTCAGAATTTTATCTTTTGATGTATGCATCATTTTCTTTTTTTCAGCATTTATGGCTTATTACTTTCTTATTATTAACTTGTATGGGCTTTTAATTCCTAAGTTTCTGTGTATTTTTTGTATTGAACTTTTCCCCTTTTTTTGGAAAATTTATTCAAAAAATCCAAACAGTTATAATTAATTATAGATATGAATTAATTTTCCAATAATTTATTTCAAAATTCGTATCTATTTGCAAAATTTCAAAGTCATTTTGGGTGGGTGTGGCATTTTTCAAATCAGAGACCTGCGATTTTAAATTTACAGCCGAGCAAAAACCATACCTCCTCATCATATCAGAGACAGTTTATTGATAATAAACTAAAATAAACTGTCTCTGCTCAATTCAAGTTCTTATATTTATATTTTATCTGATATTTTATCGGATATTTATCAATAATTCAATTAAAATTTTCTTTTACTAATTTTTAAGCAGTAACTTTTTGTATTTACCCATAAATGATGTTTGGATTTAAAAAAAATCCACTGTTTAAAAAAATCCATTTCATTTCCACATTTCCTTGCCCGTCTGGTCGTTGCAGATGAAATGACGTAACGAAAAATGCGAAAATCCCAAAATTATAACGGCAAAATTTTTGCATACAAAAATGGGCAAAAAACGCGTGCAAAAAACTACGTAGGCGGGGCGTTACGTCTTCGCCGAAATGCGTCGCAAATTGCCGGGATGCGTTTCGCTGCATTCCTTAACCCTTAATCTACGACGTAGAGCAGAAAAATCCTGAAATTTTCCGGATTGCGGCGAAAATTGCGATTTTTTCTTTTTCGTTACGTTAGAAAAACGCGCGATTTTCATTGAATTTTCTTGCTAAAATCACTAAAATACACTTACGTTTTAAGTACACTTCAAACAGAAAAACCGCGCGAATTTTATTATTTCCCTAGCATATTTTCGTGCGCAACAAATGAAATTCAAGTACAACATGTGGCATTTTTCCAATCAGAGACCTGCGATTTTATATTTATGCAGTATCCATCATACATACTCATATCAGACAGAGACAGTTTATTAGATAATAATTTTAAGACTGCGATAATAATTTTATCTCTGTCCATATTATTGTCTCTGGTACTTCAAGTACTACAATTTCTGTGCGTACAGTACAATCCGTACAATTGCGCCCTCTGCCGTTTTCAAACAGCAACTAGTGAAAATTCGAACCTTTGCTGTTGTGTCTCGGATAGATTCGCTATAAAGCGTAACGCAAAACGTAAGCGAAAACGGAAAAATCACAATTTTTGCCGCAAATCCTGGAAAATTCTGCATATTCTGCTCTACGCGACCGCCAAAGGGTTACGGGAATGCAGCGAAACGCTTTCCGGGCAATTTGCATGCCATTTCAGGCATTTTGGACGCAAAAACTACTTTATACGCATGCGATAAATTTATCCCACTTACGTTAGTTCCTTACGTAGTTTTGGCGAAATCCGGAAAATTCCGAAATCGAATGCGATTTTTGTCAATTTTTCCGTTATAATTTTGTGATTTTTCGCGTTTTTCGTTACGTCATTTCACTGCATACGTAGTAACAGACCAGACGGGCAAGGAAAAGTTTCTTCCTACTAAATTAAATCAGTAAAATGTGGAAATTGTAAATTGGCAGTGGGGGAGGGGGGAGGGGGCTCCACAACTCCAAGGCATGTTTTTTTATGTATAATGCCTGAATGAAATAAAATGATGAGCAATTAAATGCTGTTATTGGCAATATCTCGATATAAATGACGACGTCGATCGAAACAAAGTAAATCGAATTACATTTTATCACCCAGATATTATATATATTGCAGAAAAGCTCATTCATTTTCACAAACTTTCCTTCTTAGCTTAATGATCTTTATACTCGCTTTGCATGCGAATTTCATTTGAGAAAAAAGCCTTGCAGTTCTAAAAACCACTTTAAATTTTTCTCTGGAAGCGCTTTTATCCTTTTGTCTGTCTTTTATTATTTTAAGACAGTTACCGAACATTTCGCTAGATATAATCTAAAAAAACAACAAAATATTTGGCCGAATAAATATTAAAAGCGCCATTATTTAAATGCTGCCGACTCTCGGATTCAACTAAAGACGAAAGAGGAACTCCAAGGAAAAGCACTTCTGTCCGCTTGGAGCGCTTTCCTCCCGTGCTCCTTCCATATGCCATGCCATGGGCCCATGCAATAAAATGCAAATACAAAATAACAATCAAGAATTATGTGTAAATTTAATTTGTCTAATGTCTTAATTTGAATAAATTCCAGCGGCAGCAAATTGACTACGAAAAATCGGCACGCTCTTGCAGGGAGCGGAGCAGGGGTAGTGGGGGTAGTATGTGGCGCTGACTAAACGTGTAATAATTCGAAAGACCGGCAACAGGAAAACGAAAACATTCGAGCATAATGTTGAGAGCAGCAAGTCACAGGCTTGGGCTTGAAAGGACCAAACAGCCCTCAGACTCAGAAACACTCACTTACAGGTCTAACATTTTAAAATGCACAACAGTTCGGTTGTCGCTTAGAAAGAAAGGCACTTGATATAGAGTGGGGTGGCGTGAGGGGTTGGGTCTGCTGAACGTATTGGAGCTAGAGTGAGCAGTGGCCATATCAGTACTACCCCTGCTACTGTCACGCATTCTGCTCGTAGCTTCTTGGCGGAAAAACACATTCTCAAATTCTGCCACCGCTCGACCGCTCCTCACGTGCGAAGTCGTCCTGCTTGAAGTCGCTTGCTATTTAAATACAACCGAACCGACACTTTTTAATGGCATTTAAAGTGAGCCCGCCTGCGCGACGAGTGCCACTGCAAGTCAGTCCTGATTATGACTATTCCGAACACGTAACGGTGTCATGACATGCCGTCGCCTTCTCCGTGTGAAGTGACGACGTTCGTCGTTGATAAATTCAATATTGAAAAGAAATAATATAATTTGCTTTTATTGTATTGGAAAAGTATCTGTGCGGGTATCGTTAGTCGCGCATATCGAATGCTTTGGGGGAGGGAAGGAGGGGGCAGGCAATGTGCCAATATACTACTGCAGGCTTCAACAGTACCAGGAGTGGGTATGAGTTTTAAAAAATGCCAACGCTGAATATGCCGACATCTAACTTATGCTGAATTTTCATTTTGAGCTGCCTGACAACGTGCGCGAATTTCATATGGACATTCTAAAAAATTTATGTATTGTAATATGTTAGATAGCCCCTAACCTGTAATATGTATGGCAACCTTATAACTCAAAAATGTCAAAAATGTAAACCTAGAGTAAGAGAGAAAAAGATGGTGATCTGGCAACGCCAGACCGGAAAGAGGAAAAGTGTCATCAATAATAAAGAGAAAAGAAAAGTAAACACACGCGGAAATTTTCATCGGTCCAAATCGGACATATTATTAACGTTAAAGTTTAAATAAACATCAAGATAACATTATATGAATTTATTGTGAAATTGCAGCATTTCAGTTTGCAAACGCTGTGAATTTGCCTAGCAGCAGCCTGAGTAAGCTTTTCTGGCACAATCGAAATCTTGCTGTATTAATAATCGAAATTTGAAATTCCGCCAATTTGCACACTTTTTTTTGGGGCAACAAATTTGCTTGCTTAATGCGTATTTATAATTTCGAACATGCCACCATTAAACACCGTAGCAAGCAACGAAGGATCGTAACTCGGAGGCGCTCGCGCTTAATCCGGCCAAATTGTTTACGCTCATGGCGGCACATCATTTACATCATTTCGCGGTTGCAAGTATTTAAAACCCATTTAACGGCACCTGCGCGCTTCCCAGCGTTGCACGAAGCTCGGTCGGCGGGCGGAAGGAACATACCGGCATTTGCATGGTGGAACCACCAGCGGAATGCAGCTCATGTTGTTTTATTATTCGGCGCTTTTATTTGAAATCGAAATTGCGGAAAAACGTTTCGTTCACTCGCTCGCTGACAAAAACAAATGGGAACGCGCTGAAAGCATATGAAAGCGACAAAATGGCGACACACTTGCTACACAAAAGGCGAAAAGATGCGGCAGTTGCAGGAAGAGGGAGAGGGTTGAGCGCGCCCCAACACCGATGCACTTGCTGCGTTGGCTGAAACAATGAAGCCAGCCGCCAGGCATGCGAGCACATGGGCGTGAG
Organism: Neria commutata; assembly: GCA_963457695.1. Taxonomy (NCBI): domain Eukaryota; kingdom Metazoa; phylum Arthropoda; class Insecta; order Diptera; family Micropezidae; genus Neria; species Neria commutata. The sequence continues at coordinate 55,065,023 of OY735246.1, forward strand.
CAGGAGTATATGTGTCAGGCGGTTGTATATTGTCACACGGAAATCCTTAAAAAAATAAACAAAAACAAAGCAGCAAAGCTTAATCCGTTGCGGACTACAGCAGCTTCACAGCGCGTTTGTTATTCAAAAGTGAGCTCGCGCTCTGCAAAGCGTTTTGCGTGCCTGCCCATTATTACGCCCATGCCTTTCTGCCAGGTCCCCCACCCACTCCTCCCCCTGCCGCTTCCGACAATGCGCTTGTTTATTTGCGTATCATGCCAGGATAAGCTCGCATAAGGAATGCGTGTGAGCGGCCGCAGCGCATCCTCGAAGTGTAGTCAGGCGCATTAAAAAATTTAAATAGCTTCGTCGGCTGCAAAGGAAAGGGGCACTAGAGCTGCTTGCTTGCGGCTGCCGCTGCTGCTGCATACCCATTCAAACCATAATTGAGCTTGTAAAAACAAATTAAACTTCAATTCCAGGCAGGCGCGAAGGCGGAGTGCGCGCGAATGAAGTTACAGGCAGTTACCACTTAATAATCATCGCATCCTTGGGATTTCCGTTGGCAGCGCCGCGGTACTCGTGCAACACCGACAGAGGCGCCCACTTGCACACCAAAAAGTGCTCTTGGAGCAACTGGCTTGCAGCTTTCAGTGCCCTGTGCTCCGCCAGCTCACGCTGTGCCTCTGTCTTTGCTTGTCGACGGCGGCGGTTTTTGCCTGCTCCGCCTTCAGCTTCATCATCTTTCTGCCACGTCATTTGCGCAACTTGAGTTGTTACTCTACTCGGCTTGGCGCAACTTGTTTCAACTTTGTAGAAAGTTTTCGATTGCGCTGCTGAATTGCGCTTGGTTGTTGGCTGCCTGCCGCGCGCTCCTCCTCAAGTGATATGTAAATTTATGCAAAATGGCTGCTTTGACGTTTGCCAAAGGAGTAATAATTAAATTTCATTTTCGCACATTTAAAGTTTTTATTTCTTTTTAATTACCTGAACTCATTTGAATGCATCAAATTGACGCACTTCATCCTTGCGCGGCCCGGGCCAGGAAAATTTTGTCAGCAAAATGCCATTTCATCGAAATTTCTCTTTAGAAATTTAAAGAAGTTGAAATCTATATAAAAGGTTTTTCTTAATCTCAGTGCAGGAAGCAAATTTCTGCCAGTAAGGAAAGAGATAAAGCTCATTTTGAAGAGAGATATGCCGAAAGTTTCCGCAAAGTTCCGAGATGTGCCGGTTTCTAAATTTTCAATTCAATTGCCGAAAATTTTGTTGCAATTTCTCATAACCATTTTCGTTTCAGCTGCTTTCTTTCTTTTTAAGTAAAATTTAACTAAATAAAATTTTGATCAATTAAATAGAAATAGTTTTAATTGAAAATTTTTATTTAAGTAGTGCTTTAAACTATAGGCTCAGTCAGCCATTTTATTACTAAGAAAGTGCAATTTGAATTTGCTTGAAATGCTTCCAATCTGCAGCAATTGGAAAGCACTCAAAGTAGAGGCCTACCTGTCAATCTAATAACTAACAAAATAGAAGAAGGTACTAACTAAATTTAATGTGCATGTTTGTAATTGTTAAGCCAACAAACCACAGACACACGCACACATGCATGACAAAAGCCTCAGCCTTAAACGAATGCAAATGAGGCGTGCACTTTCAAGCTGGGAGCGGCACTGATAGTGTTAGGTTCACCTTTTCCGAGTGGACGTTCGGTTTAAAGTAATTATATCAACAACTTCAACTCGATTTCAAGCCAAACAAAGGCAGCAAACACAATTTACAGGCCGACCGACCGACATGCACAGGCAGAGAGGCAGTTGGGACGCGCTGTTGCTGTCGCAGGAGCAGCACTAGAAAGTGGGAGTGAGCGCAGCTTGTTTGCCTACGAAGCGTGGCGGCGAGCGGCGCAGGACTCGTGGCTAACGCCTTTGCCACTGACGCTAAAAACGACGCGTTGAGCATGATTTTGATGATGATGTAACTGCGGGGTTATTCCCACAAGCCTTGCTGGTCATTACTTAATTATGCACGGGGAACAGCAAGAAAAACAACAACAACAGCAATATGAGTACAATATGCGGAACAACATAACTTCCGTTTTAGCCAAATAAGCAAAACGGCTTGAAGGGGTTAATAGCGCTGTTGCAACCAAACACTGGCAACAGCAATTGGCACTGGCACTCCCAGCATTAAGGTAATAAACCCCCTGCCCGCACTCACTCAATCTACACATTTGCCATTTGCTTATGCACTTATAAAATAATAAATTATCCACAGGACTTCCTCGCCTTTTGCCAAACTTGGCCTTACACTGCCGAACTACTCCTCAAATTACGTTCAAAACACGTAGTAAGTACGAGTAAGCAATCCTCAATGGTGTGCCACTGGCTGAGTAATATGCTGTGCGCCAAGTTGGGTAGCTTAGAGAAGAGATAAGTTGAAGTTTAGCGCTGAGCAAATTCAATTACATCACAATTGCTATTAAAGTTCGAAAGAAACGTACTATTTTTCATAAATTCCTTGCTCTGTCCCATATGCCCTCTCACTCTTGTAGTAATGCTTTTCCAGACTAAACGATATAAAAATTTCAATAGAATTTTGTTTAATATTTAAGATACCAAGTCAACATGCTCAAAAGTCATTGGTAAAATTGCCATATTTTATGCTTCAATCGTTCGTCGTCAAATGCATTTCTATCAAAAGGACATGCGCGCATAAAGGATGTCTAGTGTAGAGACGACGTCGAAAAAGTTGAGAAGTATCCGCAATATTTAGCAAGCGCCTTTGACTATTCACACATAGCAACACTTTTTCTGCTTCAGCATGGAATTGTGACCTTTGTGCTTACGCTGTTAGCAACAAAGCTCCGAGCAACACGCCCACTGCGGGACTGCAGGTAAAATTGGCAACTGCACCGCAGCACGTTTACTGAAATTGTAACGACAAGCAAATAAATTTGCGCAAAATATATTTTTTTAAATTGATCTGACATGTCACGCAAATCAGCTAGAGCATAATACACACACACACACACACAAGCACGCATACAAGAGCGCTCTGAGTAGAAACAAGGCTGCTTGTATAGAAGCCATCAACTAGGAAAGTGGAAGGCGGCGTCTGTGCATGAGCTAAAAAAGGGCGACAATAGAAATCGAAATTGTCTAACTTACTATAATGAATCTAAATTTCGTTATGCTAATATCGACGGCATTCTTTTGCCGTATGAAAGCGAAATCGGGCAACGTATTTGAGACTTCTAAAGAAATTTCAGAAAAAGTGAAATGTATTGATCTTGCATATACTCATTTTCTTAAGAATTTCTAAAATTTTGTATCTACATATGTACATATATTGAATTAATAGTTTTTGAGTATTCCTGACGACTGGAAAAAAATTCACCGATTGCTCATCGTACGATAAAGCAAACGTTTAAACTTCGATTTTTATGAAATTTTGTACAAGAGATAAAAGAAAATGCATTAAAAAATAGTGCAGAAAAGATTTTTTTATAGATTTTTGCAATAAACTCACGGCGCTGCAGTGGCTCAGCGGACAAGTGCTTGGTCGCTGATGCGGGAGGCTTCGGTTCAAGACCGCTCTCCTAAAATCTAATAAAAAAAAAGAGAATTTGTTTTTAAAATTGAGCCCTAAGGCCGCCAAAAGTGTTGCCTAATAACATTGCATACGCACCTGACATCTAACAGTTAACTTCATTTTATTTGATGTTTATTTATATGCCGCTATGTGTTGCTTCTTCACTCACCTGCGGGTTGTCGGTTGGTTGATCACTCGCTCAGCCAGCATCACTGACTCCCTCACTCGTTCAACAGCGTTGCCACAGCGCAGAGTCGTTTAGCGCTTGATGACCAGCTATAACCATTTTATTATACGTCAGAGATGCATTTATTGTTTATCGGAAACCACATTAGATGCGGGAGTGGTATGTCGCATAAGCTCTAACGGCGCGTCTGTGGCAGCAACAGCAGCCGTAACAAATGATGCAGTCAACTGAAGTGGGGAAAAATGGCTGGAATAAAACGCATCAAACGACGACATGATGGCATATAAATTGAAAGGCATTACAAATAGATGTATTTTTCATGCGTATGCCAGGGGAGTTGATATTGGCGTCGTGCAGATAATTGTAAAGCTTAAAAAGGACGGCAAGAGCTGTGGCAGATATGCATTTCAAGCAAGTCATTCACAGCTTCAGTTCCTATGTTAAACTAACATATGATTTTCAAATTTATTATTATGACAGCTGTATTCCGACGTAGCAGTCACAATTGATTTCTAGTTAAAATAGCATTTTGCCAAAAGAAAATGTATCAAAACATACAAAATATTTGTATGACAATTTGAGACTCTCGTCAGAATAGTAAAATATCAGATTTTCATAGCAAAAATTTATATTTTTAATTGTGACTTTTGTGACTATCGCCAGAATCGAGCTATATTTAATGGATGATACACGGGCTTCTATGTCACTGCCCGAACAATTTCGCGATAAAAGCAGTTAACTCGCTCAAGTAATTGCTTGGAAGTGACGTTATCGGAGGGCAGATATCGGCTCAGAGCTTCCAAATTGAAATGCAGCAAATATTGTTGCCTGTTTGCATTGTAAATTGGGCCAACGAAAGGATCATCGGCAGGTGGCATGGCAATGTAAAGGTGGCGCACTTCTTCATCAAAGGGATCCACACATGGTATTTTGCGAAGCATTCTATGAGAGAGTATAATGGAAAAACCTAGAATATGGCAACAAGTTAGCGAACTAAACGGTGCATATTTGAACTAAAAAGCCTTCAATTTCATGGAAAAAGTAATGAATTTCTTTTAATTTATCCTTATGCCATACCCTGCGAAGATAGTTTGCAGATTGAACTGATCTTTGTGTGTCTTTAAAAAAATATGTTTTATTACTACTATGTAATTAATATACTCAAATCAGAAGATTATTTTATTATATATATTTTTTCCACATAGTCTGCTCACAAGTGTAGCACATTTGCAAGTCCAAAGTATCTACAAAAAACTGTTTACGTGGTGTCAATGGTTGGAAGTTGGGGTAGTGGACGCTGTTGGCGTTGTTCCATTGGGTATTCCATTGGGCGACATAATGAATTACCTTTATTGACAAGTTGATGTTTATAGGTGTCGTCATCAACGCTGCGAGTTTCGAGCAATAAAGGTACACGTTTTTGTTGTAGTATGCTTGTCCCAAAGCAATTTTCGGCGCACTCAAACGGGAGTCCGTGTCGAATAATTTAGGAAAAACGTATACTTGTATGCGCTTCCAATCGAAATCAATAGCAAATGATGTTAATAAATTATGTATATGAACAGGTATGTATATATTTACGTATGTGTGTGTATCTGTGCGCTGCAGTTGCGATTAGCGTTGGAGTTCATGAAGCTGGTGGATGGGTGGGTCGTCAACGGCTGGGCATGGGCATGTGCGCATGGCTTCCCATTCGATGCTGCTGTAGAGAAGGGCGACTAGCGCACGCAAACGACACCATAAAATACCTGTCAATGTTTATCTTCGTTGTTCGTTGCTCTCCTTGATGTTGACGTTATTTTACGGCAACTTTCGCCGAGTTGATGTAATTGCAAATGATCTGCTAATTAAAATGAATTGAAGTTGCGATACATTCATTGTTTTTAATTGACATTTCGTGCCGGCGACACATTTCTCCTTTCTCAATCAATTGATTGTCTCAGGTATATTATATATACGCTCATTCTGTGTGCTATACTTGTCCATTATACTTCTAACTAAATTCCCTTTTGCTGAAATCTTCCGGAACTTTTTGCAAAGCGAGAATTTTGAATGCTGGCAAGGAATATAGTTTGTCTGTTCTCACCACGTCTGACTGCAATCGCTACCTAGAAAAGTCAGAACTGAATAAGCAGTATACTCGTCCTCCAGACAGCTGTCTCAAAAGTTTTTGTCCCATCACACTCAAGGGCTTGGCACAGGATGAGTGACCTGTGAGGACGCCAACTATAAATCTCTAGTTCTTACGGTTAAGGAATGAAGATTTTCTGTCGACGGTTAGCAGAAGCAGAAGCAGAAGCTTCGTCTGTCTACATCCAACTAGAACGGCCTACTAAGACCTGGGTTGAGGAACAACCCAGTCGTTGATAGACGTATGACCATGGATGATGACCATGTTCAAAATGTATAATGGTCCAAAACGTCGAAGCAAACTTCTGCAAGGGCAAAAAATCTTCCAAAATATATGCGCCGAAACAATCAAAATGAACTAACAACTCATAAATGGATCAGAATTGTTACATTCATTTCAGCCATCATAAAATCATATTCAGATTCCATATGTTCGCTTTAACAGCATATGGAAGTTTCCCAAAAACCCTTCATAATATTATATTCAGATACTTAAGTCCGCTTTAATAACATACGGACGGTTCCGAAAATAATTTGAAAACATTCATCACGAATCCTTGAACTCTAGCAAAATTCGTTTAAAACTTCGCCGCTGTGTATTAGTGCTCTTACTACAACATTCATGTGTGTGTGTGTGCGCGCTTATGTATCTGAGTACTCTGCGCACTTTAGCGGTATGGCCCCCGCGGCCATAAGATGGTATCTATTATTTTAAATTCTATTATGCAAAAGGAAATGCTTTGAAGCTTGTCTGTGCCTTTTGCTACTTTCTCGCCGACAGCAGAATAAGTTACGAAGACAGTTTACTTTCTTTTAATCGGTTAAGGTAGCAGTTAGCCTGCCGTAATACTAACAGAAGGCAAACAGAATTGAAAATGGAGGCAAGTCGAAATGTAGGCATATTCATATCGGTATCTTGTGCATGGAAATGGAAATGAAAATGCTTGGAAAATTTACATTTCAAACAGCAGCAGGCTACGAAGGGGGAAGCTTTCAAATCTATTTATAAAGACATATTGTAAGAACTGCTAAAATAATTTGAAAATGTGCCGCTGCTGGCATGCACAAAATTTCAGCTTAAATTAATACACATATTTCTCATATGAAATGCGTGCTCATCTCAACCATCTCATGGTTATTTCCCACATTTGTCGCTTGTCGAGACTGCATTTTTTAACTGAAAAAAAAAAATACATAGCTCTCAATTTTTCGCCATTATTTTCTCACCATGCAACATGTTAGTATCGTAGTAATTAAATCGTTCGTTTTTTTGTTGGTAGCCCAGCGTGGCGTTGCAATTAAACTCATACCCCCGCCAGCAGTCAGATACGATGGCGCGCTCATCACCAATTGCCGCCATTGGTAGCAGCAACTGTTGCAATGCACTGTTGCAACTGCAACAACAACAACAAGAGCAACAATCATATTGTTCAAGGCAGCAATGAAAATAATTAAAGTTGGAAAAATCATGCAAAAGTTCGGCGATGTCAAACTGACCACATTCGGTAGCGTGAGAAATATTTTTCCTTAAACCGAAGCGCAAATCTTAAACCAGAACAGGAACATGCACTGCATTGGTTAAACTTTACTACACCGACAAAAAAAGGATGCTTATTGGAAATTTCTTGTCATTCTTTACCAAAGAAAAATTTTTTATTGCCGTTTCTTGCTGGCAGTTAATCAGTCTATATAGGCCATGGACTATTCAACTTCTTGATTGCATAAAATAAATGCATGTGAAAACTATAAACATAATATTGACTTTAGTTTTACCAAAATTATGCGTCGTTCAATTAAAAACTTGTTCCATAAGATACGTGTATACTTACTCAAAGGAACTTGCATACGTTTGGAACTATCTTCCAAAGAACAGAAATATTTTCTGCTCGCAGAAGGTTCACTTCAGGGATTTCATACAAATTTTAATGTGTTATGATAGCTGGAAAAAATGATTTCAGCAAGAAGAATCCAAAAGAGAAACCATGATCTGGCTATTCACTGATTGAACGCATAAAAGCTCCGAGTTCTGAGAGCGATAAAAATGTTTCAAGCAATTTTGATTTCCAACAATCAAACGCTTAGGGGTTGTGCTCCCCATACATGCAAAGCACTTGCTGATTTTGAAAGGATTATAGCAGGAGTGGCCAACCCGCGGCCTTGAACATTTTTTCAGGCCCATCTTCCCGCCATTTCCTCTAATTTTCCATATATGCGGCCCGCGAGACCATTTGGGTTGGCCAACTCTTTATTATAGAGTAGTATACCAAAAATATTATTCTTTATAAATTTTGCAATTTTAAAGTTAAACGCTTGCCTCGCATTTTTCCAGTGTAGGAGCATGTCACAATCTTTATTCGTATCAGTTACAAGTTCTCCTTCAGTCATGCGAATGCATGCATGGACATTGCATAGTGTCCATATCGTCGCTTCGTCACCCTTCCATTATCATTCATTAGCAATGTTGGGGGATTAATTGAATTTAATTGATTTGCCAAACCAGACTAAATTGGCCATGCTGTCTAGATTCAGCGCATGCGATACATGCACCACGCCGGTCTATGAGATGCTCCATTACTTGCAGCGGCTCGAGTGAGCGCCGTTGTGCTCAGCGCTGGGCGCAAGTGAATCATTTGGACTCAATAGGGGCACCGCCACTTGCCGATGACATCATCGCTGTGTGGGCATTAATTGCAAAGCACACATTGGGCCATGCACAAGCATCATTTGTAGGCGCATTCGAACAGTGCCCGAGTGTCCGTCCGGGTATCCAACATGGAAACATGGAGCATAAGACTTGCAACCCCTTGGCTGCGCGCACGGCTACGCTGAGTGGGTGCTTTGGCCATGAGCGACGGCGCTGGCGTAGACGTTGCCCGGTTGCCTTTTCAAGTAACCGCTATGACACATGCGACAATGGCAATTGTCAATTGTTGCTGTTGTTGTGTCTTTTGCCACTGGCATTGCTCTGTTGTTGTTGTTGTTATTGTTGGTTTCCATAGACAAATTGTGTGGAATGTTTACATTTGATTACGCATTATCTGCGTAGTCTAAATTTAGAAATGTGGATGACTGCCATGGAACTGGGCAGTAGACACATAATGTATGTATATAAGGAAATATTTGTTTACAGTAATCAACTATAGTTCATATAGCTGCATGCTACATATGCAAAAGTTATTTGTTATACTTAGTATTTATAAAGCATGTATTTAGGTGATAACACTCGCTTCCGATTTCCGTTTATTTTTTGTAAATACGCGCAATAGAAGCACCATCATTCGACAATTAATTCAAAACCATTGTACTACAATCGAGCATTCTCTTAAGCTACTTTAAATTCTACCAATATATGAACAAAACTAACAAGAACTGAACATATTTAAAATAGCATAGCTGTTCGAATCTATACAAGCAGTTCCAAAGTCGATACAACCGATTGTACTATTCATAAAAAGCGCAAGCCCAGTTGGCTGAAAAGGTCAGTAGTATTTTTGGTCCTTTCTTGATACTGAAACAGACAACCATGCGCAATTTTCATTGATTCCATTCGGATTAATTTGATGTCAAAGATGCACCCACACTCTGGAAGGCCAATTTTCTGATCACATTGATTTTTTAAAGGAAAATACGAGATAATACGAAAGCAAGAAGCAAAAGCATTTCCAATGTGCTGAAAATCACGCAACATGCTGAAATAATTAAAACCAGGGACCGTAATCGTTATAAGCAAAATATAAAAGTTATTTTCTGATTTTTACTTTTCTGCTCAATAATAAGAATTATTTTGTGAGTTTTATTTTTTTGCTCACAAATAAAAATTATTTTCTGTTTTTTATTTTTCTACTCAATCGAAAAAATCAAATTTTTCTGCTCAAGAATACAAATTATTTTCTGATTTTTATTTTTGTGCTCAATCGAAAAAACCAACTTTTGATTTTTATTTTTCTGCTCAAGAATACAAATTATTTTCTGATTTTTATTTTTCTGCTCAATCGAAAAAATCAACTTTTGATTTTTATTTTTCTGCTCAAGATTAAAAATTATTTTCCGATTTTTATTTTTCTGCTCAATCGAAAAAATCAACTTTTGATTTTTATTTTTCTGCTCAAGAATAAAAATTATTTTCTGATTTTTATTTTTCTGCTCAAGAATAACAGTTATTTTTTGATTTATATTTTTCTGCTCAGGAATAAAAATCAATGCTTGAAATGAAAAACTGAAAACGGCTTTGAAATGGAAGCGGAATGCAAAGCTGCAAGCTTTAGCTATAGTGCAGTGTGAATATAGCATAAGGCACTTTTTAGTTTACAACTAACGATAAATTCGCATGATCGCTCGTCCTTTTTCATAGAAAACTTAAACAGCTTTAAATCCCAAAAAATTCGCTTGACATATTGCGTAAATTCCAGCGAACGGGTTACCATTAAATAAATTAATCCTTTGCGTGTCGCGCGGTTATGCTCCCTTTTGTTGATTCCTCAGCCACGCAGGCAATTCACTTAGTTTAGTTTCTGTGTTTATGGGCAGCAATCTAACCACGCATAGCCGACATTTTTTGCATACATTTAAAAGGGCAATTAGCTGCCTGCAGTGCATGTTGCTATTTAATCCTTTCCACACAGCAGCAAAATAATTTCATGCTCAACAGCTCAGAGTCGAGTTGAGCAGAAACACTTTTAAGGTGCGGCTTGCTTGCGCTCTCATACCACATGCTGTCAGCTCAACAGTGCAACGGCTTAACTGGGCGTGTATATGCGACCACTCTGTTGACCGACGCATGTCAGTTGTCACCTTTTCATCGTACGTCGCATGCCGTGGCTCTGCTGGCGGCTGAGTCCATGCGACACAGTCCTTTCGCTGTTCTTTCTGCTGCTGGCATGGCATGATTAGATCCTATCATAATAAAGTTGGAAAATCACGCGCTGCCAACGAATATTGAGGAATTCTGCTTTAACATTCGTAATTTTAACAAATTAGCATGTTTGTTCATAATTGTACCCTGCGTGAAGATGTCCTATAGAGATAACTGTTAATATTTGTTACAGATTTTCAGCGCTTCTCTGCATGCAGTCCTTTTATGCTCTCGTACCTTTTGTGGAAACTTGATTTTCTTCGTTTTATGGGCGAATTGCATGTGTCGAAGTAGTTTCATTTGGCTTTTATTGATTTGGCAAGGAACAGCATGTTTTTGGCAATAATTTCTGAATGAATTCTTTCAGTTAATGTTTATTAGAAAAGACTTGCTATAGACTAAGGAATTGTGGCTTTGGACAATCAACTCAAACTTGTATGGAAAAGCAAAATAAACAAATGAAATGAGAGAGAAAAGTGAAAAGAGAAAAGTTGGCACTCACCTCAAACTTGTATGAAAAGAGAAAAGGATCTTCAGCTTGATCTGCATCGGAAACGACTATCACATTCGTATGAACCAGGAACTGTACAAGCTCACACCGACATTGACATAATCAGTCGCATCGCCAGCCAGCGGCTTCAGTGGCTCGGTCATGTCGCGCGTTTGAACGAAGTAGCTTCAGCAAAGACGCTATTTGAGGCGGCAGTTGTAGGACGCACCTAATTAGAACCAGAAATTAAGTTTTTGCAAATTACACATGCCGCTTATAAAAAGCCACACAGAACTGCAGTTAAATAGTTCCATTCCCTTCCTACATTTATTCATCTTTCTGCCATTTATGAGGAGGTGCCATTAATTATCAACACATACATCTATTAATTGCTGTTAATTTATGGTTTAGCGCCTTTGAAGTCAGCGTTGCATAATCTGAGCTCAACTAGCGTAAGTTTTCCACCCAGACAGACCATGAACATCAGCCAGCAGCTGGCCATCGTCAGCTGAACGCTGACCAACCCAGTCCCCAGTGACGGCGACAATGGCTTTGATGACATGCGAGTGACATAATATGCAAATGTAACGGTAACGGGCATGGAAACTTGCCACAACTAAATACTTTTTAGCTTGATTTCTTTGGGGAATTTCGAAATGCTTGCAAGCTGCTGTCTTCGCAATGCCTTTTTTCGCTTTATAATTTGCTTAATGACTTTCGAGTGTAACTAAAGTTGGCTAAATGTAGCTGGCAGCACCTTTGCTGGCAGGCCAATGCCAGCAAGAAACTAGTTAGTTAGTTAGTTAGTTTGTTGCGCCTTTTTTTCGCTTCCAGCTACAAAAGCGAATTCATTGCACACCGCAAAAAGTTGTAATTAAAATAATTACCCCTTCCGTTCTATGCATTTGCCCTAATTTCTTGTCATAGCGCGCGCCCCTTTCGCGGCACACATTTGGCCAATTTGTTGCATTTGTTACCGCTACTCTAGTGTTGCAAAGTGTCGATACTTTTGAATATGCATTGCTATACAATATTTTGCAAGTGGGTACTCAAAACTTTTCTTAAAATTTTCATGCACTTCAATGTATATTCGAATTGGATTTCAAGCCGGAAATAAGCAGCAACGTAAAATGAAAAGGCCAGATAAAACCGACAATCTAGTTTAGATTGAGATAACATATTATACGAATGGCACTCTCACTGACGCCGCTACAAAGTATTGGATTGGCTAAGGCTTCAGTTGGCAAGAAGGACGCAAGAAGTTGCAAAATATGTAAAACGAACGGTCCCATGTGAAAACAAAAAAAAAACCAGTACCAATCGACTTTTTGCTCAGTCAAATAACTGAAAATCATGTAATAAAGGATTTTTATGAATTTTTTTATGAATTTCAAAGTTAAATTCAAATAAGATTATGAAAATGTCTGTTTCTATTTGTGCAATTTATAACAATGATGAAGAAACCGCAACCATTCTATGCCACTGTGATGAACTAGTTAGGAGCAGACTTCGTTCCCTAGCTTATATATACATATATACATATATAGCTACAACAATAGTATACTGACTAGAGATACCCATGTAAATTGCTTCAATACTCTTGAAGCTGTACATACATGAATGAGCATCTGAAGAACTGTCACAATAGGCCTTTCAGGCAACGCTGCCTAGCAGACTAGATCTCTACTCCGAATACAATCTATATGTGGTTACTTCTACATCGCTTAGCTTCTCACTGTTCGCAGTGCATCGTCGTCAATTGCATTTGAAATTTCTGCCTATTAAGTCCGTCCGTCCTTCCGTTCGTTCGTTCCCTCTGCCATCCTTTTTCGTTGGTTGTATTTGTATTATTTTGTCACATGTGAACTCGAGCGTAAGTCAAACGTTTAAAAGCCTGTGCCACGGCAAGAGCTTGTTCGCTTACTGAAGGGTTAACCGCACTCAACATTGATTGTTCCTTTTGTTGTGCCCCTGTTGTTGTTGTCATTGTTGTTGTGTGGCTGATGTTGATTTTTCAGTTTATCCATGGTCTGCGCTTGAAATTGAAACTGCCTCCTTTTAACCTTTCATCCATTCATAAATGCTCGAACTGCTCGGCTGATCGAACATTATCCCATAATTACAGCATGTTCCGTTTGTGCACTCCCACCGACCCCTTACGTAAACGTGATGCGGCACGTGTACGCCTTGCCTTGCTTTGTATTGTTGTTGTGCGTATTTATGTAACAATTTAAGCGCAAAATTTATTCATGATTTCCGAATTTAGTTGTGGCTTAATCCTTGATTTCCGCTGCTACCGTTCTCATTGAACCCTTTTTTGTCGTATATACAAATTACAGTGCTCCCATATGTCGACGCCAATTTAAGGATTATCAGATTTGCATTGCATTGCGTGCTCCTTTCATGATTTGCTGCTACTTTCATAGTGTATGTTGTTACGTAGACTTTGTAATGTTGTCAATAAGACGAGTTTGTCGACACGTCTGTGTCCTTCCGTCCATTCCAGTAGTGCAGTAATAATCGTGTTCATACTTTTTGACATTTCAGCAGAACTTTCTAACAAAAATTAGATCTTTCATTTTATAAATAAAGAAATTTAAATTGCAACTTTCAAAACGAAATCAATCAAGAATCAAAGATCTCTAACTTTAAAAGAAAATCTTTTCATCTTTTACATGTGAACATCTGAATTAAGGGCGCTTGAGCTACTCTGCCTCTGCTTAGATACGCAGCTGCTTACTTGGAAAACCAGCTCTTTCAACTCAAAATCGATTTGAAATAAAAATTGCATCTGGACAACAGCAAACCATTTCATTTTATGCAAAGATAAAAACATTCGGACAACGTGTGAACAGCTTAAATAAACTCACTATATAATGAAATCTCTACAAAGCGCGCACATGGATTTGCTGTGCTTTTCCGCTGTCAATGGAAGGAACTCATAAATAGGCTGGATGCATTACCTCCATAATTTAAATCGCTGATAAATGCAGACAAGCGCGCTATAAAACGATTTTTTTTGTGAATTGCCTAAATTTCTTTTAGTTCTTATACAAAATTTTATCGAATGCGCATATCTTGAAGGCTCTTCCGTTCAACTGCTATCGAAATGATCCGTAGCAAAGGTCAAATTTCAGCAGCAGCAAACAGAAGTACAATAATAACATTCACTAAATTGAACAAAGCCAACGCGATCGTAAAAGGCACGATCACAACTTGAAAGGAATCCATTAAACTGCCGCTCGCCCCAAAAGAATTGTGGCAATTTAAAGTTGTTGGAATTGGTGGAACCGACGACCACCCGAGCACCGCCTTTTATGTCAAAACCGCTGCAGCTGATTTCTGCCGCGACAAGTGGTAAAAATTCATGTCATTCATTTCTTGCTTCTTGCATGAAAAAAAAAGTAAGGCATAATTAATGTGAAGCGGCCACCCGCCGCCCAACGCCAGCGCCCTGTCGCTGACGGCGCGGGGCGTTGCTGGCGATCGCTGCCCACGCATTTGGCGGAACTGCGCCTCTGAACTCTCAGCTGCGCCACCCGACCGCAATGTCATTAACCACTGGCGATCAATTTAAATTAAGAAGATTTTGTTTTAATTGAAAATCTTCAAATGCGCTTAATGGCAATTAATTGGCCAACATTCACGGCCGCGCCGATCTTCCGTTGGCTCGCCGCAGTGCGCTTTAAGAAATCCGTAGCGTCATCCTTGCTCAACGCTCTACGAGTATACCCAACAACGTTGCTTGTTGTTGTTGTCGCTGTGTTTGTTGCACAGTAGCTTTAATGTTGAATAAATGAGTGAGTGAATGAATGAATAAATGTTGGCAAAGCGGGTAGAATTGAAAATAAAAAATTTGAGAATTTATTTCGAAAAACTACTGTAATTGTGAATGGAATAAATCGGTAGAGACCGATGCCGCCGCCGCTCCCCCATCAACCATCATCGTTGCCAGATGGCATCCAGTCACGCAACCGCGTTGTTTGTGCTATTAACAGCAAGGCAGAGCAAACGCCCTTCAGATGACAGATTCGGCAATTGTTGCCTCAATTATGAAATCATTGATCTGGCAAGGCGTTGAACAAGAAACAGATTCAACGTTTTAGATCTAAGTATCATGGCAAGATCACTCGCAAAAGCTATTTCGAACTAAAAGTTGTTTCTTTTTTTTGTAAATTTTCTGCTTCTGCTGCTGGTATGAAAATCGTTCACCTATATCAAATGAGTATGTTACAATATAGTGACATTAACAATAGCCATTATAATTCACCTAACTGCTCCGAAATTGCTGCTGTTTTAACGATCGAAGACGGTGATCCATTCGCAAGCCGCAATCTTCGAATATTTTCACGTAGTTCCGAAAGACGTTGCCTCAGTTTTATACCAACTTTACACAGATTATGAGACCTATTGGTATATCTTCTTTTATTTCCTTATGCTGAGCCGAAATAAGACGAGGCTCTCTTTCAGCCAGAAGTTGTTAGAATTGAACATATCTATTTGAGATAGCTTGAGCCAGCTTTATAGATATGAAAAACTTTAACAATATTTAATAGATTTTTTCTTATTGTATTTGAATTTATTGCCGATAATCGGTTTCTAATACTAGTTCATTGAAACAAGTTAAACTGCAATAGGTTAAGTTGATTTTTATCATTTCTATCAATTACATTCATTACAAATCGAATTTTAAACAAATAACAGCTATTTTATTTAAAGTAAGGCTGCTGCAAATTTATACGTAAAATGAAACAAAAAAACCATTGCATAAAAGCTGAACTTTTTTTTGCTCAACTCACTTGATCGGCTTTTATTGTGATTTTCAATTAAAAATCAATGGCCATATTTGTATCTTAAATCCGCTCGCTTCAACACGAAATAGTGCAAAATAAATAAATTCAACATTAAACGGCCGCAAATGCTGAGTAAATATTTATTCGCTCAATTCAGTGCCTACTTTTGTTGCTATTATTTTGTGTTGTTGTTTTTGTTCGGCATTGATTTAAACAATTTCGAATTTGGCTCCACCCAGCGGCAGCAGCAATACGTCTGTCGTATTCTAACACACAGCCGTCAAATGCGCACCTAACAGACGGCAGCCTGTGCTCCACTTGAAGTGCCCACATAGCAGCCACCCCACCCCACCCCACCGCCATTCAATGAAGCAGCACCCCGTGCCAGCGCGAGTGCGGCGGAATGTGGCGCATTAGAGCCAGTTTGCAAACAGGTTGTGCTGTAGTTGGGGCAAGAGCCAGCGTGCGGGTGCGACGAGCGGAAGGCGGACGGCCAGCAACTCCTCCCATCCGCCAATCACAGTTGAACGCTCGTGCGCATGGTAGGGATGTGCCGTGTTTTGATTGATAACAAATCTTTATCGGCTGGCTCGATTTGTTGTTGGAGCTTGCGAAATGGAAGCCACTACAAAAAAACGGAAAACGCTCAGTTCAGCTGCCCCTTCAGCTCCGTCGTATTTGTTTTGCCTACAATTATTGCATGTAATCTCAAATAAAATCATGGCGCTTTTCGGTGCACAACCTTCCGATTAAACATGATAATTTGTTATTACGTATTGCAAAAAAAAGACCAACAAACAAAATGACACACACACATATGCATTAAAATACATACGTGGTTTATTTTGTGCCTACAAGTGCACACTTTCTTGATTACGTTTGCGGGGATCCTCAACAGTTTTGGCAGTCGTTTTAGCAGAGACTTTTCGTCTTTTCATTGGTTAAGTTTTAATGTGGCCGGGTGGGGATTCCAAATGCTACGGTTTCTAGTAGTTAGGGGAGTCTCGCTGCACACATTAGCTGAATGTCAAACAGCTACCCAACAGGTTTCAACTTTTGAGGCTGTGTGTCAACTTGATAATGGAGTAGTAAGGTTCGCACGGGCTAGCGCCAATCGAAAAACAATCAGAAATGTTACAGTGTACTTTCAAAACCCATTTTTTTCCAGATTATATTTTTGATTTTATACAATACATATATCGAATATTCGCTCCAATTTTCAATATTCCTCTTCGTATAGACCGAGATCGTTTTGTAGAGATTCGAATGTGTCTGTTCGACAATTTAAACATAGAATAAAAATTCTATAGATATTTCTATTAAAATAGAGATAAAGTCTTCTAATCACCACAATCTTAAAGGTCTATCGTAACAGTTCTCCATACACTTACAAATTCTCATGAATGCATAGCCTCCAAAGGTATGGGAATCTATGCGCAATATACAGCAGCTGTAGATATATATTACCAAGATAACGAAGTCTGGTGCTTACTTGCCCCATCACAGTGAAACAGGATGTGTAATGTGGTTTAAGTAATTTGTTAAAATAGAATGGATTACACTGGTTCCCTAAAATGGTCACTCATAGTAGGTGTTGGGTCCTTAGCGTTAACCTATGACAATCCTTTGAAGAGTCCAGCATGTAGTTCTCTGTGAGAATACGAGAGTTAGTTCGCTTTCCCGTTTCCTCACTCTCGGTGATGTTCATCTTGTGTGCGGTAACCGCTACAAGGTAGTGTCCCGTCAGTGAACCTATGATGATGATTCTGCAATGTTATTAGATAAAGGGAAAAATAGAAAGGAAAACCGTAAAATTTTAACCGACACAAAAGTTTAGAAACAATTTTGGGATAGCTACCACGGTACTCCACGCCACAACAGTTCCTGGTTCCAAGCTTAGCTAAGGCTTCTTCCTCATGGCACCTCCACCTGAGATTCGGTCTGCCTCTTCTGCACCGGCCGTTAGCCCTCGCATAGTATAGATTCTTTGTTGGAGCAGTGTTATTCATTCGCTGGATGCACCTTAGCCAGTGTAACCGCTGCATGTGGACCCACTACGGGCAACGTTCATGTCGGCGTACAGCGCATATATGTACCTTGAGGATCTTTCTAGTACAAATGTCGTGGCCAAAGCGAATTGGACCATCTAGAGAGTTATTTTTCTCTCAAACACCCTAGGTTCGAAAATTATTTGTCACATGTTCATTTGTACTTGAAGCAATCTCGATTTCTTGCGACATGCCTCCTTTCTGCTTTTGCAGTTGATTGTTCAGAATTATTTAGTACTATTACCATACTTATTATTTTAGGTTTTTGTAATGACTTCCTGAGCGGTCAATGACTTCAACAAAAGAAGAAGCAGAAAGCACTTTGAAATTGGACCGCATTCCCACAAACTTTGTAAATATTATCAAGTTTAAAATTTCTAGTTCCAATTACTGTTCTTTGTTTCCGAAATTGCCACAGAAATTAAATTGTTCCACTGATGATCTATATTAACAAAGATGACAGGCTGTAATGGACCACAGCTTTTCTTCCGCTTCAACTCTGCCAAGTGCCGACCATATAATTCCGTTTCAGTTCTGATCCAGGTGCACGAAGCTTTTACGCATATTACTTTACGAGTTCCAATTGATTGCCTAGCTGTTGATGTCATCTGAAGACCTTCTTGTAAAGTGGCAAATCCAGCTTTATAATCTGTTTCCGATTTACATATGTAGCTGCAAACTGAAATTTGACTTCTTCTTCGTTGCCATAAGTTAAAGTATGAGCTGATGTATTAACGCCTTTATGTCTAGCCAAAAACTGCGAAGCATCATTCGAAAACTGGCCAAAAAATAGACTGGAAGACATTGATTGGTAACTGTTTGGAGGCCCAATGCATTTTAAGCTTCACAGGCCTTCATCATGCTATTATCATAATGGTGGAATGCTCTTCTTTGATTCCAGTGCCCGAAATTTCTATTAATTTTGCACGCTTATATGCAACACTTTTAGTTAAAATGCCGTCGCCGAATTTATAACTTTTCAAAAGTCGAATTTTATAAAACGAACGCATTGCGTTGCTGCGATGGCATAATATCCAATTTGATATCAGGTACTACTATTTTTGCTCCTAGCCGCGGGCCGAATTGTGTAACACTGTAATTACAATACAAATTATTGTTCCAAACTGCCGAAGCGCTATAAACGCTGGCAGCGACGGGCCGCCCCACGGCCATGCCGTGCGTACGCGCTAACGAGCAGGGGCAATAAAATTGGTTAGCAATCGATCGATCGATCCACGGAACCGAAACTGAAACCAAGCGACTACCGCAGAGTCGTCGAGGCTCAACAGCGACAGCGACAACCAGCAAGCGGCTTGCGATCTGTGACCAGGCAATCAATGGCCGCGATTAGATAAACCACAGGGTACTTACCTCCGCACTGCACACATGCACACACAAGCACACGCACACGCATGCACTGCAAGGCGCAACAATGCTGGCACCATAATAAAGAGGCACTAAATCAACAGTAAAGTGAGAGTTGTAAATGAATTATTTACAACTCTTACTGTACCGTTGGAGGAGTAAAGTGACAGCGAGGGTACGCGCAAACACGCACACACACTCATCATATACCTTCCGTTCGAGAGAGCGAACGGGCGTGCTCAAAGGCAGTGCTGCCAGTCAGCTGACGTCATTGTTGTTTGAAAGATTTTCTTATAAATGAACGAATGGAGAATTTTGTGAAATAAAATTAATTTTCATATAAAAATTTTCAAAAATTAATTATTAGCTGCTAAAACTCAATCATAAATTTAATTGTCAAAGTATAAAATGTATTTCTTTTCTTATATTAGGTGAAGTTAAAAGAATTGCTTTATTTTTGCATTAAATTGAAGACTATATTTAGCATAGTTAGAATGATTCGATTTAGACTTGGCCTACAGTGTTTTGTTCGGAAATTTCTTGTCACTATGCCACTTAAGGAAACCCTCAGCCCTATTGGCGTTAAAACGAGGACAGTCGATTTTCACAAGGTTCTCTTGAGGTGAATTTTTCACCAGCAAAATCATTCGCCATAGACAGCAACAGGTGGTAATCACTAGGGTGGATGCATAACTCCCAGCCAAGTTCCCGGAGATTCTGACGAGTCACTATCGATGTGTGCGACCTGACATTGTCCTGATGGAACATATTTCCTCTCCTATTGGCCGAAGCTGGCCGCTTCTAGACGCTTGCTTCTTTTAGATGATCCAATTGTTAACAGCAAAGGCCCGAATCAAAAGTGTATAGCAGTAGGGGAGCAGCTCATAGTAGATGAAATTTCCTGCCATCCCATCAAATACACAGCATCACTTTCCTGACCGACAATCCTGTCTTGGCCAGCGTTTGCGGAGGCTCAGCGCTATTCGACCACGACTGCTTGACGTTGTTGTAAGTGATCCACTTTTCACCAGCAGTCACCATCGGCTTCGAAAATTGGTCGATTTTGTTTCGATTCAGCAGCGATTCGCAACTCTTGTGGGACCCTTACCCCTTACATCGAGCTTCTTTTTGTATCCAACCTTATTCAAGTTGATCCAAACGGTTTTTTTTTGCAAGGTTATGCTCCTCGGCCATCATGACCAAAGCAACTTAAAATGCCCATTATCAGAACAGTTTTTGGGAATTTCGATAAAAGAATGACTGGCAACACTGCTTCCTATTAGATAGGCTCGTTGGCGGGCTGCTTGAATTGTATAGCGCTGTGGTACGGGCATTGTAGATATGCGTATTGGACACTGCCAACACCTTTGGACGCTGCTACTACCCCGCTCGCTCATTTTGGGAGCGCTTCGATCGATCGCAGCGCGGCGAGGGAATTTGTTTTGATAACCGATTGTGCGCTGATAGCCATGTTATTATTAAGGCTATTAAAATTCTGATTGAAAATTCATGTCAAAAATATATTTTATAGCCACTGTAAAAGTTCATTTCGCTTTTATTGTGTTTATAGATACGCGTCGGTCGTTGGTCGTCGATTGTCGTCGCATGCAGCGGAAATACATACATGTGAGTAGGCACTAGATATACGGAACGTATACGCATGCACATATTGCTACGTATGAGTATCTACATATGTATGCATGTACATATCTGCGTATCAGTTCAACTTCATAGCTACATAGATTTATTTATTTATATTTGTTTATTTATACTTTTATAATGCTTATTAGCATGCCCGTTTTCGTTGTTGTTGTTATTATTGTTGTTGTTGTTTTTGTTGCAAGACATCGTGGGTTTCTGTTTGGCTTACTTACTTTATAGCCTACCATGCCAGCGTGTTGTAAATTTCAACCACTGTTGTCCCTCACTTGGCTGCAGCTTGGAACTCTCGAAACGTGTGAATTTCTTTAATAAAAGCGGTTATAAATTATCATCGAATGCATTTGTCCTTTTATGACTGACAGACCTCAGGCACGGATTCAATCAAGCTATCATGAGTTGCAGTTGAAGCCGAAATGTTGTTGCTATGAATAAATGTAATTTATGTGTCGAGATTTCTGTGGAATAAGAGGCAACTAATTAGCAATGGCTGAAGTATGTATGTCTGTATGTACGTTAACTCTTCATCTTTAGGCATGAATATTTTAAAAAAATGATATTTTTAGCACACAATATTACATACTTCAAACGAATTGAAATTTTTTTCGGAATAATGAAATTTAATAGCACGAAAACCGAATTTGTACATAGTGCTGATAAATAAATTTCTTCGTAAAGACTTCAGCCTGAAAGACGAATAGATGCTTTCCTAATGGAAAGTGAAGCGTGCTATATTCCTCAATATATGTACATATATGCCGGCCCCTAAACCTTCGTCACTTCTGAATGCCGTCTGTAAAGATTCTACAACACTGCCTGCTTCGTTCAGCTGACGAAAGCCAGCTGTCGCGTTGAGAAAAGGAAACTTCGTATCTGCGCCGCAGTTGAGATACTAAACTAATACGTCGGACGGCATGCCCATTCCTTATTATTTATTACTAGTTAGACTTTCATGTACCGGAATATTTTAGTGATTTCAGTATTAAAAATTGTAATACAGGCATCGGCATAAAGTATAACAGATTTTTAACTTACTTACTAGCAGATTACTTGAATACAGATTAATTCAGATGTATCACTTACATTTTCAAGTTAATATTCTAGCTGGCGAAAGTTATTAAGAACACAACAGCTTAAAATCCATGTATATGAAACTCATTTTCGAAGTCTTGTGCATTTTGAATATTTCTGAAATCATTTTAAGCTTCTATTTTTGATGTAAACATTTACATTTCGGCTCATAGTTGCTCATTATAGCTCAATAGATTCGTTTGCTGCAGCGCAAACTTGCCTTCAAGTACATGTACATTTTTGTATAAGTAATGCTTGAGGGCTGCTACTTGACATATATTTTAAACAATTTCATGCACTACTTAAAATAGCTTCTAAATAAAAGCGCCAGCAAGCTTAGCAGCTTCTAAAGGCGCGATCGCGGTTCAGTGGAACACACATACTATATGTATGTATATGCAACTGTTGCTGCCATGTCGACCCCAAAAAAAGAGCTGTCACACATGAAACATGATCCAGAAAGAAGGAGCACACGCTTATGCCCAAACATGCGGCAAGTAAACCAATTCGCTTTCGCAACTCGCTGCTCAGCTTCTCGATCTAGAGACCTTAAATGCAGACTCACAAGCAGCTGCCACATGTGGGTGTGTTTTATTTTGGGTCGCTCGAGCTCCAATGTGACAACTTAATAGAGTTGCGTCTTAATGCAAGTGCCTGCGCTGATTAAAATATGCGCCACAGATTTACTCGCATTTAATTGCGCTGACATTGCTCCGCTCCCCCCCACTCCCCCGCCGACACTTAGCATTCTTCTTTTTTACTGACTAAATCTACTGTGTAATTTCTTAAATCGTTCTCATATGGTGACATAATTTCCATGCCAAGCTTTCATATTTCTGTTCGAATACGAGTACTTGGGAATATTTATGAGCATGTTGAAGCGGCAACATGTTGCTTAAACTTTGGCTTCCTTTCATATTTCAAATATATACTCGTAATGTCAACATGTGCGCCTGTCAAATAAAATATTTCATAAGTACGTCGCATGTGCTTCTTTTTTTTGGGTTTTGATGGAAAGCCGCTTGCAATTGTTGATGAAATTCGACAAAAGCATTCAATTTTAAAATTGTTGCATTATATATTTTCTTAAAGAATTTGTATTAATGATAGCTAGTTTCTACATTTGGTGTGTCATACTTAAAGTATGAGCTTTAAGATAAATGAAGTCATATTTTTTAACTCATTTAATACGGCGTAAAAACTAGGACAAATATTGTCCCAGGCGTAGTTTCATACATTTCCCAGACTGAGACTATGACTACTGAGCCCCGTCCAGTCTGAAAGGGATAAATTTTGTCACAATGCTGTCCAGCGAAGTTTTTTATTTACGACAAAAAACAGTCTGAGAATAATAACAGGAACTAGCAGAAATATCATCAGAATGGTCACGGACTTCTTGGTCGGACATTGTAAGATGAAAGAAAATATGTCGTATGCATGAGCAACTGTAAATTGATGGAGAACTGATGGAGAATAACCGAAGCTAATTTTTCGCGTCGTTATTGATACCAAGCATCCACGAAAATTTTGTCGATGCGGACCTAAAACCTGTAGGTTATGCTTATCTCAAGTATTTCTACGTCTACTTGCAAGACAGGATATTGCCCACTTATGTACGTAATTGCCAGATTAATTAGATAAATGTGATTTCGTATTGAATTAATCGGATTTTTTCTGAATGTCGAAGTTATCGATATATTTATCATTGCTACTTAGAAGTAAAAATGTCGATTTATTTTGTACTACCCTTTTAATAAACATAACGAAAGAATGGAAAATGCGGAAGACGGCGAACTATTGGCAAATGAATTGACTACGCGAAGTTAATGGAAAATCAGTAAAAGCAATCAAAATGCAAAGACCCACCCATGCCACAACCAGTGAAGGCACGACGGCAGCAGAAGCCAAGCGCAAATCAGAAACAAAGAAGAAATCAAAAACCACTTCAAGAATTCCACTTACCACTTACCATTTGCCAGAGCAGACGGAGGTCGATGGAGATGGCGATAAACGCTTGTTGCTTATTTCCCACACACGCCAGCCACACTAGCGCACGCACACACGCTGCGAGTGCGAAGCGTTTTAATTGAATGGAAACAACACCCTTGAAATGCCGATAATGCCAAAAACAAAAGGCACGTCGCCTGGAGTGAGCATCTAATCAGTGAAGGCATGGGCGAAAAGGCGTGTCCAGCGCAACAGGCAACGAGCAGTGCCACACGCCAGTGCAAGGGAAACAGCGAGTTGTTGATGCAGCGCGCAAAAATGAGACAGCTGCGCAACAATGGTGGTGGCTGTTTCATTGCCACTTCGTTTCAGTTGCAGTTGCCAGCAAACGAGAATCCTGTTGCAATCTCAGCATACAGGCCAACAAACGAGGCAGCGTTCATTGAAGAATTGCTAGAGCCGCGCTCAAAACCGTTTCGCAGGCTTTCGCGATTCCAACAAGAAAATTCTTACAGTGGAACTTCAATTCGTTCCGGCACTCATTCCGCTTTGCTTTCCCTCTGCAATGCCAGCATGGGAGTGTGCGTGAGCGCAACAAATTTACTCGCGCGCATATAGCCGTCTCGCCTTGGCGTTTGTGTTAGCTGTAACGGAACTGTCGAGCCAGCGAGGGTGCCGTCACCAAGACCGACTAAATCCAATTTGGTGGTTGTTATCTGCGTCACAATTGCGCCGCGATTGAATTGTGAATCGGAACAAAGAATCCAACAATGGTCGCACACTCTCGGGCACGCCACTCGCCACACAATCAGTCTGTGCGCCGTACTTAGCGGACGGTGGTAGTATCGTCGTCGTCGTCGGCGGCATCGTGAGAACATAACGGCATAAGTTGTTGCGCTTTACCGCTACGTTAGCTGTGCAGCATAGCGCCATATAAAATTCGCGTAGCTTTGCGAACACGACCAACGAATTTGAGACTCTCCGGCTCTCCCGCAAATCGCTCGCTCGCACGCACACGCTCTCTCCATCTCGCTCTTTCGAACACTTGACGCTGTCGTTACCGTTAGTTGGCTAACTTGATTTTTTTTCCAATCTAAGCTGGGAAATCGCGTCGATTGGAATTGTCGGATTCGCGTTGGGTGGGTGATGGCCGCATTGTTCATTCCTGCCTGCCTGCCTGCCTGCCGCCCCCTCGCTTCCGCGTCGTTGTCGTCGTCTTCGCTGTCGTGCCCTGCTCGTAGTTGCGGCTGCGACTGTGGCTATGGAAGTCAAAGTCGAGCATGGCCTGGCCTCAGATACAAATCAGTTCCACTCAGTTCGCAGTGCTGCAGATGGTGGCCACTAGAGCAGTGATTAATTTTACAGTTAGTCCGCTAGATGACGCCAAAGATACAATAACTCTACTGCAAATACCGTCGCGTGCACGCTCCTCAGTGAAGCAAACGCCGTGAGTGTGCAAATATTGCGTAGCTTTTTTCGCGTGTTAACAATTTTTGTGATTTTGTGATATTAAACTTAAAAGAATAAGTTGCATAGAACTAGCTCCAAACATTAAATAAAAAATCGTTATTTTTTATAAAAATGGATATTACGAAAGCTGCTGTCGGCACGCATCACCAACAGCAGGCGCCGCCAACAACGCGCACGCCGCAGCATCATTTACCGCTAGACTACAGCCTGGGCAATTTCAAGCCGGCCATCGGCGCTGATTATCCCGGCGCTTTTATCGGCAGCGGCGGCGGCGGCTCACAGCCTTCGTTGCACCTACGCGACATAAGCGCATTGACCACAATGGCCGCCGCTACGATGCCATCGCCAACACAGCTGCTGCAGCAGCAGCAACAAATGGCCGCCGATCAACAGGACTATCATCATCATCCCGTCTCGGCGTTCAAGGCTGTGCTGCCCAAGAAAAAAACTACCGACGGTAAGTAGCGTGTGTGCTCCAATTGATCTCAACCTCCAATTGAGTGGCAAACAAGCATTCGCTGAGCGTTTGGAAACTTGTTCAAAGGTCTATTAAATATATTCTAACACTGTGCTACAAGAAATGTTATCCCTTTATATTGAGGCCGCCTGATAGCAAATCTGAAATCCGCGTTTTTGTCCAGTTCTTTTTTCCTTGCGAAATTCTGAGGCCGCCTGATAGCAAGTCTGATATCTCCGTTTTAGAGTCTTGTTTTCCTGCAATTGCGGGATTTAGAAAGGAAAACTTTTTTTTCAGACCCTTCTGAAAAATCTCTTGTCTATACTACATACATATATACGAGTTTGATATCTGAAGCAAAGTTGCTTGCATTAAGTTCAATTAATAAGCTATAAATTTGCACGTCAAATTTTAAGTTTAAGACTTACAATACGGAGAAAATATCAGCTTTGTGGGTCCCATTATCGGCAAAAGTTATTTCTACTCAGTAACTGGAACATAGTATGTTGTCCCAGCCGTAATTTCAAACAATTTCCAGACAGAGACAGCCGGTCCGAAAGGGTTAAAACACATCAAGAAAATTATAAAATATCGGTTGAAAATTTTATAAATCTTCATGCTTTTGTACCACAAAATGAACGTTAGAATCGTTTGAGTAGTTATTGAGATATTTTGCGAACCATCTTTGAAAACTTGTTTGGTAAAAAATTGCTGCAATTATTGTACTCTTGAAAAATTAAGCCATTCCCTTAAGTGAGCATTAAAAACTGGTACAGCTGTTGCACTTTACAGATGCTTGCTCCAGAGACTTTGTGGTGCCAATTGTTTTAAAATGGCTTCCTTTACTTGGCCTTGATTGCAAGTGGTAAAATGAATAGAACTAATAACACAAATATAAGAAAATTGTGATAATTTAAATTGATAATTAATAAGATAATATAAATTGTAAAAATTCTGAAAGGACTTAGTTTTGTTTCGATTGCTGAATTGTCGATTTAAAATAGCCGTCGGGAAATCATAGTTGTGCCTTCCTCAGTATAATTTTATGAAATTATGAAAAAATTCAAATGATTTATAAAATTGCACCAACCTGCATACAAAATTGTATAATTAGAAGGTGTGAATTGCTATTCTATTCTTCACCACTATATCTCAAATTTCAAGCCATTATAAGGCTAGTCTTCTTAGTAATTAGAACTTTCAACCGATTGAAGAATTTTGAATACGACTTTATAAAACTTTGGTTGATACAGTTCTGCTCGCCAAGGCATCGATAATATAGTTTAGGAAAAAATTTTAAAAATTTACCGATAAATCGACTGATAATCTCTCGGACTTTCTGAACTCAATGCAGTTCAACTTTATATACTAGTAAATATTTGAGGCCACGCCTTTGAATCTTTTAAATAACGACAAATGTTTTTGTCGTTTGTACAATGATTTTTAAAAAGCAGTCAAAAGTCGGAATTATCAGTATAAATTGCAGACCTTTTTATGTTTGTTTAAAGCTGTTTTTCTGTCATTATCAAAAAGGATAAGATACATTTTATACTACTTTGCAATTTTCTTTCATGTAGAGTAAATATGTTTGCAAAATCTAAAGTCTGAGTTGACAGGATCAAGCCAAGACCTATGTACATACCTACTTAATTCAAGAATAAAGGATAATCTGTATTTTATGCTTTTGCAACTTCCTTTAAGGTAGATGTATTTTCAACTGCTCTTATTTGTGCAAATTTTGATCAGATGAATTTCTAATTAATATATACATACATACTTTAATCTATACGATAAGGCTGTTACCCCAAGCTTGTAAGTAGCAGACAGTACATAAATTTCTGCTCACACTCAATTATTTTAACATAAAATTAATTTACAAAACGCCTTTTATGCGAATTAAACAAAAACAAAAGCGTCACACACATACACACATACATACATACTGTCACATGCGAAAAAATATAAAGACAAAACACATTTCACCTGATGAGTTTTAGCACGCGCCCAATGCCGCCGCCAATCCCCCCTACAATGCACGTATTGTGTATTCCCCAGTTAATTAAAAAATACAAGCGACGACAGCGCCATGATTGGACCTTGCCGCTGGTCGGGGGAGCGGGAACGGGAACGGGCGCTTATAAAGCGACATCAGCGCCACACAAAACGAAAATGAGAAAAATAAATTTGAATAATGTGTGATTTAAAAGCGCTCTGAATCAAGAAGACTAAACACAACAACAACAACAACAGTGCCAGCAACAAAGCGCGTAGCAGCAAGGTCCGAACACTGATACAGAAATCCATTAATCCCTTTGTGTGCAACTTTACGGACGCAAATCTTCCATGCGGACATGAGCAGGACATGAGAGGATTTCGCTATCGAAAAAATCCATATCGAGCCACAGTTGCGCATACATGCACACACATGAGGCAAGCATATACATATATGTATATGTGTACATGCGTGTATGTATTTGGTCATATGCATATATATATATGCACACACACATGCATATGCATGTATATATGCGAACATGCATGAGCTGTAACAGTAACGCGCTCGAATGCATGAATGAAAAAACGCCAAGCTGTGAAGTGCACACACACATACTAACACATGCAAGCAATGAGCTAGGGATGCCAAAGCCAGGCAAGTCTAGAGCATTGCATATAAAACGGCTTGACTGTAAAATAAAAGCACAAATGTTTCGCTTAACCCTTTGCCTTATGAATCGAACGGCGATTCTGTGTGCCACTTTGGAT
The DNA here is from genome assembly GCA_963457695.1 of Neria commutata. NCBI lineage: Eukaryota > Metazoa > Arthropoda > Insecta > Diptera > Micropezidae > Neria > Neria commutata. The sequence goes on from OY735246.1 coordinate 55,093,828, forward strand.
GAAAACTTTTCTCATGCCTCATGACCCGAAGCAGTTTCAGAGCTCTTCACTTTTGGACAGTAACACTCAACACGTGTCTGATACGCGAGGTTTCCATTTAGGTACAGAAGTGAGAGCAAGTCTCACATACGTTGTTTTAAAGCAAATACGTCTCTGAATTCCAAAACCTTTTAGCAATGCCGGGATTTTCGGTACTGAAAATTTCAGGCGTTGAATTTTCGTGATTGGGTTTTTCTTGTCGAATTTTAGTTTCTATCAAAAATTCAGGCAATCTAATTGTCAGCTCGAAAATCGTGCCAAATTTGAATCAAATCGCTTTAATTTGCTATAACTGATTTTCAGTTAGAAGAGTCGACCATAATTTTTTTTTAAATAGCAGAATTGCATTTGATAATGTGAAATTCTGTAATTTTTTTTTTACAGTAATGCCTTCATTTAAATTTGTAATTCATTGTAAATCGTTACAGAAAATGACGACGTAAATTGAAACGATGTAAATCGAATAACATTTTAAGCTTCATATTTTCCAATGAAAGAGTTTCTGCTTTATGGTATATATGCCAATATATAAGTCAGCCATTTTATTGCATTTGATATATTAGGCTAATACAAATAATTGAATTGTACACAAAATAAATTTCCGTACAATAACGTTGCTTTTGCTACGTAAATCGAGAAATAGCGAAGTATTTTTGGGGAAGTAAACCGAGATAGTCAACGACATCAAGAGAGATATGAAAAATTTTTTGTGCATGAAGAAAATAGGGACTACGTTAATCGAGACGACGGTTATCGAGAAAACGTAAATCGAGGCATTACTGTATTTTAAATTTGTTGCCGTTGTAATTGGTACTGGCATTTAGAACTTATTTTTTTTTTTTAACTGATATTCGCAAAGAAAATTTCAAATGCCAGAAATTCTCAAAATGCCGGCATAAAAAAATTTCGCAAAGCTGCCATCCCTAATGGACTCTCAGATATGGCGCTGCATGCGAGAAAAGCATATCTGCTTTCCATTTACGGCGCTTACATACCATGGACAGACACGCGCCTATATACATATATCGCTGCATATGTATATATGTAAACACACACACACATATGCCGCCAGACAAACTGACAGACAGTTACGAATGTTTGCATATTTTACGGGCGCACAGCGCCGCGACTTTCAATACCATTCGTCGCCTGCGCATAGATTTCCACGGTTCTCGCCTGTTCCCGCTTTCGTGCTTCCGCGCGTTTGTTTCTCTTTCTTTCTTTGTTGGCGCTACTTTTTGCCTGCAAAATTCATTTCCATTTTGTTTTTGCTGAAAAATTCGCATGTGCCACAGTCCCGTCCCCACCCATCCGAGCCGCCGTGTCGCTGCAGTGGGGATTTTAACGTGGATTTATTTTGGCGTTTCCATGTTATGCGATACTGACATATGAAAATGGAGCAAAAATCTTTGTGGCTTAAACTGAAATGTGATTACTTTTGTGATATTCCGTCGTGCTACTCTCATAATTCCACTCGCTGTCCTTCGCGCTGTAACGCTTTTGTGTAATTACATTTTGTATTCGTTGAGGGGGAGGTGGATAAATACGAAAATTCCAAAAATTCGTAGATATTATACTGAGAATATAATAACCGTTGATCAGTTAAAGCAGTGGCATGCTATACAAAACTTACCTTTAAGACTGTCCCGTTTTCCTTTAGAGACTCGTTTGATTGAGGAAAGTTTACTTTAAATCTGCTTAAAAAAATTAAATTTGTTACTTAAACCATGTCTTTGCCTAGAAAATTAAAAATCTACAGTTTCGTTGTATTGTCAATAACATTTGCACCGATACTTTATATAAGCCCCCACCCCAATCCTTTATTGTTTTACTTTAAAAGGTCAGTAACAAACATTTACCGAAAAACTACACAATAGGCCTTTAAGAACGCGCTGACTAGCAGACTAGATCCCTACTCCAAATACAAACTACAACCGTTACAATCGGAGCCCCTACACACTCATCAAATAATCATCAAGTTATTTGTACGAATTGAAGTATCTGTTAAAAATTGGTTTATTCTTTAAAGTAGTCGAATTGTTTCGAAAAGGCTGATTCGCCTACGATACGAACTATACAGTTGCTGGATTCAGACGTGATGAGAAGTGACCCTTTATGTTGCTTGTCATCATTCAAAATCCTCCGATTTGCAAAGTTATTTTGCCCAAATTTTTTTATGAATCTTGTATATCAATAAAAAAGTAAATAAATTAAGCGACACCTGCAACGTCATTAACGTTTTCTTATCAACAAGACCGATCGAAAAAAGTTTCCAAAGTAACTGTTAATTAGGCGCTTGTTTTTTTAAAAAGTTCTCTAACATTATCTTACCATATATGCAAGCATGCTTCTATCAGAGCAGACCGAAAATGCCAACGTACCAAAAATCTTCCAGCGAAGCTATGCAAAGCTATGCCCAAGCAAATAGTCACGGCTGAGTGAGCGCTACAAATCACGCATTTAGTGAAACGTCAATCGATCATAAAACTGTCAAAATGAATTACTTCTCAAAGCGTAGAGCACAAAATTAATATAGTCAAGAATGTTTCAATTGTGCTTGTGATTAAGAGTTGTTGTATTACTCATAAATTTTGAACAGTAAAGAAAAAAAGTAACACTAAAAATTTGAATTGCTCTGTACACAAAGAATTTGGTAAATAAAAAAAATGAGACGTTAGTAAATTAACTGCGCTGTGTAATCTTGAGCAACGACTTAAATCACACCAATCGAGTCAACAATTCAATTAATCTCATACGACTATTGCCAATATATAATATGTATATAAGATACATAAAATTTCAATTTATTTATTTTGGAACGATCGTAAATTAATATAACGCAGCAATATACCATATGTAGAAGGCATGCTCACGCCTAAGCAAGCGACTACACTGGGCATTGCGAGCACAAGCTAAAGCGCGTTCCACAAATCGAACTGAGATTATAAAATAAGAAAATTTCTGTGGGTATATAAAAAATGGTCGATTTGAAAATCTGGGCCATATTTATGAATTTTTTATTATTCTGCACAATGACTGCAGCACCTTTGCTGTTGTTGTTGTTTTTGTTGTCCGTCACTCGTTAGTTGCTGCAGTTGTGGTTAGCTTGTAAAAGTCGACTTCTTCCGATATGAGTGAGAGCGTGCAAACAGATTGTTGTCAGCTAGACAGACAGACAGACAGACAGAACCACGCTGTCAGCACATACCCACCTTCATTTCAACTGATATGCACAGAGCGAACTACACGCGTGTTGTAGAGCACATCAGCGTGATACTGTCGAATTGACACTTCTCTTCATTATTTGGCAGCAGACGCGGCAGGTGATGTGAGGCGGCCACGCTGATTGATTTATGACCATGTGCGCACGCAAGACGGCAATATTGGGAAGCACAAGCGAGATAATTCTGATTTGGGACTGCTTCGGCGTGCGCAACAAGCAGACGCTCTAAAACGCATTTCAGGCCGGGATCGGCTCAACTGGAGCTGCAAGTCGGAAGACACCGTTTGTAGCTGTCATTTTATGACACATTTTTACAACAGCCCCTAATATAATTTATGACTTTATCGTCGTTATTTCTGTGAGCAAATTATATAAAAATCAAGATATTGAACTGCTTAATCGATAATAGCACATTTACCCATTTACCACGTCTTTCTGCAATGATTATGATTTCTAATAATATAACTGACTATGACATTTTTTTGTCAAAAGTTTGTGGGCTCTCTTTCAATTATTTGCATTGTAAATAAATATCAAAATAACGACGGATTTTTTGTTTACCAATAGAAAGATCATGCCTGCATACGAAATCGACTTTCAAGAAAGAAACATGTGCGTGTTTAAATTCTGTTTCTTTGTCATTCATTTATTATAGTTGGCAAAAATGTCTAAAATTTGGGAGAGCGATAAGAACAAAAGAGAACTTTCCAGCACGAAAAAGTCGGTACTTTTACTTATTCGTTTTACAACTCTTGTCTACAAAGTCGACTTTTATGAAAGCAAAATGTCAATGATAAAATTGAAAATTTCTGTTCTTTGTCATTCATGTTTTTGTTGGAAGAAATATCCAAAATTTGCGAGAGCGATAAGTAAAAAAGACTACTTTCCAATTCGAGAAAGTCTGTACTTGTTACTCATTCGTTTTACAAAATCGACTTTCAAGAATGAAAAATTTCAGTGCCCAAATTGAAAATTTCTATTTCTTTGTCATTCATTTATTATAGTTGGCAAAAATGTCTAAAATTTGGGAGAGCGATAAGAACAAAAGAGAACTTTCCAGCACGAAAAAGTCGGTACTTTTACTTATTCGTTTTACAACTCTTGTCTACGAAATCGACTTTAGAGAAAGATAAATGTCCGGAATTTATTCAAATTAAAATTACAACGATATTCTAGTGACAGTCACAAAGTTCGGAATTCAGCATTTTCAAAAGTTTGATTCGCCCTTAAAAACTGAGCTAAAGTTTTGTTCAAACTCGTAATACATGATCGATAAATCCTTTTTACAATCCTTTTTCACATTGTACTTTTGTACGTTTCTTATTTGGACTCCAGGAAGTTGCATAAACAGCTTAAGCCTATTATCAATGCAGCGAATGACAACAAATAGAAATCGCAACGATTAAATATAAGCTAATTACTTGCTAATTACTACTGACCAAGATTAAGCCCCGTGCAACACAGCGAAGAATGAGGAATCGAAAGCGCCTGAAGTGCAGGCATTCTGTAATTTATTACATTGCTTGGATTGCAGAAGTCGGTAATGCTCAAAGTAAGTTTCGAAAGGCAGGTTTCCGCTACTTATCAACGCATGAAATAGAAGCAGAAATTAAAAGTTGGACATTGTAAAGGAAATACATTTTATTACTAAAAACCCAGATAAGTGATGGCTATAAAGACGAACAGTAAAGTTTTGATAGCCTTAGCTAGAATGTACAAATCGCAGAGTTGGAGTAATAACAACAACTCAATGCGTAACATAAACTATTTTCGAAAAAATTCGATATTTTTAAGAAATTACAAAATATGTATTTTTTGCGGCTTCTATATGAGCTAAAAAACCAATAATAATAATTATTTAACTACTTTTTAAATTAGCTTAGATTAGATTATATTTAAAGTAGGGATCTAGTCTCCGAGACACCGCGGCCTGAAAGGCTTCTTGTGGTAGTTCTTCATCCATTTACAGTAGAGACGCAGCTGCAGGAGGTATGCAGCAGTTTCCTAAGGTGTTCAATATCCAGCGGCTGTAGCTATGTACTAGTACTACCTAGCTAACAAAGTCTGGTGCTGAAAGGCAATTATAAATATTCTAAATCGTTTCTACCTTCAATAGACTTAATGAATACCAATAAATAATTATATTGACTTCTACTTTATTCAAAAATCCCAAATAATCAGACAGGTTCCAGAATTCGAGTGAAAGTGAAATCGAAAGTGATTTTGAAATCGAGTGAAAATATTTTTGGTGTTCTAGAAACCGAACGATTTCAATTTCATATGTTCATTTTCAGCTCGATATAATTTTCCTTCTAAATTTTATATTCAATTCAAAAATGTGAGTGTATTCATTTTTGTATATATTTCGTAAAAAATTTCGCTTAAATTTAATCCTTTCACACAGAACGGGACATATGCTATCTCAGTCTGTAAAATGTTTGAAATTATGGCTGAGACAACATATCATATGTGCCAATTTTCCAAAGATTTTTGCTTGATGTGTTCTATATACAATACATACATACATACCTATACATTGATTTTTAAGCTATGTACGTTATTGTTTGCTATTTTTTCCTTGATTGCTTATGAAACTACGTACAATAATCTCAGCGATAAGTAGTCCCGTTAGGCTGTGCGTTGAGTGCATGGGTAAACAATTTTTAGACCATAATTCCCTGGACTTATGGCTAATATCTCTAATGGCCAATAATGTTGACAAGTTTTGTCGTTCGATCGGCGGCTGCCTTTGATGTACGCTCGCACTTGGTCAAGCTGCGCACTCGCCGATCGTCAGCGATTGCTGATTGCGCATTCAAAATCATTAATATATATCAAGAGAATAACGCCTGGAGTCCATACAACTTAACTAACTGCTACAGAAGAGCTTATCGCTGGACTATAAATCAGAAGGCTATCTAAAGTTTCGACTTTGCTGATAAGTGGGCAGCTCGTTGTGCTCACTCCCACTCGCGCGCGCACTCTTTTCGATGCTCTCGCTGTTGGCGAAAATTTGCTCTCACTTGTTGTTGTTGTTGTTTTAGGTTTGCGTTTGTACAGTGGTTCACGATTGGCATTTTATCAGGTAAACACGCCAGTTGCACGTTGGTGGCCATAAACTACTCTGTGTTTTGGGTTAGTGGTTGTTGTTGTTGTTGTGCCCCCTTTACTACGGCTGTATTCCTAAACGTACTTATGCAAAGCAGTGCTGCGCCCCCAATGCTCTACTGATTTATTTTCTGAGTGCTAATGCGATGCATTGCATAAATCAGGTTGGCAACACTTTTTAGTTTGGGAACGCACTGGATGCTCAACATTGCTTTCACAAAATGGAAATTGTAAAAAACTACATAATTACTACTTATTCAAAACATTTTTGCATTCGAGTAGCGAATAACTTCCCAGCAACTCTAAATTAATTGTAAAATTGAGAAAAAGGAGGCGAAATTGAATCGCGTCTTAAAAGTTTCAGTGAAGCCGAAAAAACATAACCTAACTAATCAAAAAGCATCAACAAAATTTGTGATGAGCAGTTTGCGCATTCGATGCTTATCGACAACTTGATGCCTGCGTTTAGGAACAGGGTGCACGTGCAAACTTTTTATGTTTGCGTTTAGGAACATACTGCTTTGTACTTATGCAGCGCAACTGACGTTTAGGAATACAGCCTACTTCTTGACTATTTTTGTGATTTTATGATCGCGCATTCGCGCATTATTTGCAGTAGAAGCTCCTTTATTTGCTTAAAATTTTTGTGATTTTTCTGAAATTGCACAAAAAAAAGGAGTACACACACACACACACACACACACACACATACAAACAACTTTTATTGGCTACTTTTTAATGGAATTTCCAGCTGAACGTTGCTATAAAAATAAGAGTACAAAGTTTGAATGTTTTTAAGTTTGATAGCAAAGCATAATGTTTCGGATATCAAACTTTTCATGTGCGGATATATTACTCACGTAGACAAGCATTTTAATGCTTAAGTGTTAGTTAGCAATTAACTACAATTATCTCATATAAAGTCTACACAGTGTTTTACTTCATTGACATTCGTAATTAAAGACAGTGCAACTGCCATAAGAATGTTATATTGCATATGGTGAGTTGTGCTAACTAAACTTTTATCACGATAATGTTGGAGTCAGTTCATCGGACTTCTGAAAATGCACAAATTTGTTTAGGTTAACAGTCTTGTCTTTGTAAATTTGTATATATCATGGAGGCTCGACATAAATAGTTGACGCAACAGCCACTTTAACCAAGGCTTAGCTCTTCAGCTTTCTTGCATTAACTTGTATGTGCTCGTTCTATTTTAGCACAAGTCAACGGGACTTACAAATACATTATATAGTCGTATCCGAATGCGATTGAGTAGCTTTATTTTCTCGGAGAGTTGCCAATTTCATGCGAGAAGTGCCAACGAGCAAGAAAAACAATTTTAGAAACAAATTCTACTTTTTCAGATGGTTTGAGTCTGTTGGGTTTCGAACCAGCGACCTCTCACAACAAAGACCGAGCATTTAACCACTCAGCCACCAAGGCGCCATTTTTTAACTTGCATACAAAAAATCTACTGAAGATATTTTTCAGTCTTCTTTTTCTTCTTCTTCCTAATTGGTCAGTTACAACATTACCGGTTTTTTTAATGAAAATGAGAATACATAAATAGATAATTGCAGTGCGCACATTTCCGATATGTGTCGCTTTCAATACCGAGCTAAAATGAAATACCAAGCCCCAAATTTTAAATTTACAATAGAATGTTAATATATTCTTAAAAAGTATATAACTCTTTTCCTATAATTACTATTGACCGCTTCATGTGCACGCCCTACAAAAAACTGCTCAAAATTCCAAAGGAAGAAAAGAAGAAATCAATTTCAAGCAACCACCAACATCATCAGCAATAACCTTACTATCAACATAGATGAGCCGTTGTTGCTCGTACAACACAGCAACACCCCAACAAAAGTGCTCGGCATTAAACGTTCAAAATTATTCGAATCCTGCCTCAAGTGGCAGACTTGTTTAAACGATAATAATGAGCTTAAGGAAGCGCCGCACAACTTGCCTGACATAAGGGGGCTGCCGTATAAAACATGAGCTGACAAAGTAAACAGCAGGCACGCAACTTCCACATTGCCATACGAATTTTTGGTACTCTCCATCGCTGCACCAGAACCACTGTTGGCATAGCGCCTTGGAACTACAACAACAGCAAAGGCAACGAACGACACTGACGCGAACAACAGCAACAAACCGCCCTCTGTAAAGTCATAAATTTGTACGCATTAGACACAGTCTGTCTGTCTGTCTGTCTGTCTGTGTGTCCTTTCTTGCTGCCTAACCTTCCTTGCGCTCTGTCCGCTGCATCATCCCTTTCACCCAACGCTTGACTATAGTCATCTGCTTATCCGCCCGGGAGCAATATTCACGCACACGGCGCACTTGTTCACAAATAATTCCTGTCTTCTGCCTGCCGCTCTCCACCCTTCGCCTGCTGCTGATTTCCGCTGCTTTGCTCTTAGATTTTTTGGTTACCACCGAATAATATTTACACAAAACAGCCAAAAAGAAGGTAAAACAATTATTCGACGTTGCGGCGTTGCTACTAGCAATTGAAGTCCTTGTTATCTGCGCTACATGACAGCGTTTAGAGCGGATTATTATTGTTTCATGGCAGATAAGTGGAAAAGTTTACAGCAGCTTCCTGCCTGCCGTGCCAGCGACAATAACTTCATAATTTTAATTATTCACCACAAAATTTTATAATGCACATAATTATTTTGATTGGAATTCTTTTTGCACTTTCTCGACGCACTTGAGGCTTTGTTGACACGAGTTAACACTTCTTGCAGCAATTAATGTAAACTTTTTGAATACGAATTTTCATAGAAAGTTGGCAAGAAAAATAACAGCAATTTTGTCATTTTCCTAAATTATTTGAAATATATGTATATAGAATTTCACCTTAATTAGGCGACTAATAGCATTATTCTGTCGAGAGTCACAAAAGTCACAATTTTATTAATCGTTTAATGTCAACTTTTTGCATATGCATTTTCATAAAGAGTTCGAGCAAAAGATATCAGCAATTTCGTAATTTTTCTAACCTGCTTGAAATATACATATACAGCATGTCAGCTATAATTCGACAACTAACGGCCCTATTCTTGCAACAGTCACAAAAGTTACAATTCAAAATTTTGTATCAATTGACAATATTTTTTTATGTAAAATTTAGCTCTCTATTCTGGCGAGAGTCACAATTCAAAATTTCGTTTAGATTAAAGCTTTCTATTATGAAAAATTTAGCCCCTATTCTGCCGAGAGTCCCAATTTAAATTTGTAATCAATTGACACTCTCTTCTATGGAAAATTTATATATTAACTGACAATAAATTGTGTCTAAAACTTTCAAATAGAGCTCTAATTCTCAAATTTCTGCGGAAATTGATCTTTGCTCTCTTTTGTGCTTTTCTTTTGACAGAAAATTTTGTTTGGCAAATTCAAAATAAAAATTTTTTATTGCATAGTAACTTTAAAATAAAATTGCATCTCTACAATGCTGCCAACATTTGCCCAGTGCCAATCTGATTGCATCAAAATATGGCCGTATTTTGTGTCTATAATTAAACGTAATCAAATTTATTCCCGCTCGCTTACTAAGGGACATAATTGCATAAATTTCTAGGTTAAATACGAAGCTCATTGCACAGCATTTATCGCTCTATTCCGCACTTGAGCCGCTCGGGCGAGAATCTAATGATTAATTTCGTGTAAATTATCGGCTAAATTAAGGGGACAACATTTGCGCGAGCGATGATACTTGGCACAGCCACCCCGGCAGACAGCCACTGGCAGAAATGACACTCGGCACGAGCAATGAATCCCTCTGCCCATGGCAGGCAGACGACAAACCTCCCCGGTAATTATACGGTAAAGTTGGAAAATTGGTGAAATTGCTTGCGCGGCGCAGAGGCAGAGGCAGTGGCAAATTTACGCATCCATAATCTGACAATCTGTTCTTTTGCAAGCTCAGGGTCGAGCGAGAGAGAGGCGCGCACATTTGCAGAAATGGCAGACAAATGGCAACGACTGTTGGGGGGGGGGGGGGGGGGGGGGGGAAGCTGGCAGATTATGTCTATAAAATTCATGAGCTCAGAACGTGATGAGTCGATGAGTTGAGATTCTTGCATTGATGGGCATATAAAGAAAGCAGGAAAGACTAAATTTACCCTATGCTGTTACTTTTACTTAAGTTTGAGGTTACATTCATAAAATAAAATAATAATAATATATGCATAGACTAGATTAAGATTCTGTTTGTCGGAATAAGAAAGTTCACCAGGCATTTGTTCATTGTACTGAAAATTAAATTTAAATTTTTGTTTTACTGAAATCTTCCTAAAGTTTTTGCAAAGTGGAGGATAGTAGTGGCATAATTGATCTGTTCTCACCACTCCAGCAACTGTAATCGGGACCTGGAAAATGTGGGCCACTCGCATAAGAAGATGGAAGCGGTATTCTCGGTATTCTCGCTCTCCAAGCAGCTCTCACATATGCTGTCGTCGAACGTCACGTGTTTTGCACATAAAGTGTGACCGGTCAGAATACCAACTAAATGTCTGGAGTCCTTACGGTTAAGTTGCATAAGGAATTAAGATTTTCTTTTGTCGACGATTGTAAGGATGTATTCATGCATTGCCACATAAGAGAGAACTTCTGAGTCATGTACTCAGTGTTTTTCTATTCATTGTGAGAGCATTTGAAGTAGTAGTGACAATGGTACTCAGAGTACACTCCGAGTACTCACTTGTATTTACTTTGTTTTGAGGAAGTGACTGCAAGTTGTTGCAAAAAAGCGACTCGCTGTGTGAATCAAAATCAAAGTTTCATATATAAATATGCGTATGAAGGTAGCCACCCTTCCTACTGCAGCAATAAAACAAACAACAAACAAACACACACATCATTAATCACGCGCATACGCCCAAAAGGTTCACCCCCAGCGCATATTGGTCCACCTGTATCATCACGTTGCGACGCTGCGTGTCTGTATCGAATTTCAAAAGCAATTACTAAACGCATAATCCACCTTACATGACCATTAATTCACCATAATCAACCGCCTCAAACGAATCATCACCAACGCCATCGCCATCATCACAACACAACTCGCATTCGCTTCCGGAGCGGCGACAGCTTCGACTGCCTCACAATATAATAATAATACACGCTTAAGTAGAACATCTGTTCGTCCACACCCGGATAAATGGAGCATGACAAAACAGAAAACACACAACACACACCCAGAGGGAGAATGAGGCGGCCAGCCAGCCAGCGCAAGCAAATGAAAGGGTGCTAGCGCGCTTTTACATCCTCAGCTAGCGCGTTGCAATCGCATTTGTATCCTTAAAATGCGCATCGAATGAGTGAATGGAGAACATTTGCTACGCGCAAAATAACAATTTGACAAAATTCCAATTCGTCACGCATATAAAAATAAAGCAAAGAAAATAATGAAACGTAGACGAAAACTTTGATTGCTGCTGCCCCAGCGAGGTCGAGACTGATGACTAGGCAGGAGGAGGAAAGGTCCTCAGCAAAACATGCTCAAGCAAATATTTGGACAACTTCCTTTTGATTTCACATGCTAAGAAATTATTGACAAAGCAGAAGCAACTGCAAAAGCAAATACTTAGCATATATAATGAGAATCCTTTCTGATATATATAAAGAGAATTAAAATTGGTTTAGGTGAGCAAAGAAGGACATGCCACATTTGATAAGTAGTTCGCAAAAATGTGCTATGAAAAGCCAGTTATGCTCAAGTACATGCTCAACTATACTTTAGAATATTATTAGGCTAGGGTCGATAATACCAGGCGCCGCGGTGGCTCAGTGAACTAAGCGCTTGGTCGCTGACACGGAGGACCTGCGATCAACTCCCGGTCCGGTAACATCTTATACAAAGAAAATTTGTTTTCAAATTGTTTCTTTGCGCGGCGCCACTTCTAGCGATGAATTGGCCATTCTCCGAGAATATTCTTTGCCATGAAAAGCTTCTCAAACCCGTTCGGATTCGGATAATGTAGGTCCCGTTGACTTGTGCAAAAGATAACAAGCACACACAAGTTAAGGGGAGAAAAGCTAGGCCTAAGCCCACACGGGCTGTTGCACCAATCAATTATTATTAGTTTTTATTAGGGTCGATAATACCGCTGTTGTTCAAGAATACTACTGAAGTCCTGAAGCTATGAAGTCTGAAGAATACCTTTTTATGACTACTCACTCTCTATCTTGGCTCTCTCTTATATGAAATTGCTCATGCTCTCTTCCGTTTCGCTTGCATTCTTCTTGCAGATGAACTGGCTTTCAGCATCAATCGATTGGTTACGACTGAGCATCTCATTGCGCCCAAGGCGGCGGCCTGCCTCAAAGCGCCGCTCACAACAGCAGCCAACAAGCTCGAAGAGGACAACAACAATTGCGTCAGCATGCTGAGCAAGAATCAAATACTCCACCACTGGAAACTGCAGCCGAGCGAGGATCGGCTGTTGTACGAGCGTGCGTCACGCTCGCGTTCGCGCAGTCATTCACGCACCTCATCGCAGATCGATCTGGATGACGACAGCGTATCGCGGCGCTCGCTGCAGTCACGCTCCCGTTCCAGTTCGCTGGAGCTGGAAGTGGACTCGCCGCCGCCGCCCTCGCATGCGCGCGACAGCCCCATCAGCACGCCGCCCTCCGCTTCGGAGCTGCTAATCAGCTCGAGCCCCAAGAAGTCTGAAATGTTTTCGGTGTCGGCGCTGCTGCGGCGAGACGAACCACAGCGGCCTGCACAAAAATCCCCCACACGCTTGCCTCCCACGAATCCCTTCGAAGCCTTTCGCAGCGCTTATCCGGGCAGCTACGAGCCGCCCATGTTCCAGCGGCCGCTCTTCTCGCCTGCGTTTCCACTCTTCGCCGCCTTCGCATTCCAGCAGGGACAGCAATCTGGGCTGGCCTCGAGGTAAGTGGCTCTATTGTCCAACCAACAACAAAAAAAAAACCGAAGCGCTGCACAAAAAACATACACGCGCTTTTAATTAAATGCCTGCAACTACTTAATTACATTCAGCAACTGTGGCTTTGTCTCTTCCGCTCGTGCACAACAGCTACCATCCTGCCTCTCAGGAAGATCTCTTCCGGCTACGCAATCTAATGGTGCCTCTGCAGGCGGGTCAGAATGGCAGCGCCGGCGCTGGTCTGCCGCCGAATTCGCATTTGGGACTGCCACATCCACCGCACCTGCACTTCCATCACATGGCGGCCAAGTGGCCGGGACTGCCGCAATTCAGTGACCTCTACTCGTGCATGAAGTGCGAGAAGATGTTCTCCACGCCGCACGGCCTCGAGGTTCATTCACGGCGCACGCACCACGGCAAGAAGCCATACGCCTGCGAGCTGTGCAACAAGACTTTCGGACACGAAGTCAGTTTGAGTCAACACAGGTATGTGCCAGCGGCCCCCTTCTCCCAGCTCCTCTCTCTCATGCCGGCGCATTTGTACGACAACGTCCTTTTTAGCATTTTTAATGAGCATTTACCATAATATGCGCCGGCCGAAGGGAGTGAAGAGTGCAGTTACAATGCGGCGGCAAGTAATTTAATTGAGCTTAAAATCCTTTGCCGCATGCCTGCAATTGCAACACGCTCTTCTTCTTTTTCCTCGTGCCTTGTATTTGAACATGGGCCTGGAAGAACGCCTCACTTTCGTTCTGCTTGGAATAATAACTTACAATGGTACTCCCACTCTGTATTTCTGGCACATTTCAGAGCCGTTCACAATGTGGAGAAGGTGTTTGAGTGCAAGCAGTGCGGCAAGCGCTTCAAGCGCTCCAGCACCCTGTCGACGCACCTGCTCATACACAGCGATACTCGGCCATATCCTTGCAGCTACTGCGGCAAGCGTTTCCATCAGAAGAGCGACATGAAGAAGCACACATACATTCATACAGGTAAGGATCATACCAAGTGCATAGCTGAAGCTTATGAATGGTCGTTCTATGGATATCTATGGGTGCTTAGGGTTCCATACAGTAGAGATCAGTCGCATACAGCTTTAAAAGAGATTCCATTTGTTTAGAAATTTAAAAAAACATTCATTTATTTGAGCTCTACATAATAATTTCCTTAACATGTGAGTCGGGAACGAGCGCGCTTTCTAGAAAGATACAATCACAAAACTGTTGCATAGTTTTAGGCTTATGTTTCGAGCATATGTATAATTTTTTGGGTATATACTACTTCTGTGTTTAATGTGTTTTAATTGATATAGGTAGAAATTATAATTGTAAAGAAATGTATATACATACTCATTTTTAGTAAGTTTTTTTAATTGCTCTAATATTTAAATTTAATTAATTGTAGCTTGAGAAATATCCAGCAAACAAAATACATGTCTGTCTAAACAATTAATCAGATCTTAGATTGTATTTGGAGTATGGATCTAGTATACAATTCACCGCAGCCTGAAAGGACTATTGTGGCTATCAGACCTCAGTAAAACCATAGCTTAATTTTGTATACATTCTAGACAAACTCCGGCCAGAGCATTTCATTTCTTTTTCTTATTTTTATCGCCAGCGGAAGCGACGAACTCAAGCCTTTAATTTTTGTGAATTTCAATTACAAATTCAGGCCGGAATATCTGCCATTCATATGCTATGAAATACAATAACAAATTCATGCCTAAATATAGTTCAGCAAATTCTAAGCCACAAGATTAAAGAGCTTTAAAGAGTTTTCCACTTTTTCGATTACACTTTTGCAAAGAGAACGCCTCAACTCAATTTCTTGGCCGTTGACAGTTGCTGCTGTTAGCAGAGCCAAGCGCCCAACACGCCGCCCTCAAAAGCGCGCACTCACGGCAGAGTAAATTGAGCAGCGCCATTGTCACAGCACTAATACCAACACACGAGCAATGCGCATATACATACACAGCCGACTGTGGCAGCAATACTAGCACAAAAATACAAGTGGGAATCCGGCGGATTTTGGCGTTCGCGCTGGAAAATTGTCGTGGAAATAAAAACTACACACAGTCAGACACACTCAAGCACCATTTCAAGAATATGCGGGCACACACACAAGCGGACAACATTTGTGTTCACACACACACACATAAAATGTGCTTGTATTTGTCACGCGCAAACACACACACAGCAACACAAAAGAGAGAGCGAAATCACAGCCAACCAATGAAAAATTTAGTCAAGGGATTTTGATTTTCTATTTTATTCTTGGAAAAGGCGCTGCCACTTCCATTTTCACTGCTGGCAGTTCACTCACGTACACAAATGCATATTTATATAAGCGCACATACACATGTACACATTGGCACAGTCGAGTGAACGCATCCCCATAAAATTGTTGTGTGTGTATGTGTGTGCGTGTGTGTGTGAGTGCGCAAACGCCACTTGCCCCAGCATCCTCTGTCAGCACGCCTTCCCTTCTGGCAGCCATTGCCACTAGCGAGCCAAAACAAACAGCCACCACAGTGAGCGGATGTGCCAGCGCCGGCTGCCATTTTGGATGAATCTGAGCGAGCGCGCGAGCGAGCAACGAACGAAAACACCAAACACACTGCACTGGAAGCTCGGCGAGTGAGAATGAACGCGCTTGTCGGCAAGCAACCGTGGGCCGGCTGACATATGGTCCAGCACGCACCCTTGGAGTGAGTCTGCCCCTTCTCCCACCACCCCATGCCTCTCCACTACTCCCCGACAGTTTTGTTGCCGTGCTGGGCTTCCGTAAATCAGTTTAGCAAATGGCTGGCATAATAACCTTAACTCGAAGTGCTGGGAGCAAATCAGGGAAAAATTCGCGCAGATATTCCAGACATTTTTATCGTTTTTGTCTTGCTTCGATTTAGGATTTCTGCGCTCCGTCTTGCTTAAGTTTGCTTTGCTACCGTCTTTCTTATGCCTTTTTTTTACAATGGCACACAGGTTTTTTTTTCCTTTTTCCTTGCGCGCGTCTTAAATGATTTGCTTCTTTTTGCTTTTGATTTTCTTATGATATAAACAAATTTAAGCAGCAGCCAGCCAGCCCAGCTGGTAGATTGGCAGTGACGTGGCTGTGGAAGTTAAAGCTGTCGAAATATCCTTACTTTCAAGTGTTCCTTACTAACTACTCGTTAGTATGGTTCTCGAAAACTATTTGCACAACTTTTTACTTTGATTACTTTAATTTATATACACACTAGATGATAAGATCCTTGAATCTCGAAAGGTTCTTCAACTAACGCCATCAAAAATTTCAATATTCTGATTTTTCAATGAAAATTTTGTCTGATCCTTGTCAAGTAAATAACACTGAAAAATGCTCAAAAAGCTCAGATGGTTTGAAAGTCGATCTTATCTACTGGCTACATGTCGATCTTTTGTCATGTGAAATTCGTCAAAAAAAATTTCATAGAATAAATTTGTTATGCTCGAAAAGCTCGATATTGCGAAATACATACGTTTTGATTACTCTAGCAATTAATATATGAAAATATCAAGTACTCTAGTAACGAATACTTGTAGTTGCTTTTCCACAGCTCTAGCGAAAAAAAGAAATTGACACGCATCATATTTCCTTCCCCTGTCTCCCTCGGGCAGACGGATGCAGACTGTGCGTGCCATTGGCTTTTGCGTGGCGGTGGAGCATATTTCAGTGCTTTCATCTGGTTTTTTTTTTTGTTTTAAGGAATTCCGCATTTAACGCTTTGCCGTAAAATATATCTTGCCTGATTTTGCTCTTGTGCTCACAGATTTATTTATTATGCATCCTGGTCTGTGGTGGTCTGTGCAAAGGAAAATCAATATTTTGCGTTTCAGTGTGGAATGCAATGAACTTTAAAGCAAAGTGGAGGAAATGGAAAACTGTAAAAGATTTATGCCTTATTTGTGTCACTGACTGAAGAGATCTTACTTTTAAATCACTAAAGAATTCATTCGGATGTAACTGGAAAAAGTGTATTGTGTTGATTTTGGAAAAAGTGTATTGTGTTCTTTGGAACAGCTCTTAAATGTATCGCAATATATGTAACTCTTCTTTTTATATTCATAAAGTGGTTTCATATAAGCCACAAGCCTGATAATGAACGAATTTTTAGGTAGCCTAAGCTGCGATTTCCAAACTAGCCGATAAATCAACTCTTCAAAATCGTCCGTTATTATATTTTCTCAATCTCAGCCAATAAATCCATTTTCAAAAATGTCCTTAAAATCGATCTTTTTCTCTATTTTCTAAATTTCTTTATTTATTGTATTGACAATCTTCAAATTGATACTGAAGACTCTTGCGCTGCCACTTTCTTACATTTTGCGAATAAAAAAAATCCCAAGGCATTGGATACGATGCGATGATACTAAAGGAATCTCTTCAACGCCTTCGAAACCTCTTTGAAAAAGTCTCTAAAGGTGAGACGAATCTCTTCAATGCCTTCAAAACCACTTTGAAAAGGTCTCTTCAATGCCGTCGAAACCTCTTTGAAAAAGTCTCTAGAGGTGAGACGAACCACTTCAATGTCTTCGAAACCACTTTGAAACAGTCTCAGAGATAAGATTATACCCTTCCATGTCTCCGAAACTACTTTGAGAAAGTCTCTAAAGAATGCTGCATTTTGCCATTACCGAAGAATTTTCACTGTTTTGAGTTGATGCCGAAATTCTTAAAGAATCATATTTCGAATTTTCTGAATTGTTGATGTTGAATCTTTTTATAAGAAAAATTTAACATTTTCTGCTCTTCATTGTCAACGATCTTCCAGCACAGATATGTTTTAAATAAATACAGCTTTTGAAATGTTCAAAATTTTGAACATTTGTCGGTTGCTTCATATGATCCTGCCACCTTAAAATTCCATTGATTCCTTACACATGACATTCCCTTAAATTATGCTTAAAGTTTGGTTATAATTTCAATTATTTTTGTGAGCGCACATAAATTGTTGCACAAAGTCAAAGAATACTTAGCCAAAGTATTCGACGACAATACAATCATACATACATATATACGCGCATGCATGTATTTACCAAACTGGAGTACATAATGTGTACATAACAGCCACGACAAAAGCAACAAAATAACAAAAGAACTGCTGCTAAATGCCACGCCATGTACGAAGGCGTTCCAGCGGCAACCCTATATCTGCTTGCCTCTGCCTGCTCAGCGTCCCTCCAGTCGTCTGTCTGTTGTACATAATGGAATTGCAGCGACGTGATTGTGAAACATTCGACCGTAGGGATGTGCTCTGATTCAAGTTTCCTTCTTTGCTACGCATTCATTTGGGAGCTGGCAGCAGTGAGAGAAGTGGGGAGCAGCAGTGAAGCAGCTCTGAAACAATAACAGCAACTACGCATACAAAATTCACACAGACACTCACGCAAGCCAAGATATGTTAGCATAGAAGCTGTACAGAGCTGCACACACATACATACATACACATAGCGGCATATGTATGTATGTGCCATTTACTGAACAGCCCACAGCCACCCAACAAAAAAGGCGCACCCCTTTAGCACTGGTTAACTGCCAGAGCCTCTCCTTTCCCCCTCATGCCAAGGCATCGAGGCACGTTCGTGCACTATCCGAGCAAATAACGTCACGTAGTCGCAGAGATTATAGAGCAGTTTTTATTATTTATCACAGCAACGAACCGAGAACTAACGAGCACCACCCGCCACACACACACACACACACACACACACACATATCTTTCCCACCCCACTGCCGCTGCGCCCAGTGGCAGGCTGTAGCAGCAGCATCGCTGGCAAAGGCACTAACGAGGCGAATCATGGCGAACGCAAAACAGAAGTGTTTCAAGGATTTTTATTGCATCACTTTGTGAAGTTGGAAATTCTTTTAAATCCTTGCTTTCTTCTGTGCTAGTGTCTATGCTTTTAACTCGACTCACACACAAGCGCAAACACGTACACATATACACAGCCCCCCACTTGCTCTGCCATCGCTCTTTATTTTGTTGTACTTTCTAAAACAACAACAAAGTTGAACGTTCGCCTTATGCTTTCTCGTGCAATTTTGTATGCGTGTATGTGTATATGCAATTTACTTGTGTATATGTGATTTCTTTCATTTTGCACGCATATGCATGCGTGTGTGTGTATCTGAATTTGTATGCCAAAATGGCAAATCCTTTTTGAGTTCTCATCTGATTTTTCTGACTCTTTCTCTTGCTCCTTTGCATGGGTTGTGCCTTTTGAAGTGCCTAGCTTTTGTTTAAGGCCATACTCGTATTTGCAAATGTATGTAGGAGCTGAAGGAAAACTCATACGAGTATTAAATTGATTTAGCCGTTTTCTGCAGATTCCCGCAGGACATATTATCGCTTGCAGCCTTATCAGCGCTTATAGCAGATTTTGATTTCAGCGCGTTGCTTGCATATTAAGAGCTCAATAAAAGAAGAGCCTTAAGATTGCTTTTAGGCAGCATCAAACTTGTGGGGCTCACACACAATATATTTAAAAAAATTATTCACCATTCGCTGTTGGTAATATGTACATATTTCTGCAAAAGAAGTCAGTTAGTCTATAATCTATATCTCTAAAAATCTTCAAAGGTAACGAAAGTCGACTTACTGCTGATTTTGACGATTACAATAGTCGAATTCTTCAACTAAAAATGTCTAGCTGCCAGTACTAAGGATTGCACATGCTACAAATTTATCAAACTAATTATGAATGAAAAGCATATCGTTTGACAATTCGAAATTCAATGCCGTAAGACCAGCTGAAATACTATCAAAAAGTGCGAGAGCTTTTAAACTTCTTTAACAACAAACTTCTTTAGTACCGCGCTGTGGAATGTTGATTAAGCTTAAGTGGGGAACATACGAGCATACTTTGAATAGCTTGCGAAAGTCAAAGTATACTTTAAAAAAAAATATATCAAATTTCGTGATAGGAAACAAAAACTTTACTTTCAATGCATAAGAATTAAGGGACCAGCCCTCTAACTCTTATCACTGCCGATAACGATTATACAATATATTGCAAATTCAATTACGTTTTTCCTATAATCTTTAAGTATCTTTCTAACATTCAAGCTGCCGAATAAACATAAACTCGTATAATAATCTTTAAGTATTATTACAATTCGCGGAATTCTTCATAAAGATTAAAACATTTAAAGCAAGGAAATCTCAATCATAAAAGCAAACAGATTTTCGATTAATTTTTGATTGCTTTGCACTAATCTAATGAACGTAAGCATTGATAAAAAAAAATATCGGTGCCTTAGTTTAAGCTACAATATAAACTTTTTTAGTCTAAAATAAAGCATGTTAACGATAAGGTAAAGGAAGCTCAAGTCTCAAGCTTTTTTTTTGCACGTGAGAGAAAAAAATGCCTGAGATTGTGGCGTAACATAAAAATCTGCACAAATGACAAGGCAAATCTTAAAGTATTAAAATGCGAAGAGCAGCAGCTCCTTTCTATATCACTGCCGAGGAAGTGGAAGAGCAGAAGTGGAAATGAAAAGCTTAAAAACCACAGCCGGTATACGCTTGTCGGAGCTTTTGCCTACAACGGCGAGGCATGTAAAAACCGCAAACCGCAGATGAATCCGCATGCCGGAAGCTGCTGGCACTGCCAACACAGGTGGAATGGGCTGGGATTGGCACCGAAGTGGTGCAGAGAATGGGCAGAGCTGCTACAACGCAGCCTGCCAGCATTAAAGTGGTGCACGATGCTGTTGGGGTGAGATGGGATGGAATGTATGGCGCTTTGGAATAGTGAACGCCAAGAATTTTTACTTTAGTTAGTGCGAGTAGGGGCCCATTGAATACGAAATGCTGTCAAACAGACACAGACTGAAAGACGGGCGCGCAGGAGCGTTTGCAGCAGATTTCATGATTTTATTGATTTTTGTATTGCATTTTAATGCCTGAGATTTTAAGATTTTTCTTTTCTTTGCTTTGCCATTTTGTAGCACTTTCTGCGATTGCCAGGCGTTTCAATGTTATAGTTGCCCCACTCTTTTGAGGTTTTGAGATTCAAGAGAACTAAAGTGAGAGAGCATAAACTGATATTATGGATTACTATTTAATCAGACAGTCTAGTGGCTCCCAAAACCCTAGATAGAACGAAAATCGTTTCTAGACTAGTCGATAATGTCGATAGTCGACTTCTGAACGATCTGGCAAAAAAAAACGCTGATATTGGGTTGGGTCTCAGGACTCGAAGGCAACGAAGAGGCTGACTGCCTACTTAAAAGGGGAGCACTAAACCCCTTCATTGTTTCTGAACCATTCTGCGGATTGTTCAAGAGGCATACAGCGGAAGTGGTAAGCAAATGGAAGCAATCGAAATTGAATGCCTACTGGGCTTAGGACAGAGGCAACCAAAGAGACAGCTGATCCCAAAAAGAACCCGATCACAACGACTTATCAGGTTGAACAGGGAAGACCTCCGCATCATCAAAGGGTATCTTACAGGCCACAGCAGCCTTCGATACCACCTCATGAAGATAGGGCTATCCGACACGGATATGTGTTGACTATGCGAGACAGGGACTGAAAGGTCCTCCGAGCACATCTTATATGATTCGATTCACCTAAAGTTTTTATCACTTCTCGGCAGCAATTATAGCAATGAATTTGCTATTCTAACAAATCTTTTACTTTCATAAAATTTAACCTTACTATAGCAAAAATATTTTCCTAAAAATGCGCTGCATTTCTGATTTCTAGGCATTACTCTTTAAAGGAAATGTAATCATATTCTAATTATTCTTCTTCTTCTTCTCTCTTGCAGGTGAAAAACCACACAAGTGCCAGGTCTGCGGTAAAGCCTTCAGCCAAAGTTCAAACCTCATCACGCACTCACGCAAGCACACCGGCTACAAGCCCTTCTCCTGCAAGCTGTGTCACAAGGCGTTCCAGCGCAAAGTGGATCTGCGACGGCACAAGGAGACGCAGCACACCGATCTGCGGCCGCTGATCGAGCGCAATCTGGGCAAGGTGGACTTCATGACGAGCGCAGAGCAGAACGGCATGGCCGCAGCCTCGACGGCAGCCTCGCTGAACGTGCAGCTGACATCGCTGAACTGTCAGAAAGTGAGCTTGCTGGTATAACAGCAGCAGCAGCAGCCGGCAATGAGCATGTGCAATACCAACAACAACAACAACAACAACAAGTTCCAATGAGAAATCCCCGAATTTGCATGTAAAATATTTTGTTGCGTAAATTGAACTGGCCTGATTTTGTAAATAACTGTTTGATATGAAGTGTCCGTTGCAAGTAAACATTGGAGCTACAAAATATTTACATAGATATGTCTACTATGTCGATGTAAACAAATGCACTGTTGCCAAAGATTAACAATTCTAAGTGTTTCCTTTTTCGAACTTCGCATCGTCGCATTCTTTCCGCACATGCTGCAGTGCAACCAAACAACAAGCAAGGCTTTTTGCTTTATTTATTGTGGCAGGAGGAACCTTGTGACTTGTTGCCTCTGCCCCCCTCCAGGAAAAAAACATGACACAAGCGAGAGATACTGCATACATTATATGCATGTATGCATGTTTTGTGCTTGTAGTGTAGTTTTATTGTATAATATTTTCGTGTAAAATTTATCAGCATATAGTAGCATGTACATACATATAAATATATACATATATTCCATATATGCGTAGTAGTCTAATTAAAAAGCTAATACTTACAAATTGTATGCAAGCATAATTCCGATTCTCGCTTCTAGTTAGCAGCGAATTTTAAAATGCTGTATTATGAAATTTTTTGATATTATGTCATTCCAAAGATTTAGTCTAATTAACAACTATTTTATTATTATTATAAAATAATGTTCATTTCATGTTAAATATTTGTATGATCTTAAGCATTTTTATGTTTTAAAATAAAATATAGAAATTTATTGAAAAGAAATAAACAAATTGATCCGAGTTTGCTTTCAAGGGGTCTGTTGGGATGCCGTTATATTACAGCGTCTGTCGTTGTGAATAAGTTCTAGCAAATTTAGTTCAACATATTTGTATGACAGACAATTTAGCATGGGAATATATAAATTTTTAACTTAGCATAAATAAACGGTGTAGTATGAGTGATATTAATACAATAGAATATTGTTCATAAAAGAAGTAAACGACTTCATCTAGATTGGATCTTGAGGAAAATAACCAGACACGAGCAAGCTTTCTTTTGCCATATTTTCAGAATATGTATGTACCACTTTTTCATGAGGTCTGTTCAAAAGTTGAATTTTGTAGGACGGTAATAACACCTATAAGGGATACAGCATAGTAGAGAGATTTATAGCACAGTCGCCAAAAGCGAGTTGGTCTCGCGCAAATCAGAATTTCGTACCAGAGCTCTATCAAAAACATTATATCGATCGAATTTAAATATACTTGATTATAATACAAATAGGCCTATGATATATCCACCAGCATAGCTTCCTGAATATGATAGAGTATAGATAAAGTTGAAGTTGTTGAAAGGCTACAAAGCATAACCCTGCTAATAACAGCAGCGCAAATGTTAAATTACAAAAGTCTGTTCATAATGTTAAATACCAGGCTTCGATCTCAGGAAGCAGATTTCTTCACACGAACCTGCTCTGTGCGCGCCTTCTCCAGATCCAGCTTACAAAGTAGAGCTTCTTGCACTTGCTGCCTTCATAGCAGATTCAGTCTCTCTCTATCTAATACTGGAAGTACTTTGCTGTATGATTCTAGTTCACTCGCTCAGCTTGTGCAAGCCAGCGCAACTGCTGGATCACCACGTTTGGTATTAAACGGAGCGACGAGGTCATACCCATTTTAGACGAAGCAACTCCTGCTTTTCAAAATCAAACGACACAAATACACCAGCTATGCTGGCATATCAAACTCAGACATGGCGCCGTAAGGTAATCGTATATCGGGCTATCGACTCCTGAAGCCACACTGGTAAGTCTCTCACAAATAGTACTTAACAGATCTTGGTACGCGATGGCAAGAAGATTAGTACCATCTTCCATCCTTGCCAGGAGCGTTGTTGATTTGCGATGGATTAGCTTACACCGTCGTCACTTAGTAGTAATTTGGAATACTGTTCACTTCACAACCTCAGATTTGCATTCTTGTCTATTTCCAAAAGTCCATTTTCCTCCTTGAAGACGATGTCCCGAACTTCAAACTTTAAGTCGGACACATTTCTTAATGTAATGTTAATGTAATGTCGATGTAATGTTGAGGTTATGTTAATGTGATTTTAATCTAATGTTTTTTGTAAAGTATTCAATGTGATTCATTGAATTTGTCATTTAAAGTTCTGAGTAGTAGATATTCTGCTTTCAATACTTTGTGGACTTTTCTATATTTGTGAATATGAAATACGACTGCTATAAGGACTTATTGCATATATGGGCGATACTTTCGTTTATGCCACGAACACACACACACACACAAAAAGACCTGCACAAACGCAATCGTATGCATACATATATGCACATAAGAAATTTTAATCATAAATATTGCCTTCAGTTTCTTCAAAATGGAATACACCTGGAGAAGGATATTTTGCAACAAGGTAAACAAACAACAGCGAGAAAACAAAAAACGAAAGAAAGAATGATGAAAAAAATACAAAATAGTAAATTGAAAATTGGTATTAAATAAAAAATTCAATGAAATTCCCCAAAGTGTCCGGTTGGCATACGTTTCGCTTACGACGAGAAAACATATCATATAACCTGCGGAAGATGAGGAGGGTTGCGGACAGGGTTGGGCCTGGCGTTCGTTGCCATGTCTTCATGTCACATTCGTAATCTTCTAAAATTTTACAATAAAAACACTTTTATGCGAATGTAATTCCCACGTCTGCAATTTGTTCTTGCATGCGAGCGAGAGAGCGGAATGAATACTAACCTCACTCCGCTGCTGCCGTGTGATACTTGGCACGAACGACGCGACGCTTCGTTGGCGTATCGCATAGATAAACCGCCAACTGTAGCAATTTCATCAATAAAGATATTTTGTAAAATATTTGCCCATTTTGCATGCGAATATGACAAGTTGACTTCGGTGTGAATAGGGATGTGTGGGTAGCCAACGCAGTCTCACATCCTTGCGCAGACAGCAGCACAGGATGTGTGGGTCGGCAGGTGAGCGCATTTGAAATAGATACAGTCACGTTTCGCCACTGCTGTTTATCGCAAATGGATTGGATTGCTGGCAGAATATTGCTTTGGAAATAAAAAGGGCCATGATATATGGCGTATGACAATAACTTCATGCCGCAAATGTGACAGCGGACAATCCTTTCGACGAGGACCTCGTAACAATATTTTAGCATTTACGCTCTCCCAGAGGGAGTTGCACGTATTTGGCGCATTGGGTTGGCATGGGTTAAGCTTCCAACCAGCAGATACTAACAGCAAACCATATAAAACTGTTAGCCATTTGATTGCGTGGGGAAAACTCAAAGTACATGCCGAATTTCATATGAAATAAATTCGAATTCTCCTCTGAATTTAGCTAGCTAGCACTTATAAGAAGGAGCACGACTTCAAAAATCGTTAATACTACTAATTTTATTTATTGCTTTGAAAAGCAGTGGAAATTTATTTAAAAGCCGCAGCTTGTTCAAGTGACAAGGCACTGTTTTGAGAATATCTCTAATATCCTTGAAGCTATTGTATTCATATAAAATATAACATATTATATATAACATATTATATATAACATATTATGTAAATATACATTTCTTGTACAGTATTGCCTCGATTTACGTCACCATGATTTACGTTGCCTATTTACGTAACGAATTAGAACGAATCTCTCTTCTCTTTATACTCCAGAATTTATGCGGATTAAACGGGGGTCTTATAAAAATTAGTTTCTTTTGGATATTTTCATTTTTTTTAAATCGAAGTTATGTATTTCGAACTTAATTTTTAAAACTTTCAAACTGCACTAGTTATTAAAATTTATTGTGCATACGTAATTAGCGTTGAAATGCAATTTAAATTGATTACCAACATTTCAAAGTCTTCATGCTCGCCCACTAGTTTCAATTAAGCAGAATTCATTTCATGTAATTATTGTGGCAATAAAGCGAAATTAATAAACCTCATGCATAATACACAAATCGACTGTTAATTTATACCATGATCGATAGCATCCTGTGCGTTTTAATGGAACAAACGTTTGCCGCCGCAGCAAATGGTCAGCTGGCAAGCAAGCTACCGCTTCCGATCGTGCTCCGGGCGCTTTGAGCGTTGCTGGCTGCCTTCAATCAATCTTACGCGTACGAGCGGAAAGTCACAAGCAAGTCAGCCGAAATCAGCAACATCCGGCAGCAAGCGCTCCCTAGCGTGCTGAAGCAGTTGGCGGATTGCTGCTCGATCTTCGATTGCTTCTAGGGGGTCGCACTGCAGCTGATGCTCGTATCCTTTAGTACGCTGGCTGAGTGCCTCAATTAGTTACGTTTAGCAGATACTCACACTACGAGCGAGCGAATTGAAACAAAAAGCACCGTTTGCCGGAATGCGGGCTTCTTTGTACAAATTAAGCATAATTATCAAAGCAACTTAACACACACACACACATAGCTACAATAATATATCGATCGTTACATAAATGTGTGTGCGCGCCTCTTGGGAATTTTGATCGTCATGTACCTACAATAAAATTGTGGCATTTATTATTTTGTGAAATTTTAAAGCGTTTTAATGCATATTTATTGCTACCCTGAGCTGCGAAGATGACTTTAAGAAATTCTCTTAATTAGGCACCCTTTCTTTTTCGTGAGGCTTCTTCCAATTGTATAGGGGTTTCAGATTATACGTCAATCTAACCGCACGCACATCGAATTTATGGTTACAAATCATGCAATGAAACTGCAATAAAATCCATTGTAATCATGCAAAAAAATCGGTAGTGCCTTTTTGGAAAGTTTTCTATCATAAGCAAAAATCGTTCATAATCGCAAAAATTCTGCATTTCATAGCAGTTTGAGTTAAATAGAGTACTAATCAGAGCTTTGAACACTAAAGTAGAATTAATATTATTGTAGTCGATTCAAGTAGGTACTTTTTCCATACTTTTGAAACACTCGATATTTAATGATATCGATTCATTCACATTCAATATCGACACCAAGTTCTCTCAAAGTCGTATAAATTCTTCATTTTTTAACATTTTGAAAAAAGCGCTCCCAAAAGATATAGACAATATATCCGATGTCTATAGCTAACCGCATATAATCTGTTCAAGGGACGTGACAGCGAATCCCATAGAAGCGATGTCAGGATATCGTCGACCCTTTTTTGTTTTTATAACTTCAATTAATTGAATAACTTTTCAGTTTTGAAAATTCCAAGAATTTTAAATACCATTAAAATTTGAAATAATTAAGAGCGTCTTTATAGTATATGCCATAATGTCTTTCTTTATGCAGCCACAAAATCGTAATAAATGCAATCAAATCATGGCAAACCGAACTTTAAGTCCAATTGAATAAGAATGAAAATCAAAAATTTCGCAAGCTATAAATATGCCTCTTCTTCTTTGCAATTCTTACGAAATTATCGCAATGGCATTCATTGACCTTTGGCCCCAAAGTGACCATGTGCGAGAGTGTAGCACATACAGGCGGCACTTAACTGCGATTGCGTTTTTATTGTATAAACAATAAAGCATTAGTGTGTATCTGTATCTGTAGCTATCGTATGAGTAACGAATTAACGGAGCGCACTGACAGATAAATAGAGGCACTTAATTGTGTCGCCGCCGCTCCCAGGGCAAACAACACTGTCAACGCAATTTTTGCAGCTTTCGCTTACGAATATATGGCATTGGATTGGATTGGATTGGATGGATTGGAATTGAATTGAATTGCCGTTTGGGTAACAATGTTGTGTCCTGCTGTTGCTGTTGTTGTTGTTGCTGTTTTCGCAAAACACCTGCTGACAATTTCAAGTGCAAACGCACTTTGCCACTTGAGCCAGCAGTGCCACCAGCGACAGTGTCAGCGTCAGCAACAATAACAACAACAAAACACAACAAAAGCAATGAAAACAGAAACAAAACGCATAACATCATTACAAAGATTAAATTCATCCCTTGAGCTAGAGCAACAACAACACGAAAGTGATTACTTTATACTCGTAGCATACTTAAAAGTACTCACATTCAAATGAAGCTCATAGAAGTACTCCTAGTTTGAAAGCGCAGAGTGCAGAAAATGCGGGCAAACTGTATTGAGGGGAAGCTCTCGAGCATCTTCGGTGCCTCTGGCCTGATATCCCTAGATATCACTTTATCTACTTGGTAGCAACATGGCTTGCCAGGCTGCTGTTAGCCGCTCAAAGTTTTGAAACCACTTTCTACTGAAGTTTGTGAGTAACTCTTGTACTATAAGAGATCATTACTTACCGAACTTTTAGACAGATCACCAACTGGTATCGCCAAGGCCTGATGAGGGTCTATTCGTGACCTCTTTGGCCTACCGGGGTCTCTTAACCTTAGCGTGGTATTGTAACTACATAAACACAAAAAAATTTACTTCAAATTTTACTCATAAAATTGTCTTTTAATACCAGCGAAGTTAAATATTTCTTACTTAATAGAATTACAAAATAACTACTCTGAAATTTTATTAATAAATGAAAATGTTTACAATATTGCAATAACTTGCATTCGATTACTTATTATAATTATAATTTAACTACTAGAAAATATAACATTATCAAAAGTAACCTTTGCAGAAGGTTATTATTATTTTTTATGGCAAAGCCTTGGTCAAGATCCTTTGTATCTGTCTACATACTTCTAGTTCAATATAATTCCGACCTACTTAGGAAAGCAAGAATTTTCATTGTAAAAGGCTTCCTTTTTTCTCCGAACTCGAGAACTGTTGGCGGAAAATCCATCTTCTGTTTTTTTTTGCAGAATGTCAGAATCATATAAAATGTTTTACGCTTTGTTTCCTGCCCCTCCAAACAGAGTAGCCTCTCTTTCCCGAAATCGCTTCTGTATGCTAAGAAGAGCTAACGGACTTATTATTGCTAGTATTTAGCCATGATTGGAATAGAGTACCCGCAAAAAACCCGATTCATTGTGCATGCGAACTATTGAAGTAACAACACCAGCGTCCGCTGGCAGCAACCGCAGCGAACCGCAATAATAATTTACGGATGCGCAACATGAATTGTCCTTACGACAATTATGCCTTCCATGAAAAGGCAATCGCCTCATCAATGAGGGTTCCCTGCAGCGGCCGAGGACGAGTGCGCAGCGCCCGCCGCTCTGCACAATGTCTCAATTGAATTTGATCCCCTTGATTTTGCCTCGCGACGCTGTGCCGTGAGAGCACACCAAGTGCGCAGATCAAGTGTGGCGCTGGTTCGCTTGGGTGCGGCATGAGCAAGCTACCACCCTTAGCGCTGGCAGCAGGCGTCATTCCCTCCGGAGTAATTCAGGCTTCCAACCTTTCTGTAGGCAGGGACGTGCAGGGGCACACAGCAACCCCCGGCCCGGCCGCGTGTCTGAAAATTGAGCAGTTAAGCATTTTGGTGTCATAAGTCGTAAATAGCCCGGCTACCTCCTGCCGTCGACAATTATTTGCTTTGCTCATTTCTGGCGGATTGCTTTGCGGATTGGCCGACCGACCTCATTGTTGCTTTTGTTTGTGTGTATTGTTGTTATTGTTGTTGCTTTTCACGCTCGCTGCGGAAGGGGTTTGAGCAGTTTTCAATTGAAAATATTGGTTTTTATTAAATTCATAAAAATTTCTCACCATTGGGGTTGGATTTATGTATAATGATAATGATGAGTAGTCGTACTGCTGCAAGCGAGGATATGCGGCCAACAAAAGTGCGGTGGACGAAAAGAAAATTCATGCAAATTATTTGAGCATAGTGTGTATTGATTTGTTATTTTCAAACTATGTAATGCCTCTGCAAGCTTGTGGAAGAACATGTGAAGGAAGGCGGGAGAGTATTCTCAGCAATTCGCAACAAAAATCTTTTTGCTTGGAAAATGCTTCCACAGTAGTCTTCTCAACTCCCCAATTTCTTTTATTTTGGTCATATCGGCCGAACAAGCAAGCAACAGATCCTCCGCCATAATGAGCACATTAAAATGTCCACCTTTTGAGCAAAATTTATTTTGCAACAGCTGATTTTGCCTGTCAACTGTCTTATGCGACGATAACAATTTTTGTGACAGTTCACATGTTTCGAGCTTTTGAATTCTGTTCAGAATACGAAAAAGTATCAATTGTCATGCGGTGGATTTTGTACGCAGGCATAGAGCAATTACATTATATGATCGCTCCTTCCGATTTCGTTAACTTCGCAAATTCATTATACATAACAAACACATGTACGAGTATTTTATAGTACTTAAAAAGCCCTGGAATTTTAAAAATATTGGATTTAAATTTTTTAAAAATCGAAAAGCTAAAATGTCGAAAAAATCATGGAAATCGTCGAGTCCAACCGTCATGTAAGCACAGTTCCTATTTCCAAAGAGCACCTAAATTATACCATATAAATAAAGCCTTCAATTTCATGTAAAAATAATGAATTTTTTTCCAATAGCTGATATAGTATATCCCAGCTGCAAATGTTTATGCCTGCCTATAGTTGCCACATGTCTGATTTGTATAATATAAGATGGTTTTAAATTATATTTCTTTAAATTTTTTAAAAAATTTCAACAACTTAGCATTTCAATATTTCATAAGTGCAGAGAAGCTGTTGCCCTGTTAAAGTTGCTCCTGCTTTTTTTAATTAATCAAAGTAGAGAAATTAATTTCGGCACGCTTGATTTATGCCCAGCAGGATTTAAATTATTGCCGTAAATCACGTAAATATCATAAACTACGAAGCAGAGCAGCTTCTTTTGCCCAACAGCAGCAGCCGACGAAGAGCGGCAAGCTGACAGCAAAGAAGAGGAAGAAGAAGAATCGCATCGCCTGCGAGTGTCGTTAGCAATATATGAGTCGGAGAATTGTTTGTGAACCTGTTTATTAGCTTCCTAATGCACAATAATACTTAATGCCAAGGGTAGAAAATTATTCCGGTCCTACGGGAATTCTCAGGGTCTACGCTGCGCTACGCCCCGCTGCTGTTAATCGTCTTACAGGCAACTGGCAAATGCGACCTCTGCTCCGGTGCTTATTGCCATTGTTGCGGCGCAGCCAAAATACTCGGCAGCGCCGGAACCAGAGCGCCATATTGAATTACGCCCGTTGTCCTTACGCGGCACGTCTCGACTTTCAACGGCGGCAATTGCTGCTGCCCCCTCAATTGAAGCTGACATTTTTACATAAAGGAAACAAATCACATTTGCGCATTGCGAGTAATCAGGTCAGTTTTATAGCGCTTTTGGTAGCGTTTTTATTTTCATTTAAAAGAAATGAAGAAATGAACTCTGTGAAGCGGCGGCATAAGCGGCCAAACACGTCTGCTGGAAATATGAAACGGCAAATGGGATTTGTTCAAGTGCGCCACCACGCCACCGCACCACCGCCGCACTTGGGGTTGAATCTGTCGCCGGCAATAATTGTCGAATCAGTTTAGTCCAAGCACTGAAGTGATTGTATTTGTGGCATTTTTAAATGGAGAGGAACAACATAGCTGCGTATCCTTAATCCTCATGCACTTCTGATACTTCAAGCAAAAGGTTCCATCATATCCTATTCTCACTGTTATTTTGTTCTCATATCATTACTTTTATCTAATACTATGCTATAATAAATTTTATCAAATCTAACGAGGCTCAGCCTGAAATGAAGATCTTTCAGATAGAAATCAATAGACAAGTTTTACTTTCGCAAAATCTCAAAATATCTCACCCAATTATAATTTTATTTTGTTCAAAATTTAACAGCCCGATTGGTAATAGATCATTCTTTAGAGAAAGACCAAAGAAATTACAATGACTTAAAGCTATATATGCATCTGGCCAGATATAACTGAGTTCACTCCATATGGGTTCCAGCTTAAAGTGGCGTTATTGCACATGAATTGGCAGATCAAGTCGCTAGAAAAGTAGCATCCTATATTTTTAACAAATCGAAACCATGCTACGATCTGCAAACGGTCTTCTTTGTTTCTAGTTTTTCTCTAAAGAGTGGAATATTACCAATCGACAAATAAGGTAAGCCACACATAACCGAAAGGATACGCAGGTAACAGACAGGCGATAGCTATTATGCCAGAAGCTTTTCAGTAGAGAACAAAAATGTAAAGCCTGGAGTACACGGCATGCCGAAATGGCATGAACATGCCATCGTGACGTCAAAATGACGTCAAAATTGGTCTCATGCCCTGATTTGTGATTTATTTTGTACCTGAAAAGAACTTGTTTTTATTGCACTTATAATGTTGTGAATAAATTCAATTCAAATATTATTCGGAATTTACTTTGACGTCATTTTGACGTCACGATGGCATGTTGATGCCATTTCGGCATGCCGTGTACTCCAGGCTTAAGTAAATGGATAACTGTCACAATAGGCCTTACAGGACGCGCTGTATAGAAGACTAGATGTCCATCTACTTCAAATATAATCTACTAGTTTAGTTGAAGGATGCAAACTGGCGTTGGACGGTAATATTGAAAGACGTGGAAAACCCTAGGCAGAAAGACTTAGCCACATTTCTCATTTGCAGCGCATCTACCATGCATGAAAATTGTTAGAAACCTGCAATAAATCGCTCTAGCTCAACATAAAGTGTCACTTAATAATTAAAAGAAAGGTATTTGCATTTGCAACAACGTCTTAAAACAATTACTTTTCACAAAAAAAGAATTTTTAATTTCAACAAAAAGTGTCATGCCACGTTCATTTCTCTTTGCAATAGGCCACCAACGAGCACAATTTGTCAAGAGCAACAACTATTGCATTTGGGCAATGAGCATTTAAAAAAAGGTCAACCCCAACAATTTGAATTAATCATTGCCACTTTCGTAAAAATGCAAAACAAAAAGAAAAAAAGAAAAGCAAAAAGTGAAACGCTTACAGGCAAGAAAAGGGTTTCACGGATTCGCGTAATTGCCACACTGCAAGGTGTCACTTTCACGGCTCATTTCATATTCGAAACATGCAACAGCCAGCAGCCAGCAATCGTCACAATGAAAGCCATCTCGAGCACATCATTTTTTAAACTCTTGACGATATTAGAAAAGAAGACAAATGATTTGGGGCGCTCTACTCTCTTCGCAAAGGGTGTTGTCATTAGCCAGAACGTGCGTGCAAAATATACCTTAAAGCGTACG
This sequence comes from Neria commutata, assembly GCA_963457695.1. Lineage (NCBI taxonomy): Eukaryota > Metazoa > Arthropoda > Insecta > Diptera > Micropezidae > Neria > Neria commutata. The sequence goes on from OY735246.1 coordinate 55,127,381, forward strand.
TGCATTTAACATTAGGGTACTGCCCTCCCCTTTTGACCAAGTGAAGTTAAGTGAAGTGGAGTGAAGTGATCTGAGTGAAGCAGCTCTAATTAAAATCCCTCCCTCGCGATGTTGCCGAAATAATAAATTTCGTCAAGAATTTGACTTTTGTGGGCGATCAAAACATTGCGATATAACAAGGGCCATTACATTCTGCTGGTGCCCAATCACCAGTATTTGGACATATGTTGCCGCTGTTTCGCTGCCGGCGATGCCTGCTGGTGTGACCCACATTGTTTGCACAACTCATGAAATCCGGCCACGAAATGCAGTGAACCGTGAACACACAATGCACACAAATGGCATATTGCGGCTGAGCAGTCAGCTTTGTATGCAGTCAACTCTTGGAGGTGGTCACGAGTTACTCTGCCTTTTATGAAGAATATTCATCAACAATTGCAAATAAAAATGAAACAGTGTTTAAGTCGCTATGTTATCTATGTTAATCAGCTGCTTAGTTAAATTCAAAAAAAAGTTTTATTGAAAGTATTACTGAATATTGTTATTGCTAAAAAAAAAGTGTGAAAATATTTCGTGAATTTTGTTTTCAAAAAAGTTTTCATAAGCTTTATTTTCATGGCAAAGAACACTTTCGTAGAGTTGCCGATTCTTCGCGAGAGATGGCGCGGCGTAAAGTAAAAATTTTAATAATAAATTCTCATTTCTTTTTTAAGATATATGAGTCTGCCGGGAATCGAGCCAGCCATCACTCGCATTGCTCAACTGAGACACCAAAATTAAAATGTGAAAATGAAAAAAATGTTAGTTTAATTTTTCACAGACATTATATCTTAAAATATAATGTTTATATTGAGCTTTATGTTTTCAACACGCTGGATCCCAATACGAAACTAATTTTACAAAAAATTTTAAAGGACCAAAAGCTCACTTTTGTTCTAGCAACGTTGCTTACTTCACACATTCTTATAATGTGTATGCATTTATTTGAATTCGAATTGGTAATTAAATCTAAAGATTATACTTTAATTTGGAAACTTTAAACTTTCATAACCTCTTTTTAGCAAACAAATTTGAATTTATAAAAAGCTTTTATTCAAGTAATAAAGTTGATTAGTTAAATGCTGCAATTATTTTCAAGGAAGCTGTCAAATATATACAACGACAACAGCTGGAAGCATGATAAATTGCCGGCAGTTATTAGCTCATTATATCATAATGCACGGACCAAACATGGCGGCCGATGTCAATGTCAGAGGTGCGCTAATCGTAGCTGGCAGTACTCGTAGAAGGGCTGCCACACCTGTTTGTACACTTGATGTGATGAAGATTTCGCTGCAAATTTAGTAAATTGGCATGCAGGGACTTGCGCATGACGCAACATTGTCAAACGTCAGCGCTAGCTCTTCGGTTCAAGGCAAATAGTTGAGGTCAACGGCTAGCATAGCCTCAAATAGAATGCCTTGAAAAGCGTGCGCTTCCTTCAAGTGGCATGATATATTACACGAAAATAAATGAAATGTTACGAATATATCATAAAACTATTGTACTTTGTGTAAACATCGTTTGGCTATGCTCTACTCGTCCTTCGAACAGCGTCAGCCGTCAGCAGCTCCGTCTCAGCGGCTTGGCGTGTCCTGTTCATATCGTGTCGAAAAATATTTGTTGACATTCAACTGGCAATGGAAATTACCATAATTAGTTGATTCGGAGTTGTGCGGTGTTTGATTTTCAGTTTACGCAGCCGTTTTCCGTATCCGTGTCCGTGTCCGTGTCAGTGTTGCGTTCGTGTTATTCGTGCCCTGCCCTAGGCTAAAAGGGGCCATAATTAGAGCATATGTCCGGATTGTGTGTACGAACAAATATTTGTCGGCTTGTTTCTGGGCGAGTGCAATGTAAATGCGAATTAATCAGTTTGAAATAAATATTTGCATTGAAATATGTCACATATTTTCAATTCGAACGCAATGACGCAGAAGGACACAATAAATAAATGTGTATAAACATGGCCAGTGTGGTTTCGCCACAAGGAACGCTACTAATGTAATAGAAGAAGATAATTCTTATTAAATATGCTTTCTAAATTTAGCATACGTAAGGTATGAATATAATAAAATGGGAAAAATTTAAATGTGTGCCTTTATTTCATATGCAAAAAAGTAGAGCACCCACTTACTTGAAGCTACAAAATTCAACGATGTTCGAATTAAATTTAAGCTGAATCAATCAAAAGAGTTAATTGGAGCTAGCAAATTAGTTAAGCGGAAGTCAATTAACTAACGATAAATTTTTTCAAGGTTTTAATATGAGAAGAAATATTCGTACAATATGAATATTTTTATATGTATGTATGTACATATATAATGTAGCGCCGCAGTGGCTCATTGGACGAGTGCTAATTTTCGAATGAGAGAGCTCGCAGCTTTAATTCTCAGCAGACACAAAAAATTATAATGCATTTTCAAATTGTTTAATCACATGGCAGCAACTCTCGGTACGCTTTCGATATGCCAGAAGGACCTTAATCGGATCAAGATAGAATGAGGAGCAAAATAAAGATTACAGATTCTCATGTACACGTTACTATAAGATAAATGAGGCTTTTAGCTTTAGATATTAGCTATATAACGAAGCACCCTTAGTAATAAAAGATTCAAAATAAAGATTTTCTTTCAGTAGAATCACAATAAAAATTGGTTATAATAAGCGACGAATTATCTTGAATATCATATTTATAGTAGAAATAATGTACAGTTAGCCAAGTTAATCTTAAATGACAACAACATTACTTTTTGAAATCGCATATGCTAATTACATTTACATACATTTACCAAAAATTATAATCGCATTAAAAGCACTATGTAGAAGGTATATATAGGAGTGCCCCAGGGAATTTGAGCTTGTGCTCAAATTTTATATTTTTGCACAGCTGAATTTTAGAATCATGTGCTGTTGTTGTAGCACGTGCCATTTGGCAAAAATAATTTGAAATTCTCATTGATGGATTATTTGAAAAATTCGCAATTGCAAATCAATCATTTCAATGCGAAAAAAATGTAATACATTTAAAAATTTTTCCGCGACAGCAGTGATAAATTGCAAATACTAATTAAGATCATATGCTAAAGGCGCTTACATGTGCTTGCATTTGTACTTTTATTCGGCAACTTGTTAAATTTTTGAAGATTTTGCATATGGCAGCACTGCATACAAGCCGTAATTTTAAAAGAAGCACAGCAGTTCAATTACGTCGTCAACCTTTTGAGTTACTGGAATGACATAATTTCAAAAATTTTATATTTTTATATACAGTACTATCTTGCCTCACTTAAACATCTATCTCATGTCAGCCTCATAAGTGCACAAGGCGTGATTGTAACGACATGGCATCTAATCATAATCAATTCCTGTAGAATATGCAATAAAAATCATAGATTCCCGCATTGTTCTACGTCGTGTGGCGCTCTTTATTCAACGCTTCTTTATGCAACCCCGCCCAATGCTGCCACGTCTTAATTAACTTATTTGGAAAAGGGACTTACGGAGTCTATACGAAACACTCGAATTTCGACAGTGGGAAATTTACACAAAGACACGTGTTAAAACTCGAATTTCCGACACAAAGCATGAAAACAAAGCAACAAAGACAACAGCAACAACAACACAATAAAAAGTCAATACGCGTTGTGTTTGGGGCAGCAAATACTCTTCCAACGGCGATAACTTAATTGATTAAATGCATAAAAAATTGCCACCACCATCAGCGCCAGCAGCAACAACGCTGTTGCTGTCACACCGTCAACGCATCAGGCACCCTGAGATACAAGATACTTCGGAGGCGCTAAGGTGCAACAGCAGCGAGCAGGGTGCTGGCTGGCTGGCAAGCAGCGGTATCAATCAAGCGAGCAAACAATCAGCGACGTTGACGACGACAACGACGACGACGACGAAGAGCCCACTTAAGGCAATTGCCGGCTTGTTGCGAGGCGCTCTTGCCCATATTCCTACGTGCCTCCCTAATATGGCTTATTACGACTTTTTTATCACTGGGAAAATACAAAATAATGAAATAAGCGGAATTAATATCAATTGATGAAGGCGGTATATTCGTATTATACCAGGATAAAATTACCGTTGCTTGTGCGTGAGAAATTGCGCGGAAATGCAGGAAAGCAAGACATTGCTAGTGGCACTAAATCGAGTGTGGCAGCCATGATGAAACTTCTGGAATGTGTGGCAGTTTCTTTGTTTAGATGACGTCAAATGAGCAAGGTAATATTATGAAGATGCGTCAACTGGGCTGAGGCTGATGCAATGCAAACAACAGCGACCTGTTTTCGGCGGCATCTCTCATGGTAATAGGGAATTTCTCAAAGAAGGCCTGCACAAATTGAAATGAAGAAAAGGTATATTGAAGATTAGAGCTTAAAGTTGGAATTATATAAGCTAAATTGAAATTGAAAAAAGCCCAAATTAGTTTCAGAAACTTAAATTGAAAATGAGAGTTGTGAATTTTTCAACATTCAAGTTGCTTATCACAATTTCAATTAACATGCAATCATTTTAAATTTTCATTTTTATCCTTACTCAGCTTATCCTTTCAGCTTTTCGCATTTACAACTGACAATTCTCATATTCAATTTACCTTTTCTCAATTTTAATTAAGCTGCTCTCATGTTGTATTTACTCCTTTATCATTTCTATTTCATCTCTTCGCATTTAAAACTGACTATTCTCATCTTCAATTTATATTTCCTTAATTTAATTTTTCCTTTTCTTTTCGCATTTAAAATTGACTATTTAAATTTTTCTTTTATCATTTCTATTTCATCTCTTCGCATTTACAACTAACGATTCTCATTTTCAATATATGTGAATTTTTCAATTTAATTTTACTTTTTCTAATTTTCAATTGGAAAAGCTATAGTGCATATTAAAACTAGCTTTCAAGATCGATTCCTGTTCTGCTTGCAAGTTTTTGCTTCGAATTTAATTTTAAGTTGCAATTCAGTAAATCGCTTTGCACTCGTCATTCACCGTCTTCTTCTTCTTCAGTTTCATTTCCGTTGACACTCATATCCGAAATGTAAGCTATTTTTGAAGGCTATTGCCATAGCTACAAAATCGAAATTTATCTCATAACAAAGTAAGCACTAAAGCAATTATTTAAATCCTATCAAGCGACTTGAAAAAGGCTTTGCCATAAAGCAACTGGCCAGCAGATCACAAAGCGAAAGTCATTCTTCATTCAAATTAGTTTCAAAATCTGTTTGATTTACAAAAACAATTGTTAACTCAATCAACAAACTTTGGCATGTGTAAAATAAACGTTATTACGTAACTACATACGTATTTTCGTAGCTGTTGGCAGACAGGACATGACAAAAACTTAATGCTCTAAATTGTGGTCATTCTAACTACAAATACAAATGCAAACTCACTACAACAACATGCATTACAATGGCAATAGTAATATTACAAACAAAAACAACAACAAACTCTTTTATATACACTGCTCGGCAATTTTCAATATTCATGATTTTGTGCGCATATGTTTTTGTGTAGTCTAGTGTAGTTATGTGTGTATGTGTGCGCTTGTCTTTGTTTGATGTCTGTAAAATTGAATTTGAAATTCTTTTTCATTTCTTGGCACTTGAATTCAGCTGCAAAACACGCCAAATATAAAAAATTTGACAAAAGTCCAAAGAAGATTGGCGTCTCTTTTGAAGTTGAGGCAACTTTATATTCGATGCACTAAAATTCTTGTTCTTTTTAATTACTAAAGTTTTTGCATATGGAAGCATATCGATTATATTGAAGCGCTATACGCTTGACAACATATATACAGGGTGGGTATGTTAAAGCTGCAGGCAATAATTGCTGATCTAATTCGAACGACTTAATCTTGGTCAGCAAAATGAAAAACAGCATCCCGATACTCTGATGTCTCATTAATCAGAATATTCTCTCCTAGCTTGACAAAGGAACATCATCTTTGGATGGAAGGAACAACCTACTTTGGCTTCTTTCATCTCCCTATACTGAACCCATAGTCCTCATATCTAAATCCCTTAAACTAACCAATCTCTTCGCTATACGCTTGGCAACATATATACAGGGTGGGTGCGTAAGCTTTTTGAGGAGATGGCAATATGTGCCTTGAGAGTACTTGTAGATTGGAATGCATTGAAAAACGACAACTTCTTAACTTTTGCATATATGAAATTACATTACAGCTGAATGCATGTTGCCACTTGTAGGGTGCCAATGCAAAGAAGCGCATGCTACTTGCATCTTGTTGTTCTTTTGTAGGCGTTGCAAGTTGCATGTTCTGTTTTCTGTTCACAGGTTGTCAGTTGTCAGATTTTAATTTGTATGCGCACACAAACAAACACACACACTCACACGCACACACAAACATAAATAAATGCCAGCTCGATGACGAAATCCCAAACGAAATCCAAGTCGAAATAGAGCCCAATAGATATAGCAATTGAAATCGAAATGAAAATTGAAATTCACTTTTGCACACAATTAAGCACAAGGGCCCAATTGCCAAGTGTCGAACTGTCTGTCTGACTGTCTGTCTGTTTGTTGTGCCCCTCGGTGTCTGCTTTGTGTTGTTGTCGCTTAAGTGTTTTATTGATGCAATAAATTTTATTGAAAAACATCTGCCCACATTCGTTCACATTGCATTTTCCAGATTTCACTTGCCAGCTATTTTTGCAAATTTATTTTTGCATTTGAATTGGTTTGTGCGTGTGTGTGTGTGTTTTCTTCAAATCTTCTACAAATTGCCTGCCATGCTAGCATACAAATTCCTGCATACACTCGTGCTTGATCTTAACCCTTTAAGCTGCTTAAATGCTTGCGGTATGCAAGTTAAAAATCTGTTTTCCAGCAAATTTATATGCCTACGCCGAAGACTTTTAATTGAAAACCAAGCAGCGCTCATTAAAGGCTTCGTGCCACCAGCCGGCGTCACACCCATCCTGCTGCCTACAGCCCAGGCCCAGGCTACGCCAGACCAGCAGCCAATGTTGTTGTTGGCTGTCGTGATAAGTTTCGCATTTAATTTATGGCACTCAATTAAACCGAATGAATTTGCTCCGAAACACGTTGAAAGGTATTCGAGATTTGTATGCTCCTCTTCTTCTTCTGCTCCTGACAACAGCGGCACGCATTCGACTTTTGTACCCTTTCACCCTTTCGGGGGAATTCGCTCACAGCTCAAATTGTCTTCTCCACCGCGCCCGTTCAGCTGCCTTCTGCACAGCTCACGCCTCAAGCCGCGGCACAGTGGCCAAAAATGGTAAAAATTAAATAATTCATAATGTCAAGAAAAACTTTTTTTGTAAAAATTTTAGTACAAAAACAAAGACAACAAAAAGCATCTTTCAAGGCACTTTATTTTGTAGAAAGAAAAACCATTTGAAGCAAAATTTCAAAAAGTTGTTACTCAATTTGCTTCAATGGTACGCTTTATGAAATTATAGAGAGATTTCTTTCAATGAACTAATCCCTTTTTCGCTTGATTATTTAAGAATCATGCAGGAATACGTCGTTAGTTTCAAAAATTTCTTATTTTTGTAGCAAAAGTGAGCATTTTTAATGTCTTAATTGGAAAAGAATTTTTCAAACTCAATTACTTGAATTTGCTACACAGTCAATCTCGAGTTATAAAAAGTGTTTAATAAAATTCAGAATTAAATAATATTCTGTACATTTTTTAGCAAAAAAATATGATATGAAAAACTTATCTAATTGAATACATATTCCAGCATCAGTTTCTATTTATATATATGTATATTTTTTGAGCGCGATTTCTACCAAGTCGTTCCACTGTGCGCCGCCTGCCTTAAGTCTGCGCATAGCACAGCTCGAATTATTGTGCTCCACTTGACGCTTTGTATTGTAGTTGTCTAACGTTATACACCACCATATGCGTACACACACACACACACACCCAACTTCCTGTTAAATCCTGTAAATCCTGTAATGAAACAGTTGAAAGCACGGCATAAGGTCTAAATTGTGTGCGTAATTTCAAAGCTGCGGTAGTGTTAATGCGGTGTGGGTGTGGCGTTCACATGCATGTGTGTGTGTGTGTGTGTAAGCGTGCGAAAGGCGTCTGCGGAATCTTGAAATTGTTGCTGCAGCCTTTAATCCCATTAATGGCATTTCTATTGTGAATAATTACGAGAATTGTCTTCTGTCGGCTTACTCTCGCTTTTTAACTTGCATTTTAAACCATCTACAAACCGACAACCCCCCTTACCATTTACCCTTTCCCCTGCCGCACATTTAACCCTCTTACCATGCACAGTAACGTTGGCGGTAACAGCAGACCTAAATTGCCCGCTTTCTCTGGCGCTTGTATGTAGCTCCCCTCTTGGTATGCCCCCGCTCTCCACCCTATGCAGAAGTGCGCGCTGTTTCGTCAGATTCGCATAATTAATTACGACCTCCACAGGCGTTGAACCAACTCCAGCAAATGGCAACTGCACACCTTCTTCGACTTGACTGCCCATTCCTTTCATATACAAAGTATAGGCATACAACTTGTATTTATTTCCACTAGGGATGCCAATTCCGCAAGGTTTTATCAAGTACGGGATTTTGGCATGCAAAAATTTGAAGCTCTGAAATAACGGCATTATTAAAATTTAGTGTTTTTGAGCTTTTGAGCAAACTGAATGTTCGGTCAAAAGATTACAAAAAAAATTATCAAACTTCGACCGATATTTTATGTAGCTTTTCGTTAAATATTTGCACGACACGATTTGCCCACTGAGGGTTCATTATAATTTTTGGAGGAAATCAAAAACTGCAATTAATAGTGAAGGTGACCATATAAGATTTACAAGTTGCCCCCTCGCATACCATTAAAGGGAGAAGAACGCACATTTTAGTATAAATCGTTTGGCTCTTCGAACAACAACAATATTTGTTACAACCTTTTTTTCATCCGCTGCGTATTTTTCGAGATATTTGCCTATAGAATTTAAAATGGCTTCCCCTTAGAAGGAAGTGATGTAACTTAACTAATGCACTTTTTTCCTGAGGAATCCAAAACCGCAATAAATAATGAGGTTTCTGATTTAGGATTAAAGGTTTTCCCTGAATGTCAAAAATTATCGGAGTTTTCTCAGTTATAAAATGCTCTAATACTCCAGAATTCGAAATCCGGGGGCTGCCATCCCTAATTCCCACTAATATCAATTGCGATTTGTGAACGCAATCAACCCGACAGGCGGATGTGCAGATGCAACGGCCTTGCATACCTGTATCTGTAACTGTTGTGTATCAGTATCTGTATATGTGTGTATATATCTGTAACTGCCGTGCAAAACTTTAACGTAAATTAATTGCTTTTGTCATTATTTGGCATTTTGGCATGGTATGCCGACTAATTTGTATTTGCTGCTGCTCTTTAGTGTTTGTTGTTGTTGTTGTTGTTGTTGTTGTTGTTGTTGTTATATTGTGATTTATTAAGATTAATCTACTCAAAGTAATGCAATGCATAATTTATTAAGGATTGATTTCAAAGTAGAATGATGACATGACATTCGGTATGGGGGCATGGAATACTTGCTTAGCTTCAAAAGGAGAGCAACCTTTTCATTTTATGATATATTTCTTTTTGTGTTTGCATATTTAAAAAGCGGCCCTAATTTTCACTTGCGTAAACAAATATTTTTGTAATGCCATTTTGGTAAATTGCACACATCTTCTGAATGATATTGAAAAATAGAAATTTCGAAAACAAAATTGAGTTTAATTAAAATGTGAACGAATAAATTTGGATTTAGCTGATCACAAGTGAACTCTTCAGTTTATAGGTATTGTCTTCTTTTTTTTTGTCGCAAGAGTAAATTTACCAGCACAAGGACAAACATTTGTACTAATAAGTAAATTGCTTTTTACTGAAATCTTTCTAATCTTTTTGCAAAGCGGCGGATTTCAGATGGTGGCAAGGAACATACATACGTATGTAGTTGGTCTGTTCTCAGCACGTCTGACTCCAGCAACTGTAATCGGGAGCTAGAAAAGGCGGCACACTCGCATAGGAAGTATTGGCTTTACTTCTAAAAAAAGGCAGAAGACAAATTTGAAAATTCTCACACTTTTGTCAAAAGTCAAGATAGTCAAAATCGTTCTAATTAGATAAATTACCTAACTTTTAAAAGTTTGTAGTGCAGATGAATACTAATTAAGTTGGTGACAAAATTAGTTTCGACGCATAAAGGAACTAAGCGAAATCAACTAGGATTAAAAAATTCCGAATACTTTTGTGAGCTGATTTTTGCTACGTTTTGCTTTGAAGTTAATTTTAATTACTTTTTTGTTTAAATCGAATTGAATTTTTATGTTTTAATAAAAGTTAATATATTGATTAAAGAATAAAATTGGTTTTCAGATAAAATTTCATTAGCATTTTTGCAAATTTATGAACTTTATTCCGAAAAAAGAAAATTCCGAATACTTGTGTGTGTATGTAATAATGTTTGAGAAAATAAATCAAATGTGTTAATTGTGATAAAGTGCTTTTTTTCTACAGCAGAAAAATCAATTTCTATGATTTGCAAAAAGGACTCACATTTCAGTTGCCTTTAATAGCATTCAAAACTCTAAAAATCTTGATTGCTTCATTTCCGAACAAGTGTCATCCATTAGCGGCGTGATGCCAGAAAATATGGCAATCATAAGCGTTGCCAAAGCACAAATCTTCCCACAAGCGGAACGTGCGAAGGACAAGTGGCAGCGGCGAATCCAATGGAAAATCTCACCCTGCAAATACAGCGAAAGCTGCAGCTGCTGTTGTTGTCGTATAAATTGTTATTGTTGTTGTTGGTGGTGGTGTTGCTTGATGGTGCTGTTGCTGGTGAACGCCTGTTGGTGTCAAGTGCACCAACAAATGCTAACAAGAGGCAAATCACTAATCAAGGGAACAGGCAGGGGTTGCAGCTGCAGCAGCTTGCGCGCACCGAGCAGCCTAATCAAAGCGCGTAGCGGGTCACGTGTCGGACGCACTGGCACTGCCACCGGTGGCACTGCTTTTCAGCGCACTTCCACTGCGCAGTGTTCCCATGCTGCTCCGGCTACACGAAATCTGAGTCTGTTGTAAGAAGAAAAAAAGAGTTTCGAGTGTTATTGCCACTCGTCCAGAACGAAACAGGTTGATAAGAATCAGCGTACGGAATACGGTGCTAAACACCATTGAGACTTATAGCCGCCTGCTTTGGGATTTGCAGCAGCACCGTCAGCCATTTTGATTTTTGATTGCACATCAGAAGAGATGCTAAATAATTTTCTCAGACTATCTTTCTGGTTTTCTTCTAATAAATAAATTTTTAAATAATATATAAATTTTCAATAATTTAACATAGTAGATATTCGATTGATATGTAAGTCGGAAAAGTTACTCGTATAAAGAGAAAAGTATTTGAGGCACTATTGCTTAGTTGCAAGCCTATATTTACACACAATAGCCCAATTTACAATCTTGTGCAAATGGTCTGGGATTTTTGCAACTGACAGTTTTGTAGCAAAACTACAGTAGTTTTGACAGTAGTTTGCTACAAAACTGTCAATTGCAAAATTCCCAGACCATTTGTACAAGATTGTAAATTGGGCTAATGTTTAAGCCTGAAGATTGGCTACCGTTTTATTTTACAAAATTTCTAAATTTTAATGCGGTGCAAGGTTGTACTGTGAATTTCCATTGGAAGGCTTTAAATTATCTCTGAGATTTGTTAACCCTATTTTAGGAGTACGTATAACCAGAGACAGTTTTTTTCTAATAAACTTTTTTTCAACAAACTGTTTCTGGTATAACCAACAAAATGTTAAAGTCACATTTTACAGCCACACGATTCCAGGCACTCACTGCAAGAGAGGCTTCTGGGAAGCCTCAAGCCTTCATGTTCACAACAGCTAGCAACAATTATCATAACAATTAGTTAAGTGCGTTAAGTCGCAGTTGCAGAAAGAAGTGCAGAATTTAATTAAAACTAGTGAAATTTGTTGACAGCCACTAATGGCGAACGACGGTCCGGTCCGGTTGTTCGGTCTGTGGCGCTGTGCTGCGCCGCCCTCATCATCATCAACTGGCATCACAACCATTTTCAAATTGACAAAAGTTTTGCCTTAATTACACTAAATTAGTTGTTAGCGTCAAAATGCCACTTAAGGGCCACAACTTTGAATTTTGCCCGAAATGAAAGTGGCTAGTCAACGAGACCCCCGCGCCGCCACCACCGCCATCGGCACCACAACACGTTGCATAAAACCGCACCCACATGCGCTGCAGGCAGTTGAGCCGAGGCAGCAGCGTCAAAGCCAGACGAGCAAAGTTGTCAACCAAAAACAAACCATAAAACAATGCCAAATTATGAACTTATTTCTGGCACTCGGAATTCAACGACTTCAGAGACTTCTGCTGCTTGGCTACTCTGCAGTCACTGGTGTCACAGGCACATCAATGAAGGCGTCAGTTGCCAACAACCCCGCTTGATGTTTGACGAGTGAATCTGCTGTGTTTTGCTTTAATTTAAAGTTGCAATAAGCGTTTTGTTTAATTTTCCTTAAAAAGGATAACAGCTGCACTGCAACAGCACTTGAGGCGGACAACTGCTGTCGTTTCAATATTTTGTGAATTCGCTAAAATTTTACATCTTTCGAAGAAATATCAGTGATTTGTGATTTTAAGCCTTAATTAGAATACTTTTCAATTAAAAATAGAGTGGCTTTTTCTGAAAATCTGAGTATCATAAATTTATTTGTATAGGCAATTAAATAGTCAGAAAGAACTAGTTAGATATATGATTAAATTTTGTTAATTTTCGCAGGTCCAGTAGCCACTGCACTCCCTGGAAGCCATATTTTAAATAAAATGGCATTATATTAAAATACGAAAGATTTGTTTATTGCCAGCAATGGAATTGGACAGGTAGTTTGCCATCGTTCATTGCCCGTCGAGACGTGGTGTTACTATTTCCTAGCCCAGGTTTTCTATTTGTTTGAGTATTTCCCCTTTTAAGGTTTGACAAGTCGGCAATTTTTTTTAATAGTAGCAATACTTTTGATCTATAATATTGCATTCTCATGAAGAAAAAAAAGTGTATGCTATTCAGCTGCTTTAAAATCAGAGAGTCCCATTTAGCAAGCGCCATTCGTCCTCTCAATCTTCTGGCATTATAGCCATTTTCAATTAAAATCAAATCTTCAGCTTTTCAATATCAACTCGAATAGCAACAACAGCAAACTGAAATAAATGAGAAAATTTTCATAAATTATTACTGATGCACAAAAGCAAAACAGCAAAGCGAACAAAAGCGATTCCAGACAAATATTTTGGGCAAAGCATTTAAAAGAACAATGAGACACGCACAGAGCAGAAAGAAAATCCGCTCTGCCACTCTGCGCCCCTTCGACAATTAATTGAGCCTCATGAAAATTCATTGATAATGCGTGCTGCCGAAATGAAGGCCGACCAAGTAAGAAGTATGTCCACTGGCCGTCGTCCACTTGCTGCGCAACAAAGTCAACGCGCTACGCTCCGATCCGCTCCTCCATTGAATGTAGCGCACAGGCGGAAAACAGATGCTGGCGAAATTGGGAATTTCCTCAACTGCCGTTAAGGGTGGCACTCGGAACTCTCGCAGAAGAACAAATGCTCGTATATGAATGTGAAAGCTATACTGACATGATTTGCACAAACGGAGGTGTATGAGTGGGCAGCGCAGGAGTGGTGGGAAGGAAGGAAGGAAGGAAGCAAGCAAGCAAAAAATCAACCTCAAGAACAAATGATAAATTATTGAAAGCTATTGTTAATTTGATGACATACACAGCGGAAGGGGGCTCTAGCAAGCGAAGGCCGGATTATCCAGCCCAATGTCGTGTTATTAATGTGAACGAGCATCATGCGAAGACAGGGCAGGACGATGAGATTTGGGGCAGTAGCTGTGATGCGCCTCTGATTCTTATTATATTATTCTGCAAGCGAGATTCAATAAAGCAAAGTCATTTAAATTGAAATCATTATGAAATTAATATGACAAACCGATTTGTCTATTGTACTCGCAAATTGTGGCATGGAATGGGAAAGGGTGGAATGGAATGAGGTGGCTCACTAAGTTTCACAAAACACTGCAGGGAAGTGTTTGCATCTTTCTTTCTCACAGTTTTCCATAGCAAAATTTGTGCATAATTATTAAATGTACTCAATCATAATTCTTTTTATATGTGAGTCGGCAACGCTAGAGCTTTTTAAGAAATTTCAATATCAGCTCCATAGACAAAAAACAAAGAAAAATTTTACCAGTAGACCAGTAACCAAACCAAACTATCATTTTTAATAGTACAGAAAAAAACCTCCAAAAAAATTCACAGACAAATTTCAAATAGTTTGTTTTGTTGCAAGGCCTGCTAAAAGTAAAGAAATTCTCACAAATTTGGTTTAAAAAGGCTTAAAGGGCTAATGCGATTTCAAATCTTTTCTGAATCATTTCTGAAAATCTACCGATAGTTCTTTCTGTATAGTTTTTTGATTCAAAATTAAGAACAATTTTGAATTTTCTGTACCTGTTTCAAAAAAACTCAAGTGCTTAATGTTCCTATACACCTGCAACAGCAATGTTTTATAATAGCCCAATTCACAATTTTGTGCAAAAATCCCAGACCATTTGCACAGGATTGTGAATTGGGCTAATATATTACCCAGGCTGTATTGCATAGATTTACTCTGGGAATTGAAACGTGTACCCAAAAATAAAAACGTACCCAAAATAGACGAAAGTACGGGGATTTCCTACCCTGCATTCGCTGCCATGAACTCTTGTGCAGTGCTGCCAAATTCCACGTGCAAGAATCCAAGTTTTACAGAGAGAAATATGTTTGTGAGAGAAATTTCTTGAAAGTAGAAGAGGCAACAAATAAACGAAATTAGTTTCACAGCATGACAATTTTTACCTGGAGATGCTCGGTAACGTACTGCCGTATTCTCTGTGAAAAATAACTATTTGCACTATAAACGTTGACGGCCTAATTATATCATGAGACGACAATAACTAATTTCAGCTTCTCACAAAGATCAAAACAATTGCGCCTGCGAAACACAGCCAAAACTGAATGAGAGCACAGCTGATTGTGCTTGACGGAAAAGTGAAAAACCCCGCTATGTCAAAAAACTAAAAAAACTACTGTTGCCCATATTAGTACATACTATTTACCTTGTAAAATTAGCATTATTAGTACCAATGTTTACATTTAGGTTGATACATATGCTAAAAGCTAAGTTACAACAGGAACCAAAATTGGTATTTGGTTGTTGCAGTTGGTGTTTTCTTCAACACAACATTACCGACAATGTTATCAAACAGGTTATTGAGAGGTTGATACATGTGCAATATTCTTCTTACGATATCATATCTGGTTTCCGCTAAACCGTAAATGATTTTCGTGTTCTTTAGCGAAATATTTATTAAAACGAGGTATTTAGTAAATATTTATTATAATAAATAAGGTTTAAGAGCTTTAAATTTTATTAAAAACTTTCATTACCAATTTAAACAATCATTGTTAACAACTCAACGCATTAAATTAAAGCGATCGAAAAGTCGTAAACGGTGTTGGCAACACTTCCCCTAGCACGTTGTTTTCTATTCTACTAAAATCTGTGCTAAGCGTGTAGTGTGCCGTTCTCTTACAATAAACAAAATATCTGGAAAGAAATCAACTATAGAATGACTACTTCGCTGAGCCAACAACTCAAGCGGTTGGCTGTGCCGCAGACAATCGCTCTGGTGGATGCACGCCGCAAAGCTTCAATACTCTTTGAACCGAAGGAAGCAGCAACTAAAACTCGCCGCACTATTTACGAATTGGGAGTTAGTGGCCTGCAGGAACTCATTGCACTGAACCCGAACTTTCAACAATTCGAATCGACGCTCTTCGACGAGGCAACACTTGACCTGGAGCGTGCTGTGGAGCACAGCGATGTGAATCGCCTGTTAGACTTGAACATCAACAAATTCCTGCATCACCTCTCACCGTACTTTCTGTTGCGGCCAGCGCACATGTGCCTCGAGTGGCTGCTGCGTCGATTCTATATACACGAATTCAATCGCAACGCTGTGCTCGCACTGGCCTTGCCCTACCATGAGACGAATACGTTTGTGCGTGTGCTTCAAACCCTCCGGCTGCGATCAGCCAACAACGAGTGGGAGTGGCTGCAACCCTTGCAGAAACCTGGACTACCGCTACCCAAGTCAGCCATAGTTAAACGCGCTGCATCCGACATCGCCTTTCTAGCCTTCGTATGCCGATCGACGCAAGATGCGGTGCGCGAATTGGGCCCATATGCACACATGCTGCAAGCGCAACTTAATTTCTATGCATCTGTGGTCGTTGGTGCTTTAAAAGGTGCACCATTTGTAAGCGAGAAATATGTGGTTGCGTTGCTACCGTCTCTGCTACAGGGATTCAATTCTGGAGTCGTGGATTATGTTTCCGCTGTGTACATTATAGTATCCCAATTGGTGTCGCGCGTCCAAGTGACGACAAAGCTATGCAATTCGTTGGTAAAACATGTGGCCGCAGTTTCCTTCGAAAAGCTACGTCCTGCTGCTGTACTCTTGCTTATTTGGATTTTTGATACTCAACAAATAGGAGTTCCACAATTTTCGCAAGCATCACTACTGAACTTCCTGCGACAAAAGTGGCTCACAGAAATTCTGGCCTCACTTACCAGAGACAACATGGATATATACCCAATTTGTGCGCCTCTTTTGCAGGGAGCTGTTTCCGCTATTCACAACAATTCTGAAGAGACAGAAGTATATAAAGAATTTCTCGAACGTATGCTTAACGATGTACAATTTCCTAATTCCACAGCGCAAAGAATGATAACGTAAACCTATTAGATCTTTGTACTTAAACAATTTAACTTATAATCTTATTTTACATTCCCCTTGTAGTTGTGTATTGGATTCATTTGTTGCCGCACGGTCGTCAAAAGATACTTCTCTAAAATCTGAGGAAGACGACGATGATAACGTTATCGAACTGGACTCTGACGAAGAAATGGCCGATGCGCATAACAGTTTTCAGGCGTGGTATTCGGACTATCTCCGCAAACTGGAACGCCAGTACCCCGATGCATTTGATCTAAGCGTCAAAGAAGCTCTTAAATCCAACCTGGAAGAGACTAGCAATCGCAGTGCTGCTTTAAAGATCGCCATTGGTAAATTGGCTAATATAGGCTAATTCGATCTTCTAAATAATAATCTGTTTCTAATATGGCATTTAAGGTTTTCGTTTAAAATCTTTTGGACAAGATGCCACTGGCGTCTACGAAAGTCTCTATCACCATACTGCTGCCATGCGGCTGTGCGCGATCCAAACTCTGCTCGTCAACCTTAATGACTACAAGGCGAGACCTCAAAACTACCATTTGCTGCAAGAGTGTTTAGCTGATCGCGTACGCGATGACAGTGAACTTATCGTAAAGGAAGTTCTGAAGCTGTCCACAAAAGACTTCGTGGATATACTAGGCCATAATAAGTTCGTGGAAGCGCTTCTGCATATTCTGCACAAAGCGCAGTTAGATGCATCCACTTGGGCACCACTCACACATTCCGTTTTGCAGCACTTGACCGGGCAGGAGATAGTGGAGCATTACGACTGCAATCTCATTTTGCTGGCCTTGATGCCGCTTCTCTTTCCCGGCGAGAACACCCGTGAAGCAAGCGAATATATAGTCAAAATACTGCGCAGCCCATTGGCAAAAAAGCTGAAATTTTTGCAGAAGCTACAACCAGCCGCGGCTACAAACGGAACGGACTTCAGTTCCACACAATTCAAGATGTATTTCCTAGATGTGATGGTTAAATGTGACAACACTCCTACCGTGCTGGAACTTTTGAAAAGTGTACAATCACAAAACCAGGATTTCTTCAAATCTGGCATGCAATGTGCACACTTCCTTCTGTTGACCACGGCGTTTTGCAAGCAGAGCTTCACAAGCGCAGAATGCTTGGAGATATTCAATCAAGTGTCTGTGATCGTACAGCCCTTCCAAGTGAAACATTTGGAGAATCAGCAATGGCAGCAGATGAAAAAGCAAAACTGCATTCCACTGCTGTTGTTCTCAGACTTTGTCACCTCGTTGACAAAGCACACACGCTTTGAAAACTTGCTGCAGTGGGAACCAATGGAAACAGCAAACACGGATTTACAGTGCTTCCTGCGCATTTTCGCCCTATTGGCGAAAGAAGCTTTCACGCAAGAGCAATCAACGGAAAAGTTAGAGTGGAGCAAAATGCTTAAGGAACTGTTTGATACAGTGTTTGAAACGGCTCAAGCCAAATTGATGTTCCTCTGTAACTTTTACGTTTATGAGCAAATAAGTTTCATCGACGAGTACACCGCGCTGCGTATAAGAGCTTTTAAACTTTTGAATGCCATCTTGGAAAATACCAAAAACAAACTGACGCTCTCAATTTCGCACGTCCTCAAAATTACGATTGCTTTGACATCCCCATCGGAGGTGCTGCGTCTTCAAGCGTTGGTGACTTTGAAGACAGCTGTTATCAGATTGCGAGAACACTTGAAAATTTTTGTCGAAGACATTCTGGAGCGCAGTCACGAAATCAGCATGGACAACGAACAGTATGCACTCATCTTGTATACAATACTCAAGCCCACGCATAAGAAAGCAAAGGAATTGGAAGACGCGAAAATTCTGCTGGAAATAATCAAGCAGCTGACAGCCGAAGAGGCCCTCGAACATGCTGTTTTCAATTCGGAGATACTGAAAACCCTTAAGCACGTCAATGACGAAGAAATTCTCAGTGCGCTGATACCCATGGCCGATGCTGCGTTGAACAAGAGCATTGTGGATGGCGCCATCAAGCTGTTACCCAAACCATATAGTTGCATTTACCAGCTGATTGTGGAGCGCTTCGACGGCCAAACCGTAGAGAATGTGCTGCTTGATAATGAGGATGCGTGGCAGCTGTTCGTGAAAACTTTCCAGGCACACGACGTATTCTTGAATTTTGAAAACAAGCTGCAGCCATTGCCATGCTTCGTCTTAAAGACATTGGGTGGATCCACCTATCAGCGTGTGCCGCAGAGATATAAAACAGAGCTGATCAAACTTATTCTGAAGACGGTGGCTATAGCGGAGAACGACACCATCTTTTTGGTGGCCAAT
This sequence comes from Neria commutata, assembly GCA_963457695.1. Taxonomy (NCBI): domain Eukaryota; kingdom Metazoa; phylum Arthropoda; class Insecta; order Diptera; family Micropezidae; genus Neria; species Neria commutata. The sequence goes on from OY735246.1 coordinate 55,146,597, forward strand.
AAATTGCTGAAAAAATACACCATTGATTGTGCTCCTTTGGTGAGTGTTTTGGAGGATATGTTCCCCAAGCCGGGCGACACAAAACCCAGCACACGGAAGTCGAGCACGAAGCGAGAGAGCGCTACATCCAGCTGTCAAGTAAATTCCGCTACCTGGAAGCAGGGCAATGCCGTTCTCGAGTTACTAGAAGGCAAACGTAAGTTCAAAAATGCCGACAAATTAATACCCTCTCTCTTCAAGCTGCTTCAGCACTGCCTGCAAGTGGAGGAGCAAGCCGCGTTAGAGTACACCAAACAGCTGGCACTGTCTGCGCTGCTGAACACCTGCCAAAAGTCGCAGGCCGATGAGATTGACCTGCCAAATGTGCTACCGGAGGCAACGTTCCGGATCGACCAGATTGTGCATTGTCTGCGCTCCACGCAGAATCCGCAAACACACCACAACGCGCTGCTGCTGCTCTCGCATTGCGCAACAATCTTCCCGCAACAGGTGCTGCACAATATTGTGGACATATTTACCTTCATGGGCTCGTCCGTGGTGCGGCACGACGACGCCTTCAGCTTCCATATCATCAACAGCATCATCGAATCGGTTGTACCGATACTGGTGCGAAGCAACCCCGACGACAAGTCGCCAGCGAGCACGGAGAGTGTGAACGCGCGCGTTATTCCGGTGCTGAAAGTGTTCTCGTACATAATGCTGGACGTGCCGGAGCACCGACGACTGCCGCTATACACCAAATTATTGCAGACCCTAGGCGCAGAGCGCTATCTATGGTATTTCCTGTGTGTGGTGATCGAGAAGCACGTCATCACTGATGAGAAGGAACGCCTCTTGCTGAAAAAACAAACTTCCAGCTCGCAGAGTGCAGCCAGCGACAACAAACTACCGAAACGACTGGAAGTCGTTTTGGAGCTGACGAATTGCTTCGAACCCCAAATTGTGCTCGAAACCTGCATACAACTGATACACTACATCAAGACGCTACCTATGGATACAGCAGACGAGCAGCAGTCCTCCATGATGAATACGAGCAAAGGTCTCGCAGCCACGGCGGATGCCACCGAAGTGTGCCTGTTCGACGCGAAGTGCCGCACAGCGAAGCAGCTGCGCCACTACAAATACCTCATCATGCAATTCCTTTCTACAATTAGCAGTTCGCCGGTATTTCTGCGCAAAGTCGCCCTGCTCTCCGACAAGCAGTTGCTGGCCATGAAGCCCTTCCACCAGAACTTCATCATCAAAACGCTGTCATACGTGCCCGTGGTCAATGCGGCTATTGAAAACTACGCGGAGCCCTCGCAGGCCAAGTTCTGGAAGGTTATACTGCACCACGTGCACGACGTGCTGGACAATGCCATTTCGCTGCTGTCTCCCGATATGTTCCTCTTGGTCGTCGCTGGCCTCATGCAGCATCAAGTGCTGAGCATACGCAAGAAAGTGATTGAGCTGCTCATCAGCAAGCTGCAGCAGCGCAACTCATACTTTGAAGCGTGCGACGACCAGAACTTCCACAATCTGCTGCAGCCGCTCGCCGACATTGTGGACAGCATTTTGCGTAAGAGTGACGCCAGCTCCGGCATTGTTTCGCCACACTCCTCCGCGCCCAATGAGCTGGTCTACATACAGCAGAACGCGTTGATTGCCATCAAGCTGCTGTCGAAAATGTTTGCCCTCAAGTACATGGAAGACTTCAAGGCGCTGCTCGCCAGCCTTACGAAAATAACGAAGAAGCGTGCCGGCATATCGAAGATTCTCTTGGCCACAGTCATACTGGCCATGATCGAGATTTCGTCGAACCTAAAAGCGCACTCTCTGGCGTACTTGCCCAAGTACATGCCGCAGCTAATGGAAGTGCTGCAGGAACAGGTGGAGTTGGTGCGACAACAACCGCCGGATCCTGTGTGCATTGCAATCATGTCAGGTTAGTCAAATCTTATTCTTTCGTCAAAAGATGGTTCACTTATGTTGGTTTTGACCGAGAAATATTTTATTTAACCGATTTAAACTAATCCTTCACATTTTCATTCTGTAGGCATGCAAAAGCTTGTCGAATCGCTTCCATTATTCCTGGGACCTTACATAGTGGACATCATCAGCTCGTTCAGCACAATTGCCAGCCGCATTCAGTCGCAAAACAACGAAAAGGAACAACGTTCTGCCATCGCCTTGGCCAAAGTCGCCAGCATTTGGACTAAAATTGCCAACGAAGTTCCGGTACGCATACTCGTGCCCGGCTGCGAGAAAGCATACAAGCGTTTAATGGACGCGAAGTGCTACCCGGACATTGCGGTGCTCATGAAGCTGTTGCACGAGTCGATAAGCAGCGCTAATAACAGCGATCTCAGCACCGTGCAGACCGAATTGACCAACTTGTTTCTGGAAGCGCTGGCACTGCGCCAACAGCTGAAGTGCAGCAACGTAGATGCGGCACGTCTCAGCAGCATAGAAGCCAGCATTATTGATGCATTCGTCGCATGGGTGCTAAAACTATCCGAGAGTTCCTTCCGACCGCTGTACCATCGAGTATACGAGTGGGCGCTGAAGCAGTCGGCACAAAAGGAAACCATTCTCACATATTTCCTGCTGACGAACAAGATTGCGGAGGCACTTAAATCGCTGTTCGTGCTCTTCGCCAGCAATTTTATAGAGGACGCCGCTAAGCTGTTGGACGATAGCAATTCCACAAAGAACACAATCGAGGCAGACGAAGAGCTGCTGCACGTTGAGTTGCTGTGTGCCATTTTGAGCACACTCTACAATGTGTTCCTGCACGACAGCAAGAAGTTCGTCGCCACTCAACGTTTCGAAGTGCTGGTGCAGCCGATTGTGGATCAACTGGAGAACCGTCTGACACTTGAGAACGAATCGCTGCAACAGGTGCTGACATCGTGCATTGCCCAACTGGCCGTGGCCGTATCCAGCGATATACTCTGGAAGCAGCTCAACTATCAAGTGCTACTGAAGACGCGCACAAGTGTGCCTGAGGTGCGCATACTCTCGTTCAATTGCTGCGTTGCAATAGCGCGCAAGTTGGGCGAGGACTTTACTCCGCTGCTGCCGGAAACGGTTCCCTTCATTGCAGAGCTCTTTGAAGACGAGAATCCCAGAGTAGAGAAAAACACCAGAAAGTCAGTGCAAGAGCTGGAAGTGATTTTGGGTGAATCGTTGCAGAAGTATTTGTAAACTAGCAAGCTTTTTGTTCAATGAAAATGATGCTCTTATATTGAATAAAATTTAAGCGCAACTCTGCTGAAAATTTGCATAAATTTTACTTTTTTATTGTGAGAATATTTTAAGATTTATCAACTTGGAACTAAATTTGCATCAAATTGAATTACTTAAGCCAATTGTATACAGCTTAACAAAGCATCATGTCTACAAAAACACTTTCGATCGAAATCGATTTGATTAAGGAACTAAATTTCTGTACAAGGAAATAAATTGCCGGATGCAGCTAATTTGGTTTAGTCAGTTAAAAGGCATAAACAAATGTGAAAGTAGGAAAAAATTAGGAACACAAAATTTGAGATATCGAGCAGGACATACATATATAAAAAAAATATCGAAAAAAAATTCCCAATATAATGGTAATTATTTATTTAAAATAAGCGAATTCCTATATCTATTTAAGTAAGGTAACAAGTTTAGCTGGGTTCGTTTACAACAATGGCCTAGCATTAAGTACTGCGGCAAAGCGAGGCGAATGCTACACTAACAATAATTACTTATCTAACTTCATTTGCATGTATGTGTGTGTATGCGTGTGAATGCATTTGTGTATATCTAATCGTACTTAAAACTACTTGTAGTTGCTGTTGTTTAAAATTGTGATTTGCGCATTGGATTGCGTATTCACCGCCGTAGTCATATCCTCCGGCAATTCAGGATCTTCGCGTTCCTCCTCCTCGTCAATAATACTGATGTCCCTAATGGATGGACGATGGCTGCGCCGCCAGCCTGAGAATACGGAATTTTTTTAAGGCGTTATTATCAGCTGCACCAAAAATGGAAACTTGAGTATTGAGTACATACCTTCAATTACTGGCGGTTGTTTCGTTTTGGTGAGCAATTTCGTGCCAGTAACCGATATCAAAATGGCGCCCAACGGCGCAGTTAGCACAATACTGAGCACAGCCAGTGTCTGTACAATGTAGGCATAGCGCTTCTGCTCTTCCGTGGCATTAGGATCATCGCTCAGATTCTTCACAGCAACTGGACCCAGCGCAGCCTGCACAGTGGCCTTGGACATCCAGGCGAGACCGACGAAGAATTTCTCCTTTACGTTGAGACGATCTCCGAAAGCGATGCCAGCCGTACATAAAATACGCAACACCACGCCGACCACCAGGCAACCCGTGCCGACCGACACCAGATGTGACTCAAGCTCGTTGATCTGTGGATTGCAGGCATTCAAAATTTTATGTAAAAAATCATAAGATTTATTTCTTGATCGTTATTTTTTCAGCCAAAAATTAAACTGAATCGTTGATCGTTATTTATTCGGTAAAAAATAAAAAACCAATCATTGGCCGATATTTTTGGTTCAAAAGAAAAAATCAATCTTTGATCGTTATTCTTTCGATCAAAGAAAAATCGATCATAGATCGTAATTTTTTGGCCCTTAATTGTATAGACCACTTACCTTCACCGTGGCGCCAGTAATACCAAAGAGAATGGGCTCAAAAATCATCCAGAAAATTTCGAAGGCTGTGGCCACAGGATTATCTTCCACACTCCAGCCCTGCTTGCACCAGAACAAATTCGACACGAAGGCGGAGAATACGGCCGCCAGGGGACCCGCGCCCTCATAGCCGATCTCGTCGCTGCCGTAGATTGCCACAAGGCCGCCAGTGAACAGCAATATTGTTCTTAGCGGCACCACATAGGGATCGCCTTTCTCGGGGAAGAAGCGCGCCATGTAGCCCCACATGACGCCGAAAGCCAAACCGCCTATGATACAAACCGGCGCCTGCGATATTTGATAAGCCAGACCGCCGGACGAAAACATCACGCTGCTCATAATGCCGAAACCGGCCACAGAAGCAGCATCATCAATGCCAGCCACAGCAACGATCAGCGTGGGTATACCCTTGGCGACGCCATAGCCCTTGGTGCGCAAACGGAACAGGCAGGGCACCACAACAGCCGGCGACACTGCCGCAATGATGGCGCCCAGCAGAAAGCCCCAATCCCACGGCAAGTCCAGCAAAAAGTGCGTCATTACGCCAATGACACAAGCTTCCAGCGCCCACGGAACGATGCCCAACTTGAGAATCGTTTTGTAGACCTTCTTGAAGGCCTCCGGCTCCATTTCGAGTCCAGCTCGAATGAGAATGATTGTGAGCGAGAATTTGCGCAGATGCGCTGTGACACGTCCGATATCACCGTCCAAATTGACCCAGCCCACATTCTGGAATAACGAAAGTTATCGTTTATTTGGTGATTTGTGGCCGCAAGGAACCCACCTGAAACAATATGCCAACCAGTAGCATGCCAATCAAACGCGGCAGTGTCGTCAGCGAAATAAGCCAACCGCCGAAATTGGCCGCAACTGCAAGAATGACGAGATCGAAGAGCTGTCCACCAGGGGCGGCAGAGTCTCCAATGATAACATAGGCTGTTATCCAAATCAAAATGCCTGCACGCCAAAGAACAGAGCAGAAGTTGGCAAATATATAAAATAACTGGAGAGTATAAACTGATAGATGTTGCATAAGTAGACTTACCGATCAGAATGAGCACAACCATGCGGGCGAATTGCCGGAAGGACGGGCACAGTGGGTAGGGGCAAAACTTTTGCCAAAGTGGTGGCTCCCAGGAGGGTGCGCTATCGACACCTCGGCATTTGAGACAGAAATTATAGATCCAGGATTCTTCCAAATTGTTGGCGCCATTGGCATGATTGGAGGTCTGTTCCTGCTGATGCAGATCGATCTTGGCATTGAAAGTATCAAGTGCGGATATTCTGTAAGACCGGTTGTTATCTGTTGAAGAGATGGCGACTATTAGGCAACTTCAATTGGAGTAGGCAGGTAATTGCTATCTGCATATTCGATTAGCCGAAAATATTTCAATTAACATTGTTTTCGAATCTAACAAGCAGATAAGAATTCGTAGACCGTATTGGCAGATTGGGCAATTCAATTGCTTGCCAACTGATAAGGTTAACAGCGACTGGCAAAGTGGAATTACTTGAGGTGAATAGGTACGTATTTATCAACAGAGATATTGGCCCAATTCGAAACTGATTAAATGCTTGTGCTGTGCTCTTCAGTAAGATCAGCTCATTTAGGTCTTACACATTTCGTAAATTTAGCCATGAATAAAGAGCACTTATAAACTTATAAGCCTCATAAGCGAAATCTAAGTCGGTGCCGATATATACAAAAGTTAAGCAGCCATTTAAAGTACATTTAGTCGAATTTACAGTAGAGGTAGAAGAAACAGCAACTGAGCTAGAATAGTTTTTAGTAGAATGTTTGGAACAGATCAGGAATGCGGAAAAAATAGTTATTTTCAAGTTTTTTTTGGTTTCCGTAGGAAGTTGGAAATCTTCAGAGGACATTCAGAAGCTCGTAGCTCTGAAAGTGCCGAGCTTTTTCCGACTAAAACCGACTTCACAGTTGCGGAGTGAAAACATGGCTTGTTCTTTTTCTAAAGACATTTTTGTTATAAAAATCATAATTGTTGTGAGCTCAGCCACATTTCTAGCATTTCAGCGTTCCATCAACTTTCTAAGAGCGAGCGCTTGTAGTTTGAATATGAATGTTCTATATTTCATGCAACTATCGCTATATGCCAATCGAACGAAAATTTTTACCCAAAATAGTAACTCAATTTACGACTCATCCAACAAATAAAGTAAAATATAAAATATTATAGCTGCTGTTCGCATAAACGAGCCAATTCCCTGCCATTTAGTTTTATTATATCACTATAAATAGCGATGTCATAAACTTTCAGTTTACAATCTCACACTTGGCTATAGAATGATGTATTGAACGCCTTACGTTTGCAGAGATTAACATTTCGCGGCAATAAATAAATACATACAGAAATTCGTCAATGAAAATTCCCGCCACTCACCGTAACTGTAGGTGGAATCGTCGTGATCGGATTCATTGTCGCCATGCGCGTTGTTCACTAAAATACTTTTCCGCCGCACGGGTCCGACTTCTGTGTGGGAATGCTGTGAGGTCTGTAAGCGAATTGCGTGATTTTTGTAATTTTGTAATTTTAGCAAGCTAAATGTTTTGCACTTTTAACACGAATCATATGCATGGAATTTGAAACATATTTGCTAATTGGAAAAAAAAAACGGCTCAATAAGCTCGCAATTAGCACACAAGCCATTCGTCTCGCTACAAATTTCATTCGAGTTATAAATTTTTATTATAAACTTAATGGTCGTATTTTTTCAAAGCCATAAAAAGCAATCGAAAAGCAATGCAGCTGAGAGGGGTAAAAGTAAATTTCGGGGGTATGAAAGCGCTCGATTGTGAAGTAAACCAAAGATTTATTGCTTATAATTAAGCGCTTGAAAGCAAATTTTGACTGCAATAATATGCATAAATTTTTCAAAAAAAGTACATGCATATATAATATTTTTGTTGTTTTTGTTATTGCAATAGCAGTAATAACATCGAAAAGAAATAAGCATTTCAATGAATATCTCGATTTAATAGAGGCAAAGTGGTTTCGGTTTCCCTAAAACTTAAAAGCAGCAATATTAATTAAAAAAAGTGAGAAAAAATGTTGAAGTAGCAATAATTGCTGAGAAAGTAGTAAATACAAGATTTTATTATCGCAATAATAGTTAGAAATATAGTAGGAATACAATTTAATATAGCAATATTAGTCAAAGAAACAATAGGAACAAATTTTGTAGTAGCAATATCAATAAAAAAAACAATAAGTGCAGAAGTTTATAGTAGCAATAAGAGTAAGAAAATAATAACCGCCCTATTCTGGCGATCTAGTCACAATTGGCTGCTACTTAGTTTATACCTTTTCAAAGATTTTTACTAATACAAAACTTTGAAATGTCAGCTGTATGACTCATCAGAAAAGAGCTGTAAATCCAAAAATATTTAGTAGCAATAATAGTAAAAGAATATAGAGAGTAAAAACTTTTGTAGTAGCAATAATAGTAATACAATTTAAGTATAACATTTGGTAGCATCAATAAAAGTGCAAGAGAAAAGTAGTACTCGGGTAAAATTATTTGAATCTCAATCAGTTAAACTCAATCTCTGACCCTATAATCCTTTATTTCTTCTGCCGAATTTAGTCGTTCTTTTTTTTCCCCTGAAGTAGGGAACATTTTCTTAAATTTCTATTAGCGAGATATATTAATATTATATTAAAATGCAGTTCGTCAACATTTCTAGCAAAATCATGTCCAATCATGACTTCTATTTCTTTATTTATGGGACCGTTGATTTTACGTACATTTAAAGCTTTCTCTTTATAGCCAATTTGACAAAATTTTCGAAACAATATCCAAAAAGATGGAATTTGGAATTTTCAAGCTTACCTGTGATATTTTCCTTCGCGGATTTTGCTCAAACGCCGGATTGTCATGGCCACCGAAATGCCTCACCTCCGAGGCTGGATCGGATGCTATGCTGACACGTCGCTTGGGCTGCGAGTCGATCACATTGGAATTTCTCTGCGAAGCGGCAATGTTGTTACTGGGCATGGGCGCGCTGCTCACGATGGCGGCATCCTCGACATTGGGTACTATGGGAACGCCTGCGTTGCCATTGCCATTTCCAGCGCCCGTTGTATGGTAAGTGCCAACCCCGCCGCTCAACACTTCGGCATTGTCGCTCATATTTTTATTGTGCTGCTGCGAAAGACAAATTGTTAACTTTCACTTTCATCGGCATTTTTGCTTATCTTATAAAAGTTTTTTTATAAATTTCAACAAGATTTCGAATTCCACTTATTTCTTTATCCTTCGAATTTCAACGCTTCACTTACAAAAGGCATTGGCATCGAATAATTCCAACACTTCGACTGTCTCGCTTCCCGTTCAGTTAGGAAATAAATTCAACGGCCTCTCTTCGATTATGTCAAATGTGACAATCTTCTCTGATATACAAACTTGCTAAAAATTAGCACAAATATTTAAACAAACACACACACACATACACAAACCTTATTCTAAGTCGACAGTTGACAATGAAAAAATTAAATAGTTTTTATTGAAAGGGCTCGCATTTACTTAAGCTGGAGATTATTTGCATACAATCGAATGATTGGATTGTCGCACGAATTTTTGTACACTTAACGTAGTTAATTTTAAGAAAAAATTTGCACCTCCCCCTTCCTACTCCACAGACAATTATTCAATTGGCATGCCACCATATTTTAATTATAGCATTGCTGTTTATCGATTATGATCGTTTAAGAGCATTCGAGATCAATCAGTCTAAATGAGCTGGTTTTAGCGTAGTTTGTGTAGATATTCATTTGAACTAAGATTGAAAGCCTGCGCAGAACGAATCTGCGCTACAGGCATCAAGTGAAGGAAGTTCTATTAAAGCTTGGGAGTAGCAGCTGAAGATGACATGAGCAAAGCAGGAGCGCCTGCAGAGAACTGCTGATGGTGAGATCGAAAACTGCAAGAGGCTCTAGTGGCCATATTAGCAAGTAGCTAAAAATTGTATTCAATTAGCTAAAATTTTTGAAAAGCTCAAGAATTTCAATTAAAAAGTTGCTTTTGAATTATTGCAGAATTTCCGAAATTTTTAAAATTTCAATTCTAATGCCTAGCAACAAGATTTGAAAGAATCGCTGCTCTAGCTTCTATGACTTAAATTTAGCCAAAAACCATTTACATATTAAATTGAATAAGTTTGAATTAAATTCGTCATAAAAAATCTTATTAATTAGCGCTTTGAAGTTAGCACATAATCGTAATATACATATGTACATATGTAATAAATAGGTTTGAATATAAATAACAATAATATGTCAAAAAGTTATTGATTTATTAAGGACTTGGGGCCAGGTAATATAAAGTTTCCTACACCGACTGTCCGATTCAGATCGAGTGAGAAATTGCATCTACTTACGTAAGCCGCGTACTTATGTACGTGCATGCCTAATTTCGTATGTGTGCACGTAAATGCGAGAGTGTTACGTATGTACGTATTGATTTGTAGTCGCTGCACGTAAAATGTTGCTTCGAGTTTTTTTGTTTAGGAATTAGGTTTATGGCCTTTCGCAAGGTCAACTTTTCGTTGTTCCACAAATTCAATGCCAAATTTTTTTTGGAAGTAGGTACTCATACACAACAAAGCTGAGAGAAAAGTAAAAGTTGTTCTACAAGACAACAGAAAAGTAGACTCATTTTGGACTTTATTTTTAGGAACAAATTTTTAAGAATACCAAAAATGTATGCGTATATGATAGCATGAGTACTTTCTAATAATCTTGTTTCATTGCTCTTTTTAAAATTTAAAACATTTTAAAATACAAAACTAATTAAGTTCCAGGCAGATATACGCCGTTTAAGAAAGGTATCTATATCTCGCGGTCCGCATATATGAAAAATCTTCGGAAATGGCAGCAATATTGGCCGGAAAAAATTTTCAAGGCGGACCTCGGGCCTCGTAATTATACGCTGACGAACTTAATCTGCTAACTGGCAAGGCTGCTTCTAACAGTGCTCAGCCTTTCTCTCTTTCACCCTCCCCCCCCTCCGCCTCTAACACACAACTTGAGCTAGCCACTCGTCAGTGTCCATATCCGGTACGCTTCAAGAGGATGCTATATGCTCTGACTTCGATAGAACCTTGTACGTTCAACAGTCGTTCATTCTACCCTGTATAGTATCCCTCTCTGCTTTTGTAGAGAATACAATAAAATTGCATAAAACTCAAAATAATACACCTAATTTTTGCAGGGGCAAACAAGAGGTGACAGCTGTCTGTGGAATCTTTAAATTTACTCGAAATCATCACGCGGTTTAGGCACAGAGCACGCGCTCCATACGTAATTGCGACTGCAGTTGCCGCTGTTGACAATAGTTGACAATAAAGCCGTGCCTACACCTCCCCTTCGTTATGTAGTGCAATCTCTGGGCAAGCGGCACTCCGAATGAATGCTAATTAATCATTATATTTTTGTGAATCTTCACACGTGATGGGGCAATTCGTGCCGCAAATATTTTGTCAAAAGATTGTCAAGACAAAATGTCGTATTGTTGCGATAAGTTGTTAACTAGAACAGCACACACACACGAACGAACGCATACATTGATGTGAAAAGCACAAGACCGAAAAGTCAACAAAGAAGTGAGTAGTAGACAGGCGGTGGCGCATGCGCCTTTTGCACTGGAGTCTGACTCACGTAAAAATATCACACACGCATACACGTTCTCCATATATATACATATACATATGGATATGTGTATGTGTGCTAAAAATCACACTACAACAAATTAGTTTACAAAGTAGTAGTCATTTAATTTATACGACTCTCAATAATTTGCAATAGGATTCAGAGATACGCCGTGGTGGTTCAGTGGGCTCAGTGCTTGGTCGCTGATGCGGAGGACCTGGGTTTATCTCCCGGTTCGGTAACATCTAATTACAAAAAATTTGTTTTCAAATTGTTTCTTCTCGCGGTGAATTGGCAATTCTTCGAGAATAATCTTTGCCATGAAAAGCTTCTCAAACCCGTTCGGATTCGGTAAAGTAGGTACCGTTAATTTGTGAAAAATATGACAAGCACATACAAGTTAATGCGAGAAAGCTAGGCCTAAGCCCACACGGGCTGTTGCGCCAATCAATTAATTAATTAATTAAACTGAACTAGATCACGTTGTTCGCCCTAAATGCACCCGCGCCCATTCTTGCATATAAACTGATTAAGTCAATAAAAACAAGCGTCACTTGAACGCTGATCAGGTGCGTATGATTGACTTTTCAATGGTAAATATTCATTGGTCATAACATACTCCTTTAACAAATATTGCAGGGCCCTATCGATAAGGAAAGTGTTAATTCCCGCTGCGAATTGATTTTGTCCATTGAACAAAATTTTGTCGTGGGTAACTGATTAAGTTACATGCATATGCATGAGTCGATTAAATCGATTATCTAAACATGTACTATTGAAATTTTTTTATTAAGTATCAATGTTAGTTTTGCGCCATAATCATATTATATAAAATGTTCAGTTCATATATGTACATAGCTACAATGTATATAAATTGCATGTTACAGATAACTTTGTAGATATATAAAATAAGGCATTGAGAATCTATGGAAAAGTTATTTTGAATGAACTTGAATAAACATCAAATCTAATATAGTTCACTTAACTGAACTATATCATGTTGTTCAACATAAATGCTTCGACCAAAGCCTTACAAGCAGCAGCAGTGGCACTAAATAGCCATAAAGATATAATTTCATTTGTTATTGATGTGAGAAAGCAAATCGAATTGGCCATTTATAAAAGTTTTTTTATGTTGCTTGAATTTGATTGACAACAACATTTCTTTTATTATTTCATGCTTGTCCACTGGCAAAGAAGTAGATACAATACATTTTAGTTTCGCTGCAAGCAAGTTTACATGTATACATACATATATATGTACATATGTACATATGTACATCTGATAAGCGACTATATCTGGCTGCTTTAACATTTTCTATTTTTCTATATTTTCAGCTAGTAATAAACGTCATTATATTTTAAACAGGGCCTCCATAAATGTCTCAATCAGTTCCATCAGCGCTGCTCGTCTACAGTGTAGCAGCAAATTGAAGCACAGTTCCGCCAATGGGCATGACATATATTTTGATTTGGTATTTTATATCTGCAATCCATCCGCTCTTATATGATTAATCACTTCGATTGTGTACAATTGAGCGATTTCAGCAATCCACTTCATATTTTCCATGTTCTACTTGAGATCAATATCAATATTATTAAACAACATTAAAAGTAAAAGGTGATATCGCGACCAATATGAAGATCGAACACAACCAGGCCGATAAGCTCGTCTGAATTCGGCTCTATAGCTTCGATTTCAATAACAACGTCAACGTTTCCACATCAAGCGATCAAGTGTTTTGCTTCCGTCACTGCGCCTGTTAAGCTAATAGCATAAAAACTAATCCATTTCCGATAATGCCGCCATGTTTATCTTTCCAGGCAACACCTATATTTTATTCTTCGAATTTATTGTATTTGTAATGCACGGATTGATAAGATTCCATTTAAAATTTCCGTCTACATGCGCGCATTTCTGATGGCACTCCTGAACTCTTGGCGAATTTTTATTACATTTAAATGTGCAGACTATACGCCCATTTGATCAACCTTTTTGTCTAATAAGTAAATTATTCAAATGGAAAGTTTTTCATAGTTTTTTTTATTAGCAATGCCCGCAATTTGGGCTTGGTCTTGATCATTTCTCTTGACACTTTTATATGAGGAAACGAACGTTAGCTTCATGTAGAAAGAGGCACAATTATATTTAATTTATTTCATTTGAGTGCAGCAAATTGCAATTGCTTGCCGACTTTAATAACAATCATATATGTATACGTAATTATAATTAGAGCATCAAACAGGAAAAATCCAAAAGATCACTCGATGATATTCATTTAAGTGACCTAGTGATGAGCAAAATTTGACTTGACCAATTTAATAGCAATTGCAAGGATTGAACAAAGAGAACTTTAGTCATATACATATTATTATATTTACAGTCAAAATTCTGGACTTGACAAAAATATTAAGAATTTACAATTTCTGCTATTAGTTGAACAATTGAAAGAGCAATCGTGATCGTTTGAAATCGCTCTTTATGCAAGATCGCTCTTAAGGCTCTGTCAGCTGCTCGCTCGGCAGCTGCGATTGTATGCATAACATCTTTGGCTTTCACTACAAATGACAATATGTAGTTGTATTCAAAAATTCGTTCTTTGCAGATCGAAAACAGTGTTTTTTTCAAGTGTAGACGGAGTTTTAACGCACCCTGAACTTCGTTGCAAAAGTACTATATAATACGATTGCTTCTTCTTCGCTTTTTCACATGCAATTACCTACATCTACATATAGAAATTGGCAACTTATTGTACGAGTACTAACGTGTTAAACCATATCAAACACCTTCTAATGCAAATTGTGAACTGTTAAAAAAGATTTGCACGAAATCGCAATTAACAAAATCTTTTACGCAATATTTGCATGCTCAGTTAACAATGCATAAAATATTTTCAGGTGAGAACATTAATTTACACTCTGCATTAAGCACTAGCTTTTGAAAATACATATACAAAATCAATTAACTAACGAACTATCATCAGTAGCAGCAGTGAAGCAGTATATTTGTAGTTTGTTGCTTGAGCTTCTTATAGTTGTACTGTCAGAAATAGGAAATCTTTAAAGGGATACACTAGTTCCATGTTAAGGATTCAAACTAGTGCAATTGGAAAAACAGTTCTAAGCACGACATTACAAGCGTTCTCCTATTTACAGTGTGCTATTCTGACAAGAATCATAAAAGTCACAAAAGTCACAATTTAAAATTTTGTATCAACTAATATATTTTACTAACAGATAATATTTGAAGTGTCAATAAAGTTTGACTGCAATATCGGAATAGGGTTGTTGATTGATCATAACAACAGATGCGATCACCATATTTTGGTGCATATCTTATTACCGTTAAGCAAAAGGTAATGCTCACGAATTTTACTAAACAAAACAAATTTTCAAAACAGTTGTTTTTCCAGTTAAACAGTCTGTGGCAGAAGAAAGAAACAGCAATTTTTCAAAAATTTCACAAAATTCACTGTTTTTATGAAAAACTTTTCAGTACAGAATATTCAGAAGATGTATTTTAAAGACAGTATGTCTGTCAGTGGCCGACGGAAGGAACCGCGATTTTCTCAAAAGCTAAAATTATTTTATTATTTTATTTATTATAATTAATTATAAGAATACAATTCTTATAGTTAAATGAAACTAGAAGAACTAGCTGCCAGGGCTTTCAGCTCAGCTTAAATTACATATTGATGTTTTAGTTTAAAATACCATGGCAGCTACTGGGCTGATTTGAAACGTAGACAGGCTTTCCAGCAAGATGAGTTTTATCCTTAAAAATATTTTATTCAAACGCGCGAATTATAAGTTGAAAGTCGCTTCATCAGCAAATACAACAATTGTACAAATACCGATTCAAATTTGCTACAATTACTGCATGAAAAAGAAACTGAAATATTTTTCTTAAAATGTTGAAAAATCGCGCTTACTTTCTGCTGACACAGACTGTGCTGCTTTTATGTTTGCCGCAGTCATGCTTAATGAATGAAGCTGAACTGAACTTTAGCTGCGTGAAAAAAGAAGCTAATTGTAAGTTCTTTCAGCTGTTTGGGTTTTGTTAATTGCATTTAATTTCTTTTTAAATATGCCCATTTATTTTCCTTTCAAAGTAGCATTGCACATTATCAGTGGGAAAGTTGCACTTGTGCCCATGAAATAAAAATTGCATGCAAAAATCAGCAAAATGAAGGCAATACATCGAAAAAGAAATCTAAAAATTTTGATTAATATAGTTCGAACAACTCAATTAATTGTGTTTGATTATATGCCTTTAAAAATGATTCTTTAATATTCTGGTTCAACAATTTTTTTACTGGTACATTAAAGCCAGCCCGATGAAAAGACAAAAGGCCTCAGATGGAACGACCCTCGCAAACGTAAACGTAGCAAAATAGGGGCTCACATTTAATATCGTGCATCTAAATTTTTCACAAAAAATCAGTTTTAATTACAGGCCCTCCACTGATGTTATTGTAATTCCCAACAATTATTTCGAACAAAGAAATCGCTTTTAAAGGTCCTTGTCGAATTGATTCAATATCAATAGTATCAGAATTGATGACTATTGTAAAAATTGCTCCTGTTTTGTTAAACCTACTGAATAAATTGTGAGAATATTGAAAAGAAGCCTTGTATATATGTATGTATGTACAAAAGTCACCATTGCATTGCTTTTTTTTAAACATTAGTGCTATTTGTTATAAAAACTTTGTTTCAGCTGGCAATAAATTGTGGCTAAAGCTCGACAGAGGCTTGCTAAAGGCCAGAGCAATGGTTTAAGCAAAATAAAATTGTTGTCGTTGGCTAATGGCAAAGTTCGCTGAATATTTTGGTACACTCTCAAAACAACACACACACTCGCTTATGAGAAAGTTGAAAGCAATTTTATTAATTGTCTTGCTTTTTTTATTTGACTAACATATGAAATGCAAATGTGCGAATTTCTTATTTAATGCCTTCAACTGATTATGCAAATGCAATTATTTGACTTTTTTTTTTTCAAACAGGTCTCACTTATTTTTTATATAAATTCAAGTTACTTTAATAAAAAAAAACAGCACTTTAAGATGCTCAGCTTCTGAAATGAGTACTTCGTCTGAACTGTAGTCGCACAATTTGTTGGTGTGAGTTTTTATTAAAATTAATATATGTATTTTTTTAACAAATTATTTAAGCACATACATTTTATATCAAATTTGACGCAGCAATCAGTTTGAAGTAATGCAGAAATTCCCGAATGACATCTGAGTTGAGTCTCAGCCTCATGCGAAAATTATGGCGCCTCAATCAATGATCTTGCTCTTCTTTTCGCTCACTAGCAATTTTTTTGTTGAGCTGGCAACTTTGTTTTCAACACTTTCTTTGCAAAACGTCAAGCGAGCATTCGAGTAGTAATGAAATATTTCGAAAATTTTAGAAAATGTATTTTGAAAAATGCGCGTGCCGCGAATTTTGAGCTGAATTTCGAACGATGTTGCTCTCTTCTATGCGCTTCCACTCACTCACTGCAAACAATCGCAACAGTTCCCGGTCTCAAAAAGACTGAAACAATACACCGCACTTGCTAGCACTTTATATGTATGTAGGCTCTTCTGAGAGTGGTTGACGATTTTTACCAAAGCCGATTCAATTCGATCTGATCGTAAAAGCAAGCCGACACGACGCTTTGACGAGAATAAAATTGTGCAATAAAACAATTGAAAAACTGTCGCTCAGCTGAGCTGGGTTGCTACAAAGGAGGAAAAGGTGTATTCGAGTGCAACAACAACAACACCCATAATAACAACAACAAAAATAGCAACACGAAACAATCGCCGAGGCAATAAAACAACAATTGCTTGTATTAAGCAAACTGAATTCATGGCATGTTAAGAGAGTTAAACACTGACGATCGCTCAAGAAGTTACAAAGGAAAAGAGACAAAAACTGCAAATAAATGAAGGTAATCAAAGACATGAAATTAGTGCTATCAATTTTTTTTGCATTTTCAAATGAGCGTCGAATAGCGACTGACAATTTGTTAAATTTAAATAACCAATTTTCCACAACCGAATAAAATACATAAAGTAACTTGTTAAACGGTTAATCGCACAAAATTAATAAATTATAAAAATTTATCGAATAAATATTTGGCCATTTTAAAATTTTATAGGTTAGGTTACACTGGTTGAACCTTACGATCCCAGCTGGCGATCAGTTTAATAATCCGGGAAGTAATGAACTGAGTAATTTGTAGTGAATAGAGAGCTACATAACTGTCAGATTTTAAAGTATTCTACAGTCCTACAAGCCATGGGGCTGCTAGGTAGCTTAGGCAAGATCTGGAGATGTCGTAAAAGATATACAGAGTAAATATGACGCGCACAGAGCAAAAACGCAGTTTATAACTTCACAGCCCATGAGCGCAATGTGGCGAAAATTGACACTCGCTGCGTTTTTGCTCTGTGCGCGTCATATATTCCAGAGTTTATATGTATCCGGATTCCCTGCAATTTCTACATTCTGCGCCTTCGATGATGCTCATACACCCAGATTCTGAAATCTGATCATGTACTAAGTGCTAGTAAAAAAAAGTTTTTAAATTGAATTTTGAAGAAATTTCGAAAAATTTAGTTTCTCTTTATTTCTGCTGCCAAAAAAATTGCTCAACTCGCAAACGGTTCATCAAATAGCGACAATCCAACACGCTCGTTTTAAAGCATATTATTTTCTCTTTGTTTAGCTAGACAAGAAAAACACTTTTTGGAAATTTTAATCAAAATTGTTGAATTATTTGAAAAGTCATATCCATACATATTAAACGTTTATCAAATACGAATAATACTCAATACTTTTTAATAACCGGTTTATCGTAATCGCATTGAAAACCCTAATCAGCAGACTTAACAGAAAATCTGATTCACCTGCGATTGCTGCCCACAGACAGGCCCGCAGGCAGCACAACAATTTAACACAATTACGAGTACATACCAATCAAAAAAAATGTCGTCTGAATCACATTTCGGAAATTTTACATTTGTATGAATATGCGCATTCTTGCACGGAAGGCGAGGGCACATTTGGTTGGCACAATTCTGCGAGGGATTCTTTTACGTTTGTTTGGTCGTCGATTAGCGGCTGAATAAGAAGCTTTTTTACAAGCACCAGTAAACTGTTCATCGCTGTTGACAGACAGCGCGAGTTGTTGTTGTTTGTTTACTTGGCATTTGTAAGCGGGTGAGCGGGTGAAAGGCAGCTGCGACGTTGGCGGTTTAAAGGTAATCACAGAAGTTTACGCATTTGGGCACTTGTTAATTTTAACGCCTTTTTAATAACTACGTCAATGATTATTCGGTTTTTTATGTGCATGCAGAGAAAGAGTGAGAGAGAGAGAACAGAATCATAAATAATAATAGCATGGCAAAAAAAAAGCACTGCTGTCATGTTCTCAACAACAGTCTGCATTCAACTGCAATAGTCGTTATATCCGTCTATAAGGTTTTACTTGTTCCAATCCAAAGTCAATTCAGATTCTTACTACGAAATTTACAAAACAATTTATTCACACCGCATTACGTGCTTTTTACGTGAACATGGCATACATATGTACATGTATGTAAAACCTTTGTCGATTATTTAATGACGTCAACATGGCTATTGTTTACAATGCAATTTTTTATTAAAGTTTTGGTAAGTAACAAACTAACTTTTATACTGTTATTTCATAATTTTATTTTCAACAATAATTTTATGAAACATAATCGAAATAGCAATAGTGCCACAGTAGTTCGAAGGTGAGTGCTTGGTCTCTAATGCGAGAGATCGTTGGTTCGAAGTCCAAAAGACTCAAACCATCTGAGATATAAAAAAGTTAATTTGTTTTTAAAATTGTTGCTTGATACTAAACAGTGACTAGCAACTGCGGCTTTCAGCTGAGTATAAACTATGTAGTACGTCCGTACTAAAATCATTTGGAATTTTAGTTTTATTAAGAGCTGCGGGAGCTTGCAAGTGCTGGCAGTTTTTTGATTCTTATGTCACTGTACTGCTACGTATTTACTACGCCCTGCTAAGCATTTTAGCTAAAACTTAAAAGCAACTTTTTTTTATTGTTTTCTTTATATCTGATGAAAGCCTCGTACAATTTGTCAAAATGATTTACAAAATATTCAATAGCAATAAGTATTCCGTTTGCAAATAAATTAACAAATGGCGGCAATACTTTGTATGACATAATGCCTTATAGATGGCAATATTCATTGTTGTTTATTTTGAATGCATTGACAATAAATGTAGCTAATGAACTGATGAAAGACTAACACTTTATTTCTCATACAAATTCGTTTTACATATTTTAGTAACCTGATCGAAAAAAATGCATGCTTTCAGCGTAATAGACAAGTACTAGAGAAGAGACCAGAATTCTCTCACAGGAAAATAGCGCCATTCAAAACTTTAAAATAAATATGTTCTCACAGACAATATAGTTACTTGTTGTTGTTTTGTTTTACCTTGAATACCAGACACCCAGTAAAATATAGTTGCTCTTTTTCCGTCACCCGTTTGAATTCGAATTCTTTCTTTATTCAGTGTATGATTCAAGGAGCCTACATCAACTCCGCAAATAAGTATGTGAAAATTTGCTAAATCATCAAATTTTTTCCCTTCTAGTAAATTATAACACCTTAAAGTAAGTGTTCTATATATAGTCATAAGTATATGGAAAAATTAGAAACATTTCTCTTTCGATGTTTACTGAAATCATACTGATCTTTTTGCATAGCGAAGGATTTTGCATGGTGCCAAGGAATATGCTTAATTGGTCAGTTCTTACCACGCCTGACTCCAGAAACTGTGGTCGTTAGCTGGAAAGGGCGAAAAGTGCGGAAAGGACGGGACCCGTTCTGTCACCCTCCAGACAGTTCTCACAGTTGCTGTCGTCGGTAAGGCCCATTAAACTCAAGTGCTGAACACAGCAGCTGTGACCGGTCAGGACGACACTGTAAGCTTTACCTATCATAAAAATCTATTTATAATATTAACATTCATTGTTATTTTTAGATGAAAAATTAAAATCAAACTGCTTAATTGATCCAAAAAATTCCGAAGAAAAAAAATTATTGTAATGAAGTAATTTGAACAATATAAATTAGAATCGAAATTTTATTTATTTCGATTCGTTTAATAATGAACGCTCTCAGCTGTTTAATTAAAAACCAAGTTATCAATTATCACAGCCTCGCATCATGGAGCGTTAATAAGAAACGTAACGGTAAAATAGGACCTACCACCAATTAAGGCTAATTGCAACCAATACTGTGAGCGACCTTCGCCAACAGCCCACACAAAACACTGCGGAGCACTGCAGTACACTGCAAAAAAAGCACGGCTGCAAATCAAGCGGAGTGCGAGATATGGGATCAGCAGATTACAGATTGCGCCTGCAGCACTGTCGGAGCACAGCCGCGAACAGTTGCCGGGCGAGGTAAGGGCCGCGTCAGAGAGCAGCGCAAGCAAAAACAGAAGCCTCAAAATAATTAAAGCAAATTTGCACTTCAGACTTTCATTGAAAATAAACAGTGGCTGTGGCTGTGGCTGCGGCTGCGGCAGGTGGCAGGTGGCAGGCGGCAGGCAAACAGTAGCAGCAACGAAATGTAACACCAACGACAACAGCCACAACAACAACAACGACAACAGCAACTGCAACAACAGCGCTGTAGCTGCCGCCCGGTGACACTGAGTGTGCGCCGAACTGCGGAGCGCAGTATTGAGTGCAAATACACACACACGCACACATGCACACGCACTATGCCCAATCACATATACACACACAACAAAGATGCGAACCGATACAACGGAGCTCGCGCTCGCACAGAATCCTTGCTGCAGCCAACAAGCCAGCCAGCCACCCAGTCACCCAGCCAGGCCGAAGCGGTGCACAGTGGCTCGTTTTGACTTTTCAAGTTGCAAAAATTTTAACTTCTAAATGAATTGAGATGTGTATCTGAATATTTTTTTGTAGCTATACACATATGGTCAAAATAATAAGTACATTGCCTTAATAATTAGTAAACAATATATTTTTTTATTCGGTACCATGAAAACGCGGTAACTCTTTTTTAAATTAGTTATTTTGAACCTGGCAATGCTTTACAAATGAAAAGTAGATAGGGAATTCCCCGAAATTTCGCAATCGTTGCTATTTTGTGTGAAAAGGCGAATTCCACCTGGCCAAAATAATAAGTACATCGAAGTTTCGTAATATTTATAATTAATTTGAACCTATTCTTTTGGCAAAGGTTTGTTGGATTATTTGACATTAATTTAATTCTAACAATTCAAAAGGAAAAATGTTTATTAGATGGGCCGAAATCAGCATTGTACCCCAGTAGAAAAAGACATGGTTCTACGGCTAAGGAAGGATGGACAGAGCTTGCGAACTATCGCCAAAACTATGAACCGGTCTGTATTTTTTGTGCAAAATGCTTTACAAACGAAAAATGCAGTTGAAACACGAGGAAGGCCAAAACAAACTACACGTAGAGATGATACACACATCCTAGCTATGGCAAAAAAAGACCCATTTGTCACTTCAAAGACCATTGCGGCAGATATTGGCAACGTGTTGTCATCTAGAACTGTTCGCCGAAGATTACAACAAGCCAAGTTACCTGGACGAATCGCCAGAAAAGTGCCCTTGCTTCGAGAAAAAAATTTGAAGACGAGACTACACTTTGCAAGAGAACATTCAAGTTGGTCAGGACCAGATGGCGAAAAGAAATGGCGCAATATTTTGTGGAGCGACGAAACAAAAATAAATTTGTTTGGAAATGACTCTGCCCGAAATGTACGACGCCCCAAGGGAAAAGAGTTCCATGTGCGATACACAAAAAAGACCGTCAAGCATGGCGGTGGCAATATAATGGTCTGGGGTTGTTTCTCCTGGTATGGTGTTGGTCCTATATACAGAATTACCGATACTATGACCCGTTTTGATTACAAGGGCATCATGGAAAATGTCATGCTGCCATACGCTGAGGAGAATATGCCTCTGATATGGACTTATCAACAAGATAATGATCCAAAGCACTCCTCTAAACTGGTCAAAGAGTGGTTCAATGACAAAGGTGTGACCGTACTCGGCTGGCCAAGCCAGTCGCCAGATCTCAACCCTATAGAAAACCTTTGGGGCGAGTTAAAGCAACGAATTGGAAAGCAGGGGTTTAAAAATAAGGACCAATTATGGAGTTTTGTGCAAAAAACTTAGTACGAGATACCTGTGGAGACATGTCGTAAGCTAATTGCTAGTATGCCTAAACGAGTGAACAAAATATTGGAAAACAAGGGTGGATATACTGGTTATTAAACTATTTTATTAATTTCAAAACCATATAGTGAAGTATTTTAGTTTTGTTTTCGTTTTGATTAATTTTAGTTAAATGTACTTATTTTTTTGGCCAGCCAAATTCCTTATTTTTGTGTTTTTTTAATTAGACTAGAAGTTTCGTCTGCTTTATATTCTCTATATGCCTTTGTATTATAGTAGTTAGGTGTCAAGAAAATAAAAATACATTGCTTTATCACAAAACATAAAAACCTGATTTTCAAGGAGTCATTAAAGAAAATATGTGGACCTGTACTTATTATTTTGACCATATGTGTATATATAAAAATTTTGAAGTAAGGCCCAAAATATGTATCTCTGATTATAGAAAGGTTCAACATAACCAACAGCAGGAAATTTTCTTATAGCAGAAACAATCTTGACGATTTACAAGCTGTCAAAAATGTCAGTAGTAGCAAAACAAAGCGGTTTCAAACTTTTGTGCAGTTTTGAATTATATTTTTGAATCCAAAGTTTGGACATCCTTTGAATGACATCTTCAGGAACAATATAAAATTAATTAAACAAAAAAAAGATTTAATATTTTTAATAATTTGCTAAAAAGATCGAGCAGTATCAATTTTTTTGCGTTCTCGTCTGGTTTCTGACTGTTTTGAAATTTCAAAAAAAGTAATACGACCAAGTTCCCAAACATTAAGCTAGGAGCCGTTGTTCTACATCCGATTCATATCAAAATTTATATGATTTTTGCCAATAGTTTTTGGTAAAACGAGTCATTGTACGACAGCAGCCAAAGCTACAAATACCGAAAAAGACCGAAGGCAGGCAGGCAGCAGAGAGCTGAGCAGCGAAAAGCAGCAGCCAGCTTCAGCGGATTCCCTTGCAAGCAGGACACGAAAGGAAATTTTAACGCAATTAGAGAAGCGAACGCTCGCCGACACACATTCACTCGCTGCGTGCGCTTGCTAAGCTGGAAAATTTTGCTACAGAAATTGCATATTTTAAATTTGCAAAAATAGCATTCAAAACTAAATTACTAACAGAAAAACAAAAAAGACTAAGAAAATTTGCAGAAATATTTTGCGAAATTGTGTGCAGCTATTTGTAGTGCAAAAGTGAAAAGAAGAACAAGCAAAAGCATAAGAAGCGAAAACCAAAAGCAGCAACAACAAAAATCGAAATCAAAATCAAAAATACGAAAATAGCAAAAAATCAAGCAAACGTTAAAAAAGCTGAAAAAGTGCTGAAGTGGGCATGAAAATTTTCTACACAGCTGCCAGAAGAGCAAAGAGCAACAACAAATACGCACGCAAGTAAGCGAAAGATGTGACTTTTCTTTTGGCCTGCGTGCGTGTGTATGTGTGTGTGTGAGTGCGCGAGGAAAAATTTTTGCAAAAAATTGCTGTGCAGTTCAAAAAGGATAATTAATTCTGCTGCTGACATTTTGGATTTCAAAAAATTGCATGAGGTGAGCTTGATACACATACACAAACGCATAAACACACAAGCACACACACACACATAAGTTGCATGCGAGAAGCTGTAATCATCAGTAAATAAAGCAGCAGCAGCAGCAAGAAGAAGAAGCAGCCTGCTGCTGTCTGTAATTTATTCCTTGCTGGCACTTCCGCTTTCCAATACAGGCACAATTTTTTTTCTTTTGATTTTTCTTTTGATTTTTCTTCAGCTTGCGCCATATATATTTTCGCTCTTTTTGCGTTAAGTGCGCGTCACTTCAACCCCAATTCCCCTCCTCCCGCTTCGCACAAAAGCAAAGCAAGGGGTTGCTTAAACATTTGAGGCAAAATGCCTACTGCCCGCGCGCCCCTCTGCCGCAGGCGCAGAAACGCGCTAAGAGCAGGCCTTTAAGTCATGTCTGACACATTTGGGTCATTGCGAAAATGTATGGGCTTTTCGGCTTGTGTGCATTCCGGCAAATTGCAATTGCACAATTTTGTAGTTAACTGCCAGCGCACTTCCGCCACGCCGCGAGCTGCAAGCTTGAGCAAACAACATTTTCCGCACATGCCGCATGTTTCCAATTGAAAGTTGCCTTTTTTGATGCAGTGCTGCGTGCGCGCTGGAGTGGCAGCCCGAACAGCAGCAGCTCAATTAAAAACTTAAATGACGACAGCTTCATTAGCTGCAAAATTGTTCAGCAAATGCGCGCGCTCTTCCAAAGGGGCCACATAAACTTCCCGACAAGCAAACAATTTGTTGGTCCTGTTACCAAGCTGCTCATGCAAATACACAAATACAGCATCGCACAGCCACACACACACACAGCTGCAGATACAGGCGCACACTCACACCATCGCACATACCATACATAAATAGTATCTATAAGAATGCTGTCGCAAATGTATCTTTTGCTTGCACATAATTACACCCGAACTCGCAGTTTATTTTCTTGGCTTGTCTTGTGTTTGTGTGTGTGTGTGCCAGTGTTTGTTTTGTATGTGTATGGGTTTACTTCGCGCGCATGTATACAGAGTCATACTTACTGCGTGCTCAAGTCCTTACCACGGCAGCTGATTCTTTACGTTGGGACCCAGCAACAAACCACGAACCGAACCGTTTACAAAGAGTTTTTGTTACATATGAGTTATCAGTAACAAATTCTTCACTCATTTTGTTCCATATAAATAATTATTTACACAAAAGTCAAAATTAATAAATATAACACAATTTGTTTGTAAATGTATTAAATGTAAAATTATTTTATTTTGCGCTTTTTTTTAAAGAGCGCAAATTTTGTTGCAATCACGTTCCTAGAAACATATTTATAACAATATAAAACAGCTAATGCACTGTCGAACTACTACGCCATTGTTTCGCTACATTTAAAAAGCCGAAGGGGCAACTTTATGTCCCGCTGCTATTTAAGTTATAATTAGGTTGCATAAATGTATACTTTGTGTAGTTTCAAATATAATACGCACGCAAATCTTTTAGCTTTAAAACTACACAAAAGGCTAAACTCCACATTTTCAGTATCCTTTGGAAAGTTCAAGTGTCGTTAGTCAAAAAGTAACTAAAATTAAGATTGCATTCGAAGAAGTGATCCAGTATTCAGTTATGTAAATTTTCCAGGTATTAACAGCAATCTGTTCACGGCCTAGGTAACGAAAGTCTGGTCTGGCAATACAACATTACGTAATGTATGTACGTTAATTAACATATTTAATTTTTAGGGTGTTTTAAAATTTGAAAGGTCCTCATAATTTCAAGCTTTTTAAAGATAAAAGTTGTATAAAGCAAAGCCAGAAAGATATTTCTCTGTTAAACTATGGCTTAAGCCTATTATTTATATAACATTGCAGCACACCCTGTATGTGCGTATGTTTGTTTGTTTGTTGTTGTGTGTTTGTGTGTGAACATGTTTTGTCGCTTTGCATTGCAGCTACACTCTATTTAGAGCCATGGCTAAGTTATTTGTGCGTGTATTTTTTCGTGTGTGTGTGTGTGTGTGTGTGTGTGCCTGTGTATATGTGTATACTGAGTAGTACATTTTTAGCATTTATACCATATTTAAGAGGTAATTTATATGCCCTTTTGAGTTGCCTTTCAATTCCGTTCACACATGCCAACCCCCACAGCACGTCTATGCTTTGCTTCCACTTTCGCTCTTGCCTGTTTCTGTTTCTGCGCCTGCTCCGACTTCGGCTGCTGCTGCTGCTTCTGGCCCTGATTCACGTCACTGCACACGGCTTTGGCATTTGTGGCTTGGCCCTATTCACTCATTCTCTTTGTTTTGTGCTTTGAAGCATCGCTTCTTCTTGTTCTGCTAACGCTTCAGTGCTTAAGTTCTTTTCTCGCCGCTTTGCTGGTTTTCACTTAGTTTTCCGCTGTTGCTGTTGTTGTTGTGTCTATTATTAAAATGTTCATGCAAGCTTTTAAGCAACTTGAATGTCTCTTTGTTCTTGTCATCTCTTTGGCATGACAACTTCCCTGCTGCTTTCAGTCAACTGCTTGCCCCGCCCTCCCCCTCATACAGGCTGCCGCACTGCACCGCACGACAGACAGCCAACTAAAGCCAGCAGCTAAACGTCTGCAACTAAGCCATAAGTGTGCTCCATACATTGGCATAGCCACCCTGCCCGCCCTTGCCCAACACCTCAGCCACTTCTCTCCCTCCACTTATTTGTGACTTTTCATTGTCATAAATTATTCAAACGTAAACATCAACAACAACAACAACAGGCGAACAACAGCTTCCTCAATTCTCTTCATATTCGCACAACATGTCTATGTATGCATACATATGTATATGTGTGTGCATGCGCATGTGTGTGTGTGTGTGCTGGTACATGCGCCTATTTATATTTAGGTTTGCTTTGGTTTGTTGCTGCTACTTGACATATGCAGATAAGTGAAGAGCAGCTCAAGCGCCTTTACTTCTACGCCCTCTTCCTCTCATTTGCTGGAAGGCTCCACTCTCGTGCGCCCAGCCGGCAGCCGAGGCGTCCAGCCGACTCAAGTGTTTTGGGCTTGCAGCCTGAGGCGGCACACCAAGCACAAATATTTGCCCAAACTGTAAGAAAGTATTTCTCCAGCTCCCGCCACCGCCCATCATCTTCAAAGAGCTTTCTTTGCATTCAAATTCTTGTCTGCTTGTTAATATTTTTAGCGTTTTCATCGCTTATCCTTTTTGTTCAAGCAGCAGAATAATTTTCTATAAATGCGCATAGTATAATGCTGTTCGAGCAGTCAATGCACTCTACACTCCGCACAAAATGCACACCTTATGCAGCTAATTTTTTGGTGAGCAAAATGTTTCGATCGCATGGTTAATTTTTATTATAAAATCGCCGATCGGTTTGCCATCTGATGTTTCAAAAGACCCATAAAGGTCACGAATAGCATGACGACCTCTTTGGCCAGCTAGTGCAATCTGACTTAGCCTATTTAAAGAATCAGTGTTTTTTGGCTTACTTTGTTCATAAAAATTCGAAAGTTAATATGCATAGAGAAAGAGAGAACATTTTTAGAAAGTTCTGCCTCACTTACTGTAAATTTAAAGTTTGTGCTACCTTCTTTACCCCTCCCCATATATTTCCTATCTACCCAGTAGCTTCAGCATCTTAACGCTTTGATACAAATTGTATATTTTCCTCATATCGAAGAGCAGAAAATTCTAGACTTTCGAAAGTGTTGCCAACTTTACAATTCTTATATGTCAACTAGTCTGACTTTTTAATTTGTTTCATTAGCATTTCTAAAGTGTGCACATGCAAATGTGTCACCCTCGTGCATACTCACCAAACTGAAATGTTGTAGCTCAAACTTTTGCCTTAATTACTTGCCACTTTGCAAACAAAATTCCACTCTGTGGCATGCAATCTCGCAATGGACTCATTCCAAACTTATTTGCCTCGCCTGCTGATACGGTGTACGAGTGTATATTCATGTGAGCGACCATATTCAACCGCATACAATTGCGCAGATGCACAGATACAGATGCAATTGCAATCTGTCTATGCTATTGTGGCATATCTCGGTGCTGTCATCCTGCATTCTAGCGCCGATGTCCTGCTTGCAGAAGTGCTACCAAAAAGGCACACTTCCGTATGCATTTTAGAGCAAGTGTGTTGAGAGCTGTGAACAAATACAAATATACTCTTATATGTGTGTATGTATGTAGAATGCTGTGTTTAGGGTTGCCATATCAAAAACTACACAAGAAGAACCATTTATGCTGAAGGCAGCAAAAAGGTAGGATAATGTTCAAACATTACTTTTCACAAACACAAGAGTCCAACGATATAATTTCGCATAACTTTTGAAGAAAAATAGTAAATGCAAGACCACTATAAAAAGAGACTGGATATGTGCATTTTTTATAGCATTTTCATTTCTGAAAAGTGGGCGGAACTTTGCCTTTAAAATAATGAGAAGAACATGCTCATCTAATGCATATAGTAAGGGCCAGACTTCGTTAATAAGTTATAAATATCTATAACACAGGATATTGCGAACGGACAGAACCCCAAAAAATATTGTAAATTACAATTATAAATAGATAGAGAAATGTCAGAATAGGCAGTTCAGACCGCAGTGACTAGCAGACTAGATCCCTTCTCCAAATACAATCTACAATCTCTCCTAAAGCATAACATCTGGTAACTCTATTAAATATGTTCTGGCTATGCTGCTACTTATATGTGAATGCGTGCAAGTGTGTATGTGTGTGCGTCTCTGTGGCCATGCTTAAGCGTCTTTCATTCGAACATCTCAACAATACAAGCATTTCAATGGTAAATTGCAATTTCATAGATCCACACAAACTTTTCAATGAATGAAAGAGAAATGTTTGCACGGAAGCTGCAAAATATGTGTGTACTGTGAGCTGGAAGTGCCATACATTTCCGGAAAAAAACAGGCACTCTATATTCCAAATCAATTTTCAATTTGACATAATTTCTCAAAATAGAATGATTTAAGTAGATGACAGCTGAACACTTTATGTTTAGAGTTTTGAGCTGCTATGCAAGTTTGCGCCCATAAGAGAATCCTATATATTTATTCCGAAAGTTGGGAAACAGATCGTATGAGTAATACTAATACAACACAATATTTATTTCAAAAAACGTAAACGACTTGATCTGCCCCGCCATTGCTAGAACTCGTCTGACTTGTTTAGGAGCGCCTGTCTTTTCCGGGCTCGAAAAGATTTCGAAACTAGGTATCAAACGCCCAAATTCAGACAGATCATTATTTTGACCATTCCTAAAAGGAAATCCAACTGGCATCGCTAAGGACCCAACAGGTTCTATGCGTGGGCTTTTTATGCAGTCAGCATAACCTAACCTAACCTAACCGAACCTAACCTTATCTAGAAAAACGTTTATACAGGAATAGTTTAGTTTTAAATCTACATTCAGAATATATAAGATTTTTCATAAGGACCTTGCATCGTTTTGAAACACTTGACGAATTAAAATCCTTGGAAATTTATTTCCAACTATCTTAACTTCAACCTAACACATCTATCAGCTCAATGGCATGAATGATCGAATCTGAAAAGGATACACTTCATCTCATGTTTCCATGTCAATGTACGCAACTCTTACAGTATTCACATCTTAGCGTATATCTCCCGAATGCTGCTAGGCTACTTAAGACTGCGTTGCCGGACATCACGGCTCAGTGTAATTCCAATTTTTTAACGGCGAAGTTGTTAAGATTTTTGGGCAGAAGGCAAAATATTGTTGAAAACTAATTTAGAAAGCTTTAAATTACTGCTATTTAAATAGCAATTATGTACCTGAAGTGCGAAAAAACCACTCAACTTTTTTTACGAAGCAATATTACGAAATGTATAGTGATGGCAGATTAATGGCAGTGCTGGCAACTAAATTATTTCAAATGTGTTTTGGCTATGATTTGGAAAATATGCGCCATAAATGCTGGCGTTTCTCTTTCCCACGATTGGTTCCACTGTGTGTGTGTGTATTTCGAAGGATATTCAGTTGGCCGCTACAGTCGAAGAAGGTGCGTTGATTACTTGCTTATGCATAACTCCAATTGGCAAAAGTTTTCAGCTGATCAATAGAAGAGTATTGGAAGATTCCTTCATTAATTGAGCGTTAGGTAGGTTAAGTAAAGTTAATGTGCCTGCTTCAGCTCACTAAGGCCAAATTTAGTACATTCTTATGCCACTTTCCTGGGTGAACTTTCTTTAACAATTTATATGTAACGAAAATGTATCATTTTAGATGGACTTCAGGAAAAATTTTATAAAAGACCAAATGCTGTAAATTTCAGTTTTGGCTTTTATTGAAATCAATTCGACCCGGCAAAAATTTTTCCGTTATAATTTTGGGATTTTCGCATTTTTCGTTACGTCATTCATCTACATTACGTAGTAACAGACCAGACGGGCAAGGAAATGTGGAAATGACCAATTTTATACTTTTTAAACAATCCATCAAGTAACTCCGTGCAGATTGTAAAAAATTTGCTTATAAGGAGTAAAGGGGGTTGATTGATTATTTATCAAAGAAGACTTTTTTTAAATTACGAAATATTTATTAAATGTTGTTTATGAACAGAAAATGTCGAATGTACTGTCGAATGTTCTTGAGAAAATCATTCGATTTTCAATTGCTCCAATTTCATTTTGCCACTCGAACAGCAAAGGACGCCTTTAAATTTAAGCGCGTTGCAATGTTGGCACACAATTGTGTGTCATCGCTCCAATACCGCCACCTATCGTAAAATGTGAATAAATCGATTTATCAGATTTCCTGACTTTCCCGTCAGATTTTCCGGAATTTTTTTTCTGCATAAACCTAAAATACAGCAATTCGAACAAAACAAAAAAATAATCTTGAAAATCGGCCTAGCGGTTATCTAGTGAGACGGCTAAAGGAGCTTCATCACTTTTTTTTTATATATTAAGATTTATAGCTAGTAAAATATACATATTTATGCTTCACTGCCACTAACTGATTTCCCCGTTTTCTTCTTTCCTTCTCTCCTTCAGCTGCTTTAGTCTGCCTCAAAAACACTGAACGTCTATAATAAACGCCCGCAACAGCCACGACGAGCAAAATCAAATCAAATATCGAAAATAATAATCAAAGAAAAAGTGTTCTCCATACTATATAATATTTGAAATTCAAGCGCCTGTTGAAGAGAATGCCAGTGCGCAGCAATCCGAGGCTTACCATGAGGACTACGTCCGTCAAAATGAAGAAAGTTGTGCCAACCAAGAGGGCGTGTCAACAACAGCTGCACCAAATCAAAAACACAAACAGAAGCAGATCGAGATGCCGCACCAAGGCCAGCGTCCGCATCAGAATGAAGCTCAGAATCAAATTACCAATCTAATAGTTTACTTTACAACTTTATGCTGTTTTTTACTTAAGAGTCTTGTTCATTTGAAAACTTACGTTCAACAATTTCGCTATAGTTGTACTTCGTACTTTGAGAATATCCTTGTAAAGGCACCGTTAAGCAACACACACGCAGTCACTGCTCCAGCCGCTAGTCCATGCGGCAGCAGCGAACGCAATAACAATAACAATAAACAGCATGCTTCGTCGTCCTGTAGGCTATTAACGCACTTTGGAGGGCGTCGCGGCGTCAGATCTACAGTTGGAACAATTAGTTATAGTCGTGTTGTTGGCACAACAACAACAACCACAACAACAACAAGAATTGCAGTTGCAGCAGCGCAGCTGTTCGGGTGGCGCCTACAAGGAATTTGCTGCATTATAAGACTGATATCGTTAAAGAGATTTCTTCAAATTCCTACAATCTATCTACAATCAAGTGTGCTGCTGCAGCGCTGGTGGCCACGACAACTTAGCCACTTGCGTTGGCTGTGCCGATACAGCGGGCAGCAGTGCACAGCGGCTTTAGCAGCAGCGACTAGTCCAATTTCCGCATTAGCCATTAGCTGTGTAGTCCAAGTGTGCAGCGGTGGATGCGGCGTATTTAGCCGCCGCAGCAGCTACCTGCCACTGCTGCAGCGCACACTGATTCTGCTGATACTGTTGTCGTCGCTGTGGCACGGCTCGGAGTGTTTCCACGGCAGCGTCAAGCTGAGCACCAACACCGTCAAAACCAAGTATGGACTGCTGCGCGGGCTGGTGGTGCGCTCGTCCCCGCTCGTCGAGGCGTTCCTAGGCATACCGTACGCATCGCCGCCTGTCGGAAGTTTGAGGTAAATTGTTAACAGTTTTGGCTGAATTTTTTAGCAGAAATCCTTAATGATAACTTTTATAATTAACAGCATTTTATAACAATTACACGAAACAACAAAATTACAACTTAAAATTTCAACTGAAATAAAAGCTCGCTTTTTAAGAAAAATCGAATTGGCTACACAAACAATTTTTAATTGAAAGAAAATTTATCTTCATGTTAAATTTTATGTTTGTTCCAAAAAAAGCTACCAACAAGGACTAATTCTTTTATTTTCTTGAAAATGTTATGTTTATCGATTGATTTTTCTATCGAAAAAATTACCATCAATGCTTAAATTTTATTTTTTATCGTAGTAATAATAACTCTCTAAATAAATCAAGTAATAAAAGTTATGAAGTGATCATAACAATAAAAAGACATGCATTTTTTTCGCAAACTCTAAACTAAAAGCTCTTTATATTAATGCAATTAAACTGATTGAGAAACGCTGCTGCACAGCAATGTTTTTACTTACGTGTATTTCGTTGAAGATTTTTACAGTTGTTATAACAGTGTTATTGCTATAATAAAAAAGTTTATCATCATGTGGAATACAGGGCGTATGAGTCATTTTAACTGACGGCCTTATTCAGGCGAGAGTTACAAAAGTCACAATTCAATATTTTGATTCAATTGATACTTTTTCTTATGGAAAAATATTAATATTTTACATAGAAATTAGAAATCAATTTTGACTTTCGACGCGAATTGTCAAGACAAGAGTAGGTACATCGATCAGCTTACTACCACTTTTGATGATGAAACGCCCTTCTATCACATCAAGTGCATCTTCTTTAAGCCATGCCATAAACATCAAAGGAAAATTTTTTTTAACTATAACACTTTGGCATCTCTGCGCTAGTTTCCATAAGCGATAAGATTTGCACACATTTTATATATGTATGTATGTATGTGCTATAGTTCAATTGAGTTTACACATAATATACACATGTACTATGTATATCGATTACAGCGATTAACTTTAAGCTGATTACTGCAGATTAAACGCTTTTGACAACGGCAATTGTTAAAGCAAAAATTTAGCTATTTTCTATAATTTCTTAAGGTATTTGCACAATAATTGTTTGCTGCTTGTTGGTTGTATGTGCTGTTGTTGTTGCTTTTTGCATTGCTCGATTGAATTGATCAATAACTGCGAAAACGCACGATAGCCATAAATCGTGTTTAACTGACCATTAAAACGCGTTATTAATTGAACCATCGATGATTTGGAAGCATAACATACATACACACACATGCATGCATGTTTGTTGCTGGGGGTGATTGGTGGTTAATGCTCAACTTTATGCATGCCATCAATCATACGGGCATGCTCGTTTGATTGATTGCCAAAGCAAACAAATTTTCCATTTTATACACTCCAAGTGCAATGGCCGCTGCACAAACAAACACACAAACACGCACACACACCCATAAATACATACATACATACATATATGCATAAGTGAGCACACAGATTCATCTATAAAATGTTGTGCTTCCTTTTTCTATTCTCTGCTGTTTACTTCTGCCATTTCGCACAGATTTATGCCACCCATCACACCCTCCACATGGAAGAGCGTACGCAATGCGGATCGTTTTTCACCAGTTTGTCCACAGACCGTGCCGATTCCGCCAAATGGTCCGGAAGCACTGCTAGAAGTTCCAAGAGCACGTTTGGCGCAACTGCGTCGCCTATTGCCATTGCTCAAGAATCAATCGGAAGACTGTTTATATTTAAATATTTATGTGCCCTATGAGAAACAACGGCGACGACGTAAGTACATATGTTAACGCAATAAGAGTGTTAAGTGGGAACTGTGGGATGATGTGAGCGATGTTGGAAACTGAAGGCTAAAGACTAAAGATTCGTAGGACCTCAATTCCGTAGTGCATTGCAGTTTGTTGTATATGGTTGACTGCAAGCACTGTGGAAGTGATGCTCTGCAATCGATACACAACGCTGGTGTCCAACAAAATACGATGCGCCAAATACGATATCATAATATTCGTTGGCGCCGCCTTGACTCAGTGGATAAGTGCTCAGTCCCTGATGCGTGCAGTCGCACGGAAATAATATGGAAATGGCAATCCATTCCCAGTGTAATCTTGACCATGCCTATATTTCTGCCAAAAATTATTAAGATCTGGCAAGAGTTCGTTCATTCCTCTTTATCGAACTGTATGAATTTCAAAGCAATTCCAATATTTCGAACATGCCATATAATCAACGCCTTTATTCGACAGGCTCCACTGTCAGCAGCAGCAGCGCCGAGTTGCAGAACGCCAGCCAATTGGCCACGGTACTATTCATACACGGCGAGTCGTATGCGTGGAACTCGGGCAATCCATATGATGGCTCCGAATTGGCAGCGCATGGCAACGTCATTGTTGTGACCATCAACTTCCGTTTGGGCATTTTCGGCTTCCTCAAGACTGGCGGTAAGGAGAGTGCTCAAGGCAATTTTGGCCTGATGGATCTGGTGGCCGGTCTGCATTGGCTGAAGGAGAACTTGCCCGCTTTCGGTGGTAATCCACAGGGCATTACATTGATAGGTCATGGCTCGGGAGCAGCTTTGGCTAACATATTGGTTGTGTCGCCGGTGGCTAGTGGTAAATGCACGCCTCAAAATACAAATTATTTTACACATACATATCTCTCTTTCTCTCTCTCTCTCTCGCAACATTTCTCTTCATTTGTAGATCTTGTACAGAGAACGATTTTGGTGAGCGGCTCAGCGCTCTCTCCGTGGGCCATACAAAAGAATCCGCTAATGGTGAAGCGGCGCGTGGCCGAACAGACCGGCTGTCATGGTGACATGTTGTACGATGATTTGGCGCCATGTCTGCGCACCAAAAGCGTTACGGAGTTGTTGGCTGTGGAAGTGGATCATCCACGCTTCCTAGCGGGCTTTGCGCCGTTCATCGATGGTACAGTCATATCGCCGAATACAAACGCTATTGGAGCTTTAACACTGCCTTTGGGTTCCGCCATAGTTAGGTACAGCTTGCCATAAAACTGCCACATCGCTGTTCTGAAATATATAACGATGCAATTCTTTTCACAGTACTTCAGGAATTGAATTTGCAAACTTTCCAAAACGCGACCTCATTTTTTGCCTTACCTCCGTTGAGTCGTACTTGGATTTGAGTGCACAGGATTTAGAGTTTGGTTTTAATGAAACGCGACGTGATCGTATTTTGAGAACTTTTGTTCGCAATAATTTTCATTATCACTTGAATGAAATCTTTGCCGTACTAAAGGTAGTACATCACAAAAGAATAGAAAGAAAAGAGCTGGGTTAATTCGATTACATGACAGTTGCTAGCAATCTGAATTGTTGCTAGTTTATTATTTCTTGCAATACCAAACAGTTTACAAAAATTTCAATTCCACTACAAAAAAATTTTAAATAAATACATAGTTTAAATTTCATCACAAGCATTTGAAAAAAGTTGCCATTCTATTATTCGTAATTGTAATCGAGAATTAACATATACAATTACTCGGTAATGAGACTGCATTTAGTTCTCTCATTTCGTTTTAAAATCCAATTACTTTTGTAAAATCATTTTAATGAAATTGGAATTTTATGCTACTTCCCTTAAGAAATTCCAAACTTTTTAAATACAAAGTACAATTCCCTGTAATGGAATCGAACTATTACTCACCTAGTAATTGAAAAAATTTACTGCCAATTACAATTCCTTGTTATTCCATTGCAAATTATAAACCTTTTTGATTTACTTTTCTTTTGAGAATTTTAAAAAACTAACTATTAATTACAAGTACTTGAAATTGGAATTGAAACGAAAGTGGTATTCCAAAGCAAATGTAATCATTACTATCCAGCTCTGATCACAAACCTCACATAATTCACTTACCTTTTGTCAAATCATGCTTTTATATAGAATGAATATACCGACTGGGAGAAAGCCATACGTAATCCATTAAGCTCTAGAGATGCCACGCTATCATTTCTCAGCGACGGTCACACTGCGTCCGCGCTCATCAAGCTGGGCTACATGCACAGTCTGCGCGGAGGTCGCAGCTATTTTTTACACTTTAAGCACAAAACCGTAGAGGAAGAGTATCCCCAGGTAATCAACAGCCACTCGCACGTTTTTTGACATATGATACTCAAAGCATAAATGGCATGAATCCACTTTTAGAGAACCGGTTCCGTTCGTGGTGAAGACGTGCCTTTTTGGTTAGGATTGCCCATTTCGCCACTATTTCCACACAACTACACAACTCAGGAGAAGCAAATTAGTCGTCTTATGCTGCGTTATTTAGCGAATTTTGCTAAGACCGGGTTAGTATGCGTCAACAGCAGTGAGCAGCAAGGAAGCTCATTCCCTCAAATGGCCATTTTCAATATTGCAGCAATCCCAATCAATCCACATACTCATCGACCACATCATCACTGACATCTGCATCATCGTTGGCTCTCAACGCAGACACATTGCAACAAGCAAATGGCGCCGCCACAAACCTGCCCAAAGTGAAGCGTTCCTCGCAAAGATCCGATGGCAACAACAAATTCATCAATCTTACCGCTGCGCAGCAGAGCGCTGATACCAACGCCAGGCAGGCACTCAACCTGGCAGTTCTCTACAATCAGCGTCGCAGCAATGCGATGCGTGAAAGACGCACTTCCTCCTACAGGCGACGCTTGCGCAGCAATGCCGATTCAAACTATATCACCGGGGAATATGTCGCTGCAGATGATGATTCGCGTTTGCCATTTTGGGATGCTTACGATGTGGTCAATCAATTGTACTTGGAATTAGGTAAACACGATAAGAGCGATTCATGTAAAGGTTGGCACATAAGGGTCAAGAGAGTATGTGATCTGCAATCACCACGCACAGTGATTCCATCTCATGCAACGACTGCACAAAATTGGAAGATGTGCTCTAATTCTTTTAGAATTTCTTATGCTAGTGTTATATAGCACCACTCGGTGCTGTTGTAGGGTATTACTTCAATTATATTATAACCACGTAACTTTCAGGCAATAAAGCTGAGGTGCAGAGCCACTATCGCGGCCACAAGCTATCCATGTGGCTTAATCTGATACCGCAACTTCACAAGCATGCCAACATAAACGACCAATCGATGCGACATCACCAGTTTCCAGACGATGGAAATAGCAGAGATCTGTATGAAGGTAAGAGCGTTACACTGCCTATGTGCTGCACTATGTATAACTAATTGGTATGTACCTTCAGGAGTTGTGCGTGCGCAATTACAAATGAAGCCGGCAGACGATGAAGACACGGTTGTCATACAGAGCCCCAAGCCCACGCCGTCAATCAAAATAGCAGTCAACGCAACGGCAAACAAAGCAAGTGGCAAGAATGCCTCCAGCATTGCTGGCGCTACCACGGGTAGGTATTACGCCATGGCGCGCGGTCACACAATAAATTATGCTTCTATTCTTCTTTTGTGCAGAGTGTGGCATAGACGGCGCCATGTACGTCTCGGACATCACGACGCAATCCTCCACAGACAATCGTTCGTTGAGCGAGAACCAAAAGGATCTGGCGACTGCCTCGACGGGACTCATCGGCAACCTGGAGGTGCTACGTCGCCTCAGCGGCAGACCATTTCAAAGCTACACCACTGCACTGGTGGCCACAGTGGCCGTGGGCTGCTTTCTGCTCGTACTCAATGTGCTCATCTTCGCTGGCATTTACCATCAGCGCGAAAAGCGAGCACGCGACGCAAAAACCAAGGAGGAACTGCAGGACAGCGACACCAACAGCAAGAACTCCAGCATTCTGAAACTAAATGCGGTTGGCTTGTCCATGGATGAAGCTGCCAACTACAGCGACGCTGGCGCTGGCCTTGTGGGCAAGACGACGATACTCTTTGGCGAGTACAACTGCTACGACGAGAAGACGAAACAGAGCAAGAGTGAGCAGCTGCTGGTAGAAATGCCACCGCCAGCAGCCCATATGCTCGACACGAATTGGGCATGTTCAACAAGCACTTTGGATTTGCTCAAAACGAAACATCTACATACAACGCAAGCGCCTGAAGATGGCGCCGAACTACAGTTACACGGCATAAGCAGCGTGGAATTGGTCAGCTTCAATACGCCACCCATCTCCGGCCTGATAGATACGGCAGCCGCGTTGCAGAGCAAGCGCAACTCATTCGTCGCCGCATCCACTCCCAGCGGCCAACTCAGTCAAAGCCCATTTGACTACGCAGTGCAGTCCTCCGATCGAATGTCCTTCAAGGCAATCGAGGACGCGGTCAAGGCCTCAACGGAAGCGCTCGCAAATGAAGTGCACGATGACATACCGGAGCCACCGCCGCCGCCGAGATCCTATCAGCCAGGTGGCCCGCCGCCGCAGCAACAATCGACGGGAGTAGGCGGTGGCATTTTGCGCCAATCCGGCTCCAGTTCTATCTCCAACACCAGCGGCGGCGGTGGCAAAAAACGTGTGCATATTCAAGAAATCTCTGTCTAGACAATTAGTCAAGTGTGTCTTGCTCTTTTCCAACAATGTAATTCTGACTTCAGTTGGAGGCCAAGCCGCCTCCTTTAACTTGTACGTACTTGTGTATATTGTGTAAATGTGTTTCCGGTTCCAGTTTGCATTTCAGTTAAGTTATCCGTTAATTTTATTAGCTTGTTGTACTTAGGCTGAAGTGATTATTCCGTTTTCCCGTATCTATTGTGTAAATTGTATGTAATTTATTGAGCGTTATGTATATTAATATTTATCTACTTATTTACTCATTGATTTGTGTATTTTATATAAATAGTATATGGTGGCTATATATGTAAATGTAAATTATAAGCAGATTCAGATTCCATTTTTTTGGATACTAATAAATTTATATTTACTGTTGGTTCCAAAGTATGATGAAAAGCAAAAAGCATAGTCGGCTTCCTGACGCATTAATTGCAATGGGGGGAACAGGAAGAGTTGCGTCTCATCAAATCACTACAGACTACAGGATGAACAAGCAATGGAAATGTTCACTTCAAAAGTCAATGCTCAATCACGGATGCTTAGCAAGACTGCACGCTCAAAGCTCCCATTCTACGAATATACATATACATATTGGAAACATTTTAACTCTTTTTTTGAATTCTTAAGTTTATTATTTTTGCATCAGATTACAAACACCTCTTAAAAATCAACATAGTTGACACTTAATTACAGAGAAGCTTAAAACTTCACTTACTCCGCCGTTTCTTTGTTGACTCCTTAGCCGACTCACTCTTTCCTTTTTTTTCGGGCGTTTTTGATGTCAACGTTGATTTTCTGCGTTGTGTGCTTCTCGGTGTTACATTAGAGTCATGTCTGTCAATTGTCTTTTCACTATCACTGGAAGACTGCGCTTCAGTCTTCACAGTAACAATAGATTGCTCCAATTGCATCTCTGATTTTACTAATTTTTTCTTCTCTTTTGTGTCATCGGTTTTGATCTTTGATAACGGTGCTTCTGCAAGTTCCATAGACATCCTTTTCCGTTTTAGAGTTTTTGTATGTTTCTTCGGTGACATACTTTCGTACTCCGAAGTGGGTTCCTCTTTGATAAGAGTGACGATTTCCTTGTGTTCATGCAGCTCGATTACCTCAATGTCCGAATCAGCCGCACTGTCCGTAGCTTTTTCGTTCATGTTTGTCACTTGATTATCCTGCAGAAGCAATGCAATCATTAAAATACAACATTGATACACTAAGCTGTAATCCCTTACCTTTTTACTGTGCGAGAGCAGTTCACCTGTGATGTACGGAAATACATTCTGTAAATCAAAATTCTTTATGCGGAACTTTAAAACTAGTTCCAACTGCACTTCGTCTTCTTCCAGATTCTCTGTGAGATGTATTTTTGCATTGAAGACCCGATATATAATAACGCCCACCTGTCGAGTGCCAACGTGCTTTACCACACCACTGAGTATAGCTCCTACCGTTGGTCGAAACACATAACAGTCTGCATTTAAGTCCACATGGATGGCGGGATCGTCAGCACGAATAGCCCCTAACGAGCCCAGAACTTTTATGTTCTTCACGTCCAGCACTATGCCATCCAATTGAAGGTCGTAGTGACCAACCTTTCGTCTCATGATATGCGCCAACAACTCATGCTTGAAGTTAGCCATGCAGTAGGGCGCCAGCGCAAAGTGCATATCCGTGTTCACCTTGAGCACACATGATCCCTCTGTTCGAGTATAAGTTTCCAACTCCTTGCTGCTGAATTTCGCGAGCTTATGCAATCTTTTAGTCATTATTCCTTATAAATTCTCAGATTCCTCTGCTCCAATCAAATCCACCAGCTGAATTTCAGTGTGACCAAACTTGTATTAAAAACTAAAACTACAACTACCGCTAAAATTATTCGATTCATCAAGGCTGTGTTTCTTTTTGATATCGGATAGTCGGATAAAGAGTGGAAGTGAAAAATAATATCTTTGGCGTTTTATATCAAAGCATGTGTTCTTCGTTGTCGAAGATTTCAGATAAAATCCCCATGAAATGTTACATATGTATAGGAAAGTATGTCCGCTTTTACACGATGCGACTCGGCCCCGGAGACACGGAAGAATGTAGGAAAGTCCGGGTTTAGACAGGGAAACATCTGGAACGGCAACACTGGAATTGTGAATGGAATGAGTGTGAATGGCGTGTCGCCAGTACGGGAAACAAAAACCCCTCTCCTTTCCCCGTCCGCCCCTCTCCGCCGAATACAGTGTTGCCGTTCCAGATGTTTCCCTGTCTAAACCCGGACAAAGAGGGGTGAAACGACAGGGGAACGCGCAAAATCGCTCGGGCAGCGATTGTGCTGCGATTTTCTGATTTTCTGACGTTCCTCTTTATTCGTTTTCGCGCTTCGCGCTGTCGACTGTAAATTAAAACTTGAAATCGAGTGAATACGTATTGCAAATAAACTGAAACAGAACAGAATTTTACGCAAAAAAGTAAATATAAAGAAGAAAATGAGGAAAGAGTGGAATAAGTGCTTTAAATGTTTACAAATTACACAAATAAAACCAGCTCCAAACTCTGTGTCAATATGTGAAGTGGAGCGAGTCGCATCGTGTAAAAGCTATGCGCGATTTCAAAGCGGAATGCGAAAAAATCGCCGGGGCCGAGTCGCATCGTGTAAAAGCGGACTATACAGTTTTTCGCGTTTTCATGTGGGCTTGAAATTTTTCCGTTCCACTGTTCTCCTCTCTTTCACCTAGAGATGAGAGTTGTTGACTATTAGAGAATTAAGACAAATCAAATAAATTCATCTTATAGTAATCCGTAATCTTTGGGTGTTTATTTAGCAACTTATAAGCCACCACGAATGTAGCAAATTACAAATGTTTCCACTTTCAAGAAAACGGATTTTAATAACTTTAGTG
The DNA here is from genome assembly GCA_963457695.1 of Neria commutata. Taxonomy (NCBI): domain Eukaryota; kingdom Metazoa; phylum Arthropoda; class Insecta; order Diptera; family Micropezidae; genus Neria; species Neria commutata. Next base: position 55,188,357 of record OY735246.1, read on the forward strand.
GGGTTGAGCGCGATTTTCGTTGGGATACGTTTTTTACTTTCTCATGGCTCACTATTGGCGGTAAGTACGGAACTTGGGAAAGTTGTACATATGTATTCTAGTGCCACTCCAGCAAAAGTGAAAGTCAATAGTCACCATAAAAACACTTGAATAAATAAATACTTAATAACAATAAAATTCGAACAATGCTTTTTGCAAGAACAGGAAGAACCAAGCTTTCGCCGTGTTCCCGGGGCGCCTGTTTTGGTGATGGTCTTTTATGAGGCCCTGTGCCCCGACTCGAAGCACTTCATTATGAAGCAACTAGTGCCAGCGTATAAAACAGGAGCGCCATTGATGGATATACAGTTGGTGCCCTACGGCAAAGCACAAACCTTCACGAATGCCGACGGAACATATCGCTTCGATTGTCAGCATGGGCCGGTGGAATGCCAAGCGAACACATATCACGCCTGTGCTATTGAAGCGATTGAAGATGCGCAGACACGGCTCGATGTTATTGCGTGCATGGTACGCGACAATCGGCTTCCGAAAGAAGTAATGCATAAGGTAAGCCCGGCCCTCTAAGTCCAATCCACGCATTAACCTGTTTCCAATGATACAAAACGCTTTTCATTCTGCTTCCAGTGTGCCAAGCAACATAACATCGAAAACACTGATCTCATACAAAAGTGCTACGACAGCTCCCATGGCGCAGGACTGCTCAAATTGTACGGCGATGCCACACATGCGCTGCGACCACCGATCAACTTTGTGCCCACTATAACGCTTGATGGTTCACAGGGACGCCAACCGGCCATTCTTAAAAACTTGCTTGCCGAGGTGTGTAAAATCGCCGGTGACTCTGAGCAAGCAAAAGAGTTGTGCAAAACTGTGGAACACTAAAGACGAGGAGTAAGCTGTACCAGACAAAAGCACATACTAACGAAAATCCCACTAACGTTTTTAACGCACTGTTACATTGGTCATTGTTTTTTATGAATTTTTACTTTGTACACGCAATATATTGTAGTTATAAGTTTAGTCATTTAGTAGGATTGTTAATATCTTTCCAGCATCTACATACGTGTAACAACAATGCACAAGAAGAGCATTTATTTTTGAAACCGAGTTTTAAATGCGCATGCATAACAGCTGCAAATATTCAATACTTCCTACAAATTATACTTTTATTCGCAATGCATGTACATACATACCATACATACAACAAATTAAAGCAAAATTTTACGTAAATAAAAATTACAGAAAACATTTAGATATATGTATAACGCATGAAAATGTGTGCCTGCCGAGGGAAGATATGTATGTATGTATATGTATCAAAGAAAAAAGCTGCGTGGCAGATATATGCCTTACTACTATCCACATCGAAGCTTTTTTGCAAACCACTTGCGGTTAAGAAACGGAAAGTACGGGACACGGTTATTAGTCGATAGAATTTCGTCTTTAATAGAAAATATAATAGAAACATCAAGCTATTAAAATCTGATCCATTACCCTATTTTCTAACATTGAGGTATAAAATTTAATCTATTGCCAATAGGTGTTGCGACTCGTGGCATTTGAGGTGCTTATCTTTAAACTAACACCTGCAAATGCATATGCCAAGAATACTGTTAGGCTAGATAAACAACAATATCTTACAAACAACGCCAACTGAATTGTAGCATTATATGCCATGTTAGTAACTAATAACGCTTCGTATAAACTGCAAGCAAGTATTACATTGTAGACCATTGCCAGTTTCATTAGCTGAGCTTAATATCCGCCGGAGTGATAAGTATATTGATGCTTTCATTCAGAACATCGGTCATTGAATCGGTGCCAACCATCTCGTTGACATCACTTAATATTAAAACAAATCGCTTCATGAGACAACTCCTTACATCACACAAGCTCAAAGCTAAATCCAATTTTATGTCCTCTTGGCCGCTTACCGACTCTGTTTCCAGCACACGCCGCAGCTGCAATGCAAACGCGCCATCACTCAAACGGCCCGAGGAGGAGAGTGCCTCCAGTGCGGAAGGAGCTGCAGCAAGTTTCCACTTTTGAGGTGCTTCTGGTGTAAACTTCAGACCACCATCAAGTGTAATGGCTACACGCAACTTTAACTGCTTACAATTGCGCAATGGCAACTGCTTCACTAACTGTAACCCACTTCGTACCACGGTGGACGAATCTGTTTCGGTGCGCTCCATCATTTGGCTGAAGTCCAAGTTGAAGGGTGTCGCTGTGAGTGTCTGCATATCTACCAGTTGTATTCTGTGATTGTTGGTATCAGACACCAGCAGAATTTGGCCATTGGTGTCGAAACATAGTCCAACAGGCTCATTGAACTGCTGCTCTGCACCAGATTCATTTTTAATGTGTACCGTTTCGATACTGCTGTTGCTGTAGTCAATTACTTTAATTTTGTGGTTGTACGTATCGGCTACATACACGTGGTCGGTGACATGGTTATAAGAAACGCCCAAGGGATGCTGCAGCTTGGCATTATATTGTTTGCCATCAACGTCACCAAAGGCGAACAGATTCTTGAAGGAGTACAGAAGCATAATTAAACAAATAGCCCAACAAATTCCGCACTGCATCACTTACCAAAGGATTGCGATCGCCACCCACCACACCCGTCACTTTTCCGTCCAACATAGACACTTTTCGTATGCTTGAGCTTTCGCTGTCAGCAATGAATAAAAAATCTTTGGCCATAGCTAGACCGGAAGGCTGCGCAAAGCCGGCATTTTGTGGGTATGAGTTATTGCGATTCTCCTCCAAGCCGTTTCCCACCAAAGCAACGCAGGCGCGCGGCTCAAAGCTCCGAAATTTCCACAAGATAATGCCGTCGGGAAAGTAGCCCCAAATCTGATGTGTGCCGCTCATCGAAACGAGTATAATCGTCTTTTCGGGCACGTTCCGCTCATCAAGGTGAAAGGACATGTCCATGTCACGTGTTCGGAAAACGGCCACGTCCCAAGGCGATGAAATGGCTTGCAGCGGACCGTCTTTACCACCAACACGATCATTACCCTGCATTCCCGTACCTGCCAAAGTTTCCACCAATCCGGCACTAAGTGTAATTTGCCGCAGAGCATGATTCTCTGTGTCGGCCACAATCAGCACATCCGCATCCAAAAATGTTACACCCTGTGGGCAATTGAAACGCGCCTCCTCGAAAGCGCCATCCATGAAGCCGGGCTCACAACCACCCACTTTCTGTAGCACAACTCCATGGCGATTAAACACTATAATGCGATGATTTCCCGCGTCGGCCACGGCAAAACGATCATCCTCGCTGCGTGAAATCTTCGCTGGAAACCGCAAGTTTGAAGCAGGCAAAAGATCTGTGGAGGGGCGTAGTGGTAATGAAAATTTTGCGATTTCGCCTTTGCGTTCGAAAAATCGCAGCGCCTGCTCCGTAAAACGCTCCAAAAAGGCACCGTGTCCTTCACCCATTAATAACAAAATTGGTATACCATTCGGACTGAGCACTAGCAATGACGGCCAGCAGCGAATGCCAATGGCACGCCACAGTGTTGAACGAGGATCGTTAACAATTGGATGCACAATGCCATATCGCTGCGCAGCAGAGAGAATATTTCCAGCATCCCGCTCATTTTCAAATTTTGGACTGTGGACACCCACCACTACTAGGCCCCGTTCCGGTGGGAAAAGTTCCTCCAGCTTCCGTAATTCCGGCAACACATGCATGCAATTGATGCAACAGTATGTGAAGAAATCCAGCACGACCAGTTTGCCTCGTAGTGCTTCCATGGACAGCGGTTCCGAGACATTAAACCAATCTAGATCTGTAAAAGATACTACACTATAGACACGCAAATGACATCGAATGCAAACTCATTTACCTTTGTCAAGTTGGACGATTATCTTCCTTAACGGATCCAGAGATTTGTCCGCCTCCCAACGCCGTAGAAAGTCTAAGCATACAATCGCCTGACTAGTACCGTCCTTCGCGCTGCGGTATCTATCCTGCAATTCCTCCGTTATATGGGACAAAATGTCCATTGGTTCTAGCTCGTCCGAGTCCATTCTCTCCAATTTTTTTGTTAATTTCGCACCAATTTTGAAAACTTTCTTCTTGCTTGAACAAATGCTGAATGACAAATCGGTGCATTTGTAACAGGTCAGTGTGTTGCCACTTTTCTGCAACAAATTTTGAAGTAAGGGTGCTACTACACATCAGAAAATAATTTAAAATAAAGTTAACAGTTTTAGTTCGAAGGGAAATACCTTAAAAAAATTAATTATTTTCATATGTACCGAAATGGGGACCTTTGATTTTCACGATAAGCATCATTGCTTCGATTCGATTTAAAATATTTTTTGTTCATGACATTACATTTGCCCAACAAACAGAAAGAGAAAAATATGCCAAAGTAATATTCCTCTGTAAGCGCGAATGAAACAAACAAGGAGGAAAGAAATTAAAACTATTGGAATGAATTATTTAGCTAAGTCCGCTTTTACACGATGCGACTCGGCCCCGGCGATTTTTTCGCATTCCGCTTTGAAATCGCGCATAGCTTTTACACGATGCGACTCGCTGGTGTCGAGCATTTTGACACTAGAGTTTGCAGCTGGTTTTATTTGTGTAATTTGTAAACATTTAAAGCACTTATTCCACTCTTTGCTCATTTTATTCTTTATATTTACTTTTATGCGTAAAGTTCTGTAAATTTTTCAGTTTATTTGCAATACGTATTCACTCGATTTCAAGTTTTAATTTACAGTCGACAGCGCGAAGCGCGAAAACGAATAAAGAGGAACGTCAGAAAATCAGAAAATCGCAGCACAATCGCTGCCCGAGCGATTTTGCGCGTTCCCCTGTCGTTTCACCCCTCTTTCCTACATTCTTCCGTGTCTCCGGGGCCGAGTCGCATCGTGTAAAAGCGGACTAACATAATTTCGTTTAGGTATATCTAGTGCCGTAAGAAAGGCCATGCATTGACCCTGTTGGGTCCTTTCGTTTAAATCACGCTAAAATTTTTTAAGCAAACGCACTCGCACAAAAGGCCTCTTTTCTACTCTCATGCATTATATCTTATGAAAAGTATACGCCTCTTTATTTGTTGAGATCAAAAAATTGAGCTATCTCTAAATGGTTTCTTGTAAATGGATCTTGTTAGTTATGATTCCCTTTCTATTTGCTCGTTTTCCTTTGTGTATGAAAATTTGGTCTGTGGCATCACTGCATGCATGCATAGAATAGAAGAAAACGTCCCTGTGCTGTACCAAATGAAAAACAGTCAAAGAAAAGACCGAAGAGAGTAAGCACGGACGGTTGGTGTATTAGCGGATTGAACCCCCGAAAACCGAAATAAAAAGTGAATTTTCTTATTTGTCCTATAGTAAAGTGAATTACAATTAATTGTTCATACGTCAAGTACCCGCAAACAGCTTGTGCTCATATTATGGCAGCGGAGAACCCGTCGCGCACAACAAATAAATGCCAAAAACGACGGACTAGAAATCTGTGTAACCCCTCCTCTGTGGCGCCTCCTCCTGATCCATCTAATTTCTCACTGCTGATAGCTAACGCGAAAAGCGGAAAATCAATTTGGCGTCCTCCAATGTGCTCCGTCATTGCACACCTCTGCAGCCCGCGGCTCATGCTAGCATTGATTTTATTAATATTGGTAAACTGTTTTGGAAATACTGTTGCGATTGAAGGGACACAAGATGAAGCATCTAATGCGACAATCACGGGTCCCATAACCAGGCAAGTGCCGCTGTGTACATACATATCTGTTTATAGCCAAACGAACATACTTATACATAAGATCAATTAAAATAACTTCTATTCAAAATTGTAGTTCTATAACACCGTGTAATACCTTTTCTCGCCCACTCATAAACTATCTATGGTATGCTTTGTGATCAACTCTTTTTTTTTTTGCGAAGTGCATGTCCGACCTGAGAACCTCCTCCCACACTTTTTAATTATAGTACTCAATTTACTCTTGAATGAAGGACCGTTTGAACGAAAGTGGGATATCTCACAGGATGAATAATGATATGATAATATTTGTATAAACGAAAGACCCCCGATTGAGGGGCGCAGCTTTTTTAGCGGCCAAAAAGTGCGGCACACCTGTTCATAGTAAAAACGCTTGAATACTAATTTTCGTGGTGGTAAATTATTACGAACATTTTACTATGAGTACATATAACAATATTTAGGCATTCGCGAATACGAATAAATACATACATACCTACATATAGTACAGTAAGTGAGTTATGGAGTTGTTATTCTAAAACGTTTGTATAAATAGGTTCAAAGATATCAAAACCAATACAAACTACATATGCTCTTTTTACAAAAGCTTGCTGGTGCGATTGCAGTTTTTGTAGCAAGTATAATAAACAAATTCGTATCGAATCGCAGAAAAATTTTTTAGCCATGTGTGTGCAACTGTCTGATGCCGCAGACAGGCCAATTCACCTGCATATGTTCATGTTTGTATGTTTGCATCATCGTTTCCCGAGAAATGAAACTGAAAATAATAAGAATCGGGAAATAAATATTAATAAAGCATAGATGAAGGGCTGAGATTTCCATATTGTGCCGATTTTAATATAAAAGCCGGTCGCTGGACGTTCTAATTTTCATTGTCGCGCCACCAACAACATACGATTGTCCCGATCCCCCGGCATAAGTTAGTGCCTTTTCGTGGCGCTTTCATTGTCGGGATTTATTTAACAACTTGTAATTTCTTATGTCTGTCCTCTAATAGTGCTTTTATTTTCTCTTTATTTCTATTTTACTTTCTGTGTGTCTTTGCTATTTTCTGTTTTCCTCGGATGCTCTTTCATTGTGAATGAATCAAGGGAAGAATAAATGAATGAGCTATTGTAAAGTAAATCACACACACCAACAGCGTATCTGCACCTGCAAATTTGCACATTCATTAAACTCGTCTTTCGTCATTTACCCACACGATTTGTTTATTTTATTATATTTTCTCATTTGTACTATTTCATATTCCATGTGAAACGAACATTTTTCATGTTTTCTTCAGTCCTTGGTATGACGCATATGTACATATATGTATATTTTTACATGGCATCGCGATATGAGGCATCACAGAAACTCAGCGTTTCATATTTGGCATGCACACAACTTCCTTTCTGAATTTCTACACGCAATGTTCCAAGTTTGAACAAGCTCAATTTTTAAATTCAAAATAAATTTTTAACAAACTTGAAGTAAACTGAAAGTACGGATACAACCAAAGTCCCTGCTTTATTAACTATAAAAAGTGATTTAAATCAATAAACATTAGTTTATTTGTAAACATAAAGAATGTAAAACCTAAAGTTTTATTTAAAATTCGTATAACCAAGTGTATACATGACTTCAAAAACGACACAGCAGTAACTAATGCCGGTGTGGTTACTTCTGTAGTCTGGCAACATCAATAAACGGTTGAAACCATCCCTGCTTTTGCTCTTGTTTTTGGCAAAAGAAAATTCTGAGCACTAAAGAGGAGTGCTTTTAGACGTGCGTTCTTTTCATTTGATTTGGTACTGAAATGTCGAAAAATCCGTTTAAACAGAAACCTGGATTTGGCAATAAAAAAGGAAAGAACACAAATAGCAGCGAAAATGAACTGTCTTCAAAGGAACGACAGTGGGGCAAAGCTAAATTCAAGCCTATTGTAGCACCGAAAGTGACGGAGGAGCCGGCAACACCTTGGAAGCTATTTAAAAACGAAATTGTGCAGAAAGACATAGCAGAACAACATAGCACAAATATAGCAAATGTAGACAGCAAAAAGGCACAAGCGTTTATGAAAAGACGCGAGGAGAACTATCGACGAATGCTCATAAAGGAGAAGCAAAAGGAACCAACCAAATGGGAGAATTTCGATGACGACAGTGGAGGCCATACAAAGGCCAGTGGCCCGGATAGCGCAAACAAACTTAAAAATAAGAGAAAATATGAAGAAGCCACATCTAGTGCGCACACATCGAAGCGTAGCAAGAACGCCAACAGCAAACAGCAGTCGACAATAATTGACAAGGAACAGTTGAAGAACTTCAATAGCTTTGATCTGAGTTTCGAACAAAACAATAATATACGCAGACTTATAACAAAAACCACGTGCTTGGCCAAGGGAACTTCGCTGCAACAAGCCGTGAAGAGCTTAAAGTATCGCGAGCAAATGCAGAAGAATCGAAGGAAGCACGCAGAAACTTAAACTAGCATTTATTTGTACAATGATCACAAAATGTATCGCCGTGCGAACTTAAGATCTATCATACCCATCTAATAAGTGTTAAAATTTGGGAAGCACTCACTCACTTGAAGTAAAATATATGAATGAAAACAATGATCGTTTTTATATTTATTATTATTTTAAATATTTTAAGAAACAAATATTCAATGTACCGTTGGATAATTGAGAGTTAAATTTTCGACACTTTCTCTGTTAAAACTTCTGATGCAAAATTTTCAATAAATTTTTAAAAAAATTTTAAACGGAAATTTCCCGTACCATAAGATGTTGGTTGTTTTAACTGTTTTTAAATAATTGTTTTCCTGTAATATTTCTGTTTAGCCATAATGCCGAAAAATGCATAAACTTGTATGTATAAAAACACTGGCCCGTTTGTCCAGAGCGACACAATTGCGTCATCCATCCATTCCTGGATTGTATATTTATATTGTTACATGTGACATATGTATTTATATAAATGTATGTAGCTTCAATAGTTTGGACTTTGCATAGCTGCACTCAGTTGCTAAATGATAAGCCACTTATATTGCACTATATAAACATTTTTCATTTAACCGGAATAATGGGGCCACAAGTCTATATGTTAATTGACATTTCAAAGTGGAAAACATTTTTCTGGCAAATTTTATATTAAAAGTACGTTGGAATGTATAAGAAACGGTGTTTAATTTATGTATCAGAAAGAATGCACTTCACATAAAAACATCAACGACACAAACAAATCAAACCTAAAAAACTGGCAAAGAAAATGTTTAAACAGCGGGCGATTTTATTTGATTCTTGCGTTTGTTTTTGTGTGTGTGAGAGTTTTTCTGTTGTGCACGGCATGCTCAGCACTATTTCAGAACGATTTGCTACTCAAACCGGAAACAGCAAAAATCGCGTTCAGTAACAAAAAATGGGCCAAAATAAATAATAACGTGCATTGAGAAATTACAATCACATGCTGCGGCGGCGATTCATGCCGGAAAACAAACAAAACAAACTTGAATGAAACAACAACCACAGCGAACAATTAATTGCAAGCTCTATTTCTGCCGGCTATACCAAATCGTAGCGTAGTGTCTTTCTTCCCGTCCCAATGAAAATAAACGATATACATTCACAATCCACATACGGTCTACAATCCTGCGTGGAATGTCAACAATAATAAATACACACACAAGGTAACCATATCGTCTCTTTGGTGGCATATTTATCTTAAAGGCATCTAACATTCTTTAAGAGTTGTGTAAATTTAGTATAGACTTTTTTTTTTAAGAAAATACAACTACTTTTAATATATATATGAAAATATCAAGATTCCCTTTGAGATCCTGGCTGTGAGATGAGAGACTTGATATGATACTTGTGATTAGAGATTATATTGCGATTCTGTATGGAATAGTCACAAAATTTTTCAACTAATGGCGTGGTAAGCTAGATTTTTCCGAACCAGCATTTGATTTGCTTGCTTTGCTTTCACAAAACTTTGCAATACATATTTATATGCTCTATGCTAGAGGTTCTATTCCATATCTAAATGGCATGAAAGAAGATTTTCAGCTGTTAGACCCGGCTGACAATATAGAGACCTGACAATGCAACTCAAATCGTCTGAAGTTCAAGCTCAACAATGACAAGGCATGAATTATTACTAGATAATGTTAGAATAGCAGATAGCATCTTATAATGAGCACTTTAAAAGTATCAAGAAAGTTAAGTACTCTTATCGAATAATATAATAGCAATAATATTTTTGTGTCTCTCTATTTTTGTATGAAAACAGCGAGAATATTTTGAAGAATCTGCTGTAGCTTTGTCAATTGTTGAAATTTCTTCAAACGACTTCAGATATATGTAGATTCTTTAAATGGCTTGTTTTTTTCAAACTAAGAGATCAAAGAAACAAGATTTTTTAAGTCGAGAAACTCATATGCCGACTTAATTTCTGTACGTTTGGTACGCATACCCACAACCCTGGAATAAATATCAGAAAACAATATAATAATCGCTGAGGCAAAGGCAGACAGCCGTTTCGTTATTGCACAACCCAACTCATTGGTGTAGATAAAGAATCTAAAATGAATGCTGATAGATACTTTAGTCATGTCTTTCGATGTGCGTATGCTGGGCACTCGCCGAGCACTCTTTTTCTGCTATATATTATCTCTGATAATAACTTGAGCACATGGATACATATTCGCATGGACGTAAACGCCTTGTTTTTGCTAGCTTAAGCGTTTTATCGATAAGATTACAGCGAGGAGCTGATGAGCATTTGTAAAACCATAAACTTCTCTCGACCGAAATGACAAATTAGCTATTTCCAGTTGAATAATCTCTAAATATCTACACACATACTTCAACACAAACATATGTACGTACGTGATATAGGCTAATAAATCAGTAGATGCCTCTGCATTTGTGTAGTTGTGTGTGCAATATAACATGAGCACAAAAACAATTCGGCTTCACTTGGAATTTAAGTTTCATCAATTGAAAAGCTGCAATCGAACGATTGCTATCAGCCCTGAAAATAAATCAAAACAGCATTTGCTAGCAAATAGGTTTGATATGTTGTCTCACCGTTTAATTAGTGCGATCAAGCAATTCTCTTTGCTCTGCGCATAATATCAACATTTCAATTCTCAAGAGTATCATATTCATCGCTTGACGACAGAAATGGAAAATGACCGTCGAATTATTGCTCATCATTATTTCGTCGTTTTTGCAAAGAATCACCCACTCAGTCAATTGTTCATTACAGCAAAATACCAGAATTGCTGTTATTCAAGATAGCTCACAATCCATGGAGATGCATGGAGAGTATGAATTTGCTGTCAGAAGAAGCTAGCAAAAATAATTGAATATCTAAACAAATCTATAGACGGCAGTGCCGACGACTATTGCCAGCACTAGCGCAGCAAAAAAATCTTTGCTAGGAGGAGGTTTTTCAAATCTTTTGCAATTTTCAAAAAATTGTATATTTTTGAATTTTTTTGTATTACGAAACCAGTAAATATAATAAAATAACAAGTAAAAAAGAAGCACAAACAAAACTTTAAAATAATGTGTATTTCCTATCTGTCCCCCCTTTCGTTTTTGCGCTTTTTTGTCTGTTTAATGTTCCAAACCTTTAAGGTTATGTTCATTCAGAAGCCAGGAAAAAAGTATTTTTGGAATTTTTTTATACGAAAGCTTGAAGGCTTTTTGGAAAGAACTTAAGAGAACATATTTCAGTGAACATGACGTAAAATGTATTAATAAATATACATAAGCAATGTCGCTATTTTCCCGACAGACACTGCTGCTTGTGCCTCGTGTCACTGACAAAAAATTATATTACTTTAAGTTTGGAAAATTATTTATGAATTTTATAGCTGCAGACAAGTAGCTGATATGCTCCGTTAATTGTACTAAAAAATCGTGCATCACATAAGACGACCGATCCTCTTTTTAGCTAAATAGCCTGTCAATATTCTTAAATATCTTCGTAAATGCTTTCAGCATTTCCAACTGGGGAAGGCGCGCCTGTAGGGAAGCCTGGGAAGCCTTACGCTAGGTCGTAACCCCTTAACTGACCAATCAAGAAGAAAGAGAAATGCTTTCAGCAAAATATTGGCTTCGACTTAAAACAAAAAACCGCATATAAATCTCTTTTAAAATGTGTTCTTATTTGGCATGTTAATTAAATTGATCAATCTATTTTTTTAAGCATTTGATATCGATTATCGTGGAATGAACCCTATAGTTCTATAGTGTTTAAGCGCTCAGTTTGTATGCCTCGATTTTATGGCAGAAATATTTTCGGGAAAATCTGCCTTACATACAAGAGTACATGAAACAGCTGTCTTAATTTTAATCTTGATATTCTCTCTGCGGTTCTTTTGCCTGTTACATAACGTATTTTCAATTAATTTCAGACAAGACATAATTGCAGCATGATACGCATACATGTAAATATGTATGAAGATAAATGAGAGTTTTATCATTTTATGTCCAAAATAATAGACCTCGCGTTTTTATGTTAGAGTCAAAGTTGTATCGTTTTGATATCTCTTTTAGGTACCATGCCTCTTCACTTGTCTGACTGATATGATCTTTTGTGTTGGAATGGCAGCATATAATACTACTTAAATTTGTTTTTCAATATAAAATCGCTAAATTTGAAGTATATTTGTTGCAATTTTTGAAATATTGATTTTCAGTAAAATGTATTTAAATTCTTACAAAACAGCTTGTAGACGTTTTACAAGTTTGCGCGCGCTTAACATGAAGTGTGAAATATTACTTAGATATTTTTGTTTATGTACATATGCATCCATACGTCAAAAACCTCAATTTGAAATCCGATCATACTCCTCTAAATACAAAATTGCTGAAATAATAAACAATGAGCGAAGAAATAATAAAGCTCATAGAAATGTTTATCCAAAATGAAAATTGGCACCAAAATTTTGTTTTCCTTAATATTTTAGACATATTGCCAAGGCAGAGAAATGCCAAAAGAAATTGTTGCTAGAGCCAGTTCTTATTAAGTAAATACAACTTAAACAATAGACATAAAATGTTAAAAGAGAAGTATTGCCTGAAACAGCGAATAGGAATATTAAATTGAGCCAATATCTAATCGAATGCGTATTACATTGTAATCAACTGTATAATAATTATAAAAATTTACTACATATTATAAACACTTTCGGAATTTAATTTAATGTGTGTCATTAGCCTAGTTGAGTATGTTAGCATGGCTTGCTCATAGTTCACAACGACACCCCCAAAATCTAGACGTAGCTGAAAGAAGTTTGTTTAACTAGTTGCATGCATTTTCAAAATTAACAAAAATGTATTTATTTGAATCTGATATTTAAGTTAATGCCACCTTGGCTCAGTGGACAAGTACTCGGTCCCTGATGCGTAGAGCCGCTGGTTTGCTTTTTAATGTCCACATAGGTGCTTTCCTTTTTTTGTGGGTTCAGAACCAATTAACGCCTTTGACAACCTAACTGAAAAGCAATTTGACAAAGCACGTTTTAAACACTAGTTTCCCTTTATGGTTTCATATTAATCTGATTTTGCCTATATTCACGTACAAAACTCCGAAGATATAAGCATGTGCGTACGTCATCAGTCCACTTGATTCAATTGACTTTCATTTTACGTATGTAATCTATTTATGGCAATCGCAAGTTATCAGTAATAAAAAAATTATACTGAACGCATGTATAAATATTAAATTCTGATTGTCTGGATTTAGTAACGTATATCTGCGATATTTGAAGTACTTATAAACTAATACGGTTTTTATTTAGTATGATTAAAATTTCAACAGTTGCAACAAGGTTGGCAACTCTTCGAGAGTATACTCAGTCTTGAGAAAAAAGCTTCATAAAAAAGCTACTAGTTAATTCGCACACGGCTACAAAAAAATGCGTAGGTCCCATTAACTTGTGCTTAAAAACTATGTATGTCGCTGATCTCTGTCGTTTATTCCAGAAGTCTTATTTACAACACCGAACTAATTTCGAAAAATTTTTAATCTTCAAATAGAATTGGCTCTTCCCTCTTTTCTTGAAATATTTTATGCCCTCTTTGGCGTACGCATATCTTTTGAGAAATTCCCTCATAAAATCAAAATCTCTTTCCAAAAAATGTTATGTGGGTGCGCCGCTGTTGTACTGTAATAATTTTGTAACTTTTTGTTGTTGTTCTTGTGCTCTCTTACAGCGAAGCGCTGACAGACAATGCAGAACTACAAATAACGGGCTTCCGACTGGAACCTTCTGGTGATGAGGTGCATTACGAACATGGCGTTCCCAAAGTCCTCAGCAATAAAGAATTCACGTTACGCATATTCGGCATGGGCATTACGGAAAATACTGTGATTGCCTTTACATCCCAGGCGAACGCGTTCGGCGGCTCGTGCCTGTTTCCAGCGACGCTGGTACACAAACCAGAGGCGGGCAGCGCCACGGGACAGACTGCGCTTTACAAGGTCACGCTGCCCAAGCAGGATAGTCAGTTTTATATATGTGCTAAAATAGACGCAAACCTCGATGAAGTTCGTACACATTCTGCCCTTACAAATACATTTCTTTGTTGCTGACCACCAACCAATATTGCGTTTGTGCATTTTAGACAAATCTCGCCGAAGCCAAGCCGCTCGTGCATCAAGGCACAGATCAGTGGCATCAAATATACAGTTACGAGAACTTATTGCCCCTCTGGGCATCGATTGGAGTAATTTTGATTTGCTTATGCTTCTCGGCGTTGTTCTCTGGTCTCAATTTGGGTCTAATGTCGCTCGATCGCACTGAGTTAAAGGTAATCTGTAGTTGTGTAAGGATCTCGGAATTGTTGTGGAATCAGAATCGAATCGGACAAATCTTTCGTTTTGTCGCTTTTATGTTTGAACCAAATTTGATTTCTCAACAACCCAGAATATTGAATTGCTGTCATTGTTAATTATTAAATTGAATTTTTCTCTTCCACCAGATTCTGCGCAATACTGGCTCAGATTTGGAGCGCGAATACGCGAGGAAAATTCAACCGGTTAGAGATCAAGGTAATTTCCTGTTGTGCAGTATTCTGTTGGGTAATGTGTTGGTTAACTCCACCTTTACCATTCTCTTGGATGGCTTGACTTCCGGCATTGTTGCCGTTGTGTGCTCGACAATTGCCATCGTTGTATTTGGTGAAATTACACCACAGGTTAATAATCATAGCTCAAGAAATGCACGTTAGCTAAGAGTTTTCTTAATATTCTTCCCCTCCTCAGGCCATTTGCTCGCGTCATGGCTTGGCCGTCGGAGCAAAGACGATATACATTACCAAGGCTGTGATGGCCATCACCTTTCCGCTGGCATATCCGACATCAAAGATTTTGGATGCCATTTTGGGCGAAGAAATTGGCAATGTCTACAATCGTGAGCGTCTCAAGGAGTTGGTCAGAGTATGTTTAATTGTCTGAGTGTTTTGTGTATCTATTTCCTGTAATTACGTAAGTCCACTTATTTCGTTCGTTAGGTTACCACGGGCATAAATGATCTGGACAACAATGAGGTGAACATCATATCTGGTGCACTCGAGCTACGCAAAAAGACGGTGGCAGATATTATGACGCGTATCGACGATGTCGTTATGCTATCGGTCGATGCCATTCTCGATTTCCAAACTGTTTCTGAATTGATGAGCTCCGGCTTCTCGCGTATACCTGTCTACGATGGAGACAAGCGTAACATAGTCACGCTGCTCTACATTAAGGATCTGGCATTTGTTGATACCGACGATAATACGCCGTTGAAAACGCTCTGCGAATTTTATCAGTATCCCGTGAATTTCGTCTTTGAAGATTGCACTTTGGACGTAATGTTTAATCGTTTCAAAGAGGGAACCAGCGGTCATATGGCGTTCGTTCATCGCGTCAACAACGAAGGCGACGGCGATCCATTCTACGAGACGATAGGCCTCGTCACGCTCGAGGATGTTATCGAAGAGCTAATTCAAGCGGAAATTGTCGACGAGACAGATGTCTTTCTGGATAATCGCTCCAAGACGCGTCGTCTTCGCAGAAAGCAAGATTTTACAATATTCGCTGAACGCCGCGAGAACCAGAACGTGCACATTTCACCGCAATTGACATTAGCTACATTCCAGTACTTAAGTACCTGTAAGGTTCTACATATCTATATCTCATGCAGTTCGAGAAATTTATTTTGTATTGCTGTTGCTTTTAGCTGTTGATGCCTTCAAAAAAGACTCCATATCGGAACCGATATTACGGCGTTTACTTAACCAAGATATTGTTCATTCAATCAAATGCAAAGGCAAGGATAAGAACGATCCGAGCCTTTTCATTTATCAACAGGGCAAAGCTGTTGATTTCTTCGTACTTATACTTGAGGGGCGCGTTGAGGTAACGGTCGGCAAGGAGAATCTGCTCTTTGAGAGTGGCCCTTTCACTTACTTCGGCATACAAGCTTTGACGCAAAACATCGTTGTCGGTATGTTGTTGGCAATAATGAGTTGTACGTTTTATCTCTCTAACTTCTTTTCTGTTTTCATTGTTAGAATCTCCTTCGATTACACAAGTAAGAGGCTCCCTGCAGTCGCTGAACTTGGACGCTAAAATACGTCAAACTTTCGTGCCCGATTATTCGGTGCGTGCTGCTGCCGATGTTATTTACATAGCAATCAAGCGCAGCCTTTACATGACTGCCAAGAAAGCTACTCTACTGGAACGGTCCCGCAGAGCCGGCGGAGAGCAAGGCAATGAAATAATAGATGACGATGTGGCGAGGGTATGTTTTATATATTATCTATCATGTTTTATTCGGTTTCCTTAGATTCTGGTACTTTTCTTAGCAACAAATGAGTACTTTCCTTCTGGATATTGTAATTCCTTTTGGAAAACTTATATATTTCCAGGCGTTTTGACCCTGATTCTCGTTTTCTAAATTAATCGCTCAAGAATCGCTAACAATCAAAATATCAATTCGAAATTGCTATAAAATATAAAGAAAAATCCAAATGCCAAAGGTAAGCATTTGCACTTTTTGTACGTCCGTTTTGAGGCATATGCTCAAGGGAGACATCAACTGCTCAGCTGCCGTGTAATTTCATACAAAATTATTAAATGGAATACGAAAAACATACCTTAACTCCTAGCTTACTTTTTGTAAAAAAAAAATACATCGACACTACATGAGCGTACGCAGAATTAAGTTTAGGGGGAGGGCAATTACTTGCTTCGAAAATCTAAATTTATGATTTAAATTTCTTGAAACAATTTTCATTATATTTGCGCGACAGCCAAAATCTTCTTCCCCTACCTGCGTGCGTCCAATATTTTTTAAGAATATTTTATAAAAGTGCGCTTTACTGCACACAACTTTAAAAACGACCATCGAATCTTGTTGTACATCATTATTAATTTCATTTGTATCTCTCGTAGCTGTTGCATTCTCTGAATGAAGACGACAGACAATTGTTCCGAAGCCAAAGCATACGGAAGGAGAACGGCGGCAGTAATACGGCTTCGCCTTCGTTAAATGTGAGTGAGGGTAGAACAGCCGTTGCATGACACACTTTTGAGCATTTTCTCATTTTCTCGTTCGCAGGATATTTCACAGCCGAGCCGCAGCCTTGCCGAAACTGTGCATAACTCGCAGCTGCAGCAGTGGCCCGTCTGCGATGATAATACCGATATTGCTGATGAGATATCGCTGAGCAGTCAAATTGCGTTGGATCCAGTGAATGAGCAGAGTTCCGTGGAACATAACGGCAACAAGGGCAAGGAGGACATTGCCAGCATGCCGCTGCTGCCGAAAACCAGCACACCGGCGGCCCAAATCAAATAACAACATACGCTGGGGGGTCAAAACCAACAACATTTGACGCACAGCTGAAACCTACAACACAACACAACGCCAGCGACACAAACAACCATCCAACCAACAACACGCGCAGCAGCAAACTATTGCTACCCGCCACGCTCAACATCTGCCGCAAAACGATTTTCCAAACAAATCCCGCGAAATTTCACAAATTGCCAGAAGCCGCTTCTACGTGCTATTATTTACATTTTAAAGACGAAGCGTTGATTCCGTGGTGCAATTTTACGCTGGCACTATTTTACGACATTATTTTAAACCTGCGGTTTTTCATCTTAAAAAAACTGGCAATGGCTATAGTTAAAAAGTTATAAACCGGAAACTGCCGGCATGCAACAATCGTAAAAGGGTTGAATTTATTTTCGTTGTTGTTAGTCAAAAATTAAGACACTTAATAGTTAAGCAATAAAATCGGCATTAAGTGATTTTTTATAGAAAATCAAAGATGTTAGCAGCAATCGTACAAAAGCCAATGCATGCAAACAATTTGCTTACAATTAAGGATTTCAAGTTTATACCTCAGCGCGTACTTGTACTTAAGAAATTATTGAACAATCGAAATTGGGACACACTCATGAGCATTATTAAGAGGAAGTCGTAGAAATTTACCGCAGAGTGCGGTGTAAATTAATTAATTAATATTAAACGCGGTATTCCGTTATTTGTTATTTTTTACGATATTATGTTAAACGTGACCTTAAATTATTTTGTTTGTTTGTTAAAAGCCTATTGAAATCATGCATACATAGCACACTAAAACACACACACATAAAGGGCGACGCGATGTGAACAAAATTAATGTCATTCGTTGTATATACTTAAGAACAATGTTGGTTTTTTCTATTGCAAATGTAGGACATTTTTGATTTTACAAAAATATTGTAATTTTTATTCAACGATCGTAAGTGTGTCTCACACGCTTACATAATACACACTCATACACATGATGAGAGTGGAGCTGCCCTGTCGCATGCGATCGCATTTGAAACATATTTCTTTACGAATTTAAACTCATTTTTTAGGCAATTGTACGCTGGCTATCAAAGCAAGCATCCAAGCAAAACCAACTGCAATTGTTATGCGATACAACCGATATGCTTTTAGTAATATTACGTAATAGTTGATATAATATCGTTGTCTCTTCCCTTCTACCTTACTAGCAATTAGATAATTGTTTAATGTTAAAATATTTTATTGCTGATTTCGAATTTTAAATTCAAATAAAGTTAAATGACCTACGGCCGAATGGCCAGTTTTTCCAATATAAAGTTGATCTTTTACTCCGTAAATTCGGAATTCCAGCCTAAGAAAGTGATAAGATATATATTATAAAATGTATTCGAAATCTTGAAGGAGTTTCTTTAAATAAAATGCATTTACCTCGAGCCGAGCAACACATCCTGCGATGGAAACACGCCAGCACCTGACTAAGGTGGAGCGTGCACTGCTTGACTGCGCCATTTCAGAAACACACCCATCCAAAAACTAAGCAATCTGAGAGGAGCCGAGAATTCCAGTGAATTTAAACAAATATTTTTTTCTTTTTACATATTTTCGTATTTGTACTTAAAATATTTAGTTATTTTACACATTGCTCAAATTAGCAATTACTAACTGTATAAACATAAGCTAAAATTAGTAACTAAAATGCTTAAAGAAAATAAGCCGTAATCTATTAATAATCCAACATCACCAGCCTACTCCATCTTCACTTTCTTTTTGACTGGTGTCGCTTCGGACGGCGCTTCTCCGTCCTTCTTATGTTTATTCTTTTTCTTCTTCTTTTCTGGCTTGGCCTCAGCAGCGTCAGCTTCGACTGTGGCACTTTCATCGGCCACAGCAGTGGTATTTTCCTCTTCTGCCTCATCATTAGCCGCCGCGGATTCTGAGCGTTTGCGTTTTTTTACGGAGAGAGTACTGTCAGCTTGTGGCTGGTAGGTGAACACAGTACTGAAAAAAAAAAGAGATATTCATTTGTAGATAAATATAGTAACTGGAAATTTAAATACAACATAAATTCAAGTCGGGTATTTTAACTACTGTCAGACAGCCAAGGATTATCGTCATCGTGAATCGGACAAATGCGAAACCTTTTTGGTATCATCACAAAGTAGTTCAAATAAAATTTGATCCATAATAAAGTATCATATATTGTAAGTACCTCTTGGATTGGTATTTTTCGAACTGCGATTTAGCTTTTCCCGTGCCAGACAGTCTGCGTAAGTTGCCCTCCTCTAGCTGTCGCAAACGAGCCTCCAACTTTACTTTGTGGGTCGCGCCCAGCTCAAAAGTTGCCTCTTCGCCGAAGGCATCTACGCGAGTAGCCAGAGATGCTTTGGCTGCCAGAGAACGTGAAATCCTGCCCTTGTTCCTCAGACTAGCCTGACCTACCAACTGCGCGTGGAATATTAAACCGTACTTGGGTGTGTCCTTCTTCGTTTTCAATGCGCGGAAAAGAGCTTTCTCTGCACCGAGAATTTGTACCGTGGAAGATGGATGCTTGGCGAGATTGATCAGCGAGCCTGCATGCGCAATCAGGCGTGCACCCACTGTTTCGCCTACCAAAATTGTTAGATTTGGCGCCATAGCCATCATGCGCGTCTTCAGATAGTCATACAAATGCGAACGATATTCGTTGATAGATATAATTTCATCGCAGAGGCATTGTATGTTCATTATGTCTTCATCGGATATTTCAGTACCCATTGAAATTTCTGCTGCTTCTTTCACCTTCTCCTCTACATCCTCTGGCAGAATGTCGGAAAGGTCTGCTGCCGCCATGTGGTCTCGCGTGCCAACCAATTTAATGGTCTTCACTAAAGCAATATTGTCGGTGATCAGTTTTCCCAACTCAGGAAAGTGCCAGCCATACCACTCCCGAGCACGCATCATGTAGTTGTTCAGCTCTTTGTCCAGATCATCCAGAAGACACTGTGCCTGTACGATCATTGTGTCTATCTTGTCCGGCGAGAACTTCAGCTTATACCGCGATAGAGAATGTGCCAAACCCAGAGCCATCGCAGTCATTTCGCGTTTTGGCAAACCGCTCAAGAGACTGTCCGCCTGCTGACGTATGCAGCGCATAAGTTCCTGCACGCCCGTGTTGTAAACACATTGCACAGCAAATTTGTCCTTGATGGCACTTCCCAGCTTCGCATCGGCCACCAGCAGCGAAGACTGCACCTCATCACTGAAAAGCTTCTTTAGCGTCTTCTTCAATGGCTTCGACATTTTACCTTCCACCGCAGCAGTAGCGGCAGCAAGTGCCTCGGTCGTGTCATTGAATTTCTCAAAATGTTTCAATTTGAGCAACTTATTTGCCTTTTCCGGCGTTTGAAATTCCAGATACAAATTATCGACTTCTGTTAATTTCTTCTCGTCCAGCAGTTTAAAAATCGCGTAGCCCGCCGGCGTCTCGTATAAAACAAACATTATACTTTTGAATAAATTTCCTTATTTTATTCCATGTGCGTTATTCAATTCACAGAATCTAGTCAGCAGAAAAAACGCGTGCGTCCACTGCGAGGCAAATCCAAAAAGACCGCTGTACAGACAGCACGTGGTGTATTTCCCGGACGGCCGGACGGTGTGCTTTAGTACAACCTGGCAACACTACAATTAACATAACCTATAATTAAGATGTCAACACGTTCATACAACAGGGTTGCATTTCGTAGAAATATAACATATTCAATGTGGATTAATTTGAGGAATTGACTCGATTAAAACGAAATCAGGCGGACTAATGATAAAAGTTTTTTCTCTTGCGTTGTAAAAATATGCATTGTTAATATAGCGGCACGATTACGCGGCGCCGAAACGTCTGCGTGAAATGACGGTTGACGAGGTGATCGACGTGTCGGATAGCGACGATGAACAGGAGTAGCGGAACCACACACACACACATACAAACAGTCGTACAAATGTGGGAGTGACGCCCCACAGTTCCTAATCTCTGCTATCAGACACAAACTCTCTCCCACACACAAAACGGCCCTTTTCAGGGCCAAGGAATACCGATGCAGACAACCTCCACGTGGTGACTTCAAAGCGTTGTAACTCCGAAACTAAAGCCTCGTTCACATTCGACTTTTGCTTCGCTTTGCTTCAGAATTTCGCGTTGACAGATAAGTTCAATACGTGCTTTTATATGAGGCTTGCTAAATAGAACGCGAGAAAAGCGAAGCGAAGCAATGCGAAGCAAAATGTTGGGCAACTCTCAACTTTTTTGCGCTTTGACAATCAGTTGTTGAAATTTGTTTGTGATATTTTTCATTTTCTCGTGCGCTTCCAGTTGGTTTCATTTTATCGTGCGTTTGCGTTTTCAATTAAGACACTCGCGAATTTCAAACTTTAGTAGCATAATTACTACTACTTAAATTATATCAGTAAAATCCAAAGTTAAAGCGTTCATTGTAGCAAGCCTTATACTTTTCACGCTTTGTTGTTGAATCTCGAACTGTCAAGCAAAGCGAGGAAAGTCGAATGTGAACGAGGCTTTAGGCTCTAATCGAAAAAAGTTATTCCTGTTTTTCGTTTTATTTTCGTCCATATACCATTATCCAATGGTCAAATTAAGGGGCCCCAGAAATCGTAATCTCCCCAATATAGCTTTTATATGAGGGTGTGTGCGGCTTCATCTTAATAATCGGAAGCCCTAAATTTAATGAACTGCAGTTTCCAAGCACTGCAGAAAAAAACATCTCCTTTAGAAGGCATGTCACAAAATGAAATGTTTTGGTACAAAACAATAACTCGCAAACGCATCAGTTAGATCCAATTGAGATCACATCGCACACCTATCTTTGTTAGATCATTAAAAAAGTAATTTTATGAAAGTGGCATTTCGGTTTTCGATGCTTGAAGGGGCTCGGGTTGTATATTTGCTTGTGGTGAAGATGGCTTCTTTAAAACGTGGCAATGTTCAAACAAGCACAAGCATACGTTGAAACAGCATGTGCTCAAGTGAGACAACTCTATATGAAGCCTGGACAACTCACCACTCAGCACTGCGTAGTCGATGGAAGGCAGAGGCAGCAGTTTCGCCACCACACATGGTTAAGTTAGGTTAAATCATCAAAATCATTATTTATAAGCTAGTTTTTTAAGGAAAAACTTAAATTTAGTGAATTTGCAGTGCGAAAGCTTTGAGATTCCCTCAAACAAAAACTTGGCGAGAGCGGTGAGAATATAATTTTTTATATATTTTCATTTTATTTAACGTTTTTGTGCGGCTGAAATTGGTGAGACGCCAGCAATATTCGTGTTACTCAATTTTATGGGAAATTGTGTAAAATGGCTGGTGATCGGCAAACGGCGAGTGCAACTAACAAAGCGGTTAGCAAGGAGCGAATTTAATTACAACGTAGAAAATATGAAAGTTTCGGTGCGATATTTTGCACTTTGAAAACCAATTTCCCTATAAATTTTCCCCAAAGGAATCTCTGTTTTCCATGAATTGTGAAAATTTCTCGTTTTATACATACAAAATGCTATGTATATCCACATGAGTTATACACACACCCGATACACACATTCATCTATTATATACATAAATGAACACGCAAACAAGGCAAGCACTCGCGTATGTACAGCAGTAGCGGCGGCAAAAACAACGGAAGGAATCAAAGAAATGCGTAGAAAACGAACAGTACATACATATACTTATATCAAAATTCGCATATTCTAAATTGGATCAGAGGGCATGAAAGTCGTAGGGGCCTACAAAGCTGTCAAGCCGCAAAATTCCTTAGCAATCGGTAAAAATTCCACACCCCATTTCCCGGTTGGAATTTAATTTTTCGATTTTGTGTATAAAATGGAGTCTTCGGATTTTCCTCTTAAATAATCTTTAATTTACTTTTCGGCGGCAAGAGTTCTATTATGTATTCTTAGTGTGCGCAGATAATTTTGAAAGCATTTTTATCTTTATTTCGTTTCTTCTTTGTCGTTCGGCGCGACTTCCATTTTGTTTTTTAATATATGTGCTATTGCCGGCGCAACCGCGCTGCCGTGGTGAATAATTTTTGGCGTTTGTGCACCCCAAAGTGGGGACACTGTCCCCAACATCAATGCAATTGTTTATTGTCTCATGCTATCTTTTTCGTAAGAGTATAAATACATTCATTTCAGAAAATGTTAGTTCAGAGAAAAATTGGTAAGCCTAGGGCAAAGTACATTTTTATTTGGGCTCGTATCTGGAATTGATATGGGATGAGCTTACTAATATGAACTAAAGTCCATAGAGTATCAGCTGCCTTTCAAATGCTTTTTCTGCAATGTTTTCAAATATCAGAACTAAGCTTGAAAGCATCATAGATACATATGGCCTGTTGCGAAATATGAAGCATTTGAAGTTTGATAAGATTTTATATACATATAGTTTAAAATTGCTATCACAGTATCGCAACTCTAGTCAGACACCTTTTCTTTTCAATTGTGGCATTCGCTGAACTGTGGTGATTTCGGAATGACCGGCGTTTTTACACTTGCTTAGCTAGCTATCCGCTGTATATAAAGAAGTATCCGCCGTACATACGGACATGGAGAAAAAGTAAAAAGTTCGTTGTTCGCTCGCTTGCCCGTCGGTCGTTGGTCGTCTAATTTAGATGCATAGTTGCCAGTTGAAAATCACACGCAAATTCCTCCTAACTTGAAGCAAAAATTTATTGCTTGATTTATACATTTACGCTGGAAATGAAATTTGTCAATTCTAAAGTTATACAACAATACCTTAGAATGGTGCCCGAGCTTACTTCAACAAGTATTAAAGAATTGTGGATTCGGACGAACGCTTTATTTCGAATTCCCAAATCTATAGCTATTTAAGAAACCACGTGTGACTATTTTTTTCAATTAATCTGGCAACTATGTTGCGAAGCATAAATTTGTTCAATCCTTTCTTTTTTTTACCTTCGTCGTGTTATTTATAATTAGAAAGTTACGTGTCGTCGTCGTGGCTTTGGTGGAAATCACTTGAAAATCGAGCCAGCTCCAAAGGCGGAGTGGAGTAAATCTCAA
This sequence comes from Neria commutata, assembly GCA_963457695.1. Classification (NCBI taxonomy): domain Eukaryota; kingdom Metazoa; phylum Arthropoda; class Insecta; order Diptera; family Micropezidae; genus Neria; species Neria commutata. The sequence continues at coordinate 55,213,009 of OY735246.1, forward strand.
AGAGTGAATTGCTTAACCAGCAACAGCAACAGCAGCAACAACAACCTGCAACCAACCTTAATATCAGCAAATTAATTAGACGGAACCTATAAATTTCCCAGGAGCGCTAACAAAAAAAAAACAGATCTTGTCCAAAATTACGGCAATCAAAAAAAGTCCGCAGAAAGTAATGGAGGAAGACGAGAGGGGCAAGCTGTTCGTTGGTGGTCTGTCATGGGAGACAACGCAAGAGAATCTATCGCGCTACTTCTGTCGGTTCGGCGAGATCATCGATTGTGTTGTGATGAAGAACAACGATAGCGGCCGGTCGCGTGGTTTCGGTTTCGTCACATTCGCTGACCCGGCGAATGTAAACCACGTTTTACAGAGCGGTCCGCATACGTTGGATGGACGCACCATTGATCCGAAGCCATGCAATCCGCGCACGTTGCAGAAACCGAAGAAAGGCGGTGGCTACAAGGTGTTCCTCGGTGGTTTGCCATCGAATGTCACTGAGACCGATTTGCGTACCTTCTTCGGACGTTATGGTAAAGTGACCGAAGTGGTCATCATGTACGACCAAGAGAAGAAGAAATCGCGCGGCTTTGGCTTTCTGTCGTTCGAGGAGGAATCATCGGTGGAGCATGTTACCAACGAGCGTTACATCAATCTCAATGGCAAACAGGTGAGTCTTCAATAAATAAAATATTTTCGCAAGTCTTAAAATAAAAGAGAATTGCAGTAGAATTGTAGATTTCTTATGTTGGTATCAAAATGCTTAACATGAAAGATAAAGCGTAAAGGTTTTACTACTACAGGTATACTTTTAGTTAGTCTGGTTAACTTTAAAATTATTAATCGCTTATATCTACATTATTCGTCAGAAATTCGATGTTTTACTGATAAGAAATCTAATAGATTTACAAGTATGAGGTCCCACTTTTTGTGTCTCAATGTTATGAAATTTCCTTGCAATTGCATAGAAACTACGAGTAACAGACAAATTTGGGGCATCTAATATTTTGCTCTTTTACTTCCCATTTCCAACATATTTAACTGCCTCGTAAATGACATTTTAAGAAACATGCGATCATATGGTCTAATAGAAGTGGTAGATGTGTGATACTGTACAATTGAACTTGGTATTTTCGCGACAATTCGTCCAATATGTTGGACAGGATCATTTTTTGATTTGCATCAAAAGGGAAGAAGTAGAATTTAGTGTTGGCCCTTTTTTTTATCTAGTCTTTGTCTGATAGCCAACTTTTGTTTTCGTAGGTTGAAATCAAGAAGGCAGAACCACGCGACGGATCTGGAGGTCAAAATACCAACAACAGCAGCGTTGGTGGAGCCTATGGCAAGTTAGGCAATGAATGCAGTCACTGGGGTCCACACCACGCTCCCATGAACATGATGCAAGGACAAAATGGTCAAATGGGTGGTCCGCCGCTGAACATGCCAATCGGAGCGCCTAATATGATGCCCGGCTATCAGAGTTGGGGCACTTCGCCACAACAGCAGGGCTATGGCTACGGCAACAGCGGCCCGGGTTCGTACCAAGGCTGGGGTGCCCCACCAGGACCCCAGGGACCACCACCGCAATGGTCGAATTATGCTGGTCCACAGCAGACCCAAGGATATGGCGGATATGACATGTATAATTCAACATCAACTGGCGGACCGTCGGGTCCATCGGGCGGTGGCAGCTGGAACTCTTGGAACATGCCGCCCAACTCGGCCGGTCCCACTGGAGCTCCGGGTGCTGGCGCAGGCACCGCCACAGACATGTACTCGCGTGCCCAGACTTGGGCCGCCGGTGGACCTTCTGCCACTGGACCGGTTGGAGGCATGCCGCGAACCGGCCCCGGCAATTCAGCCTCCAAATCGGGCTCCGAATACGATTACGGCGGCTATAGCTACGGCTCCGATTATGACTACGCCAGTTACGCCAAACAGGACGGCGGAGCATCCAACTATCCCGCTGGACCTCGCTCCGCATACGGTAACGACAGCTCCACACAGCCACCCTACGCCGCCTCGCAGGCCGTTTAAGACCCCTGCGAACAAGGTGAAGCATAATTACTACATTTTAAGCTATAGCGTCTGTTCGTTCAGTTCTGTTGTTGAAATTAAATATTAAATTAAATATTACTATATATGAAAAAAGGAAACAAATATTTCAAAGCAAAATTTATATACAATGCAATATATAAAGCAGAAAGAAGTAACAACCACAATTAACACATACACAAAATGACTAAATTACAACAAGAATACAAAATTAGCTAATTAAGAGAACTAACTTAAAGCTAAACTAGAGAAAACTAAAGTAAAATTAACACGAAAGCTTAAATTAATAGAAAGAAAGCGGGCTTAGAAATAACACAAATTCGGAAAGGAAGGAGTAACAGAGAGATTGTGAGCTGAGTTCGAAAAAGATGAACACACACAGACACCCGCATGCGTAGCCATGGGACAGACAGACAGCGTCCTCCTTTGCACGCACAGAACTGCGATTGGTAGATGTATGCGTATCTTTAGTGCTCAGTGACGCTCTTTATCCACAATTACATTGGAATTTAGAGATGAAGATAGAATTACTGTAGAGAAAGTAAGATAGAGGAGAGTGCTGCTTTTATATGTCTGCATGTCCGAAATTTTCAAACGAGTAAAAGATGAGTTTCGTTTAACTAGACACGTACTTGCATTACAATTGTGTGTAAACACAAACAAACGCACGCTGAAGCCCACACTAAAAACTAATGTACTGTACTAAAGCACTTGTCTCATAATTAGCGATTGTCCATCACAGACACATGCACCCTTACTCTAAAATGTTATTAATTTCTAAAATATTTTACAACACTTCTGATATAAGTCTAGCTCGCGTACAGATTTTAGCGATAGTCACTCTCGATTTTCTTGTTTCCTTTCTGTTACCTTTTGATATCGAAATAGTTGTTCTCTGCTTTCTGTTTTCTTTTCATTATTTTGTAACTATTTTAATTAGAAAGCCAGCCTCCAGTGTATGTATAGAAAGTATATAAATATGTTTTCTGATTAAGGATTTGTTTAAAGATTTAATTAAAATTTGTATTTATATAATTTGTATACAAATACGCAATGTTATATGCACATCTACACACACAAAACACACATATAGAAAAGAACAAACACACACGTCTTAAGAGAATTACACTATATTAAACAATTTATATATATATATATGTATTTATATTCAAAATTAAAAAGAGAAAAATGGAAAAAATTTTAAAAAGAACTTTTGCAGTTGAATAAGAACATAACGTACATATGTGTATGATTAAGAAATAGTTTATATGTATACATACAAAGGTAATAAATTAACTGCATATTTGTACCACACACCACACACACAACACACACACACCTACACATAACATAGAAACACACTTGCATGTAATCCACTATAATCTGTCTGCATACAAATTGAACTTAAACGCTAGAAGATGAGAACAACAGTAGCAACCAAGAATGAAGCAAAAAGTTATACACGCATGTATACATATATATGTACATATATACTGTATGTATGTATGTGTGTGTGAAATAAGCAACAAGAAAAACACCTGACGTAACGTTTGAATTAATTACAAAAATAAAATTGAAAATATAAAAACACAAAAAAAATACAATTACAAACATTAACTATATATATACTTACCATTAAAATTATATAAATAACCTACATTATTAAATTACAATTACCAATTAAAAAGAGGAAAAGAAAGCAAACAAAAACAACAACAACAAAAGGAAGTGGAAAAACCAACCAACAAAGAAAACAATGTTAAAATATTTCATGTAGAGCAAGAGTAAAACATAACTAAATAATTATAAAAAATAAATTTAAAGTAAAGTAAAAATTAAAGTAGCATTAAAAGTAAAAGTAATTACAAAGGATTTAATGAAAACACTGACTGTTAATTGTAAAACAATTTCTTTATTGATTATGATTTAAATTTAAAAGTTAAATTTTAATGGATTTATATATACATGCAAAGTACATATACAAATACATACATACATACCTATATAAAATATATGTATTAACAAAATATGTTAATTACAAGAAAATACTAAACTAATCTAAATTAATTTCAAAACTGCAAAACCGCAAAACAAAATACAAATTACAAAATGCAAAAACAAACACACATTTTGGTATATATAATTTAGATTTTTAAATAAATACGTCTCGCTGCTGCTACACCTACCCCCCATCAAACAAACGAGGACCACCCTATAGAAACTTGCAGAGTTCGAAAAACCGTTTTCTTTATTATTTCAACAGAGATTTTGTACATTTGAGCTAAACAGGGTTTTAATTTAACACAGGAAATAACAGCAACAACAACAATGAATGTGGCGGCTTGGCAACCACACGCACACGTTCACACGCATATGCATGGAGAACAACCACAGCAGCTGCAATTTGTAATCGTTTTGTGAAAGCTGTTGAATTCAGTTCGTGTGTAAGTGTTTGTGTGTGCGTGTGACTGCGCTGCGCCGCATTTAGGGAAGAAATGTTCAGATTACGAGATTTGTATTCGATTTGCTATATTTGAAACATTTGAATTCTTTTGGTTTTTTCACGACATGTAAATCATTACAACAACTACAACCAACTATGATAATGTCAAAATCTGCAACAATAAAATGTTCTTTTTTGCAATTATTTTTGATTCTAACTTATGGTTTTTTACACATTATTTAGTGTTTTTCCACTTTTAGACATGAAAAAGAGCGACAAATATATAGATTTTTTACCTTACTTTACTATTTTGTGTTTTTTTATCATACATATGTATTGGATTGTTACAATTTCGTATGTAATTCTTTTCGTTTCATCTTTGCTTTTAACTTTTAATATACAGTCTCATACCAATTCTTTTTTTAACTAAAATACAAACGCAGTAAATTACAACAACAACAAAACAGCAAAAATACACGCTGTCGATTTTATTAGTAGAATTTTAAAAGTTCTATCTATGGTTTTATTTGAAGCAAGAGGATGTAAAAACCAACAATTTCATACAAAGAGCAGAGAGAAAGAGAAAAAGCGACAGTCAGTCATGAACCACATTAACGACAGAATGACAGATGAATTTTTCAAAGCAGAAAATAAGAAATTATTAATTAATACTGAATTGACTGATTTATATTGATACGAAAGAGAAGAACAACAAACAATTCCCATTAGAAAATGCTGAAATAAACTACACTCAAAGCTAAAGTTTAAGCATAAGCGAAGAATGCAAGGTCTAAACAAAAAATGTTACCGGCTAAAATATGTACTAAAAAGTGTCTAAGAATAAAATCAATAAGAACAACAACAAAAGCAACAAAACAAACCAACAGCAACAACATTGAGTAAACGATAAAATAAGCAGCTGCATAAGAATATAGGCATTGAAGTAATTTGTAAATCTTTAACTTAATATGGATTTTTAGGCATATGTACGTGTATGTATTTTGTGCAGTGAAACGCAAGCAACAAAAACCAATAAGAGCAAAGCAAAAATATTGTAAGATTCTTTTTTATCGAGAACTTTTAACTTTAACAAAATCTCTGTTCGCGCGTGTAGTGTAACTATATTAAACTAAATTTAACGTAACAAATGGTAAATACAGCAAGGAAGATCATACATTGTAAAAAGCAGAAGAAAAATGTAAACAAATTACACCAAAAAAATGAACAACAACAACAATCCAACAGAGTTAGTAAACAGATTTAAGGCATTTCGTTGGTTTCGTTACGTTTTGTGCTGCTTGCTGTTTTGCTTTGAGCGAGCGGCAGCAGCAGCATCAGGTGACACGCAGTGGCGCACTCACTGTTGCATTCTCATTAAAAGTGACGGAACAACAAAACTCGTCGTACTCTGCTGCGTTTCATGTTTCATTCGGGAAGTAAGCTTAATTTAGAACGCTGATCGATTTTACAAAGTCCTAGGATGGTTAAATTTAAAGTGTAACTGTAGTCAATAATAATTTTAACATATACATAAATACCGTTAGACTCACATAATGCGTAACGAACGTGCGAAATTTGGTTTTGAACTTTTTGTTTTTAACGTCGACAGTTGACAAAAGCCTACAGCATGCGCGAATGCAGTTTTAAAATCGTGAAGCAGTCATTTTACGGGCACACCAATTGCAGCCACTTGCAACATTTCGACATTTTGATACGCGCTCATCACTCAAACCAACCAACAAACAAACACACACACACCCTTTTTTACGTACTATAGTCTTCTCTTGAAAAGAGGCCCTCTTGTTAAGTAAGCATAATTGTAAACTCTGTTATTTTGGTTTAGTTTTTTTTCTAAGGCAAAGAGGTTTACCCCCTTCTAAAATCTTAATTTAGTAATGATAGAAATAAAAGAACCGTTAGCAAAATCTACAAGTAAAATTGATTATAAGTAAAAGGAAAGACCCACAAACACAAATAAATAAGCAAATACCATAAGAGAAGAACAAAATTTAAACGAAGCGCAGCCCACTTGTACTCTAATTACGATAATGCTAATAATAATACTAAATAATAATTATGATAATTATACTAATGCTAAATAGTAAAAGCGCTCGTCTATATGTTGTAATTTGTAAAATTTTAGAACGAAACGAAACAAAACACACCACTTGAGCAAACGAGAACGCGACAGAGCGACAGAGATGAGGCATACGAGATTACGATATGCTGCTCTGTCGTATACTTTCGAACTCGCCTTGCTCCCACTGTCAGTGCTGCGCAGCCCCAACTCAAAATACAAATTCATAGAAATACACATGAGAAAATAGTAGCGAACTAAAATTGTCTGTCTGTTACGGTACGTCTTTCGTATGCTTCACGCAACTGCCGCCAATCTCACACAGTCGGAAACAAAAGAAGAGAGAGTGCGTGCTCAATAATACGATACGATAAAATGACGAGATGTGTTTTTGTTTACCTTTCTTTGGTTTTTTGGAATACATATAAATTTAAACTTTAAATTAATTCTTTAATTGTAATATGAACACAGTGCCTAAGTAATCAAAATATCTATCAAGGACATTGTTACTACATAATAATAATGAGAATATGATTATGATCAAGAATAGCAAGTAGGAGAGGAATAGCAAGCAAAAAGCATACAAGACCAAATGCGCCAACAGCACAACAACAGCAGAACAAGTTGTAAAATGTAAACTGAAAATTTGAAATGAAATGAACTGGGATGAGAGATGTATGATGAGAATATGTATTTAAATTGTAAGTGTAAACTCCACCAGAGTTTTGTTAAATTTACTTATTGACGCAAAAACAAATTGAACCGATGCGAAAATAGCAAATAATAAAGGAAATTAACTAATGCAAGAAATATGTAAGTGTTTAGCTCAGTAAAGAAAATGTTTTAATTATAATAATTAAAAAAACCAAATCAATAAAAAAAAGTTCAACTCTTACAACAACCACAACCACGATATAAAGCATAAGCAGCAGAATTAAGAATACAGAGTAAAAAGAGAAACATTCGTAATTGCTAAATTTTACATGGAAATTTTTTCGTTTAGAGAAAGTACAGCAATATTAAGAAATAACAACACCCAAGTAACAAACAATACCAATCTCGTTTTGTATTGTTCCGTTGTACCCTATTTTGATCTACTGCAATTTAATGTAAAATTTTTTTCAAATGGTTATTAAAAAAATGTTTTATCTTTCTTTATACCGTTTCTATTTTAGTACTATTGTACTATGTGTTCGTACATATGTATGTATATGTATATATAACATGTGTATGTAACAATTCTTTTGTGTAAGCTTTTTTATGTAATCAACATATATACAAACATACAATATACATACATATATACAATACAAGGAACATGCAAACCTTTGCATGCGCCTATAGACATGCAAGATACAATTTCCTCTTATTATTACTTTTGGTTTATAAATGCATATATGTACAACAATACGACTATTATGATTGTCATTATTTAAATTTTATATTTGATCAATTATTTTGCTTATTATTTTAATGATTTTTATTGCTATTATGCTTAATATTATGCCGTGTTACCATTTTAACAGAAATACACACACGTATACTTATACATAACCACATGCATATGCTTATTCTTATTATTCTATTTACTCTATATTAACTACTACTATGATTTAGCTGGCATTTGAGTATTTATATAGAGCAGCGCCAAAACTGCAAAAATATAACAAACAAAAAAACATAAATTACAAAATACTTATTAATTGTTTGTATAAATTCTGCAAATTAAATTCACATTTTTTCTCATCTCTCAATGCAAAAAAGGAAATAATACAACATAGAGCAAAGAAAATGGAATAACAAAAGAAACAAATTGATTGTAGATTCCTCTTAATTTATTTATACAAAACATTTACTACGAGTAATAATGACGATTGACAATTGATATGATTGATGATTTGACTTTGTTATCAGTTATCAGCTGCAATAAACTTGAGGTGTATGGATAAGTGTCGCCGTTTTTATTTCGAATCTCGGTACAAGTCTCGTTCGCGAATGTCTTATTTACTCCTTCAAAAAGCCATGATGTCGTACTAGAACATATTGGGTCTCAACATTCGGGCGAAAAGTATGAAAGCTGAAATAAGTGTCAGCGCAAGAAAAAGTTGGCTCTGAGCGCGATGAGGAAAATAGTTAAAAAGAAGGATTCTTGAGCTAGATTTGTGCATCTGTTTACAATCAGTATTATTTTACTTTACCTAGAACGGAGCTCGAACAAATTCAGACAAAACCTTAAACGTCAATGTGGCTTCTTATGTACATATGTATGTAAAATAATGTAACAAACCCACTTTAATTTTCCAAGTTTGGCTTATTTCGAACCACTTTTTTTGAAATAAAAAAAGTTACCAGCACGCAGACAGGCATTTCTCCATTGTAGTGTTTAGTATAGTTCTTTTACTGAAAACGTCCTGATCTTTTTGCAAAGCGGAGTATTTTAGATGGTAGCAAGTAACGTCGTTGGTCTGTTCTCATCGGGACTAACCCCAGTAGCTGTAATTGCGACCTGGAAGAAGGGGACAATCGAACAAGAAATGGGTAGCGGTATCTTCGTTCTCCAAACAGCTCTCAAACATCCATCAAGTCTGCAGTCCCTATGATTTAGGGACTTAGGAAATGAAGTTTTTCTTTTATCGACGGTTAAAGCTTGAGGCATGAAGCTTCGTCTATCTACCTTGCCTTGTGAGCAGTATGTATGTAGGAAAAGATTAAACGATATATATATGTACATATCACAAAATACTTTTTTCATGTTTATTCAATTGTATAATACAAATACTACGTTATGTTTTATCATCGAAAGTTATTCTATTTACAGCTAAAAAGTTGTTTCAATCGAAATTTGAATACAAGTTTAGATTTAACTGAAATAATATGCTTTTCGGAAAACATTAAACAAATTCAAAATACAAGTGCATCGTCTACGAGCTACACTGCAATCGAATGTCCTTATCCTCATGTAGATTTGAGGGCTTGAAGATTTCGCACCTAACTCCCTCCGCGTAACTGTAATCACTTTTCAATCTTACAAGATTTTGCAATCGTAATACAAAATTATAATGAAAAATGTATTGTATCCGAAACCGTATCGGCTTTTAGGCTACCTGTCCCTCTTTAGTCTACATAATATATCATGATTTTATTCACACACATTTGTGAACTTAAGGATGCTGCAATCCTAAACCCCGCTCCATTATGGTCGCAGCGTAAACCTCCTGGTAGAAATGATCAAGAAAATTGTCACTTTCGCGCTCAGCGTTCGCCGAAACCAACCGCAGCCGCCGCACCAGTGGAGCGTAAACCGCGGTTGTATCGTTCTCGCGCGGATGTACTCGTCTTAGAGCGGAAGCATCGTCTCGTGTGCGTAACCCGTGGCGTTGTACAGCAGCATCAATCGCAGAGCGTTCCACTGATGGTCTTAGATAGCGTCGAAGACCCGCCTCGATGCGCCCATTAACGAAATTGTCGCACTCGCACGCGGAGATTGCGTTCCTTTGCCACAAAACCAGTTGTTCGTCCGTCATTTGTACTGCGACCGGGAAAAGTTTTAGGAATGTCAAATTGCAATCGTCTCAATATGTACTATGTACTTACAATTGCTCGAGGGCGGCAATGGAGTAAAAAGAAAATCCATCCAAAAGACTTCACTCTCCCATTATGAAATTGAATTAACAAAATTTAATCTGCAAATCTGTATCTACTTTACTTGGAAAGGTAAATGGAACCAATAAACTCAGCTAATATTAAATATCATAAATAAACTGCTGTATTGTTTGTCTTTTTCTCTTCATTGTCTATGACTGAAATAATAATTAATACACGCAGTGAAATTTAATTACACAACACCACACAAAATATTTTTTGATTGTGATTGATATTATAACACTATTAATTTTTTGAACTCTCATATTGTTCGGCTCAAAAATATTGCTAAAAATTGCAAGAAGGCCGCATACTAGGTTGATAACATTGCTAACTATACTCATTATGTGCCCCTGCTAACTATACTCGACATCATCATGGACATCATAAATGAAAATATAACAAATAATGCAGCCATAATTCTGCAGTACGTTTTCCAGAACAGTTAGGTATATAACTCCATGTTTCGACCGCCCCCACCGCCACCTGTGCCATTTCTGACACCAGCAGCACCAACAATTTATTATTGAAGTGTTATTATTTTAAGCATATTCTAGAAAATCACATTTCACATAAATTCAAGTACAAATTTATTGAAAACTGTTTCAAATTTAATAATATTTTAATTTAAGTATTTTATATAATATTTCATATAAGTATTTCATTTATACATATTTCATAAAAGATTAAAAGGTGGTTCGTGTACCGGTTCGCGGTTCGCGTCCTGAGTCCAAGATTGGGTGTACGGGCTGTACTAAGATGGCGCGGCGTTGAATTGTACTAAGATGGCGCGGCGTTGAATTGTACTATCATCTGGTCAAACTTAGAATTTCTCAGCACAAATTAGAAATAAAGGTAGTTTTGTTGGGAGAAAATTATTTATTTATTAATAAATATTAACCTTATACAATAAGAATGTCCTGAATGCCACCAAAATGGAAATATTCGGCACAAATTCGGCTTCCGCTTGGGCCGCAGACAAGGTATTAGCATTCACAATAACAGAACTCGAAAACAAAAAAGGTTGGGGAATAAAGTACTAATTGGTGCAATTGGTGCAATTGGTTGGGGGTCGATAATGCGGTAATACGGGGGTTGGGGCATGCGCTGTGTGCTAAATAAAGTACTAATCGAAAATGCAAATTAGTACGGCCTCATCTTAGTACATCTGGGACAGGAACCAAGGAAGATTTCGAATTTCTGGAAAATGGTTGCGAGCGCCACCTATGTTTCTTTTCAAACCATAATATTTTCTCTCACTCGTACAAATCATAGTGTAATAATATCAAGTGAACCAGATAGCTAAATTTTTTTATTTTTCTTTTCTCCTTCTTCGTTATATGTCTTAACCCATCCGAGACATTAGTACAAAAGAGTTACTCAACATTTTTACCATGCAATTTTTATTTTCAGTAATGAAAGTATTAATAACCAGCAATTGTTTTGAGGGAACCGCAAATGGTCCCAATCGCCTTTTCTTACTGCCTAAGATCTCCTTCTCCTCAAAATGGTTAGCGCAAACACGCGCTGAGGATGAAAAAGTGGTATTGCATACTCTTAACCACTTTCGTCGCAAATCTTCATCCTTTGGCAGCGAAAACATCGGCACCGCTGCATCGTAAGTGCTTTTGCACAAATAGCAAGAGTTCGGCATTGATATTTTTTTCTTTTTACTTTTTTCTTCAAACGCAAACTCAAAACACAAACTGAAAACGGGTTAATATTTTTGACAACGCAACTGACAAGCTAGGGTACGAGAATAGAATGTCATTGCTAACTGGTTCGCTTGATATTATTACACTATGGTACAAATAAGCTAAATATGTTTCTCGCACAGCGCTTATAACCATCCCGCTCCCACACCTGCAGAGCAAACGAAAAACGAAAAAACGCGTAATAATTGCATTGAGCTGCAGAAAAGTAGATTAAAGTTAAATAAAGAAATAAAGTTGAAGACAAGTTACTGCCGCACAATGGCTACTTTTCGTACACAAAAGAATAGCAGCGGAGTGGATGACAATATGAATACATCACAAGATTCATCCAGCATAGATTCGCCTTGTATGATGTTTCCGCGGAAGCTAAGATTCGCGTCGCCGACCGCGGTCGTCGATGAGGAATCGCCTAGTGCCACGCCTATCTCCGTTTCTGTTTCACCGCCTTATCGCAAAGTACGTGCCTTACGCCTCTTCGACACGCCAGCCACACCTAAGACTATCCTACAGAAATCGTCGGGAAAGTGCCTAAACAATCACCTCTCCGCAGCGGCGGAGGCTGATACGAAACGCCGCGAGATTCTAAAAACAGCGGAGCGCCCGCGATCTCTGCCACTGCACAATCGTGCGCTGGAAAATGTAATGCAGCAACAGACAGCCAATGTGAATCCCTTTACGCCCGATAGTAAGTTTTCTTCTCAGCCAGCACTTTTATTTGAAGAAATCGTATCTAATGCATTATTTATCCTTTAGGTCTTATGGCGCACAACAAAAAGCGTTGTCGCACTCAGTTCGGTCGCGAGAATTTAAGCAACCAGTCTCTGCAGTTTTTCCTCAACTCTGAGGAGGACGGAACTGGCAACGCCGCAGAAGGCGAACCAGTGGAGATGCAGGCACCCAAGCGACTCGCACTTCAGGACACCAATATAAGTCGCTATCAAAAGGAGTTTCTTGAAATATCTTTAATCGGTGCGTGAGCATGATTTCCCAACTAAAAGTGGACTTTAATAAATTTCTGTTTTTAGGTATTGGTGAATTCGGTTTGGTGTATCAGTGCCTGAATCGCTTGGATGGCTGCATTTATGCGATAAAGAAAAGCATTAAACCGGTGGCGGGTAGTTCCTTCGAGTATGTTCAAATAAACCTGTCACAATTCCCTCTACTTATTTCAAATCACTTCTTTTTATGCAGAAAACGTGCCCTCAACGAAGTTTGGGCGCATGCAGTGCTAGGGAAACATGACAACGTGGTGCGCTACTATTCCGCCTGGGCTGAGGATAATCATATGCTCATCCAGAATGAGTACTGCAATGGTGGCAGTTTGCAGTCGCTCATACAGAAACGCTTCCTCGTCGAATCTGAGCTAAAGATATTGCTATTGCATGTGGCGGAAGGTCTCCGCTATATACATTCCAATGATTTGGTGCACATGGATCTGAAGTCAGGCAACATATTCCTCACAAAAGTTCCTTCTACACATAAATGTACGTTACCGCCTCTTACCAAGGAGTGCTACGAGGACGGTATGGCGGGGATCTACGAAGAGCTCCACAATACGGAGTGCATGGTCACGTACAAGATTGGCGATCTGGGTCACGTGACGTCAGTGAAGGAGGCTAACGTGGAGGAGGGTGACTGTCGGTATTTACCGAATGAGATATTGCAGGAGGACTTTAGTAATCTCTTCAAAGCGGACATTTTTTCGCTGGGCATTACGCTCTATGAAGCTGCGGGTGGTGCTCCCTTGCCAAAAAACGGCCCCGAGTGGCATAAACTGCGAAACGGCGAGGTACCGAACATTGCCACACTAAGCACAGAGTTCAATGATCTTATTAAACTAATGACACATCCGGATCCGGCCAAGCGTCCCTCTTCCACTTCCATTTTCAATCATCCGTAAGTACTAACCTACTTAATCTTTGTCTAGGAAAGCATTGATTATTCTGTATGCATATATGCACTTGCAGCATACTGAACTCATTGGAGTCCAAGAGCAAATTACAACTCAGCCAAGAATTGGCTATCGAAAAGCGAAAGAATGAAATTTTATTGCGAAAACTGCGAGAAGCCAAAAAGTTGCTTAAATCGTATGAACAAAATGGAAGAGGTAATATGAAATTAGTGTAGCTTGCCCTGTGCGTTTTACTGACGCTATTCTACTTACTTGCAGCACATACCTCGAATTTAAGGAGCCCACAATTGGTTGCCGAGCCGCGCCTCTTGCGTTCATACACACGTAAGAGGCGTACGACGACGCCTTGCCTTACTACCAAATTAGATGGACTTCGTGATCGTAACAAAAATGTTATCAACAATTTACCATACTGAAACAATTCCACAATCTTTGATATTACTTTAATGATTATTTCTTTACCGAAAGCAACCTTCATTCATGAGTATTTATCCAGCATTTTATTTTTTGCATTATAATTAAATTTTATTTTTCATTATTATTTTTTGTTTTGCAACCTGTAAATAAGAAAATATATACAGAATAGATTTATACATATGTACGTATTTATATTTATTGTTTTTCACATTCGTAATATTGTCGAATATAATTAAAAAAGCTTTTAATAATTGATATGGAAACAAAACTTTCGCGTTTTAACTTTTCGGGGCTTAAATAATGTTTGATCCTAGCCAAATTCCGTTTGTTGCCTTTTTCTATCACACGAAACGAACAAAGAAAAAACTATTCCATTATACATTTTAATGGGAGGGGTGTGTTTTATTTTGCAAATTTAGTCTTTTTTACATCTTTTGTTGTTTTTTTATTTTATTAAAAATAAAAAAATATAATAACGTGAATAATTCAACATTCAAAAATCTACATTGGCATTACTATTCTTAAAATTATCATTTAAATTTATGTTTTGTATGTATATGCAGTTTAAACAATTTGATTAGAAAAATCTTTATCATATTCATCCTCATAGCAGCAAATCGATTGATACTGTCAGTCGGAATCGTTGATAGTTTTCTTCCTTTTCTTCGCTTGTGATATTTTCTGTTTAGACCAATCCTCCTGAAAAGCAAATTAAACGTAGTTATTGTTGTATGTGCGCCGGAAAATGTATCAAATATCGTTATACTTCGCTCGATTCCTCATCGGATGAGTATATTGTTTTAACTGGATCTGAATTCTTCTTATTGCTAGTGCCGTGATTGTTCGCATCCTTTTTGCCCATTGGCTGCTTACGGCCACGCCCGCTGCCGCCACGTCTGCCGACTGCGATGGTCTCATCCTCAGCAGCCAAGGCAAAAAGATCGCTATATTGTTTCTACGGAGGTTAAACGAGAAGAAAAGTGTGTGTTATCTGATGAATGTCATCAAAGCAGATTAGGGTAAGGAAACCTTTGTGCTTTCATTGCTGTGTGTGTATGCAGCCTGTAGGGCGCGCTGCATTGTGTCGTATACGTAGAGACCAGTGCCGGTGCCGTGCCTGCAGCTCCGCCGATAATGCTCCAAATGGCTTAAAACCTGCAACGAATCAATTAG
Source organism: Neria commutata (assembly GCA_963457695.1). Taxonomy (NCBI): domain Eukaryota; kingdom Metazoa; phylum Arthropoda; class Insecta; order Diptera; family Micropezidae; genus Neria; species Neria commutata. The sequence goes on from OY735246.1 coordinate 55,228,437, forward strand.
AAACGGGACATGAGTTCGGTGCCTTGGAAAAGTTCTGTGTAGCAGGGCAGGAACGTACTTGATCGGCGGAAGGTGTGCTGCTCATGGCTGAACTGCCCTTCAGCGGCCGTTTTCGCTTGTTCGGCGACGAGCTGGGATACTTCGAGGTCAGCAGTGATGCTATAATTTCAGACAACTTTTCCTCGCCACGTTGACACCAAAATCTGTGTAAAAGTCAAAGTACATTTAATTAATTTAACAAATTCCCGCAATAATAGGAGCAGCTACCTTAAGGCGGACGTGACAAAGGGATCGCCACGGGACTTGGTTTCCCTGCTCAAAAGCAGGCGTATCAATTCACTTGTGGGCTCCTCATTTTTCAGCAAGAGCAACATGTAACCCAGCGCCTCAGGATGATTCGCTGACTCCAATTCCGGCAGTATATCCTGAAAAAAAGAAGAATAGTAATGTGTTGTTGGCAAAAGTGCTTGCAAAACGGAATCTTCATCTTCGCACCAACCTGTAAGCACTTCAGCGGTACATCGTGCGCCTGTACCAATTGCCACAGACACAACTGCTCGAATGTCTCGTAGCCGAGGCTGTCGCGTATGCAATCGATGAGGCCATCTTGCTTGAAGAGTGTGAGCTTGCCCTGCGCCACGTGGTACATGAGGTCGCGTAAGTTGCGCGCGTCGATGCAGCGCAACGTAATGCGCAGCAATTCGCTGTTGTTAATCGCGTTCGCTTTAAATTCCCGATAGATGTCGGGCAGCAGCCAGATGAATATTGCCGTGTTCTCCTTCTCCAGAAGGTCGAGGTCTCGCGTAAGGCAGTCGTCGACTTTCTCATCGACGGCGTCACACAGCTGGCGGTAAATGCTCGTCTTGAACTGGTAACCTTGCTGGCTGTTTTTCCGCGTCTGCAGCTTTACGTGTACCTTCATGAAGTACAGCAACAGGTAGCCTGTTTCCGGAATGCGTTCGCATATCTCGGTGAGCATGGTCTGGAAGGGTTTTTTGCTTTTGTCCTCGTTTTCGTTCAAAAACCGAAAGAGCCCAAACAGCGGATAGCTTATGCTCTTTGCCAGATTTTTCTCGTCCGTTTTGCTCTCGGGAAAGACGTTCTGCTGCGGCAGCGTTTCGCGTAGTATTAAATGCGTATTCGAGATCACGTAATTGAGCTGAGCTTCGTCCAGCGCCGAGGCGGGAAGTGTTCGAAAGTCCTCAAGAAATGCCTCCCAAGTAAAGGAGTTCCGCTTTGTGACAAACGTTTCGAATGTTTCGCTTATGGATGCGGGCAGGTCGATTTTGTCCGGCGTCGGTTTCTCTTTTAAACGCACCTACAAATAAGATCACATTAATCTACTTGGGAGAACCTAGAACTTGGCATACACACATACCTTTGACAAGGGTAAATCATCATCGTCATCTGTAAGCTCCTCGTTCTTAGCATCCTTGGACACGTCCTCATCATCTTCACTGAATGCTGCTTCGGCTTCCATGTCATTGGTTTCAGCGGGTATGATTGACAGTTTGTTATCCTCGTCTACAAGCGAAATGATGTCGCCGGCTCCGCAGTTTCCACCTGTATCCAAGGCTGTATTATCCAACATTTCCACACTACTAGGATTCGGGTGAAAATGATTTTGCGGATCGTGGTGCTGTAAGCTCGGAGAACCGCCGCTTAAAAACAAGGCGCCTTGATGCAGGATGCGTTGGTCGGCCTCCTTCTTGAAGATCGGTGCCTGTATAACCGACTGCGGAGGATATATCGGCGGACCAATATTGCCACTGCCTACAACGGGTGACACAAACTCGCGGAAATTCTCGCGTATTAAATTTCGCAATTCGCGGTCCAATTTCGTTGATTCAAACAGAGGCTGGAGGTTTGGAATGACCTGAGAAAAAGATCGATATGAAATTGAATTCTGTTAGGGCGCGTTTACATTAGCCACCAGCGCACATACCTGTTTTTCGAGAATCTTGTTCAGGGAATTGTACACGCCCAAGCGTATTTTGTCTTCATGCTTGACGTAGAAGTTTTTCATGATGCGACACAGAAAGTCCAGTAGGGTGCAACTCACGAACGGATGGTTGCGTATGGAGTGGTACATTACCAGAATTCCTGGTTCAATATTCATAATATTATCTTTCATGGGATCGAAGAAAAGCCAATCGTAGAAGAGTGAGAGTTTTGCGTTTGCAAGAGCGATAGGATTTGTGCAGGAGGAGATGAGCCATCCTATGATGGCCCAACGCGGTATGATGTCCGAGCAGAGCATATCGTTCGTGGGGTGGATCACGTTGATGATAAAGCGTATCAGATCTGAACGTAGGCTGTGCGACTCGGGTGTGGCAAAATACTTGTCTTGGAACCAGTCCTGATAACGTTTCTGATTACCAAACTTTACAGACGAGGCAAGGAAATGCAATTTCCGTTCCATTTCAGGCGAAAGGCGACATTGCAAGAAGCGCCGGCTTGTGCGTATTTGCAGCAAATGCCAAATGCCATTGAAAGTGGGATGTAAACTCTTCGGGTTATACAAAATGTCGCGCCACAGTTGCTCGAACTCTGGTATGCGCGCCACATTTTGAAGCAATCTGCAAACAAAGTAAAGGGGAATTAAAGAATGAGTTTGGCTACTAATATACATATGTATTATTAAAATGGATAGATGGAGTGCCACGTTAATACCTGACGAAATCCCTGCCCAAAGGAATGATGTCCTGAAACCGTTCGCGGATTAATGAAGTGACGAATTTCACTTCTTTCTGTCGCAGTGTATTTAACGCCGGATTAGCATGATCCTCGATCAAGCGCACATATGAATAGACCACGGTTTGTACCAGGAAATGCTGATTCTCAAGCCATGCTCGGTATTCGATGAATATGTCCAGCAGACTCTCGACCAAAAATATATTCTTTGGCGACACATCGCCACCGCACGCCTGCCGCAGTACATTCCAAATCATGTTCTCCACGTTCAGCACTTGGTGCTTCACCAGCTCACGCAACACCCACACCAACTGGCGTCGCGCCACTTCCGTCAACTTGACATACTTCTCAACCACCAACATTGTCAGATTATTCACCACCAGATTCATGCCATCTCGCGCTACCAGCGTCAGATCGCGGTACGCTTTTGGTGCCATTGCTGTATCTGTCAGCATAAGATATAGGAAACCAATTGATATCTCCTCGTGCTGTTTCTCCTTGCACACCAGTTGCGACAGGATGTCGTGCATTTCCTTGTCATTAAGGCCGTTAATCTGCTGTTGCAGATTGATAAAAGCGCGCTCAAATCGCTGAAAATAAAAACAGATTAAAGTTATAAAATTATCATTATCATTAAAGTTATAAAAATTTTTAAACCACTTCTGTATAATTTAAGTTTTCAAAGCAGGAAAGCGCGCAAATACGTTGATATTAGAAAAGTACTATATAGAATTCGGTTATGCTTTTATTTCATGTTAAGGAGCACAGCGTGCGCCTGCCCTTGAGCACTAGTCAGGGACATGGGGCGAGCGCTCCTTCTGCCGCCACCTTGCTAATGCTAACGTTGCACTTGCATCAAGCAGTTATCTCAAAATGATGATAGCAGAAGCACTTTTTGGATATTGCCAAAAAGCCTTTTGAGACAAACCTCTTCCAATTCATCTTTACAATCGACGGCCGTGCAGACGAATAGTTTTGAGGTGTTCTTCTGTTGCTCCATTTCTCTTGCTTGCTGCTTGCGCACAGCTACCTCGGTTTCTTCTCCTTCAGTCACTCGTGTGAATGTTTCTCAATGCAAATGCATATTCAAATGACAGTTCAATGTTGTAAATAACTGGTTAACTTTAGTTTTTAAATCTACATCAACATATAAATAAAGGAAATTGAAAATTTGTGGAACAAAAAATTCTCAGCCAGCAAAAGCCAACAATTTTCATCAAACGAGTTCACATAGGGACACGAAAATAGTATCGATATTACTCAGTATCGATATTATTGGTTTTGATATGAGTACTTTTTCAAGTACTTTCGAAGTACTCGATATTTGATGTTGGGCCTTCGCATGTTAATATGTTGGGTCATGTTAATATGTTGGGCCTTCGCATGTTAATATGTTGGGCCTTCGCATGTTAATATGTTGCTCTCACCCAATATCGAAACCAAGTTCTCATCTCTAAATTACGGCAAAGGGCGCAGAAGTACGCGCGAAGTTTAATAAAGCAACATTTGAATATTTGCTCAATTTCATCTTTTGAAGTGACAATAAGCCTTAAAAAAGAAAAAGAAAAGGCAAAGCAAAACACGACATTTAATTGGCTTGAAAATTGAAATGGTGCCGCGAAGCTCAATTTGGAAGTTTTTTGTTAAAGTTTACAGAAACGAGGCACTTTGATTTGCTTCAGATTTGCTTTAAAAGTGTTAGAACCAGTGGTAACCATCTCGCCGGCAAAAAATTAAACCAAATTCTATTCTTAAGAGATTTAGAGGATGCAGAATGGAATACTTAAAAGTTCCTTTAACAATTGATTGATCTTAACAAGTAGACATTTTTTTTAAATGCTACTTTTTCTTTTAAGGTGTTTCCTTATTCAGACATGCATAGGTCCATTTTTTATATAAAACAATATTCTGGAATAATTAATTTTATTTACTATGAGTAGTAAATTTCAATATTTTGAGTATCGATACTTTTGTCATGATATTTTGAGTACATCGATACTTTGCAGTCGATGCCGAAATGAGTAGGAGTCGATATTTTTTTTTCGATATTCATGTCCCTAAGTTCACACACTGCAACGTTGTATTTTATTGGCGCAAAATTGGTATTAAAGTGTTCGCAAGCGCAGGGTTGTATTTTTATAATTTATTAAAGAATTGATTATGATTAAAGTAAATAGTAGTAGAGCATATTTTATACATATATAACTTTTATACATAATTTTAATTGTTGTAAATAAAAACAAGGTAGTTTGTGCATTTGTGGTTTGGTATTGTAAATGTTCATATTGCGAGCTTAATTCGATTCTGGGATGGTCGGGAAACATATGCGACGGAATCGTTCCGAAAACTTCAAAAGAAGTAAAGTAAATACCAGAGATATTTAATAATAGAGATGCGCCAGACTTGTGTTAAATATCTATTATAAAATATCTCTGTAAATACGCTCTTTGAAAATGGAACTGAGTTCAAAAAGAGAATACATACAAATCGGCAAGAAAAATCGACTCCGCTCTCATATTTCTATGTGAAAACTTGTGGTTTATTTAAATATTTAATAAACGGATAAGTATTACCTTAAAATTTATTGTACCAAAATATTCTTAACTGTCTGGATATTGAAAGTGCGCATACGCAAAAGTTAAAAAGTGATTGTGGTAAATACAAGTAGGCTAAAAATTGTTCAATAATTGAATTATGTATTCAAAACTTGTTTAATTAAAAGTATTCAAACTGCAGTGTAATCGATAAGTGAAAAGCTGCAAAGCTGCTGCGAAGAGAACAGCTGAGCTCATTTTGACGATTAGTTTCGACTGCGCAGTCCGATACATTGAATTCTCGAAGTTAAAATTTCTGAATTTTTTGCACTGCGTACTTGAGTTTTGCAATAGCAATAATAGAAATACAAAAGAAAAGTATTGATAGCATGGAGGAATTACTGAACGATGTTGTGCCACACGAAGAGCTGGAAGTGAGAAATCCTTAGTTTTGCAATTTAACATATAAAATGCAAATAATTTTTATGAAATTTACAGCAATTCGAAAAAAAATATCATCAGGAACTTGAACTCGATGGCCAGGTGACAACGGAAACAAAATTCCAGTATGCCTTCTGTCTTGTCCGCAGCCGCTATACAAATGATATTAGAAAGGTAATGATTTCGTGATTTCGCCACAATTAAATAATATTGAAGCGAAGGATGAATCATCAAAGCAACATGCATAAATGTCGGGGAAGCACCTTTTCCGTATTTTCAAATTGCTTGTTTTTCTTATATTTCCATTCAGGGCATCATGATAATGGAAGATTTGGCGCGAACACACCCAGACGGACGTCGTGACTATATATATTATTTGGCGTTTGGAAATACAAGAATAAAGAATTATACAGAGGGACTCGAGTATTGTCACGCTTTCCTGGAGATAGAGTCCAATGAGCAAGTGCGGACATTAGAGGTATGTAATTACTTTATTACTGTTCCGGCATATGAGACTTCAGACCTGTATGTATGTATGTGGTCTGATGTACGCGTAAACGAATGTGTTGTTATGACGTGTCTCTACGAAAGAATTTAACATGCTCTATTATACATAGAGCTCATACAATGCAATGTTTATATGAGCTCAAGTGTATAAATTTTATAAGTATGTAATTTGAACTGGGGAATCACGTTACTTTATATTGCAAAAATAGTCAGCTTGTTTATTGTATGTTGTTTATTAATTCATTAATATATTTGTACAAATGAGATCAACCCTCTTGGAGTACATCGAAAATGTTATTGTCTGTTTAACAAGGTGAAATCTATAAGCTTTTCATTTGAAATAAGAATTCTGTTTTAAACCCTAATGACATGATCAATGAAAAGAATACTCGCGGAAATTCGCTGTTTATACCTTTACAAAAATTTATACATTTTGATACTGATTATGTGCTTTCATTCCATTCGCAGGAATTTATAAAAAAGCAGACCGACAAAGACATGGCTAAAAGTTTGGCGGTGGCTGGTGGAGCTGCTCTTGTGATCGGAGGCATTGTTGGACTGGGCATAGCACTGGCTAAAAAGTAATAGTCCACTGTGATATTTCTTTCGGTATTAACAGTTATTTTCTTCGCTAATTTCATCCCTTTTATTAAATCATTAATGCAATCACATTTAAGCGTTTAAGAGAGTTATACATATACGTATATACCCATCAGTGCATGCGCAAATAACAACTATTAACATTTATTGATTATAATATTCATATTTTCCTTTCAATTTTTGTAGTAAACAGAAACGCGATAATAAAACGAAAGAATGAATGAAACTAGTGCGGATTGATAAAACAATTGTTGATCTGAAGTAGAGCATAATTTTATTGTGGACACCATTTTGAAAAGGAAAGAAAAAAACACCCGAACCATAGGAAACGATGCTTATAAAAAAGTTGCCAAAAGATAGAACGGCGAATATGATCATACGATCAAACTTCGATTTCACCTAAAACATATTCTTGGATGGTTCATATCTGCAATCTTCGCGTTTTGATTGTAACTTGTTAAGGATGTTATTGTCCATTATCATTATTACTGAAATATGGCGCACATTTATATTGTAAAGTTAAAGTCAGAGGACACATCTCCAAGATGATTCTAGCAATAAAAGTTGATATCTAATTGTAAATACCTCAGGTATCTCTGTCTTTCTTTAAATTCGTCCTTTCTATAGTTTGTCGTTTTCCCTGTTTCGTTACAAATAGTCTGGAAAATTTAAATTTATGTATGTATGCTAAATCATTTATGTATGTAGCTTTATAAACGTCTGTCTATACAGTATGTGGTTGTTCCTTAAAAATCCAAATCGACAACATTCAGTTTATTTTCTAATTTTTTGAGAAAATTGGTGTGTATAAATAAAATAAATTGTTTACGATCATAGTATTTTATTAGCCTTTTTCAATCTTTTAAGATCACGTTGTCCTCTCCCATTGTTACGAATATGTTTCATAATTTAGAAAAATTTTAAGTTCAAAGTTCGAAATTCCGAGTTTGTTTTTTCGTATCTCCTCTTTTATTGTACAATTTTATTTAGAAAAATACACTCAGCTTAAAATATATTTTGGCTAAACATAAATAAATGCATCCGTTTCGTTGAATTGTAAAATATATCGATTGAACAAGCGGCCGGCACTTGCTTTCTAATAGCTGACCAGCTCCTTGATAGCCGTCAAGCAACGATGCTTGTTTGGCAAATAGAATGGCTCGAACACATGTGGGAATGGTGTGTCCCAGCCAGTAACACGCTTCACAGGCGCCTCTAAGTGCAGAAAGCATCTTTCTTGAATGGACGCGGCCAATTCCGAACCGAAACCTTGTGTTAGCGGTGCCTCATGAGCGATCACAACGCGTCCAGTTTTCTTCACAGACTGCGAATGACAAAATCAAGTATGTGTACGCAGTGACTGTTAGGTGCAAATGGTCAACTTACATTGCAAACAGCTTCAGTGTCCCATGGCAAAATCGAGACCAAGTCTATAACCTCACAGTTTAGATTCAACTGTTTCTTGGCTAAATCAGCTACCTGTAAACCAAAAGAATTAGTTATGTTCATTTTCAATATTTGATTTTACCTACCTCAAGCAGTACGTGGACTTGCGTGCCCCAACCGATAAGAGTGATATCATTGCCTTCACGTAGTATGTCAGCCTTACCCAACTCGGAAACGAAGCTGCCTACAGGCACTTCCTCAACTGCCGCACGGTACAGTGTTTTTGGTTCAAACACGATGCACGGATTAGGATCTCGTATGCAAGCTAGCAGGAGGCCCTTGGCTTTAATGGGGCCCCGTGGAACAACCACTTTTAAACCTGGCGTGTGGGCAAAGTAGGCTTCCGGACTTTGTGAGTGATAAAGAGCGCCATGACCAACTGCTCCGCACGGCGCGCGGAACGTCAGTGAGCCGCAATCGAAAATTCCACCACTACGATATCGGTATTTGGCAGCTTCGTTGACGATCTGGTCGAAGGCGGGAAAGATATAATCCGCAAACTGAATCTCTGCAATGGCTGTGGCGCCCGCAGCCGCCACTCCAATTGCGAAACCCGCGATACCTTGCTCACACAGGGGTGTATTAAAAACGCGATCTCTGCCGTACTTATCGCGTAGATTCATGGAACAGCGAAAAACCCCACCAAATCCTACGTCTTCGCCAAATAGCAGTGCTGTGGGATCTTCTGCCAATGCCAGATCCATAGCATTATTTATTGCTTGAAACATATTCAACTTCTCACGCAAATCTCCTGGCCGAGCATCAACTTCTTTCGACGTTTTGTCAGGATAATATGTAAAATGCGAGCGTGTCAACACTGGACTGTGCTTATTCCACTTGAGTGCAACATTAGCAAGGGATCTGGTGATTTTGTCCATCCTTGTATACTATCTATGATTGCTATGCGAGAGTTGGAAAAAGCCTGTAGCCAAATCTTATCAGGCAATAGAGGTTATGTAACAAGCGATCATATGTTGAGTTGTCACTATTGCCAGAGAAACTGCAATTATTCTGCTACACATAAAAGAACTAACAACTTTTGTAGAATGATAATATATCTTTTTAGTATCAAATCGAAGACGTCACGAATTTTCTAAATTGATCTTCACAAATTATGGTTCGAGGAATTGGATATAAGTAGTAAAGTTATCGAAGTATCGGTGGGAAATTTATCGGCGGGGAGACTATCTCCAATTTGAAAATATATTTAAACAATATTTGAGAGCGCTTTATCTTTATTTCGCTTTTTATTAGTATACAACTTTTATTTTTCGACGAAATTTGATTAGAATTTTAATATTTTGATAAACTTTATGCGAAATAATGTCCATTGTATTGGATTACAATGACTTGGCGGAGGAAACGGCGGATTATACTTTGTCGTTCGACTCGTTCGACAAATTGCTGGAGCCCAGACCGTGAGTGAAGTGAAATTTAGACATTTCTTTCCTGTATGTATTAATAATGCAATTGCATTGTTAGCGTGCTGCGCGAACTAAACTTGTTGAAGAAGGATGTGCGTGCGTCCTTCAACATGAACTCCAGCGTCGACAACAGCAGTGGCTCGTCCAGTTTGCTGATACCAGCCGCAGCAACGCCTTTGCGCAGTGCGCCAGGAGTACAAAGCATTATCAATGCTAATCGACTCCACGCAAATTCAGAAAACGAATATCACTCCATTTCCACACCAGTGCAGACTAACAAACTGGCGAATCCCTTCAAGTGTTCCCTTTCGCCGATTGGTGCATGGAAATTTCGTTTCTTTGAGAATATTAACAGACAGAAGGACAAAGAGTTGAGCGCTGTCACTGAAAAGTTTGATGCCACTCCTATTAATCCGGATATTGTGATTATCGGTAATGGCGCAGTAGAGTCAGTTCCTCTTTTATTCAATTGTAAATTCAATTCAATTCATTTAGATTACGATACCGAAAAAGAAAAATCGAGGCCTCGACCCTCAATCAAAGAGCACTCAACCTTTGCATTCCCCCTCAAACGTTTGCCTTCAAAGGACGGCAATCGCATACGTCGCCATGTCGGTTTTGAAGTCACCAAAGTTGGTACGAACAAAACATCAAGCAAATCGTTGGAACCGCCAAAGAAACGCTCGAGTGCAAGACTTTCCACTCAGAAGAAACAACAGAGACCAACAAGCTTAATACTGCAGCCAGGTATGTTATTACCATGAGGAGGTATGTTATTAACATATTTTCATATTTCATTTTCAGGAAAATGGCGTAAATCTCTGAATATTTGGCGCCGTACAAATCAGTTGCCATGTAAGTGACGTTGCAGGATTACTGACTCATTGTTTTTGTTCTTGCAGAAATATTTCTTTCGGAATTTAGGTGCTATTTTTGGAAAGAAATCCCCATATATCCCCATTTTGGGGAAGAACTCCCATTCTGGAGATGAAAACTTCATTTATACTCATTTTTGGGAAGAAATCCCCATTTATCCCCATTTTGGGGAAGAACTCCCCATTCTGGAGATGAAATCTTCATTTATACTCATTTTTACATACATATATTTTTTGTATAAATTCTGCACAGTTGATAACGGTAGAAAATCGAAATATACCAAGTCGTCCTTGGCCCCTGGCGCTCCCGACGATTCGGTACAAATTATTGGTATCGTAACACTTGCCGGATATCGCAAATCTGTATTTTTCAAAAGAGAGTTAGAACTTGGCAATTGTACACAGCAGTCCAACAGCATATGGGAGAGCAGCAACGAGTGGTCCAGCCAAGTACTTCAGCGATGTGAACAACGGAAGCCACTTCCGTTTAATCATGTTTATAAAGCCGCGGATATGCTGGAGTGTCAGAAAATCGGTGAAGGCGTATACGGCGAGGTATTTATGAATCAGCAGTCTGACGGCAAGAACACTGTGCTTAAGATAATACCCATCGAGGGCCAGCTTGAAATCAATGGAGAAGCACAGAAAACGTATGAGCAGATTCTTCCCGAGATTATCATTACCATGGAATTGTGCAATTTGTGTGATGTAGATAAGTTTGAAGGGCATGCTACCTCCGGGTTTGTAGGCATTAAAAAGGTGAAATCTAGCTAGATATAACAATATGCAATGGAATTAGTTATTGAACGGTTTATATCAATTAAGGTGTCCTGTGTTGAGGGCAGATACCCAGCACACTTGCTTAACCTTTGGGAAGAATACGACAACAATAAAGGCTCCGAAAATGACCATCCCGAAGTGCTGCCCGATACACAGAAGTTTATTATATTAGAGCTGTCTTTCGGCGGAAAAGATTTAGAAACGTTCCTTTTCAACAATGCTGAGCAATCGTATTATGCACTCCAACAAGTTAGTATTATTCCTGCCAGTATTATTCGAAATGCAAAGAGTAAGAATTGTTCATTAAATGTTCTCTACATTATAGATTGTATTAACGCTTGCCGTCGGTGAGGAGGCATACCAATTTGAGCACCGAGATCTGCACTGGGGCAATGTCTTGTTGTCTCATACTAGCGAAAAGAACATTGGCTATAGGTTGGGAGGGAAGCCACTTACGCTGCCTACTAAGGGCATCAGAATTACCATAATTGACTACACGCTTTCGCGCATGACCTTTGACGGCTGCTGCCTTTACAATGATCTCTCCAACGACGAGGAACTATTTGCGGCCACTGGAGACTACCAATTCGATATTTACCGCATGATGCGGGATGTGTTAGGGTGCGCAGATTTGAGCTTTTTTTCAGGAAAAAAAAACTTTATTATATTTTTATTTCGTAGCAACAATTGGGAAATCTTTGAGCCGAAGACGAATGTATTCTGGATATCTTATATTATTGCTAAGTTGCTGAATGGTGTTTCCTACAAGAGCACGCGCACCAAAACGCACTCGAACTACATGAGCAAACTGCGACAGCTACAGAAGATTACGCTAAGTTTTAACAGTGCGACAGACTGTGCAAAATATTTGCGTAAAACTGCGTAGTTATAAATATATTATTTATAAAGACTCTTTTTAACTGCCTTGTCACTTTATGCATTTCTCTTTATAATGAGCTTTACTTTTTTTAATTTTTATTTTACGATTATTTATTTATCACACAGGATAGTTTACATACATATTGGATTGCATATATGTTTATATTCGTGTCCGCATTCAAAAAAACTTTTTTCTTCTTTTATTACCTTAACTATGTATATTTAAAAAAATAAATTGACTATTTTTAAATTTTGTATGTCTATATTTCATATGTGTTTATTTATATTCGAGCAAACATGAATTTTTTAAAGAATAATATATTGCCTTCAAGTATAACAATTGGAATCAAGCGACAGCAGAGAAGAGTGGTTTGTGTCGCAGCTGCTATGCAGCCTGTGCCAAGCTTAAGAAAGCGCCGGTCCTGTGCTTACAGCCAGCGGATTTTCCTTTTGAGCTTTCGCCTAGTAATGGACTTCGTTTTGCTTTCTCTTTTGCTCCTTTTGACACACATTTGCAAAACAGCGGAGCACGGAACAGAGCGGAACGCCTCCGAAAAGAAATTGGCCAGTGGCATTTATTAACGAACTTCGTAAATAAGAAACAAATTTGCATTTAAAAATGTGCTAAAGCAGCAGTGAAATATTTTCGAAAATTTCTGTGTAATTTTTTAGTTGTACTGCTCAAAAGTTCAAAAGTGTAGTAGAAGTAAACCGGAAAAAGGATGCGTCGACGTGTGATGGCATTTTAAATGCGGCCACACCAGCAAAATTTGTACAAAATCGATAAGACTCCAGATTTTCTGCATCATATTTCAAAATAAAGTTTATTGTTGCATTTGGAGTTGTTGCTGTTGCCGTTGTGACTGTGAAAATCGGGCTCCAGCGTGGCTGAGCTGGATTTAAGCATTCCAATGCACAAATGCTAATCAGAGACTCCAATAATGTTGGGTCTCCCGTTGAGAAAGTGAGCTCGGCAGAGCAGCGACGCAGCATGTAAAGCGCTAGCGGCGGTAACTTTGGAAAAACGGAATTTCCCTCTTTCTAGTAGCAGCAATAAGCATAAAGGTAAGTTGTCACAGGCGGGCACCCTCGTTTAGTTGGGTATACGGGAGCACTGTCGCGGACTGTCTATATGCATTTTTTTGCATTGAAAAGCCTCAAGGAGTATGACTGGCTACACAAAATGTTTTTTCGTCTGCGCTGGTGGCGACCAATTTGCTGAGGAGTAGGCAACGTTTTGATTAAATTATATGCACGCCTACCTCTCCGCCTCAGCGGCACAGTATTTGACGAGTCCATAAACATGCTTCTGCAAAGCATCAAAAACTTGCGGTTCTTTGGTTATGGTTCTTTTTTGGAAGCTATATGTCCTTTTTTTGTGAACCTATTAAAGATTTTTAAAGTGGAAAATAAATTTTAACATTGACAGCATAAAAATAAAAGTGAACCTTGCTAAGTTAGTGATGGTTTGCAGTTATGTGTTTAGTAGCTCGCCCTGTATTAGTCATTGCTAACTTTAAAGCCGCTTCAATTGTCGCTTGTTCTTTTCGCCGCAGTGATGCAGTGATGGCGCATATAATTGCTGTTTCGCCAGCGCGCAACGGAAGCAATGAAATTGCGTGAATAAAGAAAGAACAACAAAAGACCTGTTGAAACGCTGCCGCCTTTTGCCACTGCTTTTGCAATTGCAGGTTCCATTAGCCGCCCTCTTCGTGCAGCGCACATTGCTGCGGGGTGTTGTAATTTTTTAGAAAGCAGTCGCAAATGACACTCTTGTCAATGCTTGGTCCTGTGCTCACCTGGGAAAATGCACGGCCCTGTTGCGCTGTTACATTGTATGTATGTATGTATGCGTGCTCTCTCATAAGGAGCTGTGACAAACAATTGAAATGAAATTAATGCAACACAAATTATGAATCGCATACACCGTGCATTATCTTGGGCGTGGCCCCATTTCAGCATCTCCAAAGCAATCTGGAATTTAGGTCAACGCACTTCTGCCACTGCGCCGTTGTTCTTGTTGTTGCTGTATGCACTTTTGAGTGTGTGCATATGTATGGGCGTACGCATTATCTCATTAAGAGGGTACCGCTCGTATCTAACCTTTTGCAAAAGAGGAAATAGGGAATAGAATTAGATACTTACAGATTCGACACAGAATTGGTATTCAAGTTGAAAACTATGCTATTTCTTATGCGTACATATATTTATTTATATATTTTCAAGAACTGAAGCTCTAATAGCGTAATTTTCAACGGAAGTTTCATATTTCGATACACAGTTTGACATTTCATAGTATCTTTCTCACAAAAACCTCGGATGAATTTTAATACAAAATTCAAATATTTTCTAGGAATAAGTTTTACATAAAATGTATTTACAAGAAATATAAAGCACCTATGAGTATTGTAGAAAATTTTAACCTTTTCTGAAAATGTAAATTTTTCATTCTCATTCAAAAAGTTTTAACGCAACTCCGAAAAAATCATCATCATTCATATAGAGGAAAGCTTGTGCCAAGCTGAGGGTGTCGTTATGAACATAATTGTATCATTGAAGAGAGCGATGATATATAGGAAATATGTATGTATGTACATATGTATATGTACATATACATTTTTCCTCATATTTTTTTGCGGGCGCTTTAAAAAATTAAAAAGTTTAAGAGATGGAGTAAAAGCTTGATTCCGGAGATTTGGGGGCCATTTGCCAATCCGACATCTACAAGCTCACGTGCATGCTTATATGTATGTATGTGTGTACAAGGATTTTTTATTCAATATGCCACTCGGTGGGGGTTGCTGCTTACCACCCACTACCTGCGGTCAGAAAGTGAACAAGCTAGCGGGGCTCGGCGGCGGCACAAACTGACACGTTAGAATTAATGCAGGCACAAGAAATGACAATCGCTAATGATATGACTTATGAAAGGATATTAGAAGTTAATTTGTTTATGTTCTTTATGGTGGGAATTTTATATGTGGCGGGAAGCAATGAGAAACATATGCAGGCATTGCAGACTACCAAACAAAACAGTCCAAAACAATCGTAATTCAATTAATCTCACAAAAATGGGGATTATTAGGCCGAAGGATGACAGCAAACACATAAATATGAATGAATCAGAATTCAAGGCAGTGTTATTTTTTCAGTAGTGATTATTACGGGAGTGATACGAAGTATTCCCAAATTAGTGTGTAATAAACCTAGTTTTGACATTTGGAAATTATGTCGTTTCAGCTAAAAAATGCATTCGGTGGGTATACATTCGGCGATGGCGATCAAGCGCCAGCGCAAACGGCGGGACGAACAGAAGAGGGCACGCGAAAGGCGCTACAGCACGCAGAGCTCGGAGAGCGCAGAAACCTTTCACTCGCCGAGTGGGTCGTTTAGACGTAAATACCATCAAGCTCACAATGCGACCAAGAAAGGACCAGGAATGCTCGATAGTCAAGTAAATGCGAATTGTAGAACATGTGCAACATATTGGATGGGACAACGGAAAATGTCTGCCTTTATGTTTACTTGCAGGTTGTTACCAGCATTGGCATGCTACATATTGGCATTGTCTTCATAGTTTTTGGTCTATTTCTGTGCGGAGCGGGCATAATACCGGACGAAACGATGACCTGGAGCACATTTAGTAAGTATTGCGTTAGCACATTAGTGAATGGCATAATGGTCTAACTTTCTTGGTCTCTCTTGTGTTTATCGAATAGGTTCCTCCTCGGCTTGGTGGAACGAGGTCACTTGCACTGGACTCTTCTCGTTGGGTTTGGGCTTATTTCTGCTGGCATTAAATTGCCTCATTAGTCGCAAAGAGGAGGAAGACTTGGAAGATTACGTGCAGCGACAACTGACGCGATCTCGTTCTGGTCATCGCCTCGAGCGGGATGTCGAGACGGGAGTACTGACCACACGGCACGCACGTAAAGCCGTAGCTCTACAGAAGGACGCTCGAAATGGCTTCGGTACAGATGTTGCGCTGGTCAACAGTTCGTCGGCAGAGCATGTGCCTAATGGACCGCTAGCGGGACGAAACTGTAAGTGCAGTAGTGTTGAAGGAGAGGGGCAGTCATATTAAGGGGCGGGCGTACACAGCGCATATGTATGTCTAAACCGCTCTGCTCTGCTTTGGTCTATTGTGCAGGTTTGAACAATTCCGGTGATATTATACTTGAGAAAATCGTCGAAGAGGATAATTCATATCAAAACGATCGTAGCGCTGGTATATCACCGATAGATATAGAGAACGACACGAAGCAGCTCCTGAGAAGAGAATCCCTTACCGAAACAATCACTATAACACGAATATAAAATTTGAAGCGATAATATTTAGTGTATACACTATACCAATACCTTGATGAGGAAGAAAACAAAACAACAAAAAACTATGCAAGTTTTATGAAATTCTAGCCCTAAGCCTAAATGCTAAGTATTTAAACTTAAAGTTACATATACTCGTGCGACCATACTTTTTTAAAGTCTCTTTTATAACAACAATTTTCAAATTAACTATAACTTTAACTTAAATATTACTAGATATTCTACAATATACAAGTACATACATTTATAGATTAGCACTTAAAGTAAAGTAAAACTAAATAACTAAATAATGTATAGCAGAAGAGCGAAAGAATTTAAAAAACTTGTGTGAAATTAAGATGAAAATTTAAAAAAATTACACACACACTTACACGCACTTACGAGAATGCATTGAATAAAATTCAGCACGCAAATTAAGCAACTTTAAAGCAGCGCATAACCCTTTAATTCCCTTTTGACGATTACGATTGAAATTTCGCATAGAAATCGCTGCAAATTTAAATTAGCAATCTCTTTGAAATATTTGCACAATTCAAAACTCACAAATGAAGACTTTTAATATAATAAATACAAATAAAAAAAAAAAAATGCAAGCAACAACATTTTAATATATGTGTATATAATCTAGCCTAAACTAGTCATATTTTATAATACTGCAATTATCTATAGTATGTACCAATTGATTTCTATTATATTAAATCGCTAATACGCTAACAAATAAAATAAAAACTAAATCCAAATCCATATAAAAGATAGCTAAAAAATATTTATTTATTTCTCCTGATTGAGAATACACCGCGAAATGCTTCTGACTGGCACGATCTTTTATAAGAGAGTCAGCAAAAATAACTCATCCCAATAGGGCTCAGTAGGCAATTGAGAAGTAGAGCTCTTTCTCAACCGAGAAAACTAACAGATTTTAAGACGCTCGTCCTGCACATGCTTCTCTTTGGCGCCGAAGCGTGAAGACTGACACCAGCCGATGGAGCAGCTCTTGGGGAGAATCACTGTGAGAATAATTTTTTTCCCAAGATCTGTAGCCCAATCCGACGACTTTCGCTTTAAAGAGAACCACGAGCTGTATGCGCTGTACGCCGACGTGAACTTTGTCAAGTGGGTTCACATCCGGCGGCCCCGGCGGATCGAGCGAAACAAATTTTCGGCTAAGGGGCGGCGCAGAAGAGGGAGAACGAATTTCGGTGGACGCACCAATTGAAAGAAGATAGCAAAGCTTAAAGCAAGAGACTGGAGAAGGTGTACGCAAAGCAGGGGCGCCTGGAAAGAGCTGATATGTGAGGCGGTAACCTGCAACAGGTTGTGATATGGAAGTAAGAGAGTACATATACGCATTAAATTAGACTGGAAGTTTCATGACCGGTAGCACAAGCTGAAGCTCCGTAACCTGGCGTCTCCAGTAAATTTTTCCATTCCAAGAAATTCGTTTCTTAAAAATTTACCGAAGTCGGAGAAAATGTTTCACGAAATGTTTCACGAAATGTATCTCATAAAATATTTCATGGGACTTATTTTTCGATTTCCAATGTAATTTTCTTTCGTATACTGCGAACTGGCACTATTGTTGCTATTTATTTTATAGATATTCAATCTTTCTACATTTTTTTTTGAAAAATCAGTGGTTAAATAATTGTAGCTATACATATTGCAATACCACGTTTTCACGAGGAAGAAATAATTTCATAAAAGGTTTTGAGATTACATGTTGATGTAAACACACCCAAACACAACTGTCAACACTGTCAGTCAGCTGCGATAACCAAATTCAAAGCAAAGGAAAACGAAAGAAATTTGTTGGTGTTAAAAAGAAAAATTCGTCATGTTTCATGTTTGGAAAATTATTGCAAAATTCGATAACTAATATATAAGTTTTTACTACTACCAAATATAAATCTATACCTATTGTGAACTAAGGAGAAAGGGACAGGGAATTGAAGGGAACATGCACGAAAGCGAGATAAAAATCAATCAACCAGAGGAACTGAGCTTTGAAAAATGTAACAAAAACAGATCAAATTCCAATTAGAACGAAAACAATAATTTCTGTTTGTTTTTAGGTCCAGAAAATGCAGAGGAACAGCAGAAACGGCAGCTAATTGAAAGTTTACTGGTACAGGGAAACGGCCGGATCAACTTGCCAAAGCTACAGGAGTTGGCGCGCTCCGATTATGGACTCGTGAGTGATGATCTGCGTCGTAAGCTGTGGCCGCAATTGGCCGAAGTGGACACATCGAGCTTGGAACCAGCCCCTACTCTTAGCGACCTGCAGTCGCACCCCGAATACCACCAGGTCGTGTTGGATGTGAATCGTTCTTTAAAGCGCTTCCCACCTGGTATTCCCTACGAGCAGCGTATCGCTTTGCAAGATCAACTCACAGTGCTGATTTTGCGCGTCATCAAGAAGTATCCCAATTTGCGGTACTACCAGGGTTACCATGATGTGGCAGTGACATTCCTGCTGGTGGTAGGGGAGGAGGTTGCGTTCGCTGTAATGGAACAACTATCAACGAACCATTTTGCTGAGTGCATGCAGGAGACGATGGAAGCAACACAGACGCGTCTTATGTTCATTTGGCCGCTAGTAAATTTTGAGAATCCAGCATTGTTTCAGTTTCTGCAGCGCTCTACAGTGGGCACGCTGTTTGCACTTCCCTGGTATCTTACGTGGTTTGGTCATAGCTTGAATTCCTACAAGGCAGTCGTACGTCTGTACGACTTCTTTTTGGCATCAGCGATATACTCACCCATATTTGTTACTGCGGCCATTATATTGCATCGGGCTGACAGTATACTTGCAGAAGACTGCGACATGGCTTCTATACATTGTGTACTATCCAAGGTACTGTACTGCACTACTACAAATATCTTGTTTGATTTTTACCATTAATTTTAGCTGCCTGATAATTTGCCATTCGAAGATCTTTTAAAGACATCTTGTAAGCTATACGATAAATATTCCCTTACAGTCATCGAAAAGGAGGTGGAGGAACTCGTGCGGAAAGAGTGAGTGCTGCGTTACACGTTTTTGCGAATGCAATTTTAAAAATGTTTTAAATATATTTTTGTAATAGAAAACTACAAAGACAATACGAGGAGAAACTTATACTGGAACGCCGTAAGAAGCTTGCACGCAAAGCGGGCAACGGTAACTATCTACTGGATCGCTTGCTGCCTCAGCTGTTGACGCCGAAGTCATTTATTGTAACGACTGCATTTTCGATTTTGGTGGGCATCTGCGCCTACTACTACAAGAATCAGTATCTATCGGCGGGGGTCAGTTGAGTAAGCGTTTACCTGCAGCCGAGCTTGCCACGCGCAACTCGACTTGCAGCGATACCCACTAACTGGACGATTGGGTTCTCGCTTTTCTAAAACAAACGGATCTGTCTTTTCATTTGAAATTTGTATAAATCTTTTCTATTTTCTATAATACCCTTACCCAAAGAGGGCAATTGATTTTAGTATATAAGTTTGTTTCACTAATTAAATCTGAAGCAGTTAGCTATTTTTATGTTAATATAAGCGCGCCTACATTTCAAAGTTATATTTCTGCACTTTTAAGCTTAACCGAGACTTCTACATTTTGCATTAATTCTAAGATAATAAGTGGTTCATATGCTCGGCATACGCATTGTGGCGTTGTTGGGTGGCTTCTTGTGAATGCGTAGTTTTATGTTTGCTCTTTTTAATAGTTGAAATATCTACGCATCACTACATACATACAAATTGTATAGCTTGTTACGCTCTAATTTAACTCATTTACATATATCTCACGTGTCACTATTGGCAGATATTGGCTTTCAATTAGTGAATTATTAATAAAGAGTGGTGAAAATTATATGCTCGTATCGTAGTTGGAAACTTGATTTGCTTCTACTTTGTGAAGTATGTATGGTATGGAAAATATGCACATGGCGAGCATGGCGAGGGCACTTCATATAGGATAAGATGTATGCTGGACTTCTATTTAAATAGTTTCTAAACATTGACCAGTTTAAACATTTGTTTGTTGATTTTCATGCTTTATTTATTTTTTTCAATGCTGTCTACGTTGGTGGCTTTTTCTAGGACTGCAATAAATTCATCCAACTTTTTCCGATTCATTTGGAAATGCAAAACGTTATGCTTGCCAGTAGCCTCGCGACAGTTAAGGTTTATTGTTACCACCTGCCGTCGGTTCTGGGCGTAACTGCTGTCGCCCATTATTAACCGCAGATCCCAGTCGAACGATTCCACCAGCGGGTGCTCCAGTGCGTTATGGCAGCGCAGTAGGTAGCGCATCATTTCCGGTCGTCGAGCTGCCAAAACAGTGGGTACTATGCGCTGCAGCTCCGAACTCAGATTGGCGAACTCTGAAAGGAGCTCCGCTTCCGAACCGCCATCCGAGCATGCTGTGCGGTAGCAACGAGCTATATTGCGCGTAGTTAGCATAAAATCATCGGGACTCTGGAAGCCGTATTTGTGACAAAGCCGCAGAGTTTGCTGTTCATCTCGATTTCCAATAAGATAATCAATCGAATTGTGCAGAATCTGCTTGAGTAAAGAGTGAATAAATGGCAGTCTCGCTATTACCAGCACAACGCTCACCTCAATGAGGATTTCTTTGTTATCGATATTTAACAAAAAGTCCTGCATTTAAACATTTAATCATTTTATACTTGATTTAAATGTAAAATCATAGTGTAATAATATCAAGTGTGCCAGATAGCATGACATTCTATTGTCATACCTTATAATTGCCAAAAATATTAACCCGTTTTCAGTTTGAGTTTGCGTTTGAAAAAAAAGTAAAAAGAAGAAACATCAATGCCCAGCTCTTGTGGTAATAACGAATACCTGTCTAAATTTACTGTATAAATATCTTCAAGAAAAGTTTAGAATGTCCTACCTTTTGACTAGTAGACTAAATCAAGACGTATTAGAAAATTTCTTTGCGGCAATGCGAAGTTCAGGTGGTTTTAACGAGATAAAAAAATATTAACAATTGGTTTATAAACGCTATTTGTTATAAAAAATGTAACACACGTGCTGGTTCATTACTGAAAATAAAAATTTCATGGTACGTAAAAATGTTGAGTAACTTTTTTGTACTAATGTCTCGGATGGGTTAAGACATATAACGAAGAAGGAGAAAAAAAAATCAAAATATTTTTTGACAATTAAAAGGTATGACAATCTATCTGGCACACTTGATATTATTACACTATGTGTAAAATGAGCTGTCAGAAAGCTGCTAAGTTAAAAAAAAATCAGTGTTGCCTACGCAATTGCTTTTGCCAGTGTTGGGAAATCCCGTACTTAATCCGATAAACAACCGCTAAATTTTCATACTATTCCTAGCATTATTAAATTTAAAACTATTAGCGAGTGCGACAAACTTTTAGTCACTACTTAGTTTCCGAAAACCGTAAAAAATTAAACCTGAAGCAAACCGATCTCTCTTTACTTTTCGAAGTAAAGCTACAGCAGATCTTGAGTTATCACAACACTGTTTCCATAAGGCAGAAAATGGGCTGGCAGAGATAGATATTAAAAACAAAAATCTGAAATATAGAATTGGATAAATTTTTTTACCCCGATTCCATATGCAATTATTCTTTGAAAAAAATTAATTCCTTCTTTGAAAAAGTGCCATGTAATTATGCGACATATCCAGCAGAAATACAATTTGGATCGCGTTCTACAGCGGCCAGTTCCCTCATACGCATTTGAACTGAACCAGATTGCGCGCGTATCTATTCTCCCACTTACATACATACATTCATTCTACCGTGACTAATCGGCTGCTAATTGGTGCCACAGCTCCACATTGTGTTTCTCTTGTTTCCACATAAATGCAGCCAAGAAGGAGATTTCAAATTTGAAATGCTGACAAAAATCTGTTCTTAATATTAATCAAAACGTCACTCAGTTCCAATTCCTCAGAAAACTGGCGACACAGTGCAACAGCGCACCTCCATGAGTTACGAATGCTTCGGGCAAGTGCCTTCATACGCCTGGGGCAACTGATGGAAGCATCAAGGCTCTTTGTTCGCCATCACAAACAGGAATTTAAGTCAATCATTCTTTTTATTAATCCTTAACTTGATTTGCAATGAAATTCCGTAATCGACAAACTCGATTTGAGCATTGCATCTTGAAGTTGCAAATTTGTTGTTTTTCGCTTTTTCGTGGCATATTGTTAAATACTCAAATAAAACAGCTGTTTGGCATATGCAAGGATTTTGCAACGTTGTAAGTCAAAGGTCGTTTATACGCATGCACATGCAACGTTATGCATTTGCACATGCATTTGCACCAGATCGTGTATACCCCTACTGTGTGTACTGTGTGTGCATGTTTCGCTTCGGTGCAAGTGAAGCGAGCATATTTTCAACGTTTCGTTGCAACGCGAGACGGCGTCGCGTAACGGAAACTGAAAACACATGCGCTGCATGGAAATGCAGCAGACGCCAACACTGCGAAAAATCACAGGAATTTTAATTTAATTTTTTTTCTTTTACCCATTCGAGAACAGAAACAAAAACAAAATCAAAATTAATTTAAATTGTGAAAATGGCTTGCATATGCCACCTCATCATATTCGAATGCATAGCCTTTGCATACTAAATGCTGCTCTTCTTCTTCTTTTGCTTGCGATTTTAATAGCTGTTGTTGTTGTTGTTGCTGTTGGTATGTGTTGTTTACGCTTGCCAAAAGAATGCTGACGTTTTATGTTCGTCCGCCCGCCCGCCCCTTCACAACATCTGGCGGTAGTCTCGTCTCGCCTCTTTGGCTTGTTTTGTTGTGTGTGTGTGTGTTTAAGCAAGTGCACCGCCTTATTTTTTGTTTTTGTATCTTATTTACCTGTAATCATTTGTCAAAAGTGGGCAGGTTTTGAATTACACTTTGTTTTTGTTGTTCCACGTTACTTTTGCATTATCTAAAATTGCATTGAACCAGAAAATTCGAAATCGATTCGAAGGCATGGCACAGAACTCACTGCGATTTTTTTGGCCGGCCCTCTAGCATGCAGAAGAAGAAGAAGACGTTTAGAAGATACTTATTTCGTTGCTTGTGATTAAATTATTTTTATTCAAAGGCGTACGCTCGGTACAGGGAGGGGGCCGTATAGCTTCGAAATCATGACTTTAAATGTATTTAAATTAAATTAAAAGTACATATTTAATGTCGCCTTTCATGTTCTGAGATTGCATTAAAATTACTTCTTTGTCAGCGCATTTACTCAATTGCGCAGTGCCACAATTCGTATTTCATAATAAAAAACAATAAAATTATTTACTGCATTCTTGTGGCAATACGCCCGTACACATATATTTATGTCTATAGACGACTTCATTCAAGAGCAGCCTTAGTCCGAAAATGTACTTCTTATTATCAAATTAGGCAAAAAAATAAGCTTTTTATAATATGCTCGACAATATCTTTGATGTCTGTCAAATATAAGCGGGATTTGAATGTGAAATTCGAAAATATTAATTTTTCCTATTTTTTTGCCAACAAATACTACATACTATATACATACATACATACATGCATACATATGTATATGTATGTCATTAGAGGGCCCAACCAATTATGATTTTTATTTATAACATGAATCAGAACATAACAATAATTTTTGATCGTTCACAAATCAAATATAAAATATAAATCAATCGTTAATCGTTTAAAAATTTAAAAATAACGACTTTTTTTCAATCCCTGCCAAATTTAGCTCAATCACGGAAGAAGCGCATTTTACCAGCTTATCATTGTCGAAATCACACACACACACCTTCGCATAACACAAGGGTCACAGGCAGTACTGCCGCACGTATTTGCTCTTCTCTCCCATTTGGCGCTTCAATGCGTGAATGGCAGCTATTACGCGATTACTACGACTCGTAGTAGGCGCTGTATATTCCTTGTACTCGTGTAGTAGTGATGTCGTAGTTCGCCGCCGCTCAGCGCCAAAAGAGTGGCTAACGTAAATAAACACTTGTGCGCGCGCGAGTATGAGACGATCAAAACAAAAACCCCAATAACAAGCATAATGAGCAGCACACTTGGCCGCCCTCTCGGCATCGCCTCCGCTACTATTGCTGCTGCTCTTTCGCTTGTATACGAGCCGGTGGAGCAGCGGTGGGCTATTTTGAGCGTGGTAGGGACAGCGCAGTGTAGGGCAGACGCGCTGCCGTCCACATGTTTTGTTTAAGTTAGAAAATTGTGCTTGGCCGAAGCAGCAGACCAAACAAAAGATTTGATTACAATTTCTACGAAATTTGCAAATTAAAGCACTTTGTGCCTGTGTTGAATGAGCACGCCACCGTGCCAGCAAGCGGACGAGCAGACGAGCGAACGAAGCAACAGTTGTCAATAGACGTCGTGGGGGTACGATTGGACTGCTTGGGGTTACCAGCTGTCACTTAAAATTTTGCTGATATGCATGTCAGTTTAATATTTTTGATAACCCCCTTTTACTTCTTAGAGCTTGAGCAGAGTACAGCGCAGCGCAGATTTAGGTAGATTGCTGTTTTGAAATTAATTGTGAAGAAACCATTGGAAAATATAAATTTTTCTGTGGCCACAAACCATCAACAGTCTAACTCGAGTTAGGGCAACAAAATTGCGTTTTTAATGCCAACATATGCTCAGCATATCTTAATCTATATGCTATAAAATGTTTTTTCATGTTTGTATCTCTTTTAGGACGGTTATTATCAAACCTAATAGCATTTGTATGTACTGCAGTGAGAATTTTAAACTTTAAACTGCTCTCTTAATAAACCTGAACCTGCAGTTCAGATTCTTTCTGTTCTGCAGTTGCTTTGGTGTTTAAGCACCAAATCGCTTTAATTTTGAATCCATTTCGTCTCCATCAAAAATTCAAATCCCCCATCTTTTTTTATCTTTCTCCAACTCTTGATTAGTGTGAATTCACTGAGAAAACCGCCGTGATAGCCACGACTATTTAACATTTTTGTAAAACAAAAAATACGTTAGTTTACTTATTTTATTAGACTGTTACAATCAAATAAGCGTAATAGTTTTGGGGGTCCTTCCATTTGAGGGTCGTCGTCTTTCTATTGGAATTTATATTATTGCCGCTGCCAAACCTTGCACAGATACCAAAATTATGGTCTTGAGAAGATTTCCCTGCACAAATTAGCTCACTGCCAGACAGATGTCATGCAGCTAGCTAGAGGTTGTGAGTCAACTTGATAGTGGAAAGAACAAGAATCCCCTCTGGCTAATACCAATCGGAAAGAAGTCAGAAACTTTGACAGTGTACTTTTAAAACTCATGCCATACCAAGTTACAAAAATGTAGATTAATTCTTTCCGCCTGACAAAAATGCTTGAAATGCATGCCTTTTTGGCCTTTGCTTACAGCAACATTTCTGCACATTTGAACATCAACAATTTATTATCCATTTGAAAACCGTTAATTTCAATTGGCTATATATCTAGCTGAAATATTATGAGATAATGAATTTGAAATACGTAGTTAAACATTTTTTCTTACTATCGTAAAAAATTATGAACCTTGTTCGTTTGCAGGTTATATTACCGTTGCGAACCGGCTTAACTATGCAAGTTGCTTTTCATTTGTATGGCTGGAACAGCGAGCGTTATATGTAGTTGCTCTCTGCTTGGCGAGTTATTACTATTCGCCAGTTACATGACTTGCTGTCGCTTATGCTTAACTTAACATTTCATATGTTGATCTTGGATTACATTCAAATGTACATTTGGTCACCCTGGCCACTGGCCAACGAACGTAAACATTAAGAGCCGGCTGAGTTGAATCGGATCGGGCTGTCGTGCTGTAATAATGAGCAAAGCGCGCTAAACGCTTAATTTTTTAATTTAGTCGCTTGCTAAACGCTACAGAAGCAATATCACAGTTTTGCGCGCTCCGCCATTTTGTTTGTGTGTGTAGACCAAAGTATTTTCTAGTCGGCATTTCTCGCGTAAAAATACCAAAAATATCGAAAAAAATTCACTCAACAAAAAGAAAGGTCGCATTGTGCTATAAGCTCAGTTGAAGAGATCGGCGGCGATCTCTGCTTATCTGTGCTCCCCTGTTTCTTCCCTGTTAACTGCCATGCGCTCAACCATATGTTATTGTATGCGGTGCATGTAAATAACAGTAATAAGCAACGGCAACAGTGTATCGTTGTTTAAAGTGAGCGCCAAGTAATCCGTTGGCACGTACTCGCGGGTGTTGATAACACTTAAAATGGCTCATGCCGTGGAATAATTGAAGCACAGCATCTCAACGAAACAAAAGTAGAGTAACAAACACAAAAAAAGAAATATTTATGACAATTTATAATTTATTGAAGAAGAAGAAGAAAAGCGTAGCTAGCAGCTAGCTGAAATTACGACAAAAATATTTGCAGTGATCGTAGCAGCGTGTTAATTTAATAAAATCGAGCCAAAAAGCCAACAAAAAAATGAAGTCAAGTGTAAGCGTGTTCGCTTAAGTATGCAAAATACTCATTAAATTAGCATAAATTGCAAATAAATACGAACTTCCAAAAGTTAATAACAAGAACATGTGAAACAAAAATTGCCATAGAAAGCGGTTTGAGAATGGCTTATTAGTCTGACTGGAGCTGCGTTGCCCGAAAAGGGTGTCGATATATTCTTGCTTAATTTGTAACTTGTAAGTGGGGAACTTGGTCAAGATTAGCCTAAAAATTGACTAATAATATTTATAGTGGGTCCCCGACCGGCACATATTTCGATAACAATATTGAATAAGATATAATTCGCGAACATTTGGCAAAGAAAACTATCGTTATCGAATTGGTGAACGATACTTTTGGCGTTGTTTATTTGTCGTCGTAAGCGGTATTACGTTTTACATATGTGCCCAAGTTCTAA
The DNA here is from genome assembly GCA_963457695.1 of Neria commutata. Taxonomy (NCBI): domain Eukaryota; kingdom Metazoa; phylum Arthropoda; class Insecta; order Diptera; family Micropezidae; genus Neria; species Neria commutata. The sequence goes on from OY735246.1 coordinate 55,255,832, forward strand.
TTTGCTTTTCCCCCCTTTTGCTCTTTCCGTATGCAATTATAAACAGAAAGATTTCTATGATACATTTTACAGAGTTGATAATTTAAGTTCACTTCAGCTTGCTTTACAAGCTTAATTAGTAATTAATAATTGAATACAACTCGCTGAACGAACTAGTTCGGAAAATAAAACTTTCCAGCAGAAGAAAGTCTGCACTTTCTTCCTTCATTATTCCTCTTTTCCAACGAACTGGACTTCTTTCAAAAAAGGAAACTATCGGTGTGTAAATTGGTACTAATCAAACTGACAATAGCCAAATTCGAGTGATAACTCTTCTCACTGTATGAAATTTTTTTTCGGGATCTCAGCTGCAATTGGTACTCAACAAATGGAGCAAGTGCATGAATTTAACTTCTTTGTTTACGCCAGAAGAAAGCCATGAGTACGTTTGCCTGTCAAACTCAAACTGGATTTTTTTTCTAGTGGTGTGGCTGAAACAGAGTAATGGTTCGTCGCACAACTGTTCATCCAACTGCCGTGGCGCGGTTTGGCTGGGTTTACTCCAAAAAACCTGATGTGACTTCTTTAGTAAAATTCTTTACATATATTAACAGATATTATAATTAATTATTAGCACATGCTACATATTCTTAATTAAAAAGTTGCCCGTTGGAAAAAAATTTTGGCTAAGCATGCAGCTAGATTAAGCTGAAATTCCGAAATTCTTGTTATAAGCTTCAATTCTGAGATATTATTTCGAACAAATATAAAAATCAGTTATTGATCGTTTTTTATTATCAAAAATTGAATTCAATTATTTAATAATAATTTTTTCGATCGAATAAAAATCAAATTTGATCGTTATTTTTACCAAAACCCCGGTGATTGAGGCATATTAGTAAAATGCCTTCATGAGGGGCTGTTGCTTGAAGCAATAATCGGCTTTCAGCATTCAAAGAAGAAAACATGACATCGATTAAGTTGAATGGCGCTTACTTTTTCTTAATTGAACCAAATTAAATTAGAGCATATGTTATTTTCTATTAGTCTCACTTAATGTACAGCTAATTAGCTAATAGCAAACTTGTACGCATACTTGTAAGCATATTAAAAAAATTATTACTCGGACCACACAACATGAAAAAGTTGCTGAGCACAAAAATTTCATTCAAAAGCGACCATTAAGAAATTTTATGATTAGGCCTAAGTTTTGGAATGTTTGTAAATGCGTCTTAGACATTTCGTGCAAAACGAAATTTCTAAATTGATATGTATGCGTACATGCATATGTACATATATGCATATACATATATATAACACATTTATATAAAACAAAGTGATAAAGACGTTGAAATGTTATTTTTTGTTTGAAAACGTGTATATATTTGTGAGCGATAAATTTGTTGTGCTAAAATTGATATAAATTAATAAAAATAGCCAAGTGGTGACATGCTCTGCTAGTGGAGATGAACCTCGGCCGCGCGAAACAATTTAATTTTTCCTCAGTATATCTTGATCTTTATTTTCATATAATCATTTGTTATATAAATAAATACAAATCTTTTGTGTTAATTTAATGACTATGGGAAAAAACTTTTTTTGCCTAAACAAAATCTTAACTACGCAGATTTGATAGAAATACGCGAGCAAAGTTGTATTAATTCCACTGCCGCTTGTGATGTCAATTTCAGATGCCAAGCATAGGTTATGTCTATATCGAAGGGTTTGCCATTTCTGGCAATTTGGCACTGCAAAAATTGTAACATTGATTGCTTTTATAGCAAAAAAGTACATACTTAGCACGAAAACAGGCAACGGCAGAAAAAAAGCGTAAAAAAGTGGGCTAGAGAACTAGTTCGTCAAGAGAACTGGTTCATGTTAGTTATCGAATGCCCTAGCTCGATTGCATTGATGAACTAATTAGCTTAGAATTGTCATTTTATGAAAATTTAAGCGAACATTTTTGCAGTTGGCAAAGAAAAAATAGAAAAACGATAGAAAATGACTTTTCGGTTTAAAAATCGTAATTAAATAAATTAATAAATAATAAATTAATTCAAGTACAATAAATTAAAATAAATAGAATTTATTGAAGATGGTCGAGCAAGAATTGAACCACATGTTGCTTGATTTAGATATGGTAGACATATCGTAGAACGGTAGACGCTGACGGTGGTTGGCATTTTTATGGAAGTTCGTGCCAATTTTTGTGCAAAAAAAATGGCCAATATTTTTGTGATTTGAAGTTGCGGCATTTCGGAATGCTAAAACGCACTTGAGTTGCTAGGGTCACGGCATTGGCTTCCCTGCATTCTTATTTTTTCATAATAGCCCCTGTACATTACTTTTTATAGAGCTAGTCTACATTTATGCGCTCGATTGCCATATGGCATATGTTGTTGTGAGAACGGTAGTGCCAAGTCTCGCCTAGATCCGTTGACTCTGATTCACTGTCGCGACAAATGTCGTAACTAACAACATATGCAGATATCTAGATATCTATATATGTGCTATGTACAGCATGTACATATGTATGTATGTATTTTATGCATATGCGCATATGTATATATTTTTATTGTATTTATGTTTGGCAGCGTACCGACATATCTCCACCTCGAAAATGTGGGTTGACATTCTTGAAAGTGTAATAAAATTTAAAAGGCAATAAACAATTGTTTTCTGCATAGAAAGCTTTATTGCCGTACATTGCTGCCAGAATACGTAATTGCCGCCAAAAATGTACAAAACTCGTAAGACACCAACAAATTAGTGGATATTTTCGTGCGCCTACAATGTCGAATGCGACTTGAGCATGATTCCCACTGAGAAAGTGCGTGGTTAGTTATAATATCTTTAATTTCATACAATTGATATTACATAATTGTGGATCTTTTGTCTTCTATATACTCGTATCAATAAGTAGCTCAAGCTTGAGTTACAATTTTCACTTTTACAGATCTAGCAGAATCTTTTAGTATGATATAAAATCAGATATTATCAGATGTAGTAGTAGTTTTTAATATTAGTTTCATCTTTCTATATAGTCATAAAACTTATCACTTCAAAACATTTTGTTTGATTACTTAAATATTTATAAATGTGTAGTAAAAATTTAGAGATACGTCGTTATAGAAAATAAAAAAAAAACGACAAAAACGTGCCATCACCTAAGTCGATGCCCATGATGGTGCATACGATATTGTTATTGTTTTAGTATGAGCAAAGGCTTTCAGCGCATCATTATCAATAAAGAAAATAAACAATAATTTAGCGGGAAAATTTGCATTGCCCTTGATTTCTTACTTTTCTTTGTGACGATATTTCAATAATATTAATTTAAATATTTACTATGCAGTCGAAACGCAGTGCAGCAGCTATACCTCTAATATAAAGTAAAGAAAGTTGATTTATAATTAAATGCCATATTGAAAAATTACATATAAGATAAATTATTGAGTAGTATATGCAATATAGAATGTGTATTTGAGGCAAATTTAAAATTTTACTGTCGTTCTGCATGGCACGATCGGCAAGTATGCAAAGAAGGGAAAAGTGATCGCAAAAAAGGTGTAATTGCATACAAGTACATATGTGTGTATCAGCCGTATAATGGAGAGCGGGTTGCAATCTTTGACAGAGCATATTGCTCTTTATGGCATCGTGGGTCGTAAGAACTATTAAGCTATTCATATATTAAAAGAATGCACAAAAGTTCAATATTTAAATATTAAAATTCAAAAAGAAATTCAACTAATAGCTTAAAATTCTGGCGTTTGAGTAAAAATTTATTTGTCTTTTCTTATATATAAATAATATGATATTCATAGGAATAATATCAATTGCCACAAAATAATAGACTTTGGTCTCTCTCTCGTTAGAATAGCGCTGTAATAGAAATAATTTTCAAACACCCACTCATAAATACAAGAACTGTCAGAAATGTCTGAAAACTTTCATGAAATCATATTGAAAATTCGTTGGTGGTTAACAATTGAATTGAATTATGTATTACAATAAAGAACGGACACAGACTTTCACTTTCAGAATTACTCGTGTTTTCCATTCATGCAATAATATTGCCATTTAAATATTTTTATTATACTCTAAGGCAGACAGACTGCGGCTGTAAAGCCGTCATATTTAAATTGACGCGTCCATAAAATCATTATTTTATGTTTATATGCAAATACTTTATGCTCGTAGAATAGAAAAACGTTTTCAAGCGATAAGCGACGAACGTCAGGCGCGTTACGCGTGCATACAATTTGACCTCTTACGAGCATGGGCGAGCGCCAAGCGACGAAGGGTTAAAGTACGCAACTACTTAGTTGATTAAATGAAATACATTTTCGAATGAATGAATTGTGGGCACGACAATTCGAAATGCGTAAATAGATTTCAATAATAATAACGGTGGCTCGATTGATGAATCAATTTTGCTCTTTGCTGGCTGCGGCGCAGGTGTTGGCGGAAGTTGAGACATTTGAATTGTTAGTTTGTTGGTGTGTGTGTGTGTATCGGTGGGCTTAAAATGATGGCGTGTGTTCGAGTTGGAAAACAACAATATCCATAAAATCTAGCTAATTTTTGCAATAAATTTGGTGTCGTTTTAATTTGGGTTTTTTCGCGTTTATAACAAAATTCCGCAATTCCGAAATACAAAAATAAAATTAAGTAATACAAAATAACAACAAACTACTAAAAATGCTAGCCAGTCCTTATAGAAATTAACTTTATGTGCATTTTATGATTTTGTTTGTTTTTTTTAACTCGTTTTAAATTAAGTTTTATCGTGTTTTTGATCAAAGTTGTATGTTTTTGCGCTACACCTGCGCCTTTGGCCAGCAACGATTCGACGCGCTCATTTGCGTTGCGGCACATACTAGTACGTATTTATTTACATATATTGAGGCGTGGCGTTTCGATACTACATACAAGCGATTCCAACTAAAATGAATGTTTCGATTTAGAAAAATCGAGCTGAGCAGCAGTTTTGCCCGTCTCTCGCATTCGAAATGTTTTGTTGTAGTGTGTCCAATACGTCGGCTAGTTTTTGAGCTTGAATGCTTTCGAATTGTCGCGGTCACTCTATTAAATGCGCATTTATTTAATTTATCTATTTTGTAGTCAGATAGATGCTTCTTTTGTGTTGTGCCTTTGCTGTAGCCGCGCTATTCCAAATGACCTCTTAATCGACATTCCAACGTTGCCACAACTTGCCGTTTGTATGCATAAACAATTACGCCCCACCAAAGTAAGACAATTATTCATCTTTTTGGAATCGGCGAAAGGTCATCAACAAAAATTTGCTTAAAACATTGTGATATATCATAAATGCAGCCAAGTAATAGTAGCCTTTTTCTGTTGATAACAATTTGTTATCGAATGTGCACTTGTTATCGAATTAGCTGTGTTTCTTGTGCTCTCTCTTTCTACCTCTTTCTGATTGATAGTTTGATGTAAGACACGGTGGAAAAAAGGCAAGTTAAGGTTTGAAATATTAGCTATTATATTTGCAAAATAATTTACAATGTACACACGAAGATTTTTCTTTCCGAAATGTCGTGTTTTTAGACAAGTGAGCAAAACTAAAGAAGACGAGCTTCAGCTTTACGTTCTGTTGTTCTTTTCACTCTCACACATTTTTGACAGTTGGCACAACAACATCAATTATAGAGAGATAGTACTTGTCAAGGAAACTTTCCATTTCAAAACGAGAAACGGAGAATAACAGAAGCGCACAAAGAAAAATACCCACAGAAACATTTCCCTGTGTAAATTGGAAAAAGTTAGAAAATCAAGAAAAATCAGCTCAGGTGTTATATCAGTAAATCAAACATCTAATTTATATTATGAGAAACTTAAATTGGATTTTTTGAATGACAAGTGCTGAAAGCTACCACGAAGAGTGAAAGCAGTTGATCAACTTGTCCATTGATGTTTTCATACTACGAAAAATTTAAATGATGACTGTAGCGTAGTCGAAAGCTTGACCTTGACTCTATTAAGATGTCATTGTACCCGTTTAACTATTGTTATCAAACTATTTTCGTTAAGCTCTGTAGAACAACATGTTGATATTTATGCGCATCGACTACTAAGCTGTTCGAAATATAATTTTGGAGTAAAATTAATTCATCTTAACCTTCTTGAAAGTTGACCGTGCATGATGGAACTGAAATGACGGAACTAAGGATTTCAGCTCGTACGATTAGCTGAAATAAAAAATTATAGAGCGCTTTGAAGTATGCCTGTTGAAAACATACGTTTTTAAATCAATCTTTTTAATTTCGAATTGAAAAAAAAATATGGTGGACGAACAAAGTCAAGCGATACATTTTCAAGTAAAGGTTAAAAGTTACGAAATGAGATCTTTTTATAAGCATTTGAACACAAAAGAAGTTACCAAAGGGAATCGATTGATAAGTTATTGAAATATCCACATTGAAAACACGAATATAACACTTTTAGTCAAATAATTTGCTGACCTTCGGGGCCGCAGTGACAAGGAGATACCTACATACTTCATATGCAATTTAACCTATAACTTTTCATTACAAGGACAAGTTACGTCCTTAAGGAAAATTCTTAGGTGCTGATTCTTTTCAGGCTCAAGGTCTTCTAATAATCGAAAACGTTTGTTTAGATTTTAATTATTTTATTTTGGGCTGATATTTCAGCATTATTTGGATGTCATCTAAGGAAAATTTTTATTACTTAAATTAAATAAATATTCGAAGCTATTACGATGATAACTCGCCGATACTTGATCGTTTCGATTTTAAATATGTTAATATCACACAAAGAGTGGCCCGATCCGATCATTGCGTTCATATATGTACGACTTAAACGCGTGCAAATATTTAGCCACAGCATCACACGAGCCGGTTTTAAGGCCATTTTGTTCACGCTGATGCAATTCGCATCGCTTGGACGTGCATCAATTTGCTTTGCCACACAATCGAGCGTAGTTTTTTTTAACGCTGCTGCGGCTGTAGAGGGCGCCATCGTATTTTATAGCATACATTAGTTCTTGCTACAGGGGTGGGGAAGTGCGCGGGGTCATAGCAGCGCTGCTATGAGTATTTCGACATTTTATTGTTATGTGCCGCTGCGGCTGTTATCAGAGATCAAGTCATCATAGTCATTATAGTCTTCATAAACATGACGAGTTATGCAGGCTTGCATTTTCTGTTGTTTTGTTTTCGATTTCTTGCTCTTCTTCTGTGGCTTTTGGCGCATTTGACAAATTCATTTCGCGTTTATGCGCATCGCAAAGTGCCAATAAAAGTTGTATCAAAGTAAATGTATCTAATTTAAGCGGTCAACATTGGCGGTTTTACCTTGTCTTCCAAAATTGTAGCAGAACTGCGTATTGCAAAACTTCTTTAAACCTGTGAGGATAATCTTTGTCGATATTAGGAACAAGTTTTGCATTTCTACAAAATTTTTCTTTTGAATGTAAATTGTTTTGTTATAAATAATAAACTAAAGAAACTAGAAATTTTTTTAAATTTCGATTTTTGTTTGAGAATATCATAGAAATTGATTGGAAAAATAACGGATTTTCTTTTATGACACCTGTGCTCCTGCCTCGCCATCGCTAAAACCCGTCAGACCTCTATTTTCAGCGCTCCAACAGGTTTTGAAACTTGGTATCAAGCCTCTTTGGAAATTTGTGAAACACACCCAACCTCAGACAGATCATTACTTTGACCATTTCCAACCGGAACTCTTACTGGCATCGCTAAGAACCCAATAGGGTTTATGCATGGCCTCCGTATGGCTTTTACGACAGCTGATATATGTTAGAATACTCAAAGGCACTGCTTACAAGTGAGGTTCAGATTTTTTATAAGTTTTCAAATTCTATATTTTCGAGCATAGCATATAGCTTTTTCAAGAGCGTCATATTTGAGAGTGATCTATTAGTAACAGCAAAAATAATTGAATTTGAAAAATTAGTCAAAGCCTTGCTACATTCAGCTAAGCTTTAAATATGCTTAGACTACTATTTTAAAGACTTTTTTCTGTAGAGAAATTGCTTAGATTTGCTAATAATGCTTTTTTTCACGTCGTTGTTTTTACGCACAGGCTTATGCTACACATATATATGTATATACATACATACATACATGTAGAGCACATACATACATAGGTACACATGCTCATTGTTGGAATTCAAGTTTACTTTCGTCAGCAAATGTCTCAGCGGTGAGAAGTTTCAAATCTCACATAAACTAGCTTAAAATACAATAATAACAATAAAAATTTTAATTTGCGTTTTATTAGTTGCCGTAATATAATTTTATAACTGTAATGTGTGCTAAGCCGGAAATAAACAAGACTATGTAGATATACTTAGCTAATGTGGAGCGAAGTAGACCGCCATCTTGTTTACCACCAATAGTCGAGAAGTGCTTTTTTCTTTAGATTTAATGAAAACACTCAAGGTTCCTTCTATGCAATATATACTTATAGCAAAACGGATCCAAGAGAATAAAACTTTCGCTATCTCATTGGCAAACTGGTTCTCGTTCAAATTGATATAAAAGTAAAGTTAAAGCTAAATTAAGAATTGGTTAACTCTGCATGCATATGGCGTAAAAGGTCTCTGAGCACAAATATCAAAAAAATCTACACACTGCAACTGCTGTAATTCCAGGAGGTTTCTTTTTAATTAGTTGTTATGAGTCGGCTGGTATTGAACCAGCGACTTCACGCATCAGCGACCGAGAGCATTTATACAGTGTGCCACGACGTTGCCTGTTTACTTCACATTAATGGGCAAAAAATGTCACTCTCAGATACACTATATCAATGTATCACACTAAACACTTATCACTAAATAAAGGTTTAATATTTTTAGTTATGACTGACATGGTTGCTCTTATTAACCCGTTGCTAGTCTCAGACAAGTTCCGTTTTGTAAAGAGTTGAAATGTAAATCATATCAGGCTTTTCATTTAAATTTGTCAACCTTTTTTATCTCTCCTTCTTGTTTTGCTTTAACTTCTTTTTTATGCTATTGCAAATTTTTGAAAAAGACCGCACAACAAATTTAATCAAAAATGCATTACTAGAAAGACAAATGACACAAATGTCTGCTGTTGTTGTTATTGTTGTTGTACTTGCTTTGCGGTTACTAAAATTTGTGTGCGGTTAATGTGCCGAATTATGTTGATGTATGCTAATCAGTTTGCTTTTCGGTGGATCTTAGCACTTGTGCTCTTGAACTTAAATTAACATAAACTTTTATAATCATACTTTTTTTGCTTGGGTTATTCTGTTGTGTTTATAAGAAACAAATTTTTATCGGCCACGCTCCAAACACAAATCTACTTACAAACATGCCAAGTTTATTTATACAAAACATATACGCGTATTTATGCTGCATAAATATCTATAAAATGTCACAAATTATGTACATATGCCGGACATTATTAACCCCAACGCGATAAATGTTAGCAAATCTTGTATTATTAAAGAAGTACGCAATCATCAGTCGTATTTCACTGACAGAGTAATGCATTACACCAAGTAACCGAGGGAAGCGATAATTTACTGAAAGAAATGAAAATGTGCATGTATTAAATATACCGCCTAAATAGCGGGCGAACCACGCCCAGTTTTTCGTAAGCCATGTAAGGCTGATATCGAAACATGAGTACCAAATTTCATACGTTTAAATTCATAATTCGTCAATTGAAAGATTTGATCCTTATATAGTAGTGGGCGGAACACGCCCATTTATTCGTATGACACAGAGTATTGACACTTTAACTTGAATGCCAAATATCATTCTTATAAATGATTATTTTTCCTGCAATTGACTGTTTTTGTCGAATCAAAAAAAAATCCCTTGTAGCGCTCAATGGGTTAAAGCCGATATAGAAACGACATTTCGGAATTGTATGGAATGATAATGCGTATTTCTTTGCTCAATTTAGGCTGCTGAAAATATTTCAAATTTTCGCAAATGATAATATGATATTTTCTACATTTGCATTCGTGGGCTGTGAGACTGACGCGACTGACATATGCAAATGAATTGCACATGAATGTCAGTTAGTCAGTCAGTCAGTCGGTCGGTAAATTCGTTCATTCAATATTGTCTTGAGCAACGGTTTCTGCTGACGCGCGAAATTCGTAGCTGCTCATATTTTTCAAAGAATTTGATGGTCTTAAAAAAAATGCTACTGGCCACTGTCCACTCAAGAGTTAATTATGGCGAATTTCTAGTTTTTTATTTGTTGTTGTTGTTGAGTTGTTTTTGTTTTCGAAATTTATTATTAGTTTGCTTTATTATGCGTTGTTTTTGTTTGTATTGTTGCGATATTGTTGCTATTAAAAATAAACAAGTTTTATGCGAAAATAAATTTAAAGTTTATATCATATACAGGGTCGTAATAAAGTTTGTAAAATAAGAGCGCACTTTAATACACGCCGCAGAGAGCGGCCCCTCTCTTTCACTCTCTCAGCCATTGCACGAATTACGGTACATCATCGCGCTGTCACATTTTGCAAAATTTATTCCTTTTAGCTTGACGTTCGTTCTCTTGACATATTCTGCGACGCATAAAATGAGTGGGCGTGTCAAAATATTTAACGGATTATTAAAGTATTTGGCAATCGCTATATTTTTGTTGTTGTTGTGATTTTTTGTGTTTAATTCTTACGCAAAAGTGCAATAAAATGAATATATATTTTGTTGTTGTTGATGAAATTTTGCAAATTATGTATGTATTTATTTGTCAAAAAGAAGATTTTTTTTTAAATGACGTGAGGGAAGCTGTAGCAGGCAGAAGAGCGCCTGTTTAAATTTAATTCTATTAAGTCGCATTAGATTATGACGCAGCTATTGCATTCATTATAATTTCTGGCATGTTTGTTGTTTTTGCGCTTATGTGAATAACTTGCCGCTAATAGAAGAACCATTAAAAAGATGCGCTAAAATCATAAATAAATTTTAGCATATTTCATTAAGCAGTTGTAATTTTGGCTCGACTTACAAACGGACATCATTCGCAGTTTCACATAATTTCCCCCTACCCACCCTACACATTTGCCGACTTGGCTCGTCATGTTGGTTTTTATTGTTTATATAATGGCCCTGGCTGTAATTATATTCTCGAAATGCAGAATTTTTCTGTGAACGCAGCAATTTTACGCGCCAAAATGCAAAACTGCGATACTAATGCGCTTAACCCCGTTGCCCGCGCTACTCTTCTGAGTCAGTGGCGAGCATGTAAAATGCATGTAAAAATATTTAGAAATTCTATGAGCAAATAGAAACGTGTACTTGCTAGCTAAATGTTCTACTATAAAATTATTTATTTGACATTCGTGTGTAAGCAATTTAAAAAAAGATTAACTAACAATTTGTGTGGTATTTTTACAACTTCAATGGCGTGGTTGTGGATGCAACAGTGCTATCAGTCACACAATCGAGGGGCAGGAAGGCTGATAATATGTACTTTCAAGCACGGCATGCTTTATTATAGTATTTAGTTGTTTTTATGAAGTCACGATTTTAGTCAAATAAGTTATTTTGAACATTTCTTATATGCCAAAAATGTATTTGTTGTGCTCTTCCCGTCTACCATTTTGATCTGTCAGAAAAGTTAAGAGCGTCTATGTTTTTGAGGTCCATAAAAATATAGGTCTCTTAGGCTTCGATAAATAACAGCCCTATTTCACGCGAGAGTTACAAATGTTACCATTCAATATTTTTTTCAATTGAAGTGACAATCAATTGTGACTGAAACATCAGAATAGCACTTAAAGAGATTAGATACCTACAGCAAATACAATCTTAATATTAATAGAAAAAATTTGCAAAATTAGTGAGCATTTTTAATTGGCTCATTAAGAGGCTGTTCGACTTTTTGCTACAACCATTATTGCAAGCGACGCTGGCATCGGGATCTCATGTAGCTTAATAGGGTTTTCAATGGCGGCATTATTGAAATATTGTAAGCCGGCATTTCGCTGCAAAACCAATACTGAAAAACCTTTAAAAAATCGTAACTTTTGTTTCTTTAAATTCGAAAAAATTCGCTTAAAAAATTGTTATCGCAATCGAAACAGTTTGCCAATTCCAACATTGTTCATCAATAAAAGTGACGAGTGAATAGAGACGTCTTTGAGAGTTCTAACCTAACATTCAGGACAAGCGGTTATCGCATCTAGTGTGTAGGCTTGAGTTAGACACTCTCAAACACTCCAACCTTACGAACTTAATCAGTGTCGATTTTTCGCTGCTCAACACAGAAAAAAGGAAAAACTCATTTTCGAGCAAGTAATTAAGAGCGAAAATATCGCTATCTGTTTCGATAACAATAATTTTCTTTGCCAAGCGATTTTGAATTGTAACGGTTTCTACATTGTAATCGAACTTTGTGCCGAGTGCTTAGGTTTAAAATAGGCACTACTACACATGTGAGTAGCTAGCTCCGTTTGCATGTGTGTGTTTATGAGCATGATTCGCATCTGTGCGAAAATGCATGCTTTTCAATGCAACTGCGAAACAGCTGTTTGTTTTGAAATAGTATTTCTGGTCTTTGGATTTCAGCTAATGCCACTGATTAATTAAGCAATGTTCAAAGTGCTGTAATTGTTTGTTATTTTGCATATTCGGCTGCAGCTATATATGTACATATATACATACATACATATGTATGTATGTATATAAATATATGTATATCCGTGCCATGTTAATGCTACAAGATACTTTCGTGCAGTCGCAGCTTAACTCTCAACGCACTGCAACGCGCAAAATAGTATATTTATTTTAAATTGACTCACTAAATTAGTATTTGTATTACTCATATTTTATTTATAATTCCAAATCAGATTTTAGCACATTCGCTTGTATCATATTTTGGCAGCTTCGCAGTTGCTCAGTTTCACTTTTGGTAAACATCTCATATGCAGATTTATACAGCGCGTGTGACTCGTACGGGCCGAGAGCTCGAGAAGATGAGGCGGTCCGGCATGGTTATTCGTCCAGCGGCGGCGGACGACTTTTTCGCAGTGGCATTCATTCTGCATGCGCTGCAAACCTGCTCAGTGGCATTTGCACACATGCGCAGCGTGCAAGTTAATTGATTTGAGTTGATTAGCGTCAAAAGCGAAAATACTCAGCTTGCAGAAGTCATCTCATGTGGAACTGACATGACATTTCGGCAGCGCATTAAAGTTGTTTACTCCCGGCATCGCTGAAATCACTTTTGTGTGCGCAGAAGATTGTAGCGCCCTCTATATTTCGGTGTAATGAAGTGCAAAGTACAACAAGCTGATTGCATATCAAGGATCGGCCAGTATCTATGTATGTAAGCAAACGCGCAAGCATATTCTGGCGGGTATTTCAGTAAATGCAGCTAAAAATAGTCCTTTCGCTTACGAAAAAAAAGACAAACCTATTTTGACAAAATTTAAATTTTCCTTTGAAGAAGATTGCTAAATTTTTGTTGTATGAAGTCTTTTGTACAATTTGAGGTGTGTATTTATAAACGTAGGCTCGAAATCCTGATTGAACAAACGGTTTTATTGGAAACCAAAAAATTGAAATTAATCTTCTTAAAGAATAATAATTGTATTCTGTACAAATGCCACCTTTTTAAGGTTAAATATACTTCAAAAAAGATTAATGCCAAAAAAGTGAATACATGCTCTTTATTTTATATCTTTCCTATATCACTTTCTTTATTTTATTGGAAATTGATTTAGAAAGGAAGCAAATTTCTATCGAAAAATTATTCCAACAAAATTGGAATTTAAGTTCACCAAAGTAATTGATTCTTCTTCTTCTTAATTGGTCAACAATAAACCGTCACCGTGTTTTGATCTGACGTACACGGCTTTTCTCAGGGCGCCCCTGCTATGGCCGCGCCATCTTCCGTTGGATACACACGTCTCTGATCCTAACCTATAATTGTAAATGATACCTGTTAAGTTCATTGCACATAGTTATTTTTCCAGAAAGGAGTGTCTGTTTTTTTTTTTGAAATCGCGTAAACTAGCAAAAATGCGTAAAAATTTGTTTATTTTGTTTTGAAAGCAATGAACTCATGCGTCAGCAGATGTTACTTGATATGAGAAATTTACGATGAAAGCAATTTGTACAATTTAAAACAATAACAATTGCGAAAAGAACAACAAACGACAGCAACAACAACAACAAGAGTGGAGTCAAGTGGAGCAACAAAATTGCCAATTTGAACTTGATGAACTTTGAGCAGAATATAAAGTACACACTTTCAAACAGATTTATGAGTGCAGGTAAACCGAGAAACAGACAGACAGACACACATATACATAGCGGGTATTTAACCCTATTACATTAAGCTGTAACATTCTTTCCAAAAGCGATTTAAAATGTTCACAATTTAAATTACGCCGATATTGTCTGACAGTTGAAGTTACTAATATCGTTTATACAATCAATTTGAATTGCATATAATTTATAATCCAAATTACCATAGAAGCGAAAAGTAACAAATATTGATTCCTACGTTCTAAATAAGGTTAAAGCGACTTTGCTGATTTTTGGGTTTTCACACAATTCTCTTTAAATTATAGACAAATCTATATGCTATTAAAATTTCTGGTAGAAGAATAGACATTTTTAAAACTATTCTTCTGAAAAATAATATTGTATTTTCAGACTAGTGTAAAAGAGTCACAAAAGTTGCAATTCAAAGTTTTTTGTCAATTGGGTGAACTTTTTTCTGTATGCAAAAAAAGCACCTGAATTGGTATACGGTATGACCAGAATAGGTCTGTTAGCTCTACTTTGAAGGCATCTAATTTTTTTACTGAACATAATTGAATATCATCACATTGAAGAATTTTCTCGTCTTAACCTTCAATAGTGCTCAAAAGATAATTGACCTATGGTCTGCCGAAGAAAGCAAACTTATTAACGTAAATTTGTATGCCCTTTCTTTCTTTTGAAGGAACCTTTTCGAAGAAAAATTGAAATTTGTTCAAGTCTAGTCTAGCCTAGTCTAGTATCAAATACGACACTGGCACTAATAAGGGTTAAACTTCCTTTTGAATTCATCTGTGTATAGCAAAAAAAAAAACGAAATTCGGCTAAATTTAAGCTTCGGCTGAAATTCGGCCATTTTGAAGCTGATGCCGAAGTTTTTTTTATAAATTTGAAGAGCTGCTTCAAAGAGCCGAATATTTCTTTGGCTTTCACAGCGGCCGGAAAAGCACTAGTTTTTCTTAGCTGCATCGAATTGATACATATGTATGTATGTATATATATCGAATATTTTGCGTCAAGGATGTCACAAAAATTATTGCAGGGTTAAAGCAACGGGTTAAAGTTGTTGCATAAAGTAATGCAGTGTTAAAGCAAAAGTCTTTGGCATTTTTAGTGAGCTGCTTTTTGTATGGGAATTACTTTCCGCCATTTCAACTGGACGCAATGTCGCAGCAGAAAAATGTTGACTAGACAACTTTTACCGCAATTCAAAAGCCAACGGTTTTTCTTAATTCTTCTTCTTCATTTTGCTTAAATAAAACTGCAAAAATAACAAACAATAAAATAAAAAGTCAAAATATTGCGCGTAATTTGAAATGTTTGAAATTAAGAACAGACATTATAAATGCATTGCAACAACAACAAAAAGCGCTTACTTGCAAGCGAAAACCCACACAAAAGGAAAAAAAATTCCGATAAAATATGACAGAAATTTGAATAATGTTTTGCCGATTGAAGTTTATTGAACTTTTATTTTGAAGTTTTTCGCTTTGAATGATGAAAATATTGCATATGCGAATTTAATTGAGAATTGGCATTTAACAAGAAAAACAATAACTACAACAACAACAGCAACCACAACAGCCAAGTGCAAGTGAGCATTCGCTTTAGTTGCAAAAAACCAAAACAACAACAAAAAGAAACGAGGCTGATGAAAATTAGCGGCGGCGCAGAATAACGTGCCGCAATGCATTTTTCGACACTTGCAATTTTATCGATAAACAACAACAACAACAACAACCACAACAGACACGACAGACACGACAACAGTTCGCCGCCGAGCAATCACGACCGCAGCGGCGCGCAAAGCGAGTAGAAAGTAAAACTTATTGCAAACGCTGCTGGCGTCGACGACGCAACATTATCAACACTTCCTGTCGGCGGCGCAATTTTCCACGTTGCACGTGAAATATTCGAAAAAAAGCGCGAAATAAGTGCAAAATATTTGTTGGTAAATTATTTAAAATCAGCAAAAAAAAAGACCGCAGCAATTGACAAAAAAATTGCACGCGTTAAAATGCGCGCGAAAATGCGACAAAAACAATCTGGCAGCAGTTTCCGCATCCGGCAAATGGCAAGCGCATGCGGCCAGCTGAAATTAACGCTCGCCGTCGCTGTCTGCCTTGCGCTAGCGTGCGCTGTGGCTGCTGCAGTGCCTGAGGAGGGCGTGCAGCAGCAGGCGCCCACGACGCAGCCGTTCCAAGCCGCCAACATCTATGAGTATCGCTGCTTTGCGCAGGCGCAGGGTAAGTTCATTCAAAGATTTACATAAAAAAGTAGTATTCTGCACATAATTAGTTCGTATGTAAGTTAACAACACTTAAGCGTAGGCACTGTAGACTTTTGGCGTCCGAAACCCGGTCACTCCTTCTGTGCTGAACACTTGATAGTGTAATGGGGTCAAGCTAATTAGTAACATCGAAATTCTAGTTAAATGCATAAGCAATTCTTTCAAGTTGACTATCTAAATTGTTCTGTCTAGTGTTTGTTTATTTGCTTCGTTGCAATTTCGGCGTTTTCCCACGCAATTTTCGTGCTTAGATAGTTCCTCAATTCGGCAGTTGTTTTAGCTATCGCCTGCGCTTGAAGTTGCCTTGGTTTGTTGTGGTTCACGAAAGCCCAATGTATTTTATTGTAGTAATTGTCAGTTAATACCGCTGACAATATTGCCCATATAATAGATAACAAGCGAAATGCTGCCGATAAGCAGTCATTTAATTGGATTTTGAACTGATCGATAATATGTTGCTGTTTACTAGATCTAGTATCTATGATAGTAGCTGTTTATTGTGAGTCTGCTTTGTTTGCCAATACGTCACAATGTTGTTTACTTTGGCCTGTTTTTATGCCTTAGACCTATGCTAATAATGTATATTAACTTTGTTTGAAAATTGTAATGCCCTTCAAGCAGTTCTAGTTATATACATAACTATGAGTGCACATATGTATATAGAAACGCTCAGAATCAATTTATGTCTTGATTTCCGGTTGTACGTCTGTCTGATTGTCTGTGGCGGTCGTAGTAGAGAAAGTAGCAGTTTTTCTATTTGAAACCAAATTTGTTATACAGTCAGAGTGAACCTTAACTAATTTGAATTTAAGTTCCGAAATTGGTCAAATCGATTAAAGAGAAGAAGAAGGGCCTATAAGTTATTCTACCTCGGAAATTTTCATTGAAATGGCTTAAACTTGTCTAGCTTTGAGAGCTCGTGCTTCATTCGGATGCGGTAGTCGTCGCCAATGTGCATCGGGTCGAAGTTCTTGCAGAGCACTTTTCTTTCGAACACTTCAAGAAAGGCTGCATCAGACTTATCGAATCTTTTCTGACACAATTTGCATACAAAATGCAATACACTTTATTTCTTCGAGAATATTCTTTGCATTAATGTTTGCTTAAATTCTTCATTGCATGAAACGAATTTATTGCAATTGTATGGCAAGTTTTTTACTCTTATAAAATTCGTCTTATAACGAGTGCATGAGATGAAGAATTACAGCTTGCATGCAATTATTTCTTGCAAGCACAAAGCTTTCAATTATCATAACATTTTATTAGTTGAAAACTTAAATTTTTTAAAAATAAATTTTCATATCTTTGTTATAAGCTTTATAAAAAGAAGATATTTATAATTTTTCTTGATATAATATATAGATGCATAATAAAATTTTTTAATGTTCGACGGTTTCATGCCAGAGTGGGCTAAGTACTATAAACATTTTATTGCGCAAGCTATTTTGTCTGCAAATTGTTCTAAGTCGACTTGGGCTATTTTTGCACAGCGCCTCGTTTTATGTTTATTTAATTGATAAAAAATATTGTGAATAGCTAATGGATAACTTTTTAATATGATAATTTCTATGGGAGGATTCGGCGCTCAAAATAATTTTGAAATAAGTACTATATTCAGCCTTGATTATTGCCTCCACAAAGTTTTATGACCTTAGTTATTTTTTTGTTGTAATAATTAATTAAGTATTATTAGCAGAACAAGTTTTCATAATTGTACATATTTTATATCGCTAGTAACTAGAAGTCCATTAGTTTCTCTTCTGGAAGTAGTGAATATGCCTCACTCTTCATCTTTTACTGTTGAATTAAATATGTAACCTTTTTCTTACAGATGAAATGACGACTGGATTTAGCTTAGGCCAATCGAACGTGGGCTTGCAGGTGTCCGATCGTGCCACCGACCAGATCATGACGCGCATCTTTGCCATCTTTCTGCGCGATAAGCTCAAATATCAAAATGTCTCGCTAGAACCATATCAGTACAATGGCAACATGAGCAGTCCGATATTTGAAATGGAGAAATTCCTATATGCATTTAATTTAATCAGGTAAGAAACAGAGGTTTTGTGCTCCGTTGCTGTTAACTCAAAATCCATTGGCAATTTTCAGAAATCATCCACTATTTCCGATGATCAATCTGGCAGTTTGGATGACGCCGATCGGTCATAAGCTAGTGCCGTACACCGTTTATGAGGCTGGATCGTCCATTACGCCAGGACGCTATGGCTGGTTTGTGCCGGCATCTCAGCATACGCTAGCAGCGAACAGTTCCTTGGAGCAGTTACATTACTCCATCTTTCTCGACGCAGCGCATCCTGAATATGCGCAATTTCTCATACCCGAGAAGCTGCTTAACTATTTACGAAAAAACACTGAGTAAGTTTAGATTGGGGCTTGTGAACAGGGTTCGAAAAAGTACAGTGCTGTGCTTCAATTTTTGCACTCAACATACAAAAAAGAGCACACAATTGATTGCACATTTTCTATTGCACTGCCTTTTGCACTCTTGGCATGCTAACTTGCACATGCACTATTAGCCGCACTCTCACTCCAGCACAGTGATATATAGCGTGAAGTATTAAATGCTTGCGAGTGACTTTTCATGCTCATTTCACCATTTCCACTTACACTCTCTTGCACTAGCACTTCACTATTCGCTGTGCTGTGCTGGTGCGTTTGCTAACTTATCTTGATGGAATCAAGGTTGGATAAATGCAAATCACTGTGCACTCGCTTGTTCCCACTTTGTGAGAGCTGTGCTCTCTGACTGCTTTCCACAAAGTGTGAGTGCGAGTGAAGTGTGCGTGCTTTTCGAAGTGCGAGTGTTGGAAACCAAGTATTGTAGTTTTCTTTTTCAACAGCTCGCAGCAGTTCACCAGTCCCGCCTGCTTGCAACGCGCTTGTGTCACGCTGCTGGCTGAGCACAGGTACGACACCGTCTTTGTGGAACAGCAAATCATAGAAAGCAACGCCTTGGTGAATGTACTCTGGCTGGGCGCACACTTCAGGCAGACAATATTGTGGCTGCACGAGTACTACCAGCAGAACGAGACCTTACGCCACAGCAGCTTCATTGTGCTGCACTGGACGCCGTCCGAGCTGATCGATGCCGAAATCAAGTTCCGACAAATTGTCATGCCACGCTGCGAAGAGCTTAACTCGCTGCTAGCGTCCAATTGCAAATACGAACTCACGCCCATACTCAAGTACTACTCCAAGAGTTTGTCCAGCGAGAGAAATAGTCGCATTTTGCAGGCGCTGCGCAAGTTCAGCATCTCGGACGATGCGCTGGCCAAGCTGCAATCGGAGCTGAGTCGCCAGCGCGAGCTGAGCGGCAATATTGCCGGCAGCTCGCTCGAAGACATTTACAATGCGGTGGCTTGCAACTGGCTCAAAGGCAACGCAGCCACTTACAGCCGATGGATTAGCGAGGAGCCACGCATCGAGCTGAACATCGGCGGCATCTTTCCCATCTCGGAGCCCAGTCGCGGCCATGAGAATCTGGTGCGTGCAGTGCAGCGCGCCGTCAAGGCCATCAACGACAACGCCACCGTGCTGACCAACTACAAGCTGACGGTGATCGAGAACGATGGCCAGTGCAAAGCGGACGTGGTCATGCGCACCTTTATACACTACTTCAATGACCAGCACATGTTGGGCGTTCTGGGTCCGGCTTGCAGTGAGACCGTGGAGCCCATTGCCGGCTTGTCGCGGCACATGAACATGGCCGTCATTTCGTATTCGGCGGAGGGCGCCACCTTCGTCGATCGTGATGCGTATCCGTTTTTCTTTCGCACCATCGGCACGAATCGGCAGTACGAGGACGTCTACATCAGCTTGATGCAGCACTTTGGCTGGCGGCGTGTGGCCGCACTCACCGAAGACGGCCAGAAGTACACGGAGTACATATCGCATATGGAGGCGACACTGAAGCAGCACAATCTGGAGCTGATATTGAACAAAAAGTTTCTCAGCGATGTGACCGCCAGCGAAATGGAGAAGGTGAGTCCACTCTGCTGCTACTTGGAAGTTATTTTCTCTACACTTGTTGTTTTTGTGCTTCATGTGGCAGCATTTGCTGGATTTAAAGCAGCGACATGCCAAAATCATCATCGCCGACATACACACGCGGAATGCTGAACTGGCGCTGTGCGCGGCCTACAAGCTGGGCGTAAGTGTTCCGGTAATCGGCTTATGTACGTACATCACTCGTTTTGTTTTCCCCTCCTGCTTTCAGATGACTGCGCATCAAGGTTATGTGTGGTTTCTGCCGGCATGGCTATCCAAGAACTGGAACATGAGGAGCAGTGGCAGGAACGGCAGTTGTAACAATACTGAACTGCAGACGGTGAGTAGGACTAACATCTGACTGTCTATAGCAGCGGTGGCCAATCCAAATGATCTCGCGGGCCGCATTTATTGCAAATGTTCGGAAACGGTCGAAAGATTGGCCTGAAAAAAGGTTCAAGGCGGGCCGCCAAGAAGTTGCTCATTCTTAGATTTTGCCATTTATTAAGTTAATCTCCTAACTGGCAAGGTCATCTATCTATTGCTCAGCAGAAACCTTCCCAGAGATATGTAATGGAAAATATGAAATTAACACTGCTTAATTTTTGTCGTCATTAACTCTTCCACAGGCATTCGAAGGACATTTGAGCATCATGCATACACCGTACGGTCACCCGAACGCCAGCATGCAAGAAAACATATCCATCGATCATTGGCTGGAATCCTATAGAGTTGCTAACGAAAGCATTTCCGACTACTCCGGCTTTGCATATGACGCGGTCTGGGCATATGCCTTGGCTGCTGACAAGCTTGTGCGTGGCAACGTCAACGTCATAAAAACATTGCGCATGGAAAACGTCGCCAAGAAGTTCACGGATCTCATTTGGGAAACAGACTTCGACGGGCTGTCGGGCAGAGTGCGCTTCGGACAAGGTGGCTCGCGCATAACACAACTGAACATAATGCAGTGGCACAATGCGTCCTTTCATCAGGTTGGCAAGTTCGAACCCAACATCGTGGGCAGCAAACGCAATCTGCGTCCGGAACGCGGTCAGCTGCTGCTACGCAACACGGATGTTAAGTGGCTGTGTGTCGGTGTGCAGCCACCCGGCGACGGCACCTACGACTGCAGTTTCGCTGGCTTGGCGGAATTTCTGGGCACCGATTGCGACAACGCGGCTGTCATATTCTCCGCCATCATGTGCTTCTTGGCGGTGGTGATTGTGTCGCTGGTGTCGTTTCTCTTCTGGAAGCAGCGTTACGACAGCAAATTGAAGAAGTCGGCCAAGATTATGAAGAACTTCGGCATAGATCTGTTGTCGCCGTCGCGCAGTAACTCCAACACTCTGGACAAGTGGGAGATACCCAAGGAGAACGTGGTGATCAATCGACGTCTGGGCGAGGGCGCCTTCGGCACGGTGTACGGCGGAGAGGCGCAGCTGAAGTCGACCGGCTGGGCGGCAGTTGCCGTCAAGACCTTGAAGGCGGGCGCCTCAACGGAGGATCGTCTGGACTTTCTGTCTGAGGCGGAGGCCATGAAGCGCTTCGATCACAAGAACATTGTGCAGCTGCTGGGCGTGTGTCTGCAGTCGGAGCCCATCTACACGATTATGGAGTTCATGCTGTACGGCGATTTGAAGACCTATTTGCTGGCTCGTCGGCATCTGGTCAATGAGAAATACGCCGATGATTCCGATATAGCGCCCAAGCGTTTGACCATGTACGCCATGGACGTGGCGTGCGGCCTGTCCTATCTGGCGCAGCAGAAGTATGTGCACCGTGACATTGCCTGCCGCAATTGCTTGGTGAATGCGCAGCGCGTGGTGAAGCTGGGCGACTTTGGCATGGCACGTCCGACCTTCGAGAGCGACTACTATCGCTTCAATCGCAAGGGCATGCTGCCGGTGCGTTGGATGGCGCCGGAATCGCTGGCGCTGGGCATGTTTACGCCAGCCTCCGATGTGTGGGCCTTCGGTGTGGTGCTCTACGAAGTCATAACGTTCGGCTCGTTTCCCTACCAGGGTCTGACCAACAACCAAGTGCTGGAGCATGTGAAGAACGGCAACACGCTGGACATACCCATCGGCGTGAAGCCACCCTTGGAGGGTCTGATCAAGGCCTGTTGGAGCAAGGAGAACAAGAAACGCCCCACCGCATCCGAAATAGTCGAATACATTTCCAACTATCCGCGTCTGCTAACGGCATGCCTGGACTTTCCGGGCGCCTCCGTCGAAATGCCACAAACCGAAAGCGATGAGCTGGAGCTACTGCCCAAGGTGCGCAAGTGCTCGCCCATAATGCGCGACTCCACGCTGGACATTCTGGCGCAGACGCCGAACACCTTCGAGCGCCGCAACGAATTTCTGCAGAATCTGGAAATGCCCGAGTACAGCAGCATACAGATACCCAGCGTAGCTGCGAGCGGCGCACCCAGCAAAGGCGACAATTACTCAATGATCACACCCGACGGCTATAGCATAATGTCGCCGCTGCTGATGCATCAAGTGAGCGAGAGTTCGGACTCGTCGCAGGCGCGACTGCTGCAGAAACCGTGCGACCATGAGACGCTGCAACAGACGCCATTTTGAAATGCCAAACGTTAGCTCAATGCTAAAGTACTTCATTTTGCATTCATACACCGCTTTTATACATAGCTCGCCCTCTCGCTCTCTCACATACTTTTCGAATCGAATGTACAAAGACTTAATAGCTGCGCTGCAATATACCTGATCATACCTGCGCTTGAAGGTTCTTTTGAGCTTTCCCACACATAGACACATATCACTCATGCCCTTCCCTCCGCCCGCAAATAGTTGAGATTTTCTTTTAAATCTTGAAATAACGAAATAGCTCGAAGCTGCGAAGAGAGCAAGCGAATAATGCTTAAATTGAAAGACCCCTTCCCCTTACACTTTCCACCAATTCAATGGAATTTTCCCTATGAAAATTTTTTAGAAATTATATAAATCTTGATTTGCAATGAAAAAATAAGCTTCTA
The DNA here is from genome assembly GCA_963457695.1 of Neria commutata. Lineage (NCBI taxonomy): Eukaryota > Metazoa > Arthropoda > Insecta > Diptera > Micropezidae > Neria > Neria commutata. The sequence continues at coordinate 55,279,382 of OY735246.1, forward strand.
ATTTATTATTTTAAAGTTGGCTTAAATTTAAAATTTTTTTTTATCAGCGCGAAACTGTAAATAAAAAATTTTGATTTCCATTGAATATGTTAAAACTGCTAAAAATACCCTTCCTGCTGAGGTTTCAGTGTGTTATGTTTAAGCAGCATTCGATTGCGTTCTTTGAAGCTAACCACCTTGACTACTAACTTTTTTCAAATGTCCGATTTATTTCGTTGTCTCAAAACAAAGAAAAAATCACCTTGCCTAAGTTTAACACCGTTCAACAAATATTTGCACCCATGTGCTAACTCTATGAATACTGAAAGTAGCTGTAAAAATAAGCAGCGCATGTCTGGCGTTTTTCTAAATCGTTTCGCAGTTTAGATTTTATTCTAAAAGTAAATTTATTTTGTATTAGCATTACTCACTCTAACTCTTTTATTATATCAAAGCATGTCTATGGCCCTTAGTAACAACAGAGAAATTTAAAGTCGACTTTTCATGGCAGTTGATTTCCCTTTAAGTTCGACTTTTATTGTCTTTTCTTTCAATTCGATTTTTATAATGACAGTAATAATTGACACTCATTATGATTATTTCATCGAATAAAATAACATATAGCTAAGTTGTGTCATAATAGTATCTAATTGCAAACGATAAACAAGACGCTATATATACAAATATTTTGTCGTTGTAAGCCATTTTTTATCAAATTTATTTGATTCTTTGTGAATTTAGCTGACAATTCTGCCATTATAATTCTCATTTTTATCAAATTTATTTGCGTTTAATGAAATTCAGTCGACAATTTCGTCATTGTAAAGCATTTTTTATAAAATTTTTTTTTGTTCATAATTAAATTCAGCTGACAACTTTTTATGGGAATACATATTTTCATTTTTTAAGCAGCAGCTAATATTTGTTGATATGTGTGATATAATAAACGAGATAGCATGAGCAATACAAGTACACTTTTGAAAAACGGTCCGACATGGTCTGATTATTATTATGTTATTTTGAGCAATACTTTCAGAATATAAGATATTTTGCCATGGCTGCGACAAAAAGTTGAAATTTGTTAGACGATGTATTAAGTTGACTCGCTTTGCCCCCCTCCGCTCACTCTGCCGGTCAGTCTGGCGGATGCTGTTTTATGTTGCATTTGGCTTTGCACGCAAAAATGTTCACTGCCGACAGCAAAACATTTAAATAAATTTAATGCAACTACTTTTTTTTAAAAATAGTTTAAGCCCCGTTATTCTGTAATGTATCTGTGCACTTGCGCAACGTTACAAATGAGAGAATATAAAACGAAAGACTGTACGCGCTTTGCGAAATCCTGTAAGTAGTCTGTAGTTTACAAGTTCAGTGCGGAATTTCTTAAATTTAAGTACTTTTCAAAGTGACTGTTTACTTACATATATGCACGATATCGATATACAATAGTTATGTAAGTGAAATTGTTGAATATTAAGTTCCTACCGTTGTGTATAGATACAAATGCAATAAAATGTTATGCTGCTTAAGTTTTGTATGCCAGACAAGGTTTTTCTATTTTACTATGTACTATTTTACGAGTATCTGTTTTGGTTTGAGACGTAAAGTTGAATGCCAAGTTGAAGTGCGTCACCACTGCAAGGTCAAGAGTTATGGCGTAGTAGACATATTTTACGATTGTCAGTTCAACAAGCAAAGTCAGTCTGACGAGTATCTACTAAAGAGATTTATTTTTATTTTAAGTACATTTTATAACTACGAAGAAAAAAGTCAGAATTCAAATCTAACCTTCAAATGAGTTGATAGCTTGCCAAATTAGCAGATATTCGGAAATTGTGTAGCTTCTATCAGCTGAAATCTTAAACAAACAGAAAAATCATAATTATCAACGAACAATTTCTCGTAGAGGAAAAAAGATATTGTAAAAAATTGCAAAGGATTTTTAAAGGGTTAGTACAGCTGCTGATGCCTTCAGAAGACTGAAGAATCATAAATGTCAACGAACGATTTTTCGAAGAGGGAATATGAAAATGTGAAAATTACAAAAGATTTTGGAAGGGAAAGAGTAGTACAGATGCCTGAGATGAGAAGCAAATGTATCTAAAGGTTCAACCAACATAACCTCAAAAACAACCAATGCTCACATTTAGGTTAGAAGTGCTCAAAAGCCTGATCTGCTGCTGAAGTAGGTACCTATATGAAGTACCAACCGTTCTTTTTATGCCGTCTGTTCCCCATGTTGCTAGTTCACTCAAGGTAGTGCTACCTGCGGAAAGCCTCTAATAGGCAATACGCGTTTCCAACGTCGTGCTGCAGCAAATTTGGGCCAAACAATTTTATGCGCATTTAATCAAGTTTAACTGTTGGAAAATAAGTAATTTCCGTTTTCGTTTAGCAACCGGCTGCATTGCCAAAATTGCTATTAAGTTTACCTTTTGCCTTTTCGATTAATTTTATGATGACTTTCGCCAAAAAAAACAATAGCAACAACAATAAGAGCAGAGAAAAATGTTTGACTGCTGTGCACCGTATTTCTGTGCTGAAGTGCCGGACTATGGCCCGACTCCGGGCACCGCTGTCCTCTCTACACTCACCACAATTGCAGGGCATTGCATTTTAGCTGTTGCTGGCACTCCGCACTTCACTTGTGCCTTCGTCCATACCCGCTCGTGCGCCGCGCTGCTGCTCATTTTCCGCATCATTTGTTGCAATGTCGTATTTCAAATACATTTTTCAAAATTATGACAAAGTAGCTACATGTACAAATGGCTCCATCGGAACTGTTGCTGACAGCTCGGGAATTATTGTTGACTACTTGGCATGGCTCGCCACTGGCACTCGCACTGGCACTTGCACTGCCACCGAATCGGAACTTCACTGAGTCGTGAATTGTGGTGGCACTTTTTAAATGCTACTTGCCTGGCAGCAGCCACCAAATTGATTGGTCGTTTACTTCCATTGAACACACAAATACGGTTCGAGCAATTTACGCAGAAATGGATCATTTGTTTTTTGGCCAACGCAAATGAACGTGCGTTTTATTAATTAACTGCACTATTAGGGGGCAGGAACACTTCGCAGTGGCCCATCAGACCCATTGCATTCGTCTGCGCTGTGAAATGTTTCCTTGATCTCTCGTTCCACTGTCAAAGGATTTTCATTGCGCGTTTAGAGTAGCACTCCTAATAAAGTTTCGATAATGGCAGTTTTGCCATGTAAAAAGTTCATGGTTCGAATTGAGGTTATGGCTCAAAGTAAAAATAATATTGTAGAGGCATTTTTAATTTTTCATATTTTTTGTATACGATCTGAGCCCAATAAAATATGTTCACTATGAACTAATTTTGAAAACTGGGCTGGATGTCAAAGAAAGTCTTTAGAAAGGACTAAAGGTTAAATTGCTACGCTTCAACCGCTTCAACCGCTTCAGTTCAAATTGAATTTGTAAGTATTTAAATAAAATGATAATGACTCGAATGAAATGTGACACGGAACAGTGAATGTTGTTGGAGAAGTGATTGCAAATGCATTAAAAACGCCCACATATGTTCGCATAAAATGGCTTCAAAGGCAATAAAAATATGCAGACAATTGAATTTGTTAAAATGCGCCATTGTTCGAAAAGTAATGGCGAAAAATTTAATGCAGGCACAAATGCACATAATCTGATGCATACATGTGCGCTCAGAAAACAGAAATGGCGGACAACAAAATGGCTACCGAAACATGCTGCTTAAGCGCAAAGCGGCAAAATGGCGAAATGCCGCCTGCCGCGGGTTAACAAATATTAATTTGTGACTTTGTAGATTAAAATTTGCTATTATTGTTGGCCGAGCGCTGCTTTTGGTGTATGACAATGCTGCTGTTTATGTTTCTGTTGTTATTGTTGTTGTTGTTATTGTTATCGTTAATATTATTTACAATTGAGTTAAGCTATCATAAGCAGCCTTGTCTGATGGTATCCACGCTCAACATGGTATGTGCGTATGCGTTCAAGGCTGTGTCGCGCGATCTACCATTCAAATGAAAATTCGCGTTTGACAACGCTACAATCGGCATAGTTGGCAACTGGCATAAATTGCAAGCCCATTGTATAAATTTCTTTCCGACGTACACTTTTCTGCCCATAATATTTTTATATACATTGCAGAAAAAAATTGTAGTTATAACCAACACTTGAAGAAAAAAAAAATGTGTGCTTTTATTTTGTTAAAATATTTGCAACAGCTTTATAAGCAACTTTCTGCTGGCCCATAAAATGAAGCAAACAAAAAATGGAGTAATCAATCGTTTGTACACTTACAGCAATAAACTAGTAATGCCAACTAAAAATTTGTTATGATAACTAATTAATTAGTTATTATGACTTTTTTACACCAAAAATTGTAAAATTAATTAAATTCGCATTGAAACTCTCTGAGAATTGCAAAAAAATATTGGCGCCGTTCTAGAAATTTGCAATAAGCTAAGAAAAGTGAAGTAAAGAAGTGAAGAGAATTCACGATCCTTCGATTTCCAAACTGACGGTCAAACCAATTGTTGAACAAAACATGCGCCCACAAAAAGGCATCCAAAGGCAGCTAAAGGCCTAAACGCACAATCCCTGCAAATGTCGTTAAAATAAATCAAAATGCAGCCAGCGCCAAGGATTTCTGTTTAATTTTTGTTTTTGCATTTTAGTGCAGTTTACAGTTTTTGCGCATTGTCAGCAGAAATCGCAGCCTCGTGCTGTGGTGCGGCTCGAGTGACTGCAGCAGCGCCATCACCAGCGGAAGCCACTGGCAACGGCCGCCTCTGCTGCTGTAGCTGCCACTCCGGCAATGGCTGTGTGGCTGTTGCTTGTGGCCGACTGTGATTGTTTCGAGCGCCCCCTGCCGGCAGTTGGCGGCGCAACAATTGATGGCCTCGCGGCTATTTATTGAAAGCGGTGCGTGGGTTATCAGCTTTTGCGATTTGAAGTTTGCGCTTAATGCAAAATAAATGCGCTGTTGTTTTCACTTATCATTTCCCAACAAACCGTCGCGGCTGCATGCATGCCCGCCTTCGCCTCCGCCTCCGGGCTGCTCCAACGCGGCGCACAAATCCGTTGCGCGTAATTTATACTCGCACTTTCGTGCGGCAGGGCGGGCGGTTGGCAACAGTGGCATGCGGATGAACGTTTTGACTCATTAGCTTGCACTCGGTTGCAGTGTTGCCACATTCCACGCAAAAATTCCAAAAAAAGTATACTATTTCCATCGGAAGCACTGTGAATTTCGATCTATATTTTTAGAACGATATCACCACGTTATTATAACACGATCGTCACCTTAAGTTATAATTTTATACGAATATTCGTTCATATAATAATATATTTAAAATGATAATTATATATGTACGTACATAGGTACTTCAAAAAGCTGTTAACGAGCTTTTACTTAAATGGTCCCGGGCCTTCGTCGTTGAGACTAAAAAGATCCATTAAAACTTTGTAACACTTTCGAAAATAAACTGAATAAAGAATAGAAAGAAACGGCAACCGACCACATGCTAGAGCTATGGTCCCGGGCTTTTGAGTGGGACCTACGCCGTTGAGAAAAAATTCCATTCAAACTTTCGAAAATAAGCTGACGTAGTATATAGAGACCACATGCTAACGGGATTTCCGACGCGTAAATTTCTATGGAAATAACATGTGACAACACTGTTCTGCCCACTGATGGGCAGACGGGTAGGCGGCGAAGGAAGGGCTGCGTTGTTGAGGGCGTGCAAACGAGCCCTGTTAGAATGCTCAATTTGTGGCGCATGGCACGCGGGTTCGATAATTAAATTCGCTTAAATTTCTGTGGCGAAAGTTTTGCATAATTCCGTGGCGTGAAACCGATTTTTGGCGCCAAACAAGCGCACATCCAATGACATGAGGTCAGATTGGCAATGCGGAAAAAGGATTTATTGCAATGCAAATGTAAAATAGAATTTCATAACATTTATTTGAAAAAACAATAAATCATTTGAAAAATAATAATTTGCATTGTGTATCATTTTTGTCGTATTATTTTTAGAAAACAAATAAAATCGTTATAAATATTTATAAATGCGTTTTGAATAGAATTTAAGATGCATTCAGAGAGCAAGCAAAATTGGAAATTTTCAAACTTTTAAATCGAAACAACTGTAATATTAGCCGTTACAGATATCTTATATTTCTTCTTCTTGATTGGTGATATGTGAATTGCTTGACAGCTTCGAAGATGTAGTTTTCAGTTACCAAATGGTAGTCCAAAAACAAAACTTTTATGGTTTTGGGTAGTCAAGGCGCCGGATCTACCTGCTCGTAGAAATTATAATCTGCTTCTTCTTCTTGACAACAAACTTCTTGGTAATAAACCGTAACCGGCATACGATCTAACATAGAGCTTCCCTATATTTCTGTATTAAAATACCCTAGATATGATGTACAACAACAATATTTAGATTGGTTTAGCTTAAAATAATGCAGAACATTTTAATATTTGTTAAATTAGCTCATAAAAAAAGTACAGAACAAAATTTAAATTAAACAATATTAATATCAAAGCATTTCAACAACAATATTGAAAAGCTTTTGCTGACAAGCATTGAAAAAGGCAAAATTCGTTCATAAATTTTAAGCTTATTGCAGTAAATATATTGCACATTTTTGTAGAATGTTGAGAAAATTGAAAAAGAGTGTATGTATAAACAAAAAATGTGCATGGCGGTTTTAGTTGTGAAATAATATTTATGGATGCCGCATAAATAGTACGAACTTAATCTAGTTTGAGTGCGATTGATTTATGGCCAACGAATGCAGTGCACATTGTGACCGACTGAAGGACCGACCGACCGACCGACCCCGCTGGTAAAACTCGTACGCAGCGATTTGATGCCTGCTGCTTACGTCGAGCAGGCTCATGCGCGTGTCACGGTGGAATGAGGGAAGCGCTGGGCGGAAGCGAAATCAATGTTTTGGTCAGTGGTCAAGTGTGCTCGCTGAATTATCGCCGCATTCCGCTACGAAACGTGACGACTTGTGAGTAGGGAGGAAAAATTCGGTACTATAATGCTGAACACTATTAAGGCTCAAGGCTCAGTTAGTGATGACGTATCGTACTTATTCGTATCGTAAACAAAACCTATTTAACCCGAGCTCTATACATGCGTCGCCCTTGATGTATTTATTCGGATCGTAACGCAGAAATTCTAATAGAAATATGTCTCTCTCAGACATTTACGATACGAATAAATACGATACGTCATCACTAACTGAGCCTTTAGTTGAAACGTTTTACGATACGTCAAAATACGTAACGCTCGCATAGAGCTCGGGTAAAGCAGCTTGTGTCAGTTGACGCGATGCGATACGTCTGGAGTAACTGAGCCTTTATACCAGACAAAATTTTTTCTAAATATTTAAGGTCATAACCGAAGTCAGTATCGATTGTTCTCATACGATTTTTAATTCTACCAAGCAATTTTTATTAAAAGTGAATTCAAACTGAAATTTTTGTACGTAAAATTGCATAATAATATAGAGGAAAAAACTGAGCTGTTTATATATTTCTAATACACTAAATTTTGTGCCATTTCAGTACCATTTAGAAGACGTTGAGTACTAAAATGAAAATCGTATTTTGCAGCCCTGCTTGTGAGCTCTTTTCAATTGTTTCACATTTTCATGCATTGAAAAAAAATTGTACCGGAAAACGCAGCAGGTATATGTATGTGTGTATGTATGTATGTATGTATGGATGTAGGCATGTATATGTATGTATGGACGCAGTAAAATCGTGCGACACTTCTTTTTGCAGTTAACGCTGTCAGTTTTTGCTGCAACTGAAGCGACGCAGCTTAAAGCAGCGCCTGGCAATAATGAAGTGCAGTGCCTTGGAGAGCAGCAGCAATATTGCTGCAACAGGTACGAGGATGTCCTTTTCTCGAAGCCTTAGATAAATGGCACGAAAAGGGTCTTACAGCAATTTATTGTAGTAGCAAACTTGTGCTGTGAGCGGTTCTAGCCCTTTTAGTGCTGGCTCTCATATTTCTTCCCTTGGCTATAAGAAGTCCTTAGCTGTACTTCATTTACTATGTGCGGTCATTCTTTTTAAAGAAACGGATCATCAAAAATTCTTTTCGTAACACCCCTAAACAACTTAATTCAACTGAAATCCATCAGTCAAGTAGTAAAGCATTAGTTGTAGTGTAAGCATTCAGAAGGCTCTTACTTTCAGCTATTCGCTCTAATTCCATTATTACGGCATACTAGAATATCTACTTTCAAAAATATTTTTAAGCCTTAAGCAAAATCTTTTTTTTTGCATTCGACTAGTTAATTCGAGCACTCACTTCATATAAAAGCCAGTTGTCATGTTGTTCATTTTGCTGTGCTGCACTAGGATTAGCTTAACTGCCATTGCAGTCAACTGCCCTAGTGCTACCAGGGCCAACAGAATGCTGTTGTGCTTTGCTGCACCCTACACACGTATAATGAGAAATTAACATGTGTGCTTTTATGATTGAATCTTTTGTACTTTTGTGATTGAATCCGAATCAACAAGTTGACATTACATAAAATTAAAGTAGTCCATGTTCAAACGGCTTTGGTGTCTTTCATAAATAAGTAATTTTTGTATGAAAATTTGTGATGTCAAAGGCTGCCATTGTATCAAAATTTTGCTTCAATTTATTTAACAATATATTACATTTTAAAAAGCAATATTGCAAAATTTTGGCGCCTTCAAATTTCAGTAAAACTAAAAATTGCAGCTTGCTGTCGGTCATTCATGACCGTTTGTAGCGCTCTTGTTGGCTTTGACATGTTCGGCGCCAAAACTGCCGAAGTGGATTACTTTTATTACTCACTACTACACACGCACACTTGCAGTTACACACACACACACACATACACATACACACATACACACAATGCCTCCAGCTGCAGTCAGTCGCAGATACTCGCACAGCCGCAGATACATTTGTGCGCTACAGCCGCTCGTAGCATAAATAATTGATGTCAATAAAACCGTAGAAACATTTTAATAAATTGTTTGCAGTTTAAGCGGCTTAAAATACAACTCATGTCTCTGCGTAAGAGTTAATTATTTAAAACTGCCCCAAATTGATTATTTTCCATTGACGCGTAAACTACTTAATTTTCGCATTTCGACACTTGCAACATGTTGTACGTAAGCATGTTGCCTGCATATACAGGAGAATCGATAAAAAAAAGTAGTTGAAATATATAAACATAGCTGTCATTTTGTGGTTCTTTGTTGTCTTTGATAAAATTGTAAAAGTAAGGCAAAGTATTGCAAGAAATGCACATTGAATGTGGTAATTAATTTAGCAAATCAACGAGCTTATAAGTTTCTATTGCTCACAATAAAGCACTTTAATTCATGCTTTTTTCTTCTTCTTTTTCCTAGTGGGTTCATGCTGAATTTTGGTAGTGTTGTTCTAGTAGTTGGCAAGGCTGGTTAAAAGGCTTCTGCAAGCGTAGAACTTCATCATTGTTTTCTTCCAATAATTGTGCCACTATTTAGAAAATATTTTGTTAGTTTTAATACAACTTTTATCTTTTTCAGTTTTGCTTAATTTATCATCTAAATAATGCTAACATTACTCTTACTTCTAGCGTGGCTTAATTTTAAGCTGCTAATATTTCGGCAGTTAATTATGCTTGCTAATTGTGGGCAAAAACTGTTGCCTTACAACAGTTCTTTTAAAAGTTTCTTGTATAGAAAAGACAAGGAAACGATATAATTATGGAATCTTTAGCGTGTTCTTATGGCAACAGCAACATGTGCCCAGAGAATGCTTTTCAAATCACATCTAACTTTATTTTCTGAGGCGTTTGTTCTGTGTTCTACTTTTTTACGCAAAACTGTTGAAAACTTTGTTGATGTTTACATATTGTATATATATATATATAAATCGTTTTTGTAAATTGTCGAACTTGCTTTATTTCTTAAACAGTTAAGATAATGTATGAATGTTTGTATGCGTATTTCCTGGCTTCTAGTAATGCCCTACATCACTTCAAGTATTTCAGCGCGTTTAATTAAACATTCTCATCGGCCTGTGGCTGCAGCTGGCAGCTAATTCCAGTTAATAAACGTAAATCAGTTAATTTAAGCGAATTAAAGTCGTGCCCCGCAGGACTCAGGCGGCACAGCTCAATTTCAGCCACAGCCAGAGCAAGAGACCCCCTGTGGACGCGACGCACACTTGCAGTGCAACTAAACAGACATACGCACACATACACGCACGCATACACACACAAATTACGGTGCAGTCAAGTGTGTAGTGTGATGCAGTGTGCAATGTGCGGCCAAGGCGGCGTGTCCTCTGGCTGCTGCTCCAAGTATTTCCACTTCAACGCGAACGCAACAAAAATCATTTACACAAATGAGTGTGAGTGTGTCGCAAATGTGCATGTGCATGTGAATGTGTATGTGAGCACACTGCTACAGTTTCGCTTTGCACGCACTACCACGACCACACCCGAGCGCATTATTGCAAATCCTTAAATGAAGGAACAATCATAATGGTCGCATTCAGCGCGCGTAATTATGCCATCCACGGGAATAGACACACGCCTTGCCGCTGGGCTGTATAATCAGTGTTGCCGAGACAGAGTTGCCAATAATTTTTATTGTCATATACATAAACTTGTCTGCCAGTTTCTTCTTAAAAGGCAGTAAAAGTAAATGCATTATTTTTGCATAAAATTGAAGGCTTTTTTAGCATAGTTAGAATGATCCAATTTATGAAAGTCCTCTTGGGCAATCGAAGCAGTGCTTACATGAAGGTCAGACTCCACGATTTCCATGACTTTATCGACATTTTCGACAATTGACCTTCCAAAGCAACTGATATCATTTATTACATTGTCTCTTTTCTATATTAATAGAAAGCCAAGTGTACAAAGGATACTGCAGTTCAGGTTTTACAGCATGCCCAATATCTAATAACATACTATTATTTGCATATATTGAATTGGATTCACTTGATTTTAGATCCAAAAGACTTTCTAGTACAATGTTCCTTGCAACTTAGCTCTCTGATTTCCACGTTTTTTTTTAAATACTATTAATTTTCGTTCTTAACAAATGAATTCCTTAGACTTTTCGAGAGTGATGATCAGTTCTTGGTTCAGTCGTTCTCCCAGCTATTTCTGCAAGGCTGCTAAACTTCTAGACTGCGCTTGGTGTGGGCGAAGTCAGTCAATTCGTTCACAGTTGTTGCAAAGTGTCGTGCACTTTTTTGTATTATTAGCTCAATTCAGATTGTGAATTGGGCTATTGACTTTAGCATAAATTTTGAAAAAATATAAAATATAACAACATAAAACATTGCATTCATAATAATAAATTTAAAATTTGTGTAAGAATTACGATTTGATATAGTTTTGCTATAGACGTGTAAAATGGTGCATAATAATGATACTTTGGCAACCCTACTAGCACGTTAAGCATGCAACAGCAAGGACCTGTCTGCCTACGCCACACCCGCCAAACTCCTTTCGTATCTTCAGTAAAAGCGTACTCAGGACTCAGTACGTACTGCAATTGCCACATAAAGTGCATGGCTATGTAATGTTACGCTTTGGCACGCCGGCTCCACAGTTCCACATCCTTGCCCCCACTGCAATGGCCTGTTGTGTGCACTGCCAGCTTCCACCACTGATTGTAAGCTCAGCTCTGCTTAGTAGCGCTAATGCGATATCTGCTGCCTTAAACAATGACGCTGTCAGTTGCATTTCGAAGTCGGGTGCAAGTGCGACTGGGGTGTAGGGTGTAGGGTGGAAGTGGCAGTGTATCGCTCAGATGGCAAGCTGCAAAATAAAAATTATCAACAAAACGAAAACAATGGCATAAGTAAATAAGTGCGGGAATTAAGTCGGAATAATTCGAAAAGCTGGCAAGCATAGGCGACATAGCTGTAAGTTGTGTGGCAGAGTTGATGCAGTGAGGTGGGGGGTTTAGTTGTTATTTAAAAAAAAGTCTTTCAATTTGCTGCAAAATGAATTTCATAGCTGCGCCTTGCTGATTTGTTAACAGTTGCAGTTTTGTTTCATTATTCTTCATTCAGCTGAAGTTGGCTTGAAAATTTCATTAACCGCTGGTCCAAACCTTTTGAAGGAAGGCTAAGGAAGGCTTGAAGAACTATAATACGCACCTCTGCTTTAGTACGCTTACGTTCGAAAATGAAATTGAAACCTTGTCGATTGTTCTGAGTTATTCCGCAACTCGATGAAGAATTTTCACCTTCGATTTTAAGCACGTATGTATTTTGTTTCTCTTTGTAAAAATTAACTCCAAAAGGAATGCGGAACTATTCGAACCGAGTCATATTTGACATTTTTTTTTATAAACATAATGAGCAATATTGTTTTAAATACAAACTTTAAATACAATTACTCTAAGCTGTTCTGCAATTTGATGAAGGATTCTTATCCTCTGTGAAGAGATTAATTTCAAAAGGAATGCAAAACAATTAGAGTCGAGTCGAGCAATGTTTTTCTAAACTTTTCTAGGAATCAAGTCAACCAAATTGGCATTATGTTCTAAGAAATAAATTCATTATGATTGAAAAGATAATTTTAATATTATCAGTTCCTCTAAACAATTGCGGGTTTCTGTCCTACGCCTATGGTAATTGGGTAAATGAACTTTTTGCGAAAATTGTAAAGCATTGAAGGAACCGTTCTAGGTTTAAACATAAGTACATATATAGTCTGATCGGAATGACTTGCTATCTTGATTTCCCGTTGTCTGTCTGTTTGTCTGTCTGAAATTGCTCTTAATTTGAAGCGCTGTAGAAAAACGACAGTTTATTGTGAAAATTTTACGTAAATCAGCACATAAAATGTACATACCTTACTTAATGCCCAGCTTCGAGATTTATTCGTAGAATATTTTCAAAGGTTTACGCTCGCATTGACAGACTTTGTGTGCTTTTGAAGCTCCGCACTATATCAGGATACACTTGGTAGCTCATAAAACTCATGAAAAACAATAGCAACAGCTTAAAGGAATTATGCAGTTGTAAAAAATAAACTATTTTCAGTCCCGTAAAATGTAACGAGCACAACAACAAAAGCACGCAAAGGACGTAAAGGAGGAGCGCAGCAGCCAGCGGCGTGTAGCGTCATGAAGCAACGCCAACTGCACAACAACAATTGACGGAATTTATTCCATTGAAATTGTATGCGAGGGAAACTGAAGTGAAAGCAATTAAAATGCTGCAATTATAATTGTGCAGCGAATGAGCGCCCGTGCAGCTGCCATTGCCAGCGCCAGAGCCAGTGCAGCCGGAGTCGGAGCCGTAGCCAAAGCTCGCCGCAGCGCAACGTCAAAGCCAGCGCCGGCGAGTGACAAGCAAAGGCGCCATAATGCAGCGAAAGGGGGGCGCCTAATCGCGCGCCGCCAGAGTGACAGCCCGTGAGAACGGAATTTTCGGCGGAACTGTGCAGCGCCCACGGCCAAAAGCCTCATTTATTTCATAACTTAACCGGAAAATTCATTTGAGCATTAGCGCCTTTTAAGTGGGTTGCTGGTACAGGGCGGGGCAGGGAGCGCAGGCGGGCAGACAGCAGCTAAATGTGCAGAAAATTTGAAATAACTGACATTTGCTGCAACTGTGGAGGAGAGGAGAAGGGGAAGCGGTAAGGGGATGCAGCTTTAAAGTAGCGGAAAGCTTTGAGACTTTTAACTTTTCAGACTTTTGTAAAAAATTTTCCATAACAAACGATTTTAAACATTTTCAAACGACTTTCGATACTTTTTGCAAAAAGTTATCGATAACTGTTTAATGCTAACTGCGGCTGTATTCCAACAGTTGTAATAAACAGTCATTTATTGAAAACATACTATCAGTCGATTATGCTTGTGATAAAATTTTCGCCATGCTTAAGCTTTTTGCTCAACTAATTAATATTTGTTTTAAATGCATTTCTTGTTGAAAATAATCAATTATGTAAGCAAGCAAAATCGATATATAACCTAAAAACCGCTTAATATGACAGCCCGGCAGCAGCTGGCATTTGGTCGCATAAAAATGTTGCCAGACACCCAAAAGGACAGCATACGAAGTCGCATTAAAGTCGCTTGCCGCCTGCGACAAAAACAATAAAATTTTGCTGCGCTTTCAGTTTCAGTCGTCCTGCTGCTGGCTTCAGTTGTTTTTCCTTATTATATGTATAGTTATTTCTTTTTTGTCACTGACGCTTTGCGCGTCTGCAGCTGAGCGAGCATATTTGGGTGAAATGATGGCAGCCAGCTGCCATTCACCATTTGCCAAAATGCTGCAAATGCTGGAAAAACGAAATGCCAGAGCGGCAAAAGTGTAACGCTGCATATGGCAGGCACGACGACTATGGTGCTACTGCTTTGGGCGCAGCCTCGGCAGACTCAAGAATTCAGTGCGTTTTTGTGCTGCGCTTTTCTGCTTCAGTTTGTAAATGTCAAGTAAATGAATTTTAACCGCCGAAATGTGAACATATGTACCTACATACATACTATATACAAAAGTTTTGGTTTCGTTTGTGCTCGCGTAAGCATTTAATTTGCTTAGTTTACTTTGAATGCTTCAGAGTTGCATTTTTGTCAAAGAAAATGAGCAGAACAATTATTTCAAGTTCTTTAAAATGGGCACGCAAAAAGTTTGTAGCTTCTCAAAGAAGCATAGACAATTTTGTAGAATTTCCTTTTTTTTAAATATCACTTTTTTCGAAATAAGTCGAGCTGTATGTTCTTTTAAAGAAGTCGAACAAGTTCCTGCTTGTTTTTATTTCTATGGAAAGTTTCGTAGAATAGGTTTCCTCTCATATGGCTTTACACTGCTTTCATGCTAAACATTAAATGCACATTTTAAGCATTTAAACATAGCTAATTACACATAGAAAATTATAAGAAATTATAAATATGTTATCAGCATGCAGACAGGCATTTGTTCATCAACTGATGAATTAATTCCCTTCTACTAAAATCTTGCTAATCTTCTGGCAAAGCGGAGTATTTTGGATGATGGCAAAGAACATAGTTTGCCTGCTGTCATTCCGTTTGACTATAGCCGCTGTAATCGTGACCTGGACACTCTCAGCGGAAGCGGGAAAATTATAGTCTACTACCTAACTGCGACAAAACCAAATACTTTTAAACAGTTCAGAATTTTCCCTCTTTCCATATGTCACATTGTCTTCTCAGCTGAATGCTTCCCTCTGATATGTTGCACTGCTCTTACGGTATGCCGTGCATGTTCTCTCAGCATGTGCTTTCATACGCTCTTCACTTTAATTCAGTTTACACACAGCCAAATTCTCGTGCCTGAAGAACGCATTCCCAAATCTCTGCCAACGCATAAAGTTCAATGCCGTCATATATCATGCACATTTATTTTTGCAATGTCTGCTCACACTTTGCTCGAAGGGGAAGGGGGGAAGCTGTGCGGTGTGCGGTTGAATTGAATTTGGACTGCGGCACACCGTACATGTGATCATTTGACCGCAATGTATGCAATGAATATGGCACCCTCTCGCACACACATATACATACATACATACATGCGCAAGAAAACCCAACTGGCACAATATTCGCTTAAATTAAAGGTTCGCTCAATACAAATATTTCTTGAAATTCAATTTCTCATTGATTCTCCGAAAATCAGTCTTTATGAGCGTTCCAAGAATAATATTGACGTATGGCGCTGACTTTTGTTTAGTTAGTAAAATATACATAAAACAAATGCGAAAGAAAAAGTTAGAGTGGCTGCAGGAAAGAATTTAGATTGGGTTTTAAAAAAATGATTCACCATAATCCAAATCTTTAAAATTTTTTTCATTTGACTTCGCTTTATACATATTTCTCGCTATTGATATTGAGTCAATGGGCCGCTTGGGTATGCTACTCTAATATGTATGCGTACATATGCATGTGTGTATATGCAAAGTGCAATAACGGCTGCTTATATTGCGTGCACATTGAAAGCTACAATGGAAGAGAAGACGTGCTTCTATCTGAACACGCTTTCATTGCTGCTGCGAGTATTACTTCACACTGAAAGGCGCTGGCTGAAGGAAGCTATCAATGCAAACATACGCACACAGGCTGACAAAGATACACACACACCCCAGCGCATCCTATCGCATCGCATCGCCACATTCACACAGTCATAAAAATCAAGTGCGCACACGACTGCGAGTTCACTGATAGAAATAATAAAAGCATAACGGCGTTTGTGTGTGTGTGTGAGTTCGTGTGTGCGTGTATGCACGACAATCGCATGAAATAAATTTGACAAAACTGCAGAATATGCATAAAAGCATTTTTGCGTCTCTTCGTATTCATATTGCAAAATAGGAAAAATCATTTTGACTGTCACATACGCTGAAGAAAAGGCAGGAGCGTCGTGCGAGGTATCCTTTAGTATGCACGCTAATGCAAGTTAGGAAAAAAATACAGCTTTAAAAGAAACTTAATTAAGTTAGCTAATTCTGTAGGAAGTTCTATGCGCGAGTCACTTCCTCATTCATTGGGTAAGTTGAAGGGAAGGGGGGATGGAGGGGGGTATAAATCTCTGAACTACCTTTGCTTAATTGACTTTTTCTTTGCCTTTGCAGATCTATACTTTTCGCAGGTTATACAAAGAGTAAAGATGGTGGAGACTCCAAAGTGCGAAACCAGCTTCAAATTTTCTTTATCTTAAGAACAATTTTAGAACTATGCGGGGGAAATGGAAGCCGAGCCAAACAGCTACTTGCACCACTGTGCAGCGGCTTATTGCTAAGGATGGTCCGGCATAGACACTACCTGATTGCAATATGCCATATGAATCTAAGTAATATATAGTATGTATATCTTTCGTGCTATATACAACGAACCAAAGCCTCAAGCACAATCGATCCTTTCCCAGAAGAATGTTGCGGATACCGAAAGGGTTTGTGCTACATAAGACCAAAGACATGCTTTGTTTTAAGTTAATTTAACGTTGTTGGTTGATTTGAAGAGCAGCTGAAAATTGTTGTAATTCTAAAAGTCCTACCAAACGCTAGAATAATGAAATGAACAATAAGATAGTGGGAAGATCCCTATCAGTAGGCATTGCTAGAAGCACGAAGTGTACAGTAGCGTTAGGAAAGATTTTGTAAAGTATACATTTCCGATAAAAAAGTGTAAACAATAATATTAAAAAAATTTGTTGTTGTCAACTCGTTTCAAATATGATATTTGAAAACAATTTTTTCATTAGAAATTTTGAATTTATAGCAGAAGCTTAATTCAAGCCGCTACCGTTTAATTGAGCTAAGTACAACCCTGCCTCCTACTCTTTTGACTTCCAAAAGAACAGTTTCGCGCTACGATTGTAGCAAGTGTCGAAATCAATGTCCATTTACTGTGAATGTGGTCAATAGCATCAGCAGAAGCTGCTGGGTTAGGGCCAGCGCCTGGCAAGGGGCAACAAAGGGGCAACAAAGGGGCAGCAAAGCCAGCGAGTGCAAAAGCGCTTGCAACATCTGTCAACGGCATAAAATGATGCTCCGCAGCAGTGCGTATGGGAGGAGGGAGGCAGGGCTGAAGACCACCCGAATGAATCCGCCACAGCCAGCACTTGGCTATTTGGAAGCTGATAGTGCGCTCACTCGCCGCTTGCACTGCTTGCGGCAGCGACATGACAGATTTGGAGCGCAGCGATTTGGGGGGAGGGGAGAAGCGCTGCTGGGCAGCAACTCTGAGCGCCGCACAGTCTCTCACTTTCAACGAAAATCACACAAATTAATCAATGCAATAAAATTGTATTAAATTGATCAATTGATTAAACATAATTTTTCCTTGAATATTTTAACAAAAGCGGGCGGGTCAGAATTATATCAAGGTGATCGGATTCGTTTCATATTTTCACTATTTGAAAAGATATATTAACGAAAAAATTATAGCACATAGATCCGGTGGCTTATATGAGCAAAAGTTGGGCTACTTTATGCACTACCAAAGAACTATATATCTTTCATGAACAATCTGAAATCGAAGAATGTAAAATCTGATTGGAATCGACTCTTCTTATTTTGAATTTCAACTTCTCTTTGAAAATGCAAAAAGCTTATGTTGTTTTTTCTCTTTAAGGCATCGAATATATTGACATTATTATTCTGGTTGTTTTTGCCGAACAAATTTTAGAGGGGCGGGAGGAAAAAATTTCGAAAAGTACTTATATGTATTTACAAAAACTTTGAAATTTTGGTGCAATCGAAAAACTTTAAGTGGGTTTAAGGAAATGCCTTTAAAAAAATTTGAAAGCTGCAAAAAATAGGAGGAGGGGGTAAATTGAACTTATAATGGGATACAAAACTTTTAAGTGTTCTTTAAATAAATGTGATGGCGGAAATTAATTCGAGGTGCAGCAGGAAAACGAAATTATCCAAAGTAGTATGCACAAAAAATTTATATATATTTATTTTATACTTATAAGTGTGGCACTTGGTTTCTTCAACCCAGATTCCAATATCTTCTACGCTGGCGCTCAACCTTCGCTTGGAGTTCATGCTTTGCTGAAGCATTCTACTTCATTGCTTGAACATGTCCTGAGCAGCGCAGTCGTTAATATGAGCACAAAACTGCTGTCGTGCTTTTTTATTTGTCACTCGAGAGCAAATTTTGCTCATACAATAACCAAAGTTTATTACAATTTTTGCCCGTGTGGGTGCACGCACGATAAACACGGCTACGAGCACCGTTTCGAACGAAGGATTCGACGCATGACAAATGTTCCGAGCGCGGAAGAACATTAAAAATCCGCTGCTGTAATCGTGGCGGCCTTTTTGTGGTGCACAGGAAGGACATTTCGAGCAGAACGAGTACAACAACAACGACGACAAAAAAGAGCGCGCTCGAAAATAAATTTCGCATCTTCAGTTTATTTCTTTTTTTATGTTTTCCGTCTTTTTTGAGCGCACCTTTTTTTTAAAAACCTCAATTCATTGATTAAAGCCATGGCAGTGCTTGAACAGTGCGCCAGCCGCTGTCCTGCTTGTCTGCTGCAGCAGCAGCTAGCCACAGACGACGAAAGCAGCGCAGCGGCCAGCAAGAATTAATTACTGCCAGTTGGCGGTCGCCGCGGCCAAAATCGAACGAAAACATGAACTTCAGTCCTTGCCTGCTGACCGCGCCAGCATAATTAACTGCAAGCGCGAATGTTGTTCCTCCTCCTCTTCCTCGTCCTCATTCTCTTGATGCGCACTGAACTCGTGTCATTTCCGCTTATGCGTTTTTAATGCTATTTGTTAATTTTTTTAAATGCCATGCGCATTTCCGGCGCGAACGATGGCCAAAGGAATGCGCCGACAGACAGACCGAGCGACAGACGCACTGGAATTTATCATTAAATTGTTGCGACGAATTAAAAATTAAGTGCGTCGTAATTAAGCGAGCGAAATGATTGAGCGGAGTGCTGCCGAAGAGCTGTTCAAACGTGGCAAGGACCTTCGATAAGTATGCTTGTGCAAGCGCGCGTTGCATGAATTTAAATTGAGCAGCGCTGAGCTCTGTTCCGCACATGTGCAAAGAGGCTACACAGCTCGAGATTAAGCAGAACCACAGCAAAAAGAATGCACTTAAGCCAAGCACATGGTTGACTAGATTGTATTAGGACTAGGAATTTAGTACTCCAGCCACTTCTCATTTCTCAGCTCTCTCATACATTTACAGTTTCTTTTTGGTGGGAAATTTCCCTTGGGGAAATGTCACCATGCCATCGTGCTACTAATTGTATTTTAATTGCAGAGCAAGTGGCAGATCCTTAAGGGCATACAATCAATTGGAAAGCTTAAAAATTTTTAACTTCCATCACTTTGCTGCCCAATTTGAACTTGAAAGCATTATGAGAATATGAGCACATTGCATAAAATGGAAAGTTGCCAATTTCCTTTGCAAGTGCTGCTGTCCACTTTCCATTTAATCTCTTTCAATTATTAGAAATTTGATATTTGTAAATTGATAGCTTACGGGCACTTCAACAACTTTTCGAATTGTTGTGCCTATGTCGACAATCTGTCGACAAATGAATAAAATTATTTTATAAGCAGATTTGGCCAAATCACCTCAAGCCATTTTGTCTTTATTATACTAGTAGGAAATTGTCATAAGATGAAAAGCAAAAGTGATTTATGAAAAATACTTTTCCAAATGAGAAAATGCATTAGCAATTTTGCAAGACTGTTGGAATTAAAAAGCAGAAAGGATATTAGCACTTTCAATTTCTTGAGTGCTCTTTTAGCCAGCGGCTGGCAATTCTAAAGAAGTGTCAGTTGAACTATGTTATTGACAAATATTTTATATATAAACAAACATTAGTGCATATCCTTTTATGCATCTATGCCATGCAATTAGTTTGCAATACCAATTTCGAAATTCGGTTGAATTTTGGCTGCTATGAATTTCGATATAAAATTGCTTAAATGCTATGATTTTTGGAATTAAATTAATGTAAGCAATACCGACAAATTATGATAGACTATACTATGGATGGCGATGCTCTTAGATTCGAATAGATTAGGGATCTAGTCTGCTAGTTACCGAGACATTCCTCAAGTCTGTTGCGACAGTTCTGCCTATATTTACTTGCCTACTTCCTTATATGGCATCACAACTTTTTGTAGATCTCTACCTCAAGTACCTCCTAAAACGGAACCCCAATTGGTATTGCTGAGGACCCAACAGGGTCTATGCGTGACCTTCTTAGGCAGCCAGATCAACCTAACCTAAACTACCTCAAGTACCAATTCTATCCAGGCGCGCCCTTTTCATTTCTAGTTCCAAGCTAAACAAGGGTTGGACATAGCGGCGTATAAGTGATCTTGTATTGGGCTATCGAATGCAGACTTGTAGTCGACGAAAAGATGGTGTCTAGGTCTATTTAATCTGGGACTTTTTCTAGGATTTTTTTGGGCTCTTTTTCATGTCGCAATATCTGAAGCCACACTGATAAGGCTCAATCAGATTGTTGGCAAACGGCTGCAGTCTATTACAGATTACGGTCGATAGATATATGCGTTGGTTAGAAGTCTCATGTCACGTTAGTTGCCTACTCTTTTTCTATACACATTTACAGATGCTCTTTTCAAGTTAAACATTTAAATTTCGACATTGACATTGTCCGGTTTGCAACTTTGTCTTATTTTTGTTTACATTTTGAGAAGTCTTTAGTGTGACCATAATCTGTGGGCACAATTTTCCGCAAACTGGCCTTAATTTAAGTCTATCTCATGCAGAGTGAACACTTCCAGCATCTGCCAAGTTGATTCTGCGTGGCAGCGCGCATCTGAATTCACCATTCGAATGAACCTGCCAAAAATGTGATTTGAATGACTTCTCTGTCGGCTCACAGGCCAGACAGTAGCGATAGCTCTGCCGGTCGAGTGAGTGCCATGACCGGTCACATATGGCGACCATTGGAAGCTGATATGCAAACATCCGCTTAAATGAAAATTGACAATTTGTTTAAGCAATTTTTCGCATGAGCGACTTTCTGCCAGCGTGTCCGTTTTTTTTCCCGGTTTAGCCTTGCACGCGTCAGCCTCTTTTATTCGTCTGGCAGCCGTCGGTCGCTGCTGGCCGACAGCATGGCAAATGCTTTTTTCCTGGATTATGCCACGTTTGCGCATTTCGACAAAGCTGAAAAAATTAATGGCTGCAAATTGGTTTCATATGCAGTTTTTTGCCCGGATCCACTCACTCTGTCCACTTGGTCCACTCTGTCCACTTCGGCGTTGTGGCCGCTGTGAATTGTTGACCGAAGCATTTGATTCGCTGTCAACATGACTTTGGTACGAGTATTTGTTTGAATTTGTTGGGAATTCGTTGAATTCTGTGATTTGATAGAAAAAAAAAGTAAAACAAGTTTGGTATATTCGAAAAATTTATTATGCTTTTTCTTTGGAAATATTTGGAAATATTTGCTAATATTTCAAAGTGGCATTAAACATAGACTACAAACTGCTACGGGTACTTCTATTATAGAACTTTAATGGACGTTGTGCCGATCGAAGCAAAAAGACAAAGAATTGACAATGCAAATTCTTCCTCTTCTTAATTGCTCAATAGCAACCCTGTTGCCGGGTTACAAGCTAACGTACGGCTTCTCTACAGGCACTTCTGCTATGAAAGCGCCTTCTCCAGTTGGAAATGCCGAGCATGGGAGAGCAGGCACTACTTGGTCTTTTCATCACAGGCATGGTCTTCCGCCTGGTTTTAAGTGAGTTTAAGACAATTAACTCAAATACCTTTTTAGCTGTAGCTAGTACTTTGTCCATATGCAAGACATGGTCTTGGTGGTGAAGCTGGCCAGACTGATGATGCAGCTGACTACTATGTCAATGTCGGCGTATAGCTTGTACAATTCCTGATTTATTTGAAAGAGGTAGTCGGATCGAGCCGAAGATCTTGAGCGGTACTTTTCTCTCCAAGACTCCAAGAGCAGCTGCATCAGTCTTTGATATGAGCCATGCTTCAGCGTCATAAGGCAATACGGGTATTATGAGTGTCTTGAGTGTCTTTGTCTGGCAAGAGAAGCTTCTACTACTCAATTACAAACTTAGTCGATAATAGCAACTATTGGCAAGAGTTATTCTATGCTAAATATCAGATCAAGATCTGCGAGCTGACATGAGCTGATATGTCAACTGCCTGACAGCTTCGAAGGCATAGTTTCCATTTGCCAAAAGAAAAATTACGGTATCCGGATTCTTTAGTTGTTGTTGTTGCTTATCATTTTAGTTCAAATTAGGTTTATAAAAAAATTTTATTTCGCAAAAATTTCAATTTAATTCTGAAGCAAATTTGTTTTAATTTTAATGGCCTGGTGGCATGCTTCCCTTACGTGCAGAGAACTTGTTGGCTTAAAAAAGAATTATAGATAAGTGAGATAGAATAAAGTGTAGTAGTAATATAAGTAATAATTTATATTATACGAGTTTTTTATGTTTATTCGGCAGCTTGAATGTTAGAAAGAATAAGTCTTTCAGTAATAATTTATTTTAAACGATAAAGGGTTAATTGTTGCGAGAGAGTTGACAGTAACTAAGACTAACTCCCTTTTCGGAGAGTTCAATGAGTACTGACCAAATTGTGCTTACAACTAAAAATAGCAATATTCTGCGAACATTGCCTTTGAAGTTTGCAACTATTATGCACATTAGGCAGACTTTATAGGCGAGAGTGGATGGATGCAGCAGCTCGAAATGGCAGGCCGGTAAATTCCGGAATTTCAATGTTCAGCGCAGGTAACTGCTCAAAAGTAGCAGTAGTGCTCCTGCTGAAATTGAAATTCATGGCGCAACAATTCGCTGCAAGCTGTGCCTACTCTGCTCTATTAAGTCCTGCCCTCTGCCTCCTTCCAGCACACAAGCCAAAAACTAATAAGCTGCAACGCTGCTGAATGTTAATGATTTCTGGTTTGCAACTGAAATTGATTGCTATAAACAATTTTGGCCATCAATCTGGACGCACACAATAAGCGCAAATGAACGCTCGCCTTTTGGGAGCGCACACGCAGTTATTGCCTTTAATTAGCAGCCATGCATCTTGCCTAATTGAGCAGCTAAGTGAGGGGGGGGGGGGGGGGGGGGCGCTTGATGTTCACCTACCTGCTGTCTACTCACTTCTGCCGACCGCTTTGTCAACCAGGCAACGCCAATTTCAGCTCATTGCGCTCATTGTTACTGCGTCGTGCCCACCATTGATGGAACATATCAGCGCTTGCAGCGGAAGTGCGCCACAGTTTCGCAGCGCAGCGGTACAAATGTTTCTCGCCCTTATTGCATCACCGCAGCTGCATCGCCTGTGTGCAAGTGGCGACGCACAGTGTGGCACATTTGGCCAATAGTGTACAAAAAAATTAAGCTAATCTTTTGAACAAAATTTTTAACTCAAACGCCAAAAAATATTTGAATTAACATTCGAATTGCTGCGCTTCTTAAAAATGCTCCTTTTTAAGGTAAATGGTTTTGAAAAATATTATAACGCCATTCAGCGAGAGCGAATGGTCTTGCATCGTTGCATTTGCAAAATGATAGAGTATATTTTTACTCTACACTAACAAAGTATATAGAGATGAACTTGCTTCACTTTTACAAAAATGCAACACTTAAAGCTCATAATTTATATTAACTATGCGAAAGCAATACTAAATTGCAGAAACAGCCAATGGAAAAGAGCGAGCGAGCGAGAGAGAGAGAAAAAGAAGAAGAGCCCACCGAAATGTTTGAAATTAGATTATAATGCGAAAAAATAAAATCATTGATGGCAAATGCTTACTATTGCACAAATTTGCAATCTCGAATGCACAAGATTGTGAACAGGGCTTATAAATTTTCGAGTATATTATTAATTTAAAAAAACGAAATTTTCAAAATTCAATAAAAATTTCTTTAAAACAGGCATGCCAAAATTTGTTGAAATTTACAAAGAATGGCTTCTTTGACAAAAATGTGTGTGCAATTTTGTTCCCATCTAACAACAACATACATATGCATATAATTTTTGAGCATGTTTACTATGCAATTGACACACTGTGCGGCGGCGCCAAATCAACGTTGCCGCATCATCTGAGATACGGAGCATGCATGCAGAGCATCTACGCAGGATGTTTTGTTAATTGTGGAACATGCAACTTTGATAGTGTGCTTGTGTGTGTGTGCATATCATTTCAATGGCTTCCGTGTGCAGGTAAAGGCGTTTAAAGTGAACGATAATATTGAGTAGTTGCCAAATTTGCAGCGTTTTTAAGTTGTTGTTCTTACTATCATATTAAATTAAGTGCGCAGGACATTATCTAATGCTGCTATGCCAAGTTCAGCAGTTATGTTAGAGATGAGATGACTACACTTGTTATTCTATACATATATGAAGTATATGAGGAAGATTTATGAATAAACTTTTTCGCTATTCATATGATGAATGAATACATATTTAAACGATTCTTAATGACCCTTGGCAAAATCGAATTAGGACTCAGATTGTTGTTTGTATTTGGAGTAGGAATGTTTTTTTTAATTTTTTTTGTGCCGGATTAAGAAAACTTGCCCAACAAGCAGACAAGCATTTGTCCATTGTACTGGTAAGGAAATTCCTTTTACTGAAATCTGCCTGAGCTTTTTGCAATGCGAAGGATTTTCGATGGTAGCAAGGAACGTAGTTGGTCTGTTCTCACCAGGACTGACCCCAGAAAATTCCAACTTGGAAGAGACGGGACAATCGAACAAGAAATGGGTGAGGAAAGGCCTATTGTGGCAGTTTTCCAACTATTTACAGTTGCTCATGCATGCACAGTTTCAAGAGATATGACGCAATTTCTTTTGGGGAAACAAACACTACAAAATGGCATGTCCATATTTGGCTTCAGTTTCCATCTCTTCAAGCCGCCGGCAGCTCTTTGAAAAGCGTTCCAACCAACAAATAAAACAAGGCGTGCATTTTTTTGTTCTTTTTTTCAATTGTAATTAATTTAAATACTTTTGTTATAATTTATTTGTTTTGCTCTTTGTTTATTTATGCAATCATTTAATTTCAGTTAGTAGTATATGAATTTATTGTCCTGTATTTCATTTCCAAGTAAACATTTGTTGTTGTTTTTTTCGGTTGTCTCTCTCTCGTAATGCTGTTATTTGTGTTGGTGTGTGTTAATCTTATTTGCATTAATAATATTACAATTTTAACACTTGATTAAATGCGCATTTGTTTACACTGTTGCATGCGCATATGTTTGCATTGTATTTTTGTATTATGCATATTTATTTTTGCTTAAATTGAATAAAAAATATAATGCATGCCGAAAATAGTAAAAATGATTCAATGATTCAAACACACACATACATTTGATGAGATAATGCATTTGTATGTGTGTGTGTGTATTTGCATAATTAGCTATATTAGCTAATGGCTTTGTATATGTCTGTGAAAAAAATCAAATTTCACTAATACATATGCCTAGGCATAATGCATGCGTATTAGATTGCTGAAACTGTTTGATTTATGGTTTGTTATTTCAAATATATATTTTCAAAACTTTGTTTAGTTATTAACATAATTGGTAATGCCTTTCTTTTATATGTAAATACACAATAAATACAATTTAGGCATTTTTTTTTACATATTTTTGATGTCATTTTAAATTGCATAAATTGAAGTAATTGAATTGAAGGAATTTCGTTTAAGTGTTGTAAATTCGTTTCTGTTATAATATTAATACAAATTTGCAATTACTTTACTTTTAGTTAATAACTATTATGACTTAATTGCTATATATTTTATATATTTACAAGTATATGTGCAGCCTGGCTTTTTCAAATTTCCGGCGCATACAAACGCAATCAAAATTTACACAAACAGCAACAATTTCTGCAAGCAATCTCAATTTCACTTTGCCATAATGCTTAGTAATAATATAATATAAATATTTTTGTATATGTGTGAGTATGTATGCATCTTATTTTACAGCTTCCATACAATCTAATATTGTCAGTACGATTATGCGGCTTGCATGTGTCGCTCGAGTTTAATTTAGACTATTGTTAGTTACAAACAAGTTATGCGAATTTAGCGTTGACACAAACCAACATGCTTTTTGTTGCATGCATATATTTCCACTACATACATGTGTATATTACAATAAAGTTGTTGAAAATAACAGCTCTTATCTGGCGATGACAGTCACAAAGGTTACAATTCAGTTTTTTATAACAAATGGTAATTTTTGCTATGGAAATTGATGTCTTTCTTTGAAATCTATTTTTTGACTCCAACTCTTTGCTATGGAAAAGACAGGCATATTCTATTTCTGTATTGGAAAACAAAACCTAAAGTGTACAACAACAAAAATGCATTTTGAAAAATTTACAATTTAAAATTGTTAAAAGTGACATTGAAAAGAAACTGATGAGCTAGTCCGATAAAAACCGAAATAGCTATTTGACTACGCCCATGTGAGCATATACTCCCAATTTGTTGTTGTTGTCTCTTTGTTTTTAATGTAGAAATAGTCAGTAATTGTATTTTTGACGACAAAGAATTCGCATCAAAAAGTTACATTAAAAATTCATATTATGATCATCGATCTGCATACAATATTAGTAATATGATTATGAATGATGACAAAAAATTGTGACTGTAATGCCAGAATAACGCTGTTAGTTAGAGAATAAGAGCGAAATGATAAACACTTATAAATGCTTCAAATGCAAAAGGCTTGAACATTGAAATAGTTTCCATCACTTTGATTCGACTGCTAGCATAAGGACTGTAGACATCTGCAATGACTCACTCCACTTCGAGAGCGAAAGGTGGCAGGAAGCTGCACCGATAGCAGGTACACACACACTGTCGCACTGACACTGCTGCCGAAATGGAGTTGTCGGCCACAGATTTGGCTAACAATCCGAATGTAGCCACAGGAATTAAAAGCTCGAGTGTTGAATGTGCTGCTGCTGCAGTGGTTGGTTTCCATGTACCTGCTCTTCGGGTTGCCGTTCGCTTGCCTGCGAACTCGCCCCTGTACATGCTGTCATGCTGTGTGCGGGTGTTTGTGTGCGTGTGTGTGCATGTATTTGGTTTTCCAATGCTGCCGTTGTTTTCGGTGTGTTTGTGTCCAAACCAAATGATTAAGGATATCAAGAGGCAATTAATAGACCAAAAGGATATTTATTATGACTGCAATGGCAGAACGGACGAATATACGCATACGTTCGCTGGAAAGGCAACCCAGCAGGATAATTTGCAGCAGCAAAGGCAGCAAAGTGCGGAAGGACGAGGATACCAGCGGCGTTGTTAAGGCAGCGACAAAGGGGCATAGGCGCTTATGCCAAATAGTTGACAGCTGACTATATGCCACAAATATGGTTTAAGAATGCTTAAAGTGGCTAGCTGAAATTAAGAGTAGTACAAGCTTGAAGGTATGCAAAAGCCTTTTCAGTATAAGCCTGAAAGTATGTAACACTTTTTTTAAATTGTCATCAATTTATCTCTGGCAGAAGAATTTTCAATATGGAAAAAATCATTGCTGCTCTTTTTTTAGCGAGTTAAGGCAACTTCAGCAAGCTACAACTTACGACGATTTTTCTGCTGGGTGTCATGCTTACACCTACACACACATACGCATGCAGGCAATTCAAGTACTATGCCGCACTTTTGTGTGCGTGCGTGTGTGTGTGTATTTCATGTTCGACGCCTATTTGTATTTGTATAAATTGCACTTTTCGTGTTTAAATGCTAACAGCAAATAGCTGCTGCTGTTGTTGTTGCTGCAAACGTTGTTCTTGTTGTTGTTGCTGTTTGCAATGCAGCTTATGTTGTTGTTGTTGTTGCCATTGGGACTGCGGCTGGTCGTTGCTGAGCTTGTTGCAGCTACACGACTGTTGCAAGTATAATTTATTCCGTGCATTAAGATTTAATTGTTTTAAATGTAACACACATACACACACACAAATGCACACAGACCGTTGCTGGTGTGCGTGCTCTTTGCTGCTGCTGCTGCTGTTGCTGCTGTTGTTAACGCAATTTTGTTGTTGACGATCTGTTGGCAAAGTGCACTCGGCCGCATAGCGACAGGCGTAATTGCGCTTTCAAGATTTTCTTTGCGCTTCACCGCAATTAAATACACCCTCACGCCCGCCCACCTTGCCCAGCAGCTTTTGTTGTTATCAGCGTGCAGCCACGCCCACTGACTGTTGTAACACAGTTGCATTTGTGGCATTTGTGAAATCTTGTTGTGCGTTTTTACAACAACTAATGCAGAACTTGTTCAGATATGAGCATTCATTATTTGGCAAGTAAGCTTTGGGGCGTGCCTCAAGATACACATAAAATTTTAAGTTGAACCACTCTTTCACTTCATTCTCATTTTTTTTCAAGAAATAATTGTAGCTAAACAAGTTGTCCTTGCCTACAAGTGGCAAAGCACTACAGACAAAATCAATGGAGTAGCCAAAAACAAGAGAATCTCTCCAAAAGAACAAAATTATGCAAAAATTCGCATTTTATATAATAACAATTATTGCTTAAAAATGCTAAATGAATGTATTTTTAAATATCAGTGGCATAGCCAAAAACCAGAAGATCTCATCAAAGCTATCAAAAATTCATCTTTTCACAATAAAAGCTTTTGCCATAAAAGGAACTTGAAACAGTTTTTCCAAAAAATTACTAGCTTCAAATGCTCTGCCCGCTCATTTTTTGCTCAGAAATTCAAGCCATTTAACCCTAAGTGACAGAAAAGAACTGTCACTTTCTGAAGTGCATTTGGAATTTTTGAAGTTTATTTGGAAATTCCTGCTGCCCATTTGAAAGTTCTTGAGGTCAACTGAAAAAGGTAGAAAAGGAATTTTCAAACTTTCTCAAGTCCTTTTCAAGCGTTCCCACATTTTTATGTTCATTTCACCAAGCAAGCTAAGAAGCACAATAGTGCACCTTCAGACCTTGGTGGCTAGGAGACTCGATCCCTACTTCAAATATAATACAAGCTATGCACAATAAAATTATTCCCTGATTTTTTTGCAGCAAATAAATCCGGATCGCGGGATTTCGGCATTCCATTTGCAATTTCAGTGATTGCCAGCTGGTGTCTTCTTAATTGCACTTTTTGATGGCAATGGTGTTTGCGCTTTGAAAAGTGATGCTGCTGCTCTGGAACTGTTCGATTTATGACTGCGTCAAGTGGTAGCCAGGCAGCCGCTGCAGTTGACGGCTAAGCACTTATCAGCCGCTGTGCACACTTGTAGTGCAGCTGAATGAAGATGAATTTGTGCCGGGTGCTGGGAACAGCGAAAAGGCGTGCCCACAAATGCAGGCGATGATTCGCATGCAAACAATGTTGCCTGGCAGTGCGTACGTGGCGGGAAATGCATTAGCAGCGCGCCCAGTTGCTGGGCCACATGCGCAACGTGCCGGCTTTAAGATGCACACATTCATGCCAAATGCATTGGCCATTTGGCCATGGTACAAGCCGTAGCCGAGTTGCAACATGGCAGCCTCATCATTATCACTTCTATCTGCTGCTGCTGTTGCTGTGGCAACAATGGCCACCACTTGGGTGTGGCCGCTGCTGTTCAGGTTTCCACATTTGCATGCGTAATGCGCCAATTGTTAATATTGCCAGGGGGCCTCTGAACATGGCCAACAGGCCTGGGCGTCGCATCGCCCTTGATTCATGTCTGTGCGCCGATTGTTCGACACGTTGGCAGTTGCTGAGTCCTTAAATCAAAAATGCTCAAGAAACAAGCAAAACCAGATATTTTGTGCCTTTTGATTTTTGTTCATGCCACGAAATTTAAGTGCAATCTTTTGCAAAGCTTTTCAAAAAACATGAAAGTATAAAGCATATCAGCAAGCTATTGCTCAAATCAAGCACATTTCTCCACAGAGAAAGCTAGCAAAGCTGCAATCTCAACAGATAGCCGAGGCGTACTTCGCTCAAGTCTCTAATCTAATCTGACATAGTAGAAGAACAGAATATACTCTGCTCTACTAAAGGCAAGAATTAATATCAAAATTTTTCTGCGGAAATTTAGCAGGTCCTTGCTGCAATACTCATTGGGCATGAAACATAATAAACTGGTAAATATGCGCTTATATGCCTTTCAAATGAATCGGCAGAGATCTGAAGTTAGACAAACGCATATAAAATATTTAGTTTGAAGGTTAGTACTATTCAGAAATCATATGGGTCTGTCAACAGTGTTGCCATATATGTGTCAGAGCGCAGACTTTTTGAGTGATGTGATAAATTTATAGCCGATTTGGATTCAACTACATCATAAGAAAAAAAGTAATACACATACAATGCCAAGCGACTACAAATTTAGATAATATGTCAATGTGCAAAAATATGACATGTTCATGACATTTAATTTTAAGAAAAATTACATATAACATACACTTTCTTGAAAGTAGTACTTTGAAGCAATTATAAGTGTTTACTTTTGTTGAGGGAAAATTAAATATGGATTAAATTTGTATAATTGAACTTATGAGAATAACTTATGCTAAGCTCTTCTGCGCATTTGGCAGCTTACATTAATTAGAATTATTATTATTATTATTTCATTATGTTACCGGAAGACTTTATAATTTATGCATATATAATTTATGTTAAATAAAAGTACATACTTGTAAACTCTGACTAGCCAAAAGTGCTGGGCATTTGGTCTTAAAGGTCTCGCTCATACTGAAAATTTGCGTACACTGAGCTGGCAGGCATTTAAATTGCATTTTAATTCATCAAATCATTTGCTAATTTAGTTTCAATTGTTCTAAAATGCCTGCCAACTCGAAATATAAAATTTTACGGCAATTGCTTCAAGTTCAGCTCAGCTGCATTAAACGTTCAATTAAGCAATAATATTGTCAATCAGAATTTCATTTGATTGAGTTATCGTTTAATCGAAAGTTGAGCCTGTTGAATTTTGCTCAACTGAAATCAGCATTAAATCAAAATGATTTACATATAATGCTAATTTTCTAATTTATAGTAAATTTAATTTGTTTAAACTTATTAAATATTTTACAGTGTCTCATAAAAACTTGCGCAGTTTAAATTTTATAGAAAGTTGTTTATACTTGTACTTTATTCAATATATCAGCAAGAAAAATTAAAGCATGCACTTGACTTTCAATTCAATTTATTAATGTGATTTGGAAAAATTGTATGAGTTACTCTGCTTAATTGGTCAGCAACAATCCGTAAACGGCTTACAAGTTGACGTTGAACTTATTCAGAGGCCTTCGTCCGCCTACTACAGTTGGAAATGCCAAGCAATATAGCACTTAAACTGCCGTCAGGATATGAAGTAAAGTACTTTAAGTAAGCGTTTCAAGCTGAATTACGAAAAGCACTTTCACTAGCATTCAGCCTGGAGTACATAGCATGCCAAAACGGCATGTACATGCCATCGCCATGATTTGGAATCAATTTTGACACTTTGTAAAATTAAAATTGCGCATACTTTTGTGAGACACTGTACACATATGTACATATGTACGTACATATGTACGTATGTGTGCTGTTGAATTGTTCAGCACTAATTTTAATATATATTTCAATAAATACAACAATTTACATTTCATATTCACCCAATTTGCGCTCCTGCGGTCCTGCAGCTGCTCTGCCTCTGCGCCGCTCATAATTTACAAGCTCATGCACTCCGTGCCGATAATCCGCCGCATAATTTTAATTAAATTTGATTTGTTGCAATGTGTGTGTGTGTGCCAGAGAATTATTTGATGCGCCAAATATTTATTGTTGGTCATTTTGTCATAATTAATCGTAATTGAATGATTGCCCAGATATAATGAAGTCAAAAGTGTGCATTTTGCTGTTGTCGAGTGCTCTTTCATTCAACGGAAAATATACTCGTAATTAGTTGACTTTGATGGATGCATAAATTATGTGCCAGCTAATTCGACTGTCATTTTTTACAATTGTTGATACAAATAAAACTTTTGTAGCTGCTACATGATATGTCTCTTTTGTTTATGATATGTCAGTGTGCGTTTAAGAAAAGGATACTCGCATGTGCGTCGAAAGTGGTGCATTCAAAGCGCAGTAGGTGAAAGAATATTTTGAAAAATCACTTAAAATGTAATCATGCATTGTTGTAACAATTAACCCCTATCAAACCAGCAATTTTTTTATATTTTCCCAAACAAAGCATCTGTTAGTATCTCAAAGCAGCTACTCAATTCAAAATCCTTCTTTCGAATACAGAAAAAAGAAGCTCTGTGTAATTTACTGAATGTACCAGCAAAGAGTTAAGTCTTTAATGTCGGAACGGGTATGAAAGTGTTAAGAAGAGGCTGCATTTTTAAAGAGGTAATTATTTGAAAATTTAGTTTTGCTTTAATTTATTGCTTTACTTGTTCATTTTTAAAACCCTTCACAGAACTTTGAAAGTGTCTTTATTTGAAATTTGACTTCTTTTTTCGAATGCTGTGATGAAAACTCATGTAAGGTCATATTTCATGAATGATTTAGTTGAGGAAATAGAAAGAGAATATGCAATATTTTGAAATTTTTTCTTTGGTTCAAGAAGAGCTTGTGTCGGAAGAAATGAAACTTAATCTTTCAAAAGGTGTAAGAGATATTTTAGCAAAAAGTTTCAAGTTTTATTTTTTTGTAGCTTATTATACAGTATGTGTCAGAAGAAAAGAGCCGCGAGTTTTAAAAAGATGCAAAACATATTTCATATTTTTCTTATTACATTAAAGATCTTTACAAAAGACAGGGCGAAATAATTTCATGTGAGAGAAAAATCTCTATGAGATTACTTTCATTAGACACAGACTGTATTTAGAGTTTTTCGTTTAGGGCTGCTTTGAAAATCTCTATAGGGCTGTAGATCATCAAAAATTAAATGAAGTTCAGAAAAATTATTATTTTAGAATTTTTCGAATTATGAAAGCGGTTTACTGTAGCATGTGTGTGTGTCAACATGCGCACAAAGACAAAGAAATTAATAAAAAAAATGTAGCTCAAAATTATGCAAAACAGAAAAACTGACATTTTAATCACAACAAAGCATTAGCCACCCTCATTTAATGTCATATGCAATATAAAATGTTGCAGCAAACGAAGAACAATGGCAAAAACTAGCTTCAATTAATAAAAGGACTTCAATGCACTGCACACACACACACACACACATTTAGAAGCACATGCTAGATGCACGCACACATGCAGACAAGTTGAATGGGGCAAGCATGAAAAGCTTCGAATTGTTTATGGCGGCTATTTTTTATATACATTTTTCAATTACACGAAACAGAAACGATTGCGCAAGGATAAATGCGAGGATTATGCATAGAATGCAATATTTTCAGTATAAAGCGCAGCAATGCGCACAAAAAAAAAATACACACACACACACGCACAGAGGGAATGAGTAGTTGCCAGTCGAAGTGCATATGTGTGAGTAGAAAAAGAAAGCATGAGCAGGGCAGGGAAGGGGGCGCAGCAATGGAAAGTGTGCACAATTAGCAATGCACAAGCTGCTGCTGCAAGGCATAAAGGACACTCTAAAGGACGCGCGGAAAATAATATACAAATAATAGCTTGCTTGTTTGCAAATTAACAGCGCGAACATAAAACTTTCGTCTGGCAACACTAAATTTTCCACTGGCTACTGCAACGGAAGAAGCTGAAGAAGAATACGAGCAGCAGCAATTCAAAGTGAAAAATGACGCACAATTTTTATAAACATTTCAACGTAATGCGCAAAAACGTGTGAAAAAAAGTGGCGGAAATGGAAAGCTTGCGTTCATTTATGATGGTGAACAGGGATGGGGGGAGGGCATGCACAAAATCGAGAGGGAATTTGTGAAAATGGCATTTGTATGAATTCAGTTTGATGCGCGACCAACTGTGAGGGTGCAGTGAAAGGGGAGTGAGAAGGGGGCGGAGGGGTTGCTTCACAACAAAATGCAACACTGCGACTGTACGTTGGCATTACAGCGTGTTCACAAAGCAATCAAAGTATATATGTAAGTGTGTGTGTTTGTGTGTAAATTTGTTGCCGGTTTTTCACATGCGAATACTTGGCCTTTGTAAGGAATAAGGACACTGACTGCAGTTCTACATTGCGCGCTCCTCTGCAACCGGGATTTCAATAACAATAACAAGCAAGCGTGCTCGGAGCTTGGAGCTTGAAGCAAGCACAACAACGTTGATTACCCACCGCTTGCTGCTGCGCTGCCGCCTGTGTGGTGTTGTTGCCTGCTGCGCTTAGTTGGCCAGTGACAGCTCATTCGATATAAATTTGAACAGGGATAACGCGACAGATAATGTTATTAGACTGCTTGTTCTGTGTATGCGGCTGCTGTGCATTTGGGCGCCATTGGTGAATATCCAGGGTGACCTCGGCGAGGGCACGACAGCGGGCGACTTGAGCGTCTTCTCGTAGCCGTTGCGTGCGGGCAGTTGAGTGTGAACTGTAAGTAGCAAGAAAGAAAAAAAGCATACGTAAAAAAAAGTGGCATGATGAACAAAGCACAGTACACGAGCATAAACAAGAAGAAGAGCGCATTCACATTCACATGCCCAGAGTCCCATCCCTGGCTCAGAGAATACATACATAGTATAAAATCAATTTACGAAAAGAAATGAAGATTTTGTTTAAACTTGTGGAAAAATGTTATTATTTTTGGGTGTAATTGAGTGCCGTCGAGTGACACAATGTTCAGCATTGTAAATCTTAAGAGATGTAGGGGATTGTTTCGGCAATGGTTATTTGTAGTTTTGTAGTTCTGCTATTGTGAAAGCAATATATCGCATATGTTGGCTAGTTTCTTTAGTAAATGCAGCAGCTTATACTATCTTCGCTGGTAAGAATTGATGGCAGCGGACATGCCATAACAGTTCCTAGTACAATTGAAAATTAAACTAGATATTTAGTGCTGTTTGGAAAAAGTTCTTACCAAGTTATTAGCATCAAATTATTGAAATATTAGAATGATTTAAGCTGATGGCTACCAATAGAACCACTTCCTGCTCAGATTGTTGATTATGAGAGCGATTGCTCAGTTATTTTTTTGATTTTGAATGATTTTTGACACGAAAACCAAACAGCTGGAGCTAATCTTAAGCGCTCGTCCTCAGCAGATTAAACTGGTCTCTAGCGTCCAAGCTAAGCTTAAGCTCTTGGCCTTGGCAGCTTAAGAGCAGTTGAGACAACATGCAAACGAAGCTTAAGCAACATTTAATACTTACATACATAAGTACTTAAGTTTAGTTGGTGCTTTAATCAGTTTCTAGTGTCTGACTTAAGTATAACACATAGCATACTAAATGACTTTTAAACTTGGAATCATAAATCAGAGCTCTTCTCTTCAGAAATTGCTACTGGGCATTGACTTCCATTTTATATTTGGAAAATAGTATTTTTACTATAATTTTAAGGAATGACACTTTTTAAATTATGTTGAATTGAATTCTATATTGTATAACAAACATATAATTTCCAGCACTACCAGCAAAAAGGATTATAAAGATTAGGGGTGATATAAAAGCATGCTTGACAATTTAGTTAAGCTACTCAGTCATTCCATCAACTTGGAATATTTCAGCTTAACACTGATGCACACAAGCACGCTTTTCTGTGTTGTGCATGTGTGTGCGTGTATGCAATTATACGAACTTATAATATTTCAGAAATGCCGCAGTCGAATTTCACAGTTTGCTGCTTCGCCTTTTATAAGGACACTTTGAGGTCTCTTTCGAGTTTGCTTGAAATTGAAACTGACTGCTGGAAAATTAACTGCAGAAGAGGATTGCGCAGCTTTGGCTGCCAGCAAAGATTTCTGCTGCTTCAGGTTGCTTTGGCAAGTCAATTGTAATGTGTTTGCATGTATGCGCATACATATACATATGTATGAGTGTGTGAGAGTGTGTGTGTTCAAGTGTGCTTGCGAAAGAGTCACGTTTATTGTGGTGTGTCAAAATGCCGAATGGACCGTGAGGAAAGCAGCAAACTGCAGAACTTCAAGTTGCCGTGCTGCAGTTTGCAAGTCTCTGTGAGTGTGTGTGTGTGTGTGAGTGTGAGGATTGTTGGGGGTTGGTTTGGGCACGCCTCACTACATTCTTCGTTTCTTCTGTTGTTGCACACTCTCGCCGGGATTTATTCTATCGTAACTTACCTTCCGCTCCGTTTGCGTTGCCGTTGCCAGAGCCGCCACTTGCCACGCCTGCGGTGCTGCCGCCTTGGGCGCCGCCGTTCAGCACTTCGTTCTCCTGCAGCTGCTGGTTTGCGAAGAGATTCTCCTTGGCGCGCACCACCTCGTTGAGGCCCTTGTTGTGGTTCGAGGGTGGCTTGCGGCGCGGTTTCGGCGTCGTGTGCACGTAAGGAGTTGCCGTCGTCGTCGGTTTTGGCGGTAATTGCAGCTCTGCAAGAAATTGCCCCAATTATGGAATTTTGACTGCTCGATTTGCGGTTGAGGTTTTGTAAAAGCGCGCACACATTTCAACATTTGAATTTCATAAAATTTCTATGCTTTGCGCTTGGCGGCGGTCAGCAGTGAGCACCGCTAGCGTTGGCAGTTATTGGCCTTTAAAGCAAATGGTTTGCGGTTTGGCATATCCAAGAGGTAGTGCATAACATTACAGTTACACTGTTTTTCTAGGCTACATACAAATTATGTTGTTGTTGCAATCTAGCATCTTGAAATTGAAAGAATTCAATGCACGTTATTTGACTATGTATTTGTCAGCATGATGACAGTGACTAAATTTAGACTGCTTAATTTTTTGCTGACTTGTTGTTTTTGTCAAAATCTGAATTAAAATCTATTAGCAAAAAAATGAAACTATAGAACGTTTATATTGTCAACTCTAGTGACAGATCAATTGTGAGCTCAGTTGTCAGCTGAATTGTCAGCTTTTGAAAATTCAGCCCGCAAAATGCATTCACTATAGCATATTTGAATTTATTAACATAAAAAAAATCTAAGCAAAATGCATTCCAAGCTGCCATGAGATGCACTGCATCATCAGAGGCTATCACTAGTTGAAATTATTATTGTAGGAATACGAAATTTTTCAGAAAAATTATATCAAGCAATGTTATGTTATAGAATGTAATTTAATATTTTATAAATTCTTCAGAAGGTTCTACACTTGCCTAAATCTATTTGCTGAACGATTCACCAGCTTTCTGGCAGTTCTACAGAATTTTGTTGATTCCATAATTTGGGGAGGGGTGGGGAGGTATGTATGCCTGATTTCTGCTCAATTCATTGGCTTATCGAAAAAAAGCATACAAAAATAAAATGCCGTTTTAAATCAACTCAATCAAGAGCGAAAAACACTACGATGCATATAAACAAATCATTGACTTTATATCCTTAAAAGAAAAAATAAATAATATACATAGAATTTTTAAGCAAAAGAAGCTTTGTAGATATATCAGATTGACAAAAACTTTTTGCAAAAATTCTACTTCATAGCCTAAGCTAACCTAACTTTAAGCTTTTCTCCTACAACTTTCAATTTGCCGGCATAACAAATGTCCTCAGCGAGCCCTTGCTCAAAGCAAACACAATCGAACTCGCTTTTAGCTTAAATGTAATGAGATTTTATTGCGCCAACAAAAAGTTGAAAATAGAAATCAACGCAAAATTGTTTGACAGTCTGTGAGGCTATTACGGATAAAATCTGCCAAGCAGACGCAGCACATCGGATATGAAAATCCCAGCGACATTAGTCACATTACACTAATATATTTGGATATATTGCGGCGATTACATTGTTTTATGCAATGCGGAAGTGTAGCAACTTTGCCCAAATTGTGCCATAATTCATTCGCTCTTTGGCGAATTTTTGGGTTGAATTGCCACAGCTTCGGTAGAACAGCAGATATAGTATGTATGTGCCGCCGCCAATGTGTGAGTGTGTGAGTGTGTGTGTGTTTGTGTGTTTGTGAGTAGGTTATCTATGAATGAGTTCAATAAGCGCACATACGAGGATAATAGAGCACGAGAGTGTGATTCTCTTTTCACTGACTAACAAAATCCCAATTGATTTATCGCAAACGCCGCAATCAGTTTGCCGGCTCAGGGGTGGGGGAGGGGTAGGGAGCGATGGGAAGGCTATAGATTGTGCACTTTGATGTAGCTGTGTGTGCCTTAATGCTAGCGCTCCTACCTCGTAGCCGTATTCGAGCCTCGCTCTTGCCCAGCGCGTTCACGCTGGAGCAGCTGTAGGCGCCAAAGTCCGCCTTTGTCAGATGACGTATTGTCAGGTTGAGATGCCACGTGTACAAGTTAATCATGGCCTCCGATATGTTGTACTTGTTGCCGTTGTGCAGCTTAAAATTTCCTACAAAAAAACATCGGCCGTCGTTGAGGGGCAGTGCGTTATTTAGGCAAATTTTTTACCGAGTGGCATTTTAAGCTCTTGGACTTACCCTCGTTGCGATACCAGCCGTTTAAGGGCTTCGGATAGACTTCGACAACGCATTCCAGTGTCACTTCACGTTCCACGGGTGCGCCCAGCAACTGATTTACCGCCTTAATGGAGGGTGGAACTGCAAGAGACGAAGAGAAGGGGATATGCTGTTTTCATTTAGGATAGGTTCGATTCGGTTCGATTGCACTGGCTGGCTACGTAGGCTACGCTTTCATATAAATTCATGTTATAATCAACAATATAAAAAGGCTTATAAAGCAAGAGAACTTGTAGACTTCACTTGAAAAGTAAAAATTTAACTGACAATTTTGTGACTTTCTTTGAAATAACAAACATTTAAAATTTAAGAATTCAATTTCTTCACTTTTTTCTATAGCCCAGACCACTCAAAGTCACTATGCAGATATCTAAAATTTTAATGGAAATTTCTTGTATGATTTTTATATTAAAAACTCTTTTTTCCCTTTCAATAAATAAACTCGTGAATTAATCGCCTTTTTTGCGAACATAAATTCTTATTGCTTCAAATTTTAGGATCCATTATCGCTTAAAAATTAAAATCAATAATTTATCGCTATTCTCTCAAGTTTTTATAGAATATATGTATAGGAATTAGTTTTCTAAACGTTGCAACCTGTAAGGCAATGTTATTTCAGCACTTTCTTGTCTCTACAGGGAAATCGATCTTCTGTATAAACGATATTTTTATTAACTATCAATATAGTTGCGAAAAACATTTCTTATTCACCATTTCAATTCTAAACGCAGCATCAAATTATTCTTTAAAAAAATGTGTAGTAAACAACAACAAAACTAATGCTTCCATTTAGTAAAAACGGCTATAACTATTGAAAGCTTCTTTAATGGCGAAATTCTCGGTCGCTCTTTAAATTGCCAGCACGAGGACTGCTTTCACTGCAGCTGCGGCGGAATCGCTGTGCTCCTTGTTGTCCTTCTCGATGGACTTGTTGTTTATTTACGAAATTTTCGAGTGGATTTTTAGCATCGTGTAGGGATTTAGTTTCAACAGCAGACGCTGCCTGCAAGCGTATTTTGGGAGTGCGAGCATGTGTGGGAACGCGCCTTCCCGTTCGCGTTCGAGTATGTGGCATCGCGCGCCGTCTGGCCAAGTGCTAGATGATGTTGCTGTTTACGTTGCTGCCGCTGCTGTTGTTGTTATTGTTGTTTGCTTTGGTGTAATTTAAAGCCATAAATAAAATGGATTAAAGTGCAATGATCCCTTCTTCAAAATAGATCTCATTCGTTGTATCTTCGCGCTGTAACATTTTTTAAGCTTTCGGTTCTTAAGCTTCTATCAGAATAGCAATAATACTAGCGAAATTGGAAAGCGTATTTGAACGCAAATGCGAGAGATGCTAGCACGTACTTATTATTGCAGCTTTAAATGCTTGGCTGATGCTTGAATTAAGTGAGCCGTTCTAGAAAATTGAAACATGCTTTTGAAGGACATACTAAATCTATGTACCTATAACATTGAGAAATGTCTGAAGAAATGGTAAGAAATGGCTAGAACTCGTGAAGAAGAATGTCAGAGACAGTCTAATATTATAGTGTAATAAACAGTCTCTGAGAATGTTACACTGAATCGCGGTATAAGTGTAACTTTTTCCTCAAAGATGATCGAAAAATATTGTTAAGAAAATTTCTAAAAGTTAAAAATTGAATTGAATTTCTAAGATATAGTATTGATTGAAATATTTAAAACAAATTTTTCTGAATGTTCAAAGTTGATATATTCAATTTTCAACTTTTAGAAAACAATTCGGATTATAACAATTCAACTATGAACTTTCAGAAAACATTATTTCAATAACTTTAAGAAAAAAGTAAACTCGATCAATTCAACGGTTCTTGCAATATGAAAATATTTCGGCGGACTTCACAAATAGAGTAATAGCATGTATCAAGCAACCGAGTGAAACTGGAGGAAGATAATCATATCTTATAGCACGTTACCACTAGCAGGATATCTGATATTTGCATTATACAGACTTTTTTCTAACTTATAAAATTATTATAGTCAAATAAACAAAGTTTTTAGAAGAAATATTTGCAATTTGGCTGCACAAAAATTAGCAGATTTACAAAAATGTCGGACCATTTCTTGAAAAAATCAAGGCAGAGTTGGCAGTAAGTCTAAAAGCATACTCTTATCTGCATATCAATATTTACATATTTAATCATAATTTTTGCTATGTATGCAACACATGGTTGCATTTTTGCGTACAATTTTGTTAGATAGAAAAAAGCAAAAATTTTGTTTGTTTGCATTTTTGCAATTTTACAATGGCCCACAGCTGGACAATTATTACAATTGCTTACATTGCATGCGCATTTCACAGATTCCGGTGGCAAGACGAACCTCACATTCACACGCACGAGAACATGTGCCAAGGCAGCTGCTGCCTCGAGGAGTTGTTTCTTCAGGCAAACCTTCATATGTATACAAAACATGCGTACATGTCTCTGGCCGCCCGCTTGACAAACTTGCTGCACTATGATTTGTGTGCAGCCGCCTTCACCGATCTGGAGGAGCATGTCGTGTTACGTGCTCCTACAAGCAGCGTATGTTAGTGTATGCTTCGGCATGTCTGTTCGCATGGTATGCAACTGATGTTTCCGGCCGACAAAAGTGCAAACAACATTATTAGAATACAATGCGCTGCCGAGTGGAGTGGAAGCTGGGGCTAGCATGCCAAGGCTAACAGAGTTCCACAGAGATTCCTCATTGCCGCCGATGCTGGCTGCTGGCTTCTGCCAGCCTTTGACAGTTTTAAGCAAAGCATTTAAAATTTTAAAATAACTGAGAAAATTCATAGAAAATACATGAGCACTTTTGTGCAAGCCTCCAAGAACAGCAGCAGCAGCGGAGAAAGGAGAACAACATTTAAACTACGAACAAAGCCTTTAATTTTGAACAAAACAATTTGCAAACATTTTTAGATTTATTTGCAGTGACTGGCGTTTGGACGCACCGACCACAAGTCTGCGCAACAGCTGTGAGTTTCGGTGGTCTGCTTGCTCCGGCAATCATAGAATTTTTGTGTTTTCTTTTCTATGTATACCCTTCTCACTCTGCTCTCACAGCTGAAATGTTTTTGTCTCTTAAATGGCAAATGTTGAATGGCAAATCCAAATTAAAGAGTATCTCTATGACATGTCATGTAGAAGTAGCAGAAGAATGCATTGCTTTTAACAATTTGCGCAAGAGTTAATTTCTGCGCTTTGAAGGCAGACGAGATTAAAGATAATGTTACAATATTTTTTTTAAATACTTAGTAAAAATAAGCTACTTACAATTTATGTGAACATCGAAACGTTTGCTCACTGACGGTGGCACTCCATTCGATGCTATGCAAAGGTATCCACCCATGTCCGTGCGATGCACGTTGGTTAGTGCAAGTTTTTCTCCTTCGACTGATTTCACAACTGAAAAGAAGGACAAATATTGAAAGATTTATAAGCAAAGTTCGACATTTCAGAATTAAAAAGCGATTTACGAATGGCTAAAATTTGCTTATTAGAATTGTGCAAAAATTTCGAGAAATTATTAAGAGAACTTAAGTCAAGATTTCAAATTTTGATCTCAAATTTACAGAAGCGATTTTTGAAATTTATCTTGCTCTTACGTTGCAAGAAAAGCTTATTACCCTGTTTGTCTCTTGATTCAGAGCGCAATATAATATCCTTGCCACCTTCCCGGCGCCATTGCACCGTGGGTTCCGGCACGCCGGTGGCACTGCAGATCAGCGAAATTGTGCCGCCTTCGTTGCTGCTGCTTTCCTCAAGATTTTGATCTGGCAGATATATTACATCCGGTGGAACCACAACGTCCAAGTAGCCAGACTGTTGAAAAATAGCGCATAAAGTAGAATACAAAAGTAACTCAAATATCTTTAAAATTTAAAAGCAAGAAATTTGTTTTTGTATTCAATGCAAGCTAAAGTACTACATACTAATTAGTATGTGTATGTGTGTGTGTGTATGTACAGTGTGCGCACAAGTTGGAATGTTTGTGTTAGTGTATGTGCATGCAGCCCTTCGGTCGTTCGTATTAACCGATGTGTAAATTTTATCATGCATTGTTGTATTATTTCAGACCGACTTCAATATTACGCTGAAGCAATGACCGCTTCGAATCCCTTAGTTCCGCTGTTGTTGGGCCATTATTAGTCTGGGGGATTATTATAA
The DNA here is from genome assembly GCA_963457695.1 of Neria commutata. Lineage (NCBI taxonomy): Eukaryota > Metazoa > Arthropoda > Insecta > Diptera > Micropezidae > Neria > Neria commutata. Next base: position 55,322,507 of record OY735246.1, read on the forward strand.
ACACATAACGGTAATGTATTTCCAGGGATTAGTTGCAGTACACTCAGCAAAAATGGGGCATACAATGCCCCACTCAACAATAAAGTATTAAAAGAGTATAAAAAAGTTTCCAAAATTTTTGAAACATTTCTGGCTTATGGCAAATTGTTTGCTTTTGTAATCATGATTTGTGTAATCAGAGGCTGAAATTTTATCAAATATTTGATTTCTAGCTTATGGCAAATTGTTTGCTTTTGTAATAAAGATTTGTGTAATCAGAGGCTGAAATTTTATCAAATATTTATTTGAAGTAAATTTACTAAATAGCTTTCACTAGAAATCAATTCTAATGTTAATAAAGACATTTATTACGAAAAGTTTCAAAATGCTGTTCCCAAGAGATTTTCAATTTCATCTTCCAATTGAAGTTGCTCCACCATAATGCGAATGGTCTCAAAGAAGCTTCCAGTTCGACTCTCTCAGTAGTTCAAATTCAACGGCTTCTTTCTTTAAAATGCTCGATTTTTCGAGTGTCTGTATGTTGTCGTACTTACACGCATGTATCTGCCTGTACTTCAGGCCGCTGCCAAACACCGGCATGTCCTTGCGATAGGCAACCCAGCCACCACAGCGCAACCACACTTGTTAAAATCTTGGCAACTAAAATATTTTTGTTTGCTGTGTTTTCGTCCGTCTTCGAAACGTAAATAAACCCATAAAGAAGAAGAGCGCATGTGTGTGGCTGTGCTGTATTTATGTGTTAGTTAAGTAAGGCAACTAAAGGACATAAGGACATTATGGACCAGCACAATGTGTGGGTCATTCGCAACGGTGCGAAAGCATGCGAGTTAGATGCCAGCAAGCGCATTGCAAATGGCGCATATGTGTTTGTGTGTGTGTGTGTGTGGAATACTCACCAGATATTTCATGGGGTCCGTGTTCACTTGGCACATGTAGCTGCCCGAATCGTTGAGCTGGACGTGGGATATGTGAAGTTTCCAGGTGTTGTGGCCATTGTGTGTCACTGATAATCTGGGATTTAGAGACACCATATGGGTGTGAATGCCCAGAATTGCTTTGGAATCGGATTTAATCCAGGCAACCTGAAAAGATACGCACACACATGCACATGCACAGTTACTAACGGCTGCACGAACGTACGAACGACGGACGCAGCGCATGTAGAGCGGCAGTAGCGTGCACCATTAGCATCAACGGTGTCAGCGTTACCACCGCTCACCCTCATGCCCCCTGCCGCTCTTTATATGACCAAAATGCCAACTGGAAATTCACTTAAGTCTATGTGAAGATTTTATGGCTTATTATTGCATTAGTGGTTGTAATTCACGAAATTAAACACACACCGGCACACACTCATACACATACATATGTTGATAAACAGTAGCACATGCACACAATACAGACACATATACAATTATTTATGAGAGTGTAACAACCCAAAAGGAAAGTCAGCTGCTTGAAAGTTTTCAAGTAAAAATTTCATAACGAAAATGTACTTCAATACCAAGTAATGCAATTAGTAATGCTTTAAAACATACTCCCACATTCAAGTGAAGAAAAAATGCCATCCTGTGTTGTTGTATTTTGTAGTCGTATTTTATTTCTTTAAGCGATTCGATTATAGAAAATCAAGTTGTATTATTCAAAAGCTAGAATTTTTGCTATCAAGTTAAGATAATTAAAAATAGAATATTAGTAAAACATCATTTGTAAAAAATTTATCAATTGTGATAATTACAGTATTTTACCAAATTTTCGACATGTCTACATGTAGAAAATTGCATGTAGAGAAAGAGCCAAAACCAAAGAAAATATGGCGAATATTTAGAATATTTAAAATAGCCCAAATATTGATCAAATAGTTGAAATATGAATACTTGAAATACTGACTACTTATTTCTACTACTAATTATTAGTTTGAGCTACTTGTATTATTTCCTTTCGGGCAGAACTAAGTACATTGCTGATTTGTGTGTAGCAGTGTGAGTGCAATTGAGCGTATGTGCGTGTGTCTGTGTGTGTGTGGTTTATTCAACTATGAAATTATAAAATTTATAATTTTATTTACGGTTTTGCAATTGTGTCAGGGCGGCATTTTATAGGTCAGTACTTGAAGATAATTTGTGAAATGCACAGAAAAATGCACTTTGTTACACTCACACACTTACACAAGCATATGTTTTGTTTCTATGTGTGTGTGCACTGAAGCAAAGAGCAGTGCATGTTTAATATAAATCTAAATATATATTGTATATTTAGCTAAACAATGCGTGTATGTATGTGTGTGTGCGAAGGATTGCAAGTCAATGTAAATACATAAATATGCTTCAAATTAAACGCACATACATACATACTTCACATACACAATTAAATCTTAAATAAACTTGTCTGAGCAAGCAAGTAATAAATATCTGAATCATAAATATGCCTGTAAGTTTGTTGATTTGTGAAATTTAATTTAAATCGAAATTCAGCAAGAAGAAGCTGTTTTATATTAAGCTCAAATAGAAGCTAGTCTGTTGGCTGAAAGTTAAAGAAATTAGTTTTTGCTTGCGTCCCCATCTAGATTCTACAATTTGTAGGTGGCAACGCTGTTATTCAACACTTAAGGCTAAGTATTAGGTGTAGGCAAAATAAATCCATTATTCTTGCATGAAATTGAAGGCTTTATTTAGCATGGCTTAAATGATCTGATTAAGGTCCTTCTGGGCAATCGAAACAGTGCTTACATTACGGTCGAACTCGATGATTTCCATGATTTTTCGACATTTTCGCTTGCGCTACAAAAATCAACAATCTTTTTCACTTAAAAAAAAATGTTGTGTAATTTTAGTAAAGCCATTGCAGCATTAAGTAATTGCAAAATAAATAACCACTTCCACACATGCTCGCTCGCTGTAAGAGCATTCAGCTCAGCTGGCAAAAACAGACCAGACCCATTCATTTGGTTGGCACATAACACATTACACTTACTCGGTACTGTCCCAAGTTGTTGACCACGCACGTGAAGAAGACATCGCGACCCTGCGGCACCGTCATATTGGTCAGCTGCGCCAAGAACTCCGGCTCGGGCTGATCTGGCGGCTGATTGTGACCTGCAACGTACGGTGGAGTAGCATTAAGTCAGTGTGTGTAGCATATGGCGCCGAGCACATAAATTCCGGCAGAGAACACAAATTTCAACACTTTATTTTGCACTACGACCTAAAATACACACACACGCACACACATGCACACACATGCACACATAGAAACATACAAATGAGCAAAGAAAGAAGAGTGAGACAGAGAGAGAAAGTTTCTGTTGAGTTCTAACGACTGAAAATATTTCTATACAAAATATTTAGATGCTGAGCAAATGCTTGAGAAAAAAGTTGTATAAAAACATGTTCATTAAAATTTGTTGTATCTAATTTGTATCTTAAATTTAAATCACTGCGAACAAAGGCCTTATAAGAATACCAATAGATTTAAATCAACTTTATATGCATGTGTTGACGATTTATCGTTAAGAAAGTAATTTCGCGGATATTTTTCCAAAGATTTGTGCATAAAAGTTAAGAAAAATTCTTTGCGTAATTCTGAAGCCTGTTATTTATCGGAATATATGTACCTTCCTGGTCACAGTGACAAGCAGATCCCTACTTGTCGGCGTTCTTGGTGACTGGCAGTAAAATGTATAGTTAAGTTAGGTTATGTATCTCCTGCTGGCTACATAGACAGCGCATGGACTCTGATGGTTGCCTAGCGATACAAGCTGGCAATCCGTTTAAGGGAGTGCGGGAAGTAGTGATCTCTTGGATTATAAGAATGTTCCTATCCAACTTCAGTCCAAAGCTGACTCCCAGCTCAACCCATGGTGCTCCCAAGTAGCTCAGGTGACATCTAGAGATGGCTATACAGGGACACAGCAGATGCTCGAGATTTTCCCTGTGTATTTAGTTAGCTGTAGGAACGGCTAAGGAGACTTGAAATTTTTAAAACTGAATATTTCTAATATTGAGCACTTCATTGAGCACATATAGCCTTGGCAATAGAATGCATGTTAAGATTCTCTTGCAAAATGTAGACTGCCGATTAGTTTCAGTGTAGGGCATACCAACAAATAAGTTAAAAGAACAATTAGTGAAAAGCACAGCAGTAAATGTGGTAAACTAAAAGTGTCAAACAAAAAGTAAAACCAAAGACAAAAAATGTAAAACAGGCGCTGGTAAAAATGTGCGCAATAAAAAAACCAAAAGGAATGCATTCTAACATTCGGAAAAAAAAGTTATGCTCACACATTTTCAAATTAAAATGCACTGAGAGTGTAAAAATCCGACCGCACACAAAAAACACACATGCACACGCGCACGCAAAAGTAAACTCACCTTGTGCAAACACCAGCAGCGAGCTGCTTCCGTTTCCGCTGCTGCTGTATCCGGTGACGAGCAGCAAAAAAATGGCGCCCAACAAAGCGCTTACGCAGCATTTACCGTGCCCCATTGCGATCTTTTAGTCAAAGTGTAAAATGCAGCTGAGCGCACAGAGGCGTAGCGTGTAGGTGTAGGTGTGAGTGTTGGTGTAAGTGTGAGTGTGGGCGGGGCGGCGCGTGTCGTAAGTGCTGCCGCTTGCTGAATTAGTTGCAGGCTGCGTTGTCGACTGAAGTAGGTTGTTGTTGTTGTTGCTGCCGCTTTGGCGTGCTGAGCGCATGGAGCGCTGCTTCCGGTGGCGCTGCCGTTGCGGTTAATGTTTCACTTGAAAGTTCTGCCATAAAAACCGAAATTAGTTCTGCAAAGAATTTCAAAAGCAAAGAGAAAACTTTTCTTTTATTATGCTTTAATTTTTTGTCGCACACTGCCCCCCTCCCGCCTACTGCCACACTCACCACCGGCCACTGTCACATTTGTATGCTTGTGTGCGCGGCAGTTTTTCGCAATATTGTGAAGTGTTTTCATTTTCATTTAGTTGCAACATGCCACCGCCACGTTACGTTGGCAACTTGCAACAGCCGAAAGCTCTTCGCCGCCACCATTCCTGAAGACAATAATTTAGTTGCGCAATGCAAACACAAACGCAAACGCACTTCGCTTTTAAGTGACATTCGCAACGAAATTATTTTTCATATCTTTTATGACGTTCTCCTGCTGCTAATAGAGGCAAGTGAGAGGCAAGCGAGAGGCAAGAGGCAACAGGCGCGCAGCTGGCAAATGGGCTCTTCGGCTCTTTGGCTGGGCGGATTTAAAAGTTAATAACCATTTCGTAATTGTTCCGTAGCCGGAAACAATTCAAATTGCAGTTGCATAAACGTTAAAAGTTTTAAGCTTCGACTTACATAAAAGTTACAAAGAAATTAAGTATTCATATACACTGTGCTGCAGCATTAAAGATAATTTGTTTTCAAATAGTTTAGTTGTTGCGTGGCGCAATCTGTCGCCAAGAATTGGCAACTTTTCGGCAGTATTCTTTGCTATTAGAATAAAGTTTCTCAATCACATATGTATATATATAGAAAAATTTGTAGGTTCCATTAACTTGTGCTAAAATTGTAGCAACATATACCAAAAAATTCGAGAAAGCTAGACATAAGCCTTGCTGAAAAATATTGCTACTATTTTAAAAATCATATTCAACTTTTGCGAAAAAAAATGCCAATCAAATTTGTATGACTTTTATAAAGAGAACTTCTAATTTAAAATTTTGGTGGCTATAGTTTTTATGCACAGTATGCAAAATTTTACTAAAATACTTGTCAATCCTATCGATCTAAACTTTCCATGCCAAGCTCTTACTTTATTTTGATTAACATTAGTATATATGGCTCTCTTTTATCAATAGAGTAGATTAAGCTGAAATTGAAGTTCGCATTCCTAGCAGCAGAGCCACTGCTAAGGCAATAAAAAAAGTCAGTGAAAATTGTACAATACAAAATTTCAATTCAAATATTTAAAAAAAAATTCACTTAAAAAAATTGCAATATGAGCCTTTAAGAAGAGACTTCTAGCGCTATATGTAATAGTGAAGATATAAACTTTGCTGCTGGCGAAAAAAGAACTAAAATTTTGCACAACAGTGTTATGAGGTCATTAAAAATGCGGAAGTGCCCAAGTGACGCGGGGAAAGAAGTTTTCCGGCAATTTACATTTGTGGCTTCTGCCGTAAAGAGCGCTGCTCGGCAGGAGCGTGGCCGTGGCGTTTTACTACAGCAGAAAAATACGGCTGTAATGAAAACTACAAATAATGTTGCAATTCATAAAAAGTGGCATGCAGGAAATAGTCAATTAAATAAGAAGGCAAGCTTTCTTTAATTTAACACAGATGAACTTAAATTTTTGCTACAATACTCAATCTCGTTCTCTTTAGACAGTAATAAAATCGAATTGTATTCTGGAGTAATTATTTCTTGCTTTAGCTATTATCCTCTGTTATGAAATGAAAATCCATTATTTTATTTCTTAAATTCAGACATGAACACTTCCAATAAAGCTTCTCAAAACAGTTCAGAAATGGCTACAAATAGAACAAGCAAATTCAAGTTTCTAAGGAAAGCCAGACCTAAACTTTGTTTCACATACAATCCAAATTGGTACTGTATACTAGATATAACAAATCTCGAAAATCAATATAATAAAGAAAACTGAGTGCTTGAAAGTAGAATTAAATGATAACAGAACTTGTTATTGAAGAAAATTGAATCAAAACAATAGACTATCAAGCGCAATAAAAAGCTTGATGAAATTCGAAAATCGTATGGCACTTCGGAAAAGTGACTCGGCATAAAATTGCATGGCTATGGTATGTAGATAACTAATGCTAAAAACAACAGGGACGAAATGCTGGAAAACCAAAATCGAAAGCAGCTGCCACGAAACCGCATATCAGTGCTCACATTTGCAGTCAATCTGTGCTGTGCTCTGCTGCATGTGGCAAGTGGCAAGCGGCGAATGCCTCAAAAGCAAATGCCGCCTGCTGCTGCTGACGGCGCAGAGATAAAAACACAAAAGGCATGACACAAATTCGAGTGCTGCGGCGGCTGCGATTCGATTCGAATTCAGTTTTGGCGAAAATGTGGAAAATGTGCAAAATGCATGCATTGCTGCATTCCATTCTCGTCTCCGCCTCTCAGCTCTTCGCACCACACTCCCACTTCCGCTCTCTTTGCATTGGCTGCAAAATTATTGATTGACGTGCATTTTATTTCCATAAGTGGTGGTTTTCTCGGGCGTAAAGGCAATTGCTTGCCTTGCCCTCCTTGTCAGTTAATGTGAGACTGTAGGAGCATTTTTTGAGCGTAAGGCTTCGATAAATTCAAATTCAAATTATTCGCCAGCGGAAGTGAAGCGCCCAATATGCCAGCTCGTCTGTGGCGTGCGATAGGGTGCGGGGCACAGTGCAAATTTCACTCTTGCCGCTTTGTGAGCTGAGAAAACGGATTTCTGGCAAAGCGAGTAAGTTCGATGGTTGTCTGATGTGTGAGGTGGGAGGTGGTAGGGTAGACGGTAGTATGATGTGTGTGTGTGTTCGTGGCATATAGCGCATGCATAATAAGTCGCACGGTGCTTTCTGCGTGTCGACTTTCATTCCTTTGCTATATTCTCGCTCGCTTTCAACAATGAAGCACACACACACAGAAATCAGGGCCGTGTTGAAAATTGGTTTATAACTTCTCTTGCTTAATAATGCAACAAAATTCGAATTTTGAGTAGTTCGCTAATTTGGCTACAAAAAAATTTTTCAAAAAATATTTTAATTTCATCTTTAATCTCCATCATTTTTTGTTTCTTCAACATAATTTCCATTTATTTTCAACCACTTTTGAAAGTAGATCTTCTTTCTAAAACGGTCCTCAAAATCGTTGTTGCCTTGTTGCTGGTTCGTACTTATAGAACCAAGCATAATCACTGTTAAAATTTTATTGAATGGTAAGGACCCTCTATTTTAAAAATTTTAAAGACGATATTGAGCAAAGTGTACACGCGCCTCTTTTTTAACTTCGTGTTGATTTCTTCGTGTATTCCAGATTATTTCTTAATGTCCACGGTATAACCGTTTCCTTTAAAGCCCAGTTTATAAACAATAATTTTTTGGGTCAATGAATGAATAATACTCGCTAATTTTGTAGATCTAGTCTAAGATCTACGTATTTCTTTTCAAACTCCTTTATTTCCGTGTTCTTGGTATAATCTATACACGGCCCTGGCCTGACCACACACGCTCGTGCTCATATGCACATTTACGTTGCCATTGTTTCTGGCGGACTGTAGGGGTGTGATGGCAGCATTTCAAGCGTGTTGGCCACTTTCCGGTGCGTCGTTCTGGAAAGTTTCCAAAAATTTGATTTGTCGCCTGAAAAGTTTTGCAGAATGTCACAAAAATGCAGACACACGCTTGCACTGCACAAGAAAGTCACATCACGTGCATTCATTTTGGAGGGGGTACTGGGGACGTGGCAAGTCAACACCACATTGAATTGCACATATGAGCAGCTGCTTGTGTATGTTGGAGATCGACGAAGGGTTGCTGAACGATTGTTGCACCTTCAATTTGCATTTTCATTGCCAATCCAGCTAAAAGCGGCGGCAAATAATCGAAAAAAATGTTGGTGGCCAATTTTTTTAAAATATTATCATAAGAACTATGAAATGCTTAAAGGCTCATTATCAATTTGACAGCACTGCTTGAATTTTGTTGGAAATTGAAGAACAGTGCCTGACAAAATATTCCGATATTAAATTTCAGAGAAAGGAAATAATAGATTTCCTATGATACACTAGATGTAAATAAAAATTTTAAAATTTTGTCGCTCATTATAATCTATCTTATTGCACTTCAAACTTCCTATTCTCATTTTAAGTTTACATTTTCTCACTTTCATTTCCTTTTTGTATTTTGTCATAATTTTCTCGGTTAATTTGGAACTTTTAAAATGGAAATTTTTTATTAATTAGAGGATGAAAATTTAAAAACGTTTTAAAATGCAGGAGATTTATATCTATATGTGCATGCTGAATCAGTTTTTATTCTATATGCATATACATATGTACAATACACACACGTCGATCATTTTTCTCTGGCAAAAAATTAAAACTAAATAATTGCTCAATTTGTAGTACCTTGCAACATGCCCCTCTGCCAATTTTCACTTCAACCGCAATTTGCTTTGCTGATGGGGGAAGCGGGGAGGCTTTTGGCTACTTCTCAATGCTTTGAGTGAATTTTATGTAAAAACTTTTGGCATGTTTTCATAACTTTGGTAAAAGTTCGCCCCCATGTCGTGGCTCACAAGGCAATTTACAAAGGCGGAACAAGGGGAGTGTAGAAAAGAGAGGGGTGGGGGGAGGTATGAGGAAATTTGTAGGCATAAAAAATAACAAGCGCGATACAGATCTTAGCAAGTGTCAAATTGGGCATATTTAAAAAGTAAACAAATTTAGTTAAATGCCAGAGCGTAATAAATGAACCAAGCTTGAGTATATTAATGACGGTTGCAAAGTTGGCGGAAGGAAGAGAGGCCGGACTCAGTTTTGCCCTACCAAGAAGGATACGGCTGGCAGCAAGTTCAGCAATGGCAGCAAGGCCAAAAGCACAAATTCTTTAAATTCAACTAACTTTTCTTGCCTTGAAAGGCGGCAAGAAAGCGGCGAGAAATCGCCTTCACTTGAGTTTCGCGCAGGATCAAGGCAGCAAAGCAAAACTTCGCTAGTTGTGCTAGTAAGCAACCAAGTAGAAAGGAAATGGCAGGCATGTTGAAATCACTTTTAGCGAAATTTTCCTTTTTGTGCGCCGCGGCGACTCCTCCACCACCTTGAGCTTGTGGCTGCTTATAACTGCAGGCGCTGCTGTGGCGCATTGCCTGGCCGCAGTCGCGCTGAAACAAAGGAATGCACTTGTGGCTCTCGGGGGATTTACGGAAATCCTTTGTAGGCTATGGGCGCATTGTTGTTATTCTTGTGTTGTTTATGTTATTTTAGTTGAAGTAGTTTTCCTTTCGTGCTGCTGGTTTTACTTGAGAAAGCATTCTTTAGTAGAGTTGCTTGGCTTTTAATGTAAGAAATGGAGTTCAGCGTAGCTAAGGACTAAATTTAAGTGTACTAATGTTAATTAATTGCACTGTAGGACACGTTTTGCTGGAAGAAGAAGAACGAAGACATAGAAATGGTGGTATTGTAATTGAATATTGTTTCAAAAATCTGTCGTATCTTGGCTGAATTGTGTTGGTTTATTAGTGCAATAGTTCATTGTTCCATTCTTCATATGATTGATTAGTAAAATGAAGAATGTCTAAGGACTTTTATAAGACGAAAATCCAGCTTATAATTGGTACAGCAAATTTTTTGTTGGAATTTGCTATTTGGCCATTATTTTTCAACGTCTTTGCATAAAATTTATTGTAGCTGTAGATTGCTGCCACTTTCATATTCAACAATTTGTATTTTTTTTCAATTAGTCAGAAGTTGACTTCAAAATGCTGCCAACAATAAGCAAAGTAAAAGCTAACAAGAATAACAACAACAACAACAACACGTATGGTCAACAGCAGCTTTGCAGCATTGCAACTTGCAAGCTTCTTACTAATAAGCAAACAATTGTAAAAATCCTCAATAAAAAATTCATTTGGCAAAAAGTTAACACACGAGAGGGGCAGCGGGTGAAGCATGCAAATGGCATGCGAGTGTGTGCTGGTAAGCTTGTACGTGTGTGTGTGTATGTGTGCGAGCGTGGGTTTTCCTTTATTAAATTCGAAATGGCAAAATCGCTTGGCAAGATTGCGCGCTGCAAAAGCGCAACCCCAAAAACCGCTTGCAGCGCTCAGCTGGAATTTTTGTGCCACAAAGTGTTATCCTGGCTGGTAGCTGGAAGCTGACAGCGGCAGCAACAACAAAAACAACAGAGTCAGAGAGTGCATGTGTGTGCTCTGGTCCGCCTGAGCGTAGATGAGTCGGTTTCAGCGGTCGCATAGTATGGCAGGGGATAGGGGCGGGCGATATTCAGTTATAATATTTTCTTTTGCATTTATTACTAAAATAACTTGTGATATTTCGCTGCGAAATTCATTCGCAGAAGCTATGCATTTTGCGGGTTCATTTGCAGTTGTGGCTTATCGCTTGTAGCCGTTTTAATGAAGTATCGAAAAGTAATGAAGCAGCGTTTTTGTTGAAAGCAGATTTTAAAAAAGAAGTTGCTTCAATTAAAATTTTAATAAAATTGCAATTAAATTCAAAATATTGCTGCTGCTGCGTCTTTCAGTCGGAAGACTTTATTATTCTAAAAAGAAAGTAGAGTCTCTGGCAAAAATATTTGCTTCTGTAGTGGCAGTCAGAATACACTTAAGGCCTTGCTAAACCTAATTATTATTTTTCCCGACAAATTGCGACATAAAACAAAGGCTTCTAAAAAGAGGCAGCTCGTTCAGAATATTTGAAAAAATTATCAGCATAACTTTTTCATTAAACTTGATTTATTTGCTGAATATGGCTGTACCCCTTTAGATTGAACATCTACCATTTTATTGGTTGCTTTCTTTATGTTCGCCTCTTTGCACTTAAATATTTCCTTAAATCCTTGCTTGAATATATTTCCAAACAAAATGGCAACTGTGTAGCAAAGTTATGTTGAGAATTTGCTATTTAAAAACATGCATTTATTCAAATTTTTAAAGTGAGCCACCACAATTCGCCCAAATGTTAAGCCTTTATTTCAACTAAAAGCCGTAGAGTAGTTGGTGCGAAAAGCTGGCTTACTCTTTATGGCGAAACGCTGTGAATTTGTTGGTGGGTGCCGCTATGAGGCGTTCGCGGAAAAGTCGGCTATTTACGCAATTGGGTCAGATGTAATCAGATTTCAGCGAAATGTGGCAACATTTGCAGTGGCATTTAAATCGTCGAAGCGCACACACACACACACGCGCACACAAAAACAACAACAAAAATAGCAAAAGTAAAAATAACACGATGGAAAGGGTGCAACTGAAATAATACGAGTACCCGGCAGTGGCATCAAATGAGCAAATGTTGGCGCAACTGCCCCTCCGGCTGTCCGGCTGCAGCAGCAATGATTGCGACGCGTGGCCAGCAACGAAATGCGACGAATTTCATTTCAATTGCATTGCCAGTGCCAACAACAACAACATTTTCGTAATGCCGCAACCATGCATTACGCTTCAGCTGACTCACTTCCCATCAATGCCCTCCCTGATCGTAAGCCAGCCACTAGCTCGTTCGTTCGTCAGTCAGTCCACCCCTTGCTTCATCCCTTTATTCCTTCAGCGCAGGGCAGCAACAGCTGCTGCTACAGTACGACAAAAAATACACATACATATGATGTATGTGTGTGTGATGTGCGTGGCATGGGTCATCGGACCCACCAAGTGTTTGTGTATGCAAATAGAAATCTCGACGACCGGCAGAGCAACAATTGCAAACTGCTGCTATGCATTGTAAGCAATTTTTTTCGAATACTATTTAATTTCTTTTAACGCAAAGTCACGTACGTGCAGTGCAATTGCTGGCGCGGTCCTTTGCAAACAACTTTGCTGGCGTTCCTTACTCGTGTAGATTCTTCCAACCACTACTCTTTTGCATATTCATTCAGCAATGCGACCTTATTCCTTGAAACAGTGTCGCGAGTTTTGCGAACTTTCGTAAGCAAGTTTATCTTCCCACCGAACGATGTCGTTTTTAACTCTCAACCGACAGTCTTTAACCCCAACATTCCATTTGCAATTTTTCAGCGCAAAAAATTTATAGAAATGCATATTATCGTAGCTTTCTATCTCTCTGAATATATTGCATGCCAGCAGTTTCATGAAAATTATTTTCCACAAAGAATAATTGCATGTGAAAACCTCGGACTAAGCGAGCTTAAGCTCAGTTTTTTTGATTGACAAATAAAAATAAAAATTGCTAATTATATTTTTTACCAATTTAGAAATTACTATGCAACTACTATCCTTACTTTGACCATTCCTAAGCTGAACTCTAACTGGCAACGCTAGGGACCCAACAGCGCCTATGCGTGGCCTTTTTAGGCAGCCAGCTTAACCAAACCTAACCTCATATAGCTTCTTAAATCAATTTAATTTCTTTTATTACTAAAACAAACCTGATTTGTAAAAACCTCACGCAACTGATCTTGTCCAAAAAATAAACAGCGCACGAATGAAGGCTTTAATTCAATTTAATTCAATGCTCAAAATTTGCTGACTTGATATTTTGGTAGCTGCCAAAAAAATGGGTCACAAGAGGTTTAATATAATTTCAGCCCTTTTCGCACACTCTCATGCGGCCACTTGCCACTTCACTCCTTTCACCCTTTGGAATGGATGCCTGATATGCTGGCCTTTGATTGCCACTTTCGCGGTTGTTTTCGTTTTCATTCAATCATTTCGATTTAACAATGTTTGGCTGCAAATAATTCGCACAAATTGCGGCTTGTTGTTACAGTAATTTTCCGGCCTTTATTTGTGGAATTTCCACTGAAATTGAATTGGAAAACTTTTGAAGTGTGAGCGCAAGTGCGGCATTCACGCTGGTATTTGCGCTCTACTGTCGGTCAGCATTTGTGGCATTTCAATAATGTGGGCTATTCAATTTTGTTGAGGCACCAGTGGAAGTAACGGAATTAAATGTTGCCAATAAGTAGCAGTATTAAAACGCATATTGGTGGCTAATTACAGTTCACTAAGAAGATAATTGGATAGTATGAATTTAAATATAGTATTAAAGTTAAATATTTGAATATTCACTTCGAGTCAGCTGTTCATCAAGGATGCGTTCGTTGCGAGTATACAGTGGAGAGATATTGAGCATGTCCACGAGGAGTAAGACAAAATATAAGAAGAGACCTTTTAGACCACGTTTAACCAGCCGACTGTAGGGAAGTAGGGAATTTCAAAAACTATCAAACCTAGCTAAAAGAATTATGATTAGAGAGACCTTCAAGGACTTTGCAGGCATGTTGAAGGAATGGAAAAAATGCTACGGCCATGAAAGCGTTGAATACGGAAGCCATCATTGAAGAAAAAGAGCACAGCTAAATCTTCGATGTAATACTAGTAACCAAGTGTAAAGTTCACTTAGGAAACTAGAAGTCTTCAACCAGAAGTGGTTCGTTTGAAGCTGAGGCGCCAGATAAAATTTTATTTATTTATTTTCATTCAGTCTACAGAGTAAGGATCTTACAGACTACGACAAAGTATTTATAAATATAGGTAAGGAACCATTAATTAAACATTTAAAATAAGTTTAAAGCTTTCTTCGTTAGCATTGAAATCTGAAAACTAACTATACCAAGCAAGGATTACAAGGAACAACTAATTAAATGTAAGTACGTCAAACTGATTTCGCATCTAACTTAAGAAATTAAATTTGAATCGAAAAAAATTCCAATTGAAAATATTTGCCACTTGTCTTTAAAAATTTTGTCTTAAAGTCAAGCGGAGAATTATGAGCGCTTGAAAAATGTTGTAAATGAGATGACACATGACAAAATCAGACAATGTCACCGCAAGAAGTAACGAAAAACATGCCAAAGTACAACATTCACACACACACACAGTCAAATAATTGTGAGTGTAGTGGAAATGCGCTGTGTGTGTGTTGTGGTATATGCAGGCACATAAAAACCATGGCTGCAAAAGTTAATACAACTGAAATTACTATTTTTTGGAATACGTGTTTCTGGTGCACATCTTTTATTGGGAAAAAAGTTTAAAATGTCAAATAAAATGATTCATATTTGAAAGCGAAAATAGTTGGCATTTTAGGGAAAGGAAAAAGGCGTATATTGTTTATACAGTTCATTGGATCTCGAGGATGAGCTCTAGAACTTTTTTCTTGCTGTTCTTCAATTTCAGCGAGTTTTCCAAAATCATTTAATTGAAAATTCTTTAAAAAAAGGGTCTAGAGTTTTTTGGACTTCTTAAAATTGTTTGCGTAAAATACTTTCAACTATTTTCGTAATTTGTTTTTTAAATTCAAGTGCGCTGGTAATGTTAAATGCAAACCAAATTTTGCAGCCCTGATACAAACATGCACGTGTATATGTGTTCGTGTGTAAAGTTGTTATTTTATGTGTGTGCATATTTAATTTGAGACAAGCCTCAACTTCCCTCATGAAATTAAGTTACTTGCAAATGTAATTTTTATTGTTTAACATTACCACGTGATGGCGGCATAGGATGAGCGGAGGGAAGGGGAGACGGCAACATGCAACATACAGTATGCACTGCTGATGATAGTGATGACGATGCTCTGATGTGGAACAGCAGCTGAAAGTGTACCGACACGCAAAAGTATTCTCACTGTAGCTTGCAATACACTCTTGAAGTGTGAGTGTGTGGGTGAGTGCGAGTGTGTGGGTTGCTGGAGACGCTGTGCACAATTTGTGCGAGGCGTTAGTTTTAAATTTCCGCAGTTTTGCAACTTTTCCCTTGCAAAGTGGTAGAAGGAAGCAAGAGTTTTACTATGAGACAGCGCAGCGCAGACTCACACAACTACAACAACAACAACTCATTCCCCAACGCCATACAGCAGCCTCTCATGGGGGGAGGAACACACTGAGCGGCGAGTGTTTGGCATGCGCAACTATTGTTGGGCGCAGTGCCGCCACCGCCAGTGTGGCAGATCGGAAGGGAAGGCACAAATAGTTGGAAAGTCACTGAGCGAAATTCCTCAAATGGTTTTGATGATGACACGAGCTTTTTGTACGGCAACTTGGGAAATGTTCTCTTGTAGTTGCTACTTTTATAATTTCCGAAAGCACGCAGAGATATCGCACAGATGTAACGAATTTCGCAGAAGCTGGTACATGAGAGCACAAATTTATTCCTGAATGCACTCAGCAGGGAATTGTGCACAAAAATTTGACTTTAAAAACATATACATATGTACATACATATATAACAAAAATAGAGAATAACAATAATATATATAGCAAAGAGCGAATGATGGCTGATTTTTGCTTGAAGCAGAAAACAACATTTTAAAATTCAACAAAATATATAATCACATTCAAAATGGAAGATTAAAAGCATAAGTAGTGTTTTCAAGATCCAGAGAAATATTTGATATCAGATAATTTGTAGCACTATGATCAAAATTTTTTTTAAAAATTCAGCTAAAAATACCAGGCGTATGAGTGACATTTTATTCACAATCATACTGGTCGTATGAGCGACATTTAATGGCGTATTAATTTGCAATCTAAATCATCACATTATATTGCATAAAATATTGTTTACATGGCAATTTATCAATTATTGAGAATTTTCACTAACAATAAAAATATGTTAATAAAAATTTGTTGAATTAAAATTGAAAAAAATTTTTGCTCTTTCTGGAATTTTAGAAATTGATGTCTCTTTGCAGCACAATATTTAGAGTAAAGAAGGCTCCTTTGTATTTCTAACAAAAATAATTCCAGCTGAAGAAATTATAAAACGATGTTAGAATATTGTTTTCTTCTCTGTTCTTAATATAAGACCAAAATTTACAAAAACAAAAGCTAAACGTGTTAATGCATTGCAATGAAATTCAAGCATGTCGAAAGTGGAAAAATATGTTTCTCATTCGCTTTTGCACTTTCGAGCATTTGCAAGAGATTTCAATTTGAATTTTCTGCTCGACTGATTACCACATGGCAAATGCCTTTCACACGTTCAAGAAGACACGTTATATGTCAGTCGCGTGATTTTATGACAATTCTAAAGTGCATGCAAATCCGTTGTCAGCACTCACACATGTTGACATCTCGTACGCCGCACACAAAATTTCTGCCTCGAAATGGCATATTTTACGTAGAGAATTAAATGTACGCGACGTGAAGTAAATGGAGCGTATAGCGTGTTGTGTTTGCGAAGATCTCTTTCTTCTTCTTCTAACCTCACTTATAGCTGCTTCTGGATAAGGAAAACAATATCAGAAAAACATCGCTTATTGCTTCTTTGGTAGTATTTAAGGAGTAGTTACTCCTACTACTACTCTTTTATTGCTACTTCTAACAGAGCTGCGAAAAAATTTTGCCTCTTAACTACATTGAACCTCTACGAGAATTGTCAGACCTAAAAAGTGTCATAAAACTAGGCAGCTATTTTCTTTTCTTCTCTTCTCTCAATTGAATCGGGAAAATGAAACTCGCCGAATCTAAAAATTATCAAAAAACTCGGTAATTTTTTCAATTCTTTTCTTAATTAAATCATGACATATAAAGAACAAATTTCGTTAAATAATTTGTCAACTTTTTCGAGCAACATAAAGAACATTTTTCTCTTAAAACTATAAAACTTTAATTACTGCCAGCTGAGAAAAATCTCTCTTTTTGAATTTGCAACTGTTACGACACGTTTTAAGAAAAAATGCCAAGAATATTGCCAAATTTTATGTATTGAATTTGCTTTGATGCAAGCACATTGTTGAGAAGGATTTAATAGTTTTGGCTATAACGTCTTTTAGGGACGAAGGGCTGATGAAAATCGAAAATTTCGCTTTGATTTGAATTGAAATTTGCAGCGGCAGCGGCAGCGTAGCTGACAAAGTGGCCATTTAACCTTTTTAAAGTTAATGAGCATCAAGTAAGGCGACACTTTAACTACTCAATTATACAAAAGCTTCGAAATAATGTTTTCATTAGAAATTATACGGCGAAAAATCACGGCAAAGACGGAGGAAGACAGGACAGACAAGGAAGGCAGCCACAGACACAGGCACTTTATGCAAAGCAGCTGCTCACGCGACAAGGATAACGGCAGGCGGCAAGAATCAGCCCAAATTGGTTGGCCCACAAAAGCGGGTGGCAATGCTGAAAGAGTTGTGGAGCTGCAGAGGGGGTGCGGCACGCTAGTCTGTTATCGCTTGAAACTTGGCAAGTGGCACGTACGAAGAGAACTTCAGCGCGCAGCACTTGAAGCCAAACGGAATTTCCGCGCTTACACGCGATCAAGTGCTGCGATGTGCCGAGGGTGGCACTGCCGGGCAGGCTGGCTGGCAGACAGCAACGGCGTGGCACGTTCCGGCGCAGTGCAGCGACTGTTGCTTCGCGTCTTATCAACAAGTCGCCACTTAATTGAATTACATTATGAACAGAGGCGAACGCTCGTTCTATGCGACCGACCGACCGACTGCCCGACCGTGTCAACGGGTGAGCATCATTTGAATAAGTGGCACACAGCAATGTTGGCAGCCAGGCCAGACGCTGACCCAGCTGCTGCTTGCGTTCGTCCTTTCGTCCACCCACCCGTCTGGCTGTTTGTCCGTAAGCCGTTGGCACTAACTCACAGACCGCTGTGAGACAATATCATTTGCATATTTCATGGCCAAGACGGAATTCTGTGTTGCTGATACTTTGTCGACCGGCAGCGCCACTTGTCGAAATGGCATCGTAAATGTTTGTTGTCGAAAGCAAAATGGATTTCCAGTTGCGGCTGGGCATTGTTGTTGAGAGTACGTGTGAACGAAATATTATTCCCATGAAACAATAAAAATTTAAAAAATGCATTTTGTAAAAATCAAACAAACTTGATGCCATTTTAAAGGTTATACTTTAACTGGATTGTATATTGTAGTAAGCATTCAGTTTACTTGGCACTGTGATGATAAAGTTCTATGGAGATGTATGCTTCAACTAGAAAACAGCAAAAAAATCTTGGCGAAAATAGAATTACTGTGGCTGCAAGAGCTGCTTAAAGTCGACAAGTTTCCCACATTTCAGTTTTTCAGTTCTTTGAGCAAAGCCAACCTGAACATTTTTTTAGAAGCACCTTTTTTTTATCTGAAAATTGCAACTTGCTCTAAGCCTGGTTTGTGGCCAAATCAAAACCACTTAACTTAAACCGACTTAAGATTAAAGTACAGAGAAAATTTATAAGCACCTTATTTTTGTCATAAAATTAGAGCACTGCTTTCATTTGTGTGCCATAATTATATGGCATTGAATCACTGTGCTATGTGCTGAAAGAAAGAGCAAGTGCAGAAAAGAGCACAATCGAAGCCACAATTGAAATATCCTTAGGCTAAGTATGCCACTTAAGTGTTTCCTTCTACTACAATTAAATCTGCTCCTTTTGCTTTTGTCTGCTGAAGCTTTCTCGCATACGCCTTCTTTCGCATAGCTTGTCTGCCAGTGCTGCTGCCAGACAGACAATCCAACAAATACATATATACCCGCCAACACGTAACTCTGCAGTAAAGCAATTAAGAGGTTAATTGGGGAAATTGTATGTAGATTATGTCGAATTAGTTTCAACCTCGGTTGCAGCAATCTCAGTAAACATTAATTGAGCTTGTAATACACGATTATTTAATTACAGCGAGCACTTTTTTGGGGTATTAAAATGCTTCTAGAGCATACATCTATTTCCTGCAAGTTGATTGTAGCAGCAGTTATGTAGGCATATGCTTTCTATTAAACTTTCAGTGCTGAGCTGGTGGAACGACGTGGAGGCGATAAAATGTTAAACGACAAAGCAACAGAGAGGCTTGACTCCTTAAAATTTTCAGGAATATTTTGAACAATGAAAACGAAGATGGAACTAGTGCATTGGCACAGATAGGATGCATTTTGAAGGGCATAAGATTGATCTACCATAAATTTTAGAAAAGATATTTTAATAAAAATCATTTTTCATATTTATTGGACAAACATCGAAAGATATTTTTGATTCGAAAAATATGCGCAAGTTTTTTATAAGAGATTCATGTGCTATGCCATTTATTTGGTAGTTTCTATAAAGCACCTTTTAAGTAAAATATTTCTCTTCATATTTCAAACCTCAATTAATCGAATCTGAAGATATTAATAAGATCCCCCCCCCCCTCCCCAACGTAAAGGAAAATACTATATATTGTAATACTATATATTGTAGATCAAATAAATCTTACATTGTCTTTATTGCTAGATTCTAGCAAAGAAATTTTATAAATCGATTTAAGAGGTATTTCGCAAAACTTGCTTAATATTTTGCTATTCCACCAGCAAAACGAAAATATTGAACGCATTCCTTTCAGTTGGCATAGTTGAGCTGCTTAAACCGACGAAAGCTTTCTTTTTACTTCTTTTATGCATAAAATATTTCATAAACTGATGTGCTGCAGGAGAGTAAGGAAGTTGAAGAATTTCCTTACGCACAGAAAATTATTTTGAAATTCTTTAAGAGCATTCCATGGAAATGCTGAAATGTAAAGTTCATGTGAGTGGAAAGGGTGAAAGGTAATTACTCGATGCTCTTCCGCATCACTAGTACAGCATATAAAATTAAAGCACGAAGAGTTGAAATTATTTTGGTTACTGGAAATATTTGTTTAAAATTTTTCGAAAATTCGTTAACTTCTGCTTAAAATACCACTGTCAGAATGAAATTATGCAATTGCAAAAAAAAATGCTGGTAGTACATCGACTTTGCTTGCGTATCAGTACTAACTTTTCCCCTCGCATGACATAAATCTGTAGAAAGCGAAATAAACGAAATGTTTTCTCTCAACGTTTTCCATTTCAACATTGCTCAACTCTCAGTCGCAGTTCTTGGAATTTCCGAGTTTGCTTTGAGGAGCATAGTTGAAAGAGTTTTGCGTTACTGTAACTTTGCCGGGTTATTGATGGACAGCAAGGGTGCACAAGTTGCTCAAAAAAGTTGCTGAAGGCAAGCCGTAACTTTGAGAGACGCCGACTCAGTACCTCATAAAATGGCAAGTGCGGACAAAGTTTCCATTTCCGCATGCACGTAAGGAAATAATTTTAAATCTATGCACACACATACATACATACATAGAAGAAATATTTATTAGACGAACGCTTCATTTTGATATGCGCTGCAGTTTGTTGACATTTCGATATTTCGCATGTAGTATATGATGTATGATATATCTATTGAAAACTGTAGCATAAAGTATTTTCCGTTTAATAGACTATGCATACTTTTGTAGAAAATGAACTGAATTTTATGAGCTGAACGTGCTCGTATTTTAAGGCAGTCAAATTAGCGCAAAGCTTTAAATATGCCAAATCCATTCATAAAATAATAGTACAAGCTTTGTGAGCATTAACCTTTTTATGGCTTTCTAGCTAGATTTGAAATGTAAATTTTTGTGTGTAGCTGATAAAGCTTTAAGTTTCTATCACTTAAATTGTAAAATATCTCTTCTATGGCAAACCCTTCATTGACTTAATATCGCTCAACTATGATATTAATTTGGTAGAAAGAAATCGCTTTGTTATGTTAATATTTCATTTATGTATGTACTTCGATTGATAAAGCATACAACGTTCAAAGGATTTTTTGTGTAGTTGACAGAAATTTTTCCCTAAAATGAAGTAAATATTTTAAAAATTTGATAATGCAATTTGCTGATATAAATACATACATATACCTACTGACTTCTTATCTCGACATTACATCAATATTGATTTGTATGAAGGTGTGAAATTTCTGAAATTTTCGTATAATCTGCCATAAAATCAAGTAGATTACTAAAATGTTTGTCAAATTAAGCAAGAAATTTTTCGATTTTAGATTATGCAAATTGTTTATCTATACGAAGTTTCTATTTTTTCACTCAATCAACATAAATCTTTGCAGAGTATTCGCAGTCTGCGTATAATCTGCCTTAAAATGAACTAAAACGAGCAACTCAATTTCGAAATACTTCCCCACTTCCTTCCTCGTTTCCTTCCGCAAACACGCTTGAGCGGATTAAAGGCGCATGTAATCATAGCCAACAATCCAAAACAATTATGACAGCTGATTTGAGATACGCCAGCATGAAGTTGCAGCCTCGTTGCAATGTGGCAGGCAAACGCAAATGATTTAAAAACGAACGAACGAATTTATTTTAAAGTGCAGTGAACAGACAAAGTTTCGCTAAAGTTTGCATTGCACTGAAAGGCAAAGCGACGCGGAGTGAACGATAAATCCGAGGTTGACCCAATTTGCGCATCTTTGAAATACTTAATCTTAATTACCTTTGCTAGTTTTAGCGACGGTGTGTGGTAGCTGCGGGTACCGAGTTGCGAGTTGCAGGAAGATGGCGCTGACAAGGAGCGGGAACAGCATAAAATTATTTTCGCAAAAACTCTACGCGCTGACAGTCGCTGAGTGTCTGAGTGTGGCGTGAGTTGCCGGTTCCGGGCACGCACAGCTGGCCGTAGAATTTATCTTACGGACTTTTGCACAGCAAACCGCATAGCAGCAGCAGCAGCATGCTGCCAGAATGCGCCATAGCAATTTCAAAAATTTGCTGTTGCCGTTGCTGGTATTTGAATTTTTCGCACTTTTCCTATATCTTTTTTAAACGCACGTTGTTGCTGTTTGTGGTTGTTGTTGTTGCTGTGCTGTGCTTTTTGCGGTGATGTTTGTAAATTTTTAAATTTTTTGCAGTGTTGCTTTCGAATACTTTTACTTCAAACCAAATGGGAAAATTATTGCTAGTCGGGCGGGTGGGCGGTCAGTTGGTTGGGCGTTTGGGTGAATGAGTCCGAAACCGCACTGAAAAACAGTTGCGAAATTTGTAGCTGTTCACAGTGGGCTATTAGTTGATAAAAATCGAACAAAAGTCTGTTTTTTTTCATATTTGAGTCTAATAATTGTGAACAGCTTATAATGTAGGTTTGAAAAAGAAATCAATTGTCATCTCAAAGCAAATTTTTACGTTCGAAATTCATTACTTTTTGTATATTATGATATGATATGCCTAATAAAAATTTCGAACTAAGAAGTTGACCTTAAAATTACAATTGATTACTTCTTCAAAGCCCATTTTATTATTTCCTAAAAGTGGCATTTAATCAAAGGCAGCATTTACAAAGTGTAGCAAGTGTTTGAGCAAACAAGAAAAAACGCGATTTGAGCTGAACAACAAGCAAATATGTATATAAATAGCTACCGAACTACGAGCTATAAGGTAACAATTATGCTTTTTTGTTGTTTAGAGCAAATCTGTTAATTAAGCCTTCTATACCATTAATCGCGCTACTTCATTTATATAGCTAATATATAACTTTTTTAATGATGTTAATTGTTAAAGAGTTTTCTCATGAGTTGCTCATTCATTTTACACAATTTTAATGTTTAAAAAATCGACTTTTGTTCGACTTTGACTGACTAATAAACCACTGTGCTGTTCGAGTGAGGTGTGCTGTGTGTGTGTTAGGTGCTGGAGCAAAAGCCACAAAGAATATTTTTCAATTCTATGCAAAAACAAATTTCAGACAAAAACTCAAACTTGCAAATGCAGCGCAACAACAACAACACACTGACACACACACACACACACATACAGAGCAGCAGCACATCAACTTCAACAAAAAAAACGGTCATTTGTAATGGCGGCAAAAAGTCGCACTCTGCAAGGCTGCGCAGCACTGCGCTGACCGCAGTAGCGCAACCAACATTGCTGACTTTGACTCCGACTCCGACTCGGAGTGTGGCTACACCCGCATGCCGCCACGTCGTCACCCACATGCTGCACTACCATGGCGCGCACGACGGAAGCATCAACTTCGTTTTGGTTGCAAGTGAGCTTGGCGTTTCCGCATCCGCATTTGCAAATTAGTAACAAGTTCAGTGCGTCCGTCCATCCGTGCGTCCGTCCGGCAATTCGTCCGGCACGACAAGCGCTTGGCGCGCGCTTCCGTTGACTGCCAATTGCTATTTTAAAATATACGCTCAACGCTCAACGTTCCTCGCACCGCAAATTTATTATTTTACATTATTTATGCAAACGTTCATTTTTCAAACTGTTTAACGCATATTAGCGAACTGCCGCGGGGGGACGGACGCACCGAACGACCGACCGTACTTGCTGCACCCAACAGCACACACACACACACACACACACACACACACACACACACACACACACACACACACACACACACACACACACACACACAGAAATGCCACTTTGCCGTAGTCGCACAAGAAACCGTTAGCCGTAAATCATTCACTCACTCGCCAAAGACTGCCGCAATTATATTTGCATTATAATATTGTAAACGTTGTTGTTGTTGTTTTGCACTTTAGAAATATATATTACGCATATTGCTTTCTTTCTAAATTTCTAAAATTTTTGTTGCACTATTACACTTTGTTAGAAAAAAATGCAATTTTTGTCAGTTTAATATTTCTATGAAGACGAAGGCGACCACGACGAACGCGCCAACTGCAACGTATGGAATTCTTTTTGTAACTGAAACCGTCGCGAATGCTATCAACAGTAATAAGTATCATCGTCTACAAAAACAACACTCAGCGCATAGTCGAGTTTCAATTGTCTGCTCGTTATGTCGGCACGAGGCGATGATTACCACGCTTCGGCTGTATCTAGCCGAAGTGCAGTGCATGCGCTGCGCCCATTGGTGGGGTGGGTAGGGTGGCGCCATAATATCATGCAGAGCACGAAGAGCAGCAACACTGCTAACAACAACAGCAAAGAGCAACGGCTGTTGTGCTGGCGTTGGCTAAGCAGCGATTCAATGTGACTTTTCTCACAGGCCTCGGCAATTGCTGTTATACATGCACGAGCATTGTACATATATCAAAGTCACTGTGTAGCAATAGCTTCCACATCATTTGGCATTGGTAGAGCAACTCTGTACTGTAACTGTTAACAAGTTAACATGTTGCTCTTAAATTCTTTTAGCTGTGCTTCAATTGTCTACAGACTTTTAACAACGCTCTATGTTATAATTTCTATGAGCAAGTCTTATATTATTAAAGGCCCCATATATATACATGGGCGCACACAGGTAGAGCCTAGGGCCTCTGCGAAATCGTAAATAATAATTAATTAATAATTGATTGGCGCAACAGCCCGTGTGGGCTTAGGCCTAGCTTTCTCGCATTAACTTGTGTGTGCTTGTCATATTTTTCACAAATTAACGGGACCTACATTAACCGAATCCGAACGGATTTGAGAAGTTTTTTATGGCAAAGAATATTTTCGGAGAATTGCCAATTCATCGCGAGAAGTAGCGCCGCGCAAAGAAACAATTTGAGAACATTAATTTGTATACTTTTCATAAAATCCATGTAATTGAAAAATAATAGGTTACAACTTTTGAAATTGTCATAAATTATTTACTATGCCAACTTCGGTACACACAAGTAAAGGAAAAGCTTGCTCCGGCGAGTGCGTCAATACAAACAATGGCATGCGAAACCGAATATCAATACGGCCGTTTACACGCATACTTTGTTACATGCACATATAGCCGTATCCTTTGAGATGTGACTTCTTCCCAACTCTGCGTTATTTGCTGAAGCAGTCTTGTTTGCATAAAGAAGCATGGCAAGTTGCTATGCAAACAGCGGCAGAGCCGCAACTGGAGGCACATGCTCAATAAGCGTTTTCTTTGCTTTCAATAGATTAAACAAATACTTATGTTGTAGTTGCAAATGCAAATTTGTGTTGCACAAACAAAGCGTGGCATGTCTTTGTAACTATTTGAATGAAAGAATACTTTGCTTTGCATGCGGCAGTTTTTTTATGGTAGAACTTTGTGCATCGTCTTGAAGACTGTGGGGTTTTGAGAAATTATCCGAAAGAATTGCATCAATATCATCGATAATTATGTAAGAGTCAAGATGCTTAGTCTAGTTATGTATTAAAGAGTTGAATATATGTGTAAGTTAGAAATTGAATAAGCCAGGATTTCTTAAGTAAAAACAAGTAAGGAAGCATCAGTCGGGTTTCACCGACAGCGTAATACCCTACACCAATAAACAAGTTTAGTGATAATTCACTGAATGATATGAAATTGTGGTTAGAATGATTTTACCGCCCCTTTGTGGGCTGACCACGCCCGTTTTTGGAGAATGTAAATGTATTCTTACCAGCAAGGAAGGCACTAAATATGAACGCACTGGTTGATATGTATATTATGAAAGCTATGAGGATTTCCCGTATAAAAACTTGTATAATGCCGAAAAACTTCGAAATACTGGAAATGCTTTTTTTTATAGGCAAAATAGAGTTACATATAGGCAAAACATGGCGAGCTTGAAGTAGATACATATAATTCGATAGTAACTACAAAACAGAGTTGAGCATATGAGCAGTTGTTCCATATCCAGCTCTTGATAATACACTTTTATATAAAGAATATTTTTTATGCTCCTTACAAAAATACAACTTCCACCTGCAGTTGCTCAGCTGCAGCTGTTTGACTTTCATTTCGCCATTTTCTTTTTTCACAATTAATAATGGAATTTTTTCGTTTATTGATTTAGTTGAATTGAACAAAATTGACTTTAATGTGATTTCCAAACGAAATCTTGCTGCTAGAATGCCAAAGCCAAAATCCTTTTTGATGGATGGCATTGGCTACAACAACAGCGTCGTGCTACAATGCTACAGCAGCACGCGAATTGGAAATGTTGCTGGCAGCAGAGCATGAGCTGGGTGTGGCAGTGGGCGAAAGTGGCTGTCGCACTTGCAGCGAAATGCTCTGATAAATCTTTGGTAATTAGGTCCAATCTAGTAATAAATTGGGCAAAATCTCAGCTGCTTGTAACTAGCAACGCAATTTGAGGTTTATGAGACGAGCGACGAGCTTCCAGCGATACCACAAAATCCCACTATGCGCGAAGCAATTAAGTTCGGATTAGACAGCGGGCAACGCGGCAGCACAGTTATGCGTGCGTGGTGATAGGGGGGCGGGTGTGTGCTGAAGTTGGACGAAAGGACGCACGCAGTGTTGCCTGGCGTTGGCAAAGCTGTCGAAGCTGGTATATTAAATATGCAAGTAGAGAAATTTTCAAAAATTCCGGCACACTTGCAAAGACACACACACACACACATGTATGTGTATGTGAAGAATAGCATATATCGCTTTTTTTTATGGCAAAGCGCTCGCAGCGCCACCCAGTGACAATTCGCAAATCTAATAAATCGCTTCACTTTGCTGCACGTACGTGATTGTTTTCTTTCACGAAATAAATTCCATTTCGCTGACAATTTGATTTAGCGCCGAGCGTGAAGCCAAGCCATTGCAATCAATAGCGCAAGTTCCCAGCGCTGCCACTTGGAGTGCGAGTGGTAGTGCGGCCACTTGCCACCTTCAGCGCCGGCGGCGGCTATTTTGCGTCATAAATTCTCGAGTTATCAGCATTCATCGCTGGCAGCTCACTCATGCGCTTGATTGGACGTTCATTAGATCCTTTCTGTGCGCTGTGTTATTGTTGTGCCTCTTGGCGCCTTTATGTAATACCCCCTACCCCCTTTGCTGGACAGCATCATCAGCCAACAACTTTCATGCTAACTTCGTTTGCGCCCAAACGAATTTTATTTCACACACTGCAAATCAATTGCTTGTTTTTTTGTTGTTGCTGCATGGATATCTTTTTGATGAATACCTCGTATCAAGCAGCCCTGGCCCCCTCTGCCAACATGCAGTTACAAGTCTCAATTGAATTAGCTTAAAGTTTGTGTCTATTTCTGTGAGCTTGCCACAAACGTTGCAAGTTGCAAGATCAAATCGAATTTAATTCAAGTCACGGTGAACAACAAGCATATATATAAAGGCACATTCAATGAAATATCCGTAAAAAATAGCCTCATTTATATTTTGAGAGTTACATTCCGTTCAGAAGTTGTAGATTTTTTGGAAATTTTATAAAATTTAAGCAACTTGAAACAATATTACACTATAACTAAAGGCTCAGTTAGTGATGACGTATCGTATTTATTCGTATCGCTGACAAAACCTGTTTTACCCGAGCTCTATAGAAATAGGTGTCTCTCAGACATTTACGATGCGAATAAATACGTTATGTCATCACTAACTCAGCCTTAAGAGTTAGCTCTTTAGCAAAAATAAACTCTTTTAGTAAGTAAGTATACTAATTTATGCTATGCTATTCTTAAGCCAGTTGTTGTTGCTACATGCTAGTTATAACTCTTAAATTAGCTACTTTAGTAGCAGCAGAAGAGGCAGCATTTGTCGTATGAACACGCTTTTGAAGTGTCAAAAGTCAGTGCACCCGAAAGCACACTTGCTCCGAAAGCAGCCATCTGCCCTTTCTTTCAACTCTTTGCAGCTGCCATTGCATTCGCAAATCCAACCTAATACGCCATTATTTGCTATTTTTGTGCCGAGCAGCGAAGAAAAACAATTGGCATTATTCTTAATTTTTTTTTTTTGCTTGCTCACAGCTGCACATATCTGCCACATCAATTGACTGCGGCACTCGAAGTCTTTGAAACTCTTTTTGTGTGTTTTTGTTGGAGAGGAGCACACGGCATGGCAGTACGTTTTGTGCGCCCCCGCACGCGCTCGTACGCGCCACCTCATGCCACTTTGCCGCAATGCGAGCTGCTTTGGCTACAAACAAAAGCCGATTTGCCTTGTTCAAGTGGCGCGCTGCGGGGCGGTGCGGTGCGGTGCGGCGGCAATGCTTGCATTTCGGATAACGTTGCCAACACAACCGGAAAAATGTTGGCAGCACAAAAAGGCGCACAGCAACAACAACAACAGCGGCAATAGCAGCGGCACTAAGAAGGCTATACTTATTTGCCATCATTTAACGTTGTTGCTATAAAAACTGCGGCGCCCCAGTTTCAGCCCCACTGCGCTCCTGCACTCAGCAGCTTGGCTGACAGTAAATACAGTGTGGAAGTCCCAGTTCTTCCTCTCTGCCTGCCTGCCTGCCTGCCTGTCGAGTGTCAGCTTCAGTTGCTTTCAAGTGCGGCATGCCAGCCCGCCCAAAAAACACACCAGCCTGCTTGCCACCCTCAGCGCACTTCTTCTACGCACACTGCTCCTGGCTGCACTCGCCTTGTGTTCACTGTCTCGCAAATCGCGCACTTAGACAAGGCGTAGCACCCTGTACCCCTCCCCTCTGCAGCTCTCTTGTTTGTTGTGCTGCTCGAGTATTGCCATTACTTTTAATCTACTCAAAGGCAATTGAAATATTCCTGGAATATTTTGCGCGTCTGCTGGCTTGGTGGCACCTGTGCACTTGAACTATCAACAACTATTCATGCTGCTGTGATGCGTTCACCTTTGACCTGTCATAATAGTCTAGCATTTTTAGCTACTCTACTCTTAACTCTAATAACCGCAAATCTCAGCAGTGAACTGCGCTTTCTTTCCGTCTTTCAGCTCAATGGTCATACCAAAAAAAAACATAGTTCCAGCCTCTAGTAGCAAATGAACTAAGGAACTAACACAGGAACTAAACTCGTTAACAATGAGGAAAAGCGATTTACACCCTTCAATCTATTTAAATATGTATATCTGCTTTAGGTTTAGTAAGTTTACGCTGGTCGGCTTAATAAGCGATGAATAGATGCTGATGGGTCTGAAAAATTCAATTTCTAAAATAAATGCGGAATTCCGAGATTTAAATTTTCAATATTAAAATCGCGGGCTTCATATAACTAGCCGGGATTGGATTCTATAGAAGGGTTCTTAACGATAACAGCTGGCGGCAATTGGTTTAAGAGTGCAGTGTTCTGTTAGAATGGAAGGGTTTTCAACTAAGAGCTGACTTGCATTTCTGAGCTCTACTACAGCTCAATAAGTCATAGAGCTTCCATGTGTATATATCTCCAACAAATTAATACAACAAAAATTTAATTAATTTCTTTCTACAACTCGCTTAAAATCTGACATTCAGCTTTAGTACGATGAACTAAGCTTATGTTTCAAATACTCGCTTGACTTTGCTCATTCCATTCTTAAGGCTAATAATTAAACAGCACAGCAACATCTTTTAATTCCACTGGCACAGATACTCGTACATACAAGTACACTTAAACTCAAAGCTCCGAGCGCTCTTTGCACCAGCATCTCCACGCTAAATAAAATTCAATGAGACTTTGTTGGTAGTACCTCATACCCCAACCTACCCACCCCGAGTTCTAGTTGCAACAGCTACGCAATGACATTCCTTACAATTTTATGCGCAAACTTCAAAACCAGCAGCATCCATGGAATGCGCACTAATCTGCAAGATTTCAACTACTAATTCCAGCAAATCACTTCAGCAAATCTGAAAGAGTTTCTCGAGTTTTTTCGAGCTATTGACTTTGGTGTTGTGGAGTTATTGGTTTTGATAATTTCTTCACTTTAAGCTGGCAAAAAGTGGTTATATCAAGAAAGATAATTTAAGAAATAGTTGGCTAATTTAGAAAATTTACAAAAAAAAGTAGTTCAGTGTTTAATGCTTGGTTTCTGATGTGAAAAGTCGCTGTTTCGAAACCCGGAAGACTTATGTCATCTGAGAATTCACCATTTTTGAGAGGTAGTTGGCAACTTTCTTTGCCATGAAAATAAGTAAACGATTTATAGAAAAATATATAGTCGAAGATCCTCAGAGACTTCTAAATTTATTGAACTGAAAAGCTTACATACGTTGACGGTCTTACACATAATAAGGGCGACTTCTCGAACACTCATTCTTCTTTCTCAGCAAGTTGGCTGCTTTCAGCCGCTTGCGTGCTTCTCTGCGACGCTACAATCCCTTTACCAATTCAACAGCTGCGCCCAACACTTTTGCAGCAATAACTTTTTGGCATTTTTATGCATTTCTTAATTTGCTTACAATCGACATTACAAAAGCACAACTGCTTGGCATTTCATTTCGTGCATTTCATTTTTATTAGAAAACTTTTGAAACTTTCAGAAAAGTCACGAGTTAATTAAAAATCACATTAAGCGTTAAACTTTATTGGGTGAAGTTCATTTGGCATAATTAATTTACGAAATTATTGCCAATTGCACACGCTGTGCTTTTATGCTGCTGCCCGTTAAATTTGTGTAATTGTAATTCTTTCGAAAATTTCGAAATTGCAAAATTTCGCTGACATAAATAAGAAGTTTCCTAAACAAAAGTAAGCAATGGTTTTTGAAAAAATTAAAGAAATATTGAAGAAAAATATTTTGAATATAAAGAAGTTTTATAAAGTGCCTGACTAAAGTATTCGAATTTTTTTCTTATGAACTAGAAATTCTGTTCGAATTGTAAGAAAAAAAATTTTGATTAAATTTATTAAAGAAGAACTCAAAAGTGCTTATGGAAACTAAAACGAACAAGTTGCTATTAATAAAAATCGGTCTTGCTTTTTTACTTAAACTTAATCAAGAGGCTTTATAAGAAAGCATTCGGAAATTTCCGGCCATAGAAAAAGTCGATTTTGAAAAATTTTGAGTTCAAACATTTGATTGGCAAAAAAAGTACTAGCAATTTTATCAGATATATTTCGCGGTCTTTGTAAATTGCTATTCACAACACATTTCGGCTGTCGAAGCTGTTCATAAAGCAATGAAGCTATCTACGAATTCTTGTTCAAAGAATTTCCCCCTGCTTCTGGCATCACTGGCATAGATGGAATAATTTTGGTGGGTTAAATACCAATGTTGTTGCTGTTGCTTCTTCGGCACGGCATTGCATGGCCAACTACTGCTGGCGAAGCAGTAGGAGCTATTGGGAATTTGTGTGTGGCGCAGCAAATATTCACTGCCATGCTAAATTTTTTGAGGTATGCACATAGTTCCTTCAACAAAATTTTACAAATTTTTGTGCACAAATATTCTCAAAAAATAGCATAACCAAATATTGGCAAAATTTCGAAAATATTTCTTAAATGATGCAAGCACTTGCAAGAGTATGCTTTGATTGCACTGGAGCCGATTTGAGTGGGCCACTTGCTCATGCTATAGTACTTGTTTGTTTTCCCAGAATATTCGGCCGTTCTGTGCTTGAATGGCATTCTATGCTATAAATTTCAGCAGCTCTAATTTTCACGCCATATTTAAAAGATATTGCAGACTTTGAAGTTATTTGTAGGTTTGCACAATAATTAAGGATGCTGTAAATTTTTATCGCTCTTTGGAAACATCGAATATGCCTTGCTCCAGACTTTTTGCTGTGTTTCATCTAAATTCATGTCAGTGCGAGAAAAGCATTTGACATTTCATCGCGCAAAGAAATAATTTGAAAAACAAATTATTAATCTATTAATTCTATTCAATTATTCGATTACTAAATAAAGAGCTTAGCCAAAATGAGTTGAAAAATGACGCAATTCGTTCAGCGTTAAGAACTAATTTCTGCACTTATTTTGCGCACATAATTGCTGCAGAATTTTTTCAAATGTTCCACATATAAATCTAGCTCGCTTCAGGTTCTCAGCATAACTTGCAGAAATTCTTTAAAAAAAAAGCACAAGACTTAAATGCGCTGCCATTCATAGGCATAAATTTAATTACTTTATGAGGCGCGGCATCTTAATTTGAGTCAACATTCTCGACGCTTGTTGTGAAATATGAGAAATTCATTTGCATGAAAATGTTGGCTCAACAGCGCCTGCACGCTGCTCACTGCTCGCAGTCTGGCAACGCTACGCCAGTTTAATGGCGCGCCCACAAATCATTGTCCTCTGCAGTGCCACAGCGAGCGGGTAATCATTCTTGGCTGTGATGCCATACAGCAGCTTTGGATTAGTGGCTGCTGGACGAGTGTGAGTGTGTGTGTGTGTGTGTGTGTGTGTGTGTGTGTGAGTGCGCGCATGTGTGAGCGTAACTGAGTTTGCAGCTGCTGTCGGTACAAACGCCGAAGCAACCGTCACAATATTAAACTAATATAAGATATTTCTAGCAAAGCAAATGTGTAGAATTTTAAATTTTAGCAACTCTTAAAATAAAAAAGTCAGAGTATATACAATATAATTGGCGCATATATATATAGCGCGTGTAAGCGAGGCTTAGGGTGAGTTAAGCGCATTAGCCTTTCCTAGACAGCAAGTCCATATAATTTTCATATTACAAGAGAAATTTACCTTTTGGAAAGTACTTTATGCAAGTACCTACTTCCATTTTTAATTCGAAAAATTTTATGTCAATTTCATCATTTCGTGTGGGCCATTTTCCAACACTTTTCTAAATGTAGTATGTACTTTCGAAAGCAAAAGTTACATAGAGAACTGATTATTTGTGAAATCAAATCACTTTAGGAAAGTACTTTTTAAATTTCTCGCTGTTGGAACGCTTGCGAAAAAGTCCTTTACTTGCATAGTCTGCGAACATTTTTGACGAATTTTTAAACCCTACACCTATGGTAATAGGGAAATGCATGAAAGGAGCCGTCCTTGGTATAGACATACATACATAAGTATATAGAAATGCTTAGAAGCACTTTCTGTGTTGATTTCCGGTTGTCCGTCTGTCTGTCTGCCTTTCCGCTCAGGATAGATAGAAAGAAGGAGTTCTCCGATTTTTAGAGTAATTTTATTCCCTACACCTATGGTAATAAGGAAACGCATGAAAGGATCCGTCCTAGGTATTGACATACATACATAAGAAGGAGTTGTCCGATTTTTAGAGTGAACCGAGTTAAGTTGAGAGATTAGCCAAATCGTTCGAAGGACACGCCCACAATGGGCCTGTAAGTCCCACTACCTCGGGTTTTTTTCGATCAGTTACTTGGTGTAGGGTATTACTCTGTCGGTGAAACACGACTGATGCTTGCTTACTTGTTTTAAATGAAAAGGCTCCTGGTAAAACATTAGCTTTAGCATATTTGCTGAGCTGCATAAATAATTGGCAACACTGGCCAAATGCTAACAGCCTCCGAACCCGAACCCGCTCTGAGCGATTTGGAGTATTTAAGTAGCACAAGCATAAACAAGCTCAGCAGCGAAACTATTTTGCTAGCAACAATGTGCAAAATATTCAACTGAAGTATATCAGCGCTCGAGTCGAACTAAATACTAAACTGAGGCGGGTGCCGAGGGAGGGAAGACACTTGCGCTGGCATGCTTATGCTAAATTTCGAAATGCCACATGCCGAACTGCCGCAAATGCCGGCGAAGCAAATGCGTAGCTGCAGCAGCGGAAGAGCAAGCAGAAGAAGAAGAAGAAGATGTTAATATTAATATTGCGACAAAGTGCAGCAGCAGCGCGTCGCACACGTGGCTAAAGGCACAGATAACACACACACACACACCTGCGGCGTAAATTGCATGCGCTTGGCTTTAGAGCGAGACAAGGAGATAAGGACATTTGGGAATTCAAATATTTTGCAGTGCATATTCACTTTCAAGGATGCCGCCATTCAAAGTAAAAATTCTGTGAAAATTCTTAGAGTTTGAACAAAAATTTCAAGCACACACACACATACACATTCCGCAGGTGACAATTTCTGTTAGCGGCAAAAATTCCTGCCACCCGCCGCGACGCCTGCTGCTACTCATACATTGACAACACGCTGAAAAAGTTAACTCAAAAATTAGCTGAATGCTGGAATTTTTGG
Source organism: Neria commutata (assembly GCA_963457695.1). Taxonomy (NCBI): domain Eukaryota; kingdom Metazoa; phylum Arthropoda; class Insecta; order Diptera; family Micropezidae; genus Neria; species Neria commutata. Next base: position 55,356,729 of record OY735246.1, read on the forward strand.
CGCGGAAACATGCAAATTGTTGCTGCTGTATGAGTAGTGTATGGCATGGATAGGGGCGGGGCAATGTTGCTGGCATGTTGGCAAAGAGACATTGCTGGAATTTATTGTCAACACGCGCGGAAATTAGTTTCAGTTTTCATAAGCCAAAGTGACATTTTTCGAATTAGCTGCAAAATTGTTAAGAGAAAGCAAGTAGTATTGTACACTGTGCTACACAGTGGGCTAAAAATGGCAAAATCAAACAAACTTTTTAGCAATTTAAATGAAAACAATAATGCAGACTTGCTTATTGATTACGAGCATAATTATTTATGCTTCAGTCCTGATAAAGTGAACACGGTAATTTTTCATTGAAAGTGACTTTATTGTTATTCGAAATATTCTACGTGAGTGTAATGCCTTTTTTCGAACGTTCGAACCATTTAATTATACATTGTTTCCTTTCGCTTGAGACAGTTCCGAAATATGAAGGCATTGGGTACCTGATTCCTCCACCCCTCTACATTTAAAGACAAAATAAGCCAAGCCACCACATTTAATTTTTTTAATTTTTATTAATTTTTCAGCATTTCTCAGTTATGTATAAAAATTTAATATACAAGTTTCACCAAAAAGGTCCCAGACATTATACTGTTAGTAACTTCGGCATTATGTTCGAAAGCTGATATGATTACATGAAGAGCTGTCATTTGATTGCTCTATTATTAACATCGGCGTTATTAGGAACAAACTTCTTCTTCTTCTTCTTCATGATTGTTCAGTTAAAGCCCGTTATTGGGTTAGAAAAAGACGTAAGGCTTTTCTCCAGGCGCGCCTGCAATGCGCTTTCCTTCTTCAGTTGGAAATGCCAAGCGTTGTCAGTGCCTTCTTTACTTGATCTTCCGATCGGAGGCATGACCTCCTGGCGCCGTCTACGTGCTCTAAATTAAAATCCAACTGTTTCAATGAATTTTTACGAGCTATGCTCAGCTTTTTGTGATACTTTCTGTTGGAAATTAAATTCAAAATCTGAAAATAATGGAAAAGCAAATCTTTGAACTTTGACTCAATCATCATGCGCTAAGCGATGCCCAACTTGCCTGCAGTTAAGAAGCTGAAGGACATGCACTCAAAAAGGCTGCACTTGCAACGCCTCTTCTCCCTCATAATTATGTGCTCTTGAGTTGAGTGGGTTGCACTTTAAGCAGCTTGAAGCCTCTGGCTGAAGCAAGTAAGCTCAGTTGAAACTAAATTTAAACGCTTTCACATGAGCGAAGGCAAGCTGCGAAGAAAGTGGAGGCAAAGAAGAAAGCAGGAATGCATTGCTAAATTTTTGCCTTACATTTTGAAATTAGAATCCTGCCGGAAGTAAAGAACTTACATTCCAGCCACACAGTTAAGCGCACACACATTGCCACACGTGCTGCGTATGGAATTTCAGCTCACCTTTCGCAAACAGCGCAGCCGGCAGCCAGCAGCAAGCGGCTTCCGGTTCACTTGTACGCCGCAGCAGCTGTGTGGCAAAAAAATGTGGCATTCTACAAAGAGCTTATGCGGCATTTAACCTGCTCCATTGGGACTCCTTTTTGCTGCCGGGCGAGGGAGTCGCACGAAGTCTTTGCTGAATGGCACTTCGTCTGTGGCATGCTGAGCGCGTAGGGTCATGAAGTGGCTGCCTCAGCTGCTGCTGCCGTTGACGCCGCTGCGGCTAATGTTTCACTTGCAAGTTGCTTCATAATTACTGAAATTAGCTCTGCAAAGAATTTGAAAAGTAAATGAAAACATTTTCGTAATTACCTACATTTTGTTGCTATTTTATTGCAAAATAAATTCAAATAAAATTATTGAAATAATAATTTTCATACGCTGATTTCATGGAAGTGGAATTTTCTTAAAATCTTATTTTTGAGTTTTCCTGCACCCTGAAATAATTGCAGACAAGCAGCTCAAACTCTAATTCAAAAACTTTAAAACTCTTATTAAAATGTGAGAATGCAAATAATCATGCATTTAAGTTTCTTAAAAGTAAATGAACAATTTGCAAGAAATTTCTTGCTGCAATATAACGACATAAATTGTGGCATCTCAGATATGACGATGTGAGATTATGATGCATGGCAAAACTTTTCAAATGTGTGGACGCAAGTTTTCCAGTCAGAAACTTTGGCTGCACTTTTTGTGGATAAGGCAGCGCAAAGCAAAGGGCGGATAAGCACAATTGCAACAAAAAGCAGAAATATAACACTTCTTTAGTTTGAATAAGTTGCAAGAGCATGATACATATAGAAAGCATCTATAACTACAATAAAGATGAATTTTTGCTACTGGTTTCGTGTCAGTTTTGATTTCACCTTGTTAAATTCAATAAAGTTTTTCCTTTGGGTTGCTTTTTTAATTATTGCTCATTTCTTACATCTTTCATGAAATGGAATGAGCTTTCAATATATTTTTAACAACTTTCAAATGTTCATTTTTTTACAGACAAACTTTAAATTTCCTCAAATAATGTGGCCAATATGCCAAACAGTAAAATTTCTGGCAGTATTAAGATGCTCCGATTGATGGCTTCATTATTGATCAGCAGCGCAGGCTGACAGCGCTATTCTGGTATAACAGTCACAATTTTTTGTCATTTCAATTATTACTTAAAAAGAAATACAAAATTTGTCAAAGCAAAAAGTATTCATTATCATAAAATAATGACTTTAGTAGCATTCGTCAGAAAAGAGTTGTAAGTCTGAATATGTTCACTTTTCAGCTGACAAATTTAATTTTTTCAAACTAGATCTTCGAGTATGGAACGTTGTGCTCTATGACTTTGTATTAGCTGCACGGCTCTATATAAAATTTTTATAAAATATAGCATAAATTATGAAATCCAACAAAAAAAAACTTAAAAGCCACCGAAAAAATTTAAGTCAAAGCTTGGAACGCAGCCATCAATTCAATGAAAGTTCTTACCAATCAGTTGCGCTGACTACAGATTTTATAAAACTATAAGCTCGTTTAGGCGTCTATTTTTAAAAAATTCAAGCTCTCTTCTTTTTGTAAATATTAAACTGCCTTTAATAAACTGCCACGTAGGAAAACGCTATAGGAACTGAAAGCAATTTGAATATTGTCAACAGAATTTCAGCAGCAACACGAAGCGCCAGCAAAGTGGCACTCGGAACTCATCTCCTGCAGACGAGCAGCTGGCCAAAACTTCGGCTGTTCAGCCCCGAGCAGAGGCAGAGTTTTGTGTGAATGCGCTGCTCCGATTGGTGGGCAGGGTGGCAGTTCATTGCTGTTATCCTTTAAGAGCACAAATCTGTTATGCTTCGGGGCTGTGGCAACTTCATTTGAGCTGAGAGCATGGCACAAGTTCCACCACGTGGTACAATGCGGCAGGATGGTGGTTATCCTGGCAGACTAGCGACAATTCTCTCTTAGTTATTTATGCTCTTATATTTTGAACACTTTACATGACATTGGCAGCGACTTTGGAGAGACTTTTTAGTTTGCTAGAGTCCTTGTTTGTGCTATGTGTTCAAATGTCCTTGCCAATATATATACTGCGTAATTTGAACTGTTTGATATATTTGATTCAATACTTTGCTAGTTGAGTACTTGTATTATTCAAAGAAGAGAACTGAAGAAGTTGCAACAAATTTGATGTATCTACAGGGTTGCACTTATGATATTTTCTTTTTTTTCTGTATTTCAAATAGCTTTAAATGCTTTAGAGAATTGCTGCAGAACTTAATGTCAGTGCGTGACTGATTTAGTTTATAGTTGGAGTAGGGATCCTGTCTTCTACTGAACGCTGCGAGAAAGCGCTATTTTGATAGCTTTCCAATGTCAGTTCTAAAAAGAAGCTAGGCTTCTTGTAAAAGCTAGGCTTTTCGAGGGATGGCATTATGTGGCTTGAGTGTGCTTATAGAACAGTGAGGTTACAAAAGGAAAAGTTGGGGGTAGCTTCCATACAGGAATACCGAAAAGGATCGAAAAAATAGAAGTCAGTAATTTGGTTTAATATGGGCTTTATTTAGCGGCGTTGCTTATTGATAATGATGCTGAGAGTGCTGTGGAATGGCGGCTGGCTGATATTCAAGTGATCTGTCGAGCTTCTTGGACGTTCTCAATATAACGAGTAGCGAGTTCACTTACAACACAGCCAACTGCAGAACCCTCTGCACGTGAGAGGCTACAAATAAAAATCTTAAGTCAAAGTTAAACAAAGACCAATAGCATGGCTGGTTTACAATAAGGGCAATAATATTTTCAGCCAGTAAACATAATTCTAACCTTTTTTATATCAAGTTAAAAATTCAGTTTCCGCTTCGAATCATGCAAATGAATGCCAGCTTATTATAGCATATCTATATTTGTAAAAACTCTTCCTGTCACATACAGGAATCATGATATATACGCATACAGCTGCATTTAATTGCATATGTGTATGTGTGTGTGTTTAAATTTCGCTGTTGTGTTAAAATATTTTGCAAAGTAAATAAAATTATCAGCACAAATCAGCTGTTGTTATGCAAGCCAAATACGTGACAGCAAATTATGATGATGCTGTGATGTTGGGGGGGACGGAGTGAGAGAATGTGTAAATTTGGTGGCACTGATTCTCGACTTCACATACAGCAAAAGTTTGCAAGCGACGAAAGGGAGCGGAGATATAAGTTTTATTTCAAGAAAAACACATCGTAACGAAGCCAATTCTCTGCAGAAAAAATAACTAAAAAGAAGGAGCATGACAAAAATTAAATGTGTGTGCGTGTGGAATAGGAAGTTCGTTTCGAATTCGTTTAAAATTGAATTAGCAAGCGAGTGAAAATACAAATTGAGAAATTGAGACCAGAACTGTAAATAAAATTCACTCGATTTATGCCAACGGAACTGGCAAAGCTTTGGAAATGTTAAGATAAGAACCTACTCGCAATTTGCAACTGCAGCTTGTTGTTGTTTTTCATCAGTGTTCGTCGCTTTTCATGAGTTCTACGCTTTTACAAAACTTTAACGAAACGCACAAAGCAACAGAATGACCACAAATGAAATTCCAGCCTTTTATGAAAAAAATCCCTGTGATGTTTGCGCATTTCCTTTCGGAACGCGCTTTTTCTGCGTTTTCGTTTGAAGCTCGGATACAACGGTATTGTTTTGCGTGGAATTTACGGCTTTCTCTTATATACCGCATTAGGTAATATGCCAGTGTAAACTGACAGTGTTGACTGTATCTATATTTTTCATTATTAAATGCTAAAACGTTGTGGTTTATAATTTGTTGAAATTATTTTTAATAACGAAACATGAACGTAACCAGAAATAAATTGTCGAAAGGTGCTGATTAGGGTATACTAAGCAAATTAGACATAAATAAACTTGAAGGCAGGTTAAGAAGAAAAGTAAATGAAAAAGTTTTAAGCAAAAAATATAGAATTTTTGATGCAGTCAGTTGAAAAATTCCCGACTCACATGTCAGGAGAATTAAGCAACAAAAGATAATTTTTGGCTCAGTCAACCATAACGAGAAATATTTTTAGCAGTTTTTTTCTAGGAAGGAAGCAAGGACTGGAGGAACAAAGGAATAGCTCTAGTCAAAAATATAGTCGGATCCAAAGCATAAAAGAAACTGTTGCATAGTTTGCGGCGTATACTTAGAAGTCATTCACCAACCAGCGGCTTCTCTGATTGGGTAATAAATATCGTTCGTTTAGACGAAGAAGATATTTTAGGCGGCAGTTGAAGCATGCAGTCGGCAGAAGAGTGCGTGGCCAGGCAGAGGGGGCATTGCCACTGATATTTAGAAATTCTTTATGCATTTCGCACTCTTTCTTGTGCATATCTCGTTTCATAAAAAATTTTCCGTCGATTATTGCACATTTATGTTGGAAAAAATTATTCTCTGCCATACTTGATGGCGCCTCAAATCGCATCCCCGCACGTCCGTGCATTGGTAACACGACCCAGTTTTTTTCATGCCACACATTTATGTTGTGGCAGCCGCATGCTTGATTAAAGCACAAAAACTGGCTGTTTGTAATGAAATTTCTTTGTTTGCAAAGGCGGAAGTAATACGATAAATGCTTCCGGCATTGCAAGCAACACTTCGCTTTGTGTTGCACACATACATACATACAACAACATGTAGCAGGATGCGTCTTTTTGCATGTATGTATTCACATCGCAGCGTTTTTTTCCAACAATCATACAGATACACATATAGCACGAGTCGGGCTACAATTTTGTATCGTTTTTTATTGTAACTGGAAAATATAAATATAATATGCATATATAAAATTTCGAATCATGATTTATAGACAAATAATCTAATATATAAAAATGAATGTTTGTTTGTCTGTTTGTCTGTCTGTCTGTCTGTCCGGCTATACAAAGCTACACGCGTTGACCGATTTCAGCCAAACTTTATACCAATATTGTTGAAGACCAAAGGAAGGCGACTGTATATAAAATTTTTCGATTCATCAAGAGGGCGTGGCACCTCCCATACAACTTAAATATTTGATTTGGTATATCTTTAAAACCACATGTCATACAACGTTAAAATTTTGTATTCTGTTAGTATTTAGTCGTGCCCTCTTGCTTAAAAAAATTTTGGGGAGTGGGACAAGGGGGAGTGGCACTCCCTATACAACTTAAATATTTGATTTGGCATATCTTTAAAACTACAAGTCACGCAGCATTGAAATTCCGTATGCAGGCCCCTCTTAGATGCTTCGTCCCACGGGTAAAATTTTATGGGCGTAGGACAAGGGGTGTGGCACTTTTCAATCAACTATACATTTGGGTATAACTTTAGAACTATACAGCACACATAAGTGAAACACGTTACGAACTTACTACATGTCCGTATCCTTCAACTCGGAAAATGTAATGAGCATTGGACACGAGGCGTGGCACCCCTCATACAACTTAAATATTTGATTTGGTATACCTTTAAAACTACATGTCATACAACATTAAAATTTTGTATTCTGTTAGTATTTAGTCATGCATTCACGTAAACATTTTTACATAATTTGGGTTTTATATATGTACTAGCTGTCCCGGCAAACGTTGTTCTGCCTAAAATAATTATTTTATTCCAAGATTTGTTTTTAAATGTATTTCAATAATGGTAGGAATTTTTTTGATAATATGAAAATTATGTACAGGAAGAATAGGTTTTCGTGAATAGGTAATCTACATACACAGATTCCCCGTATGATGTGGCACTCGGGTAAAGCCGGGTGAATCAGCTAGTTTTGTATAAAATTGAAAGTGCGTAGCGCCTTCCAAAACCATTTCACACTTTTCTGCAAGCATTATAGCATTATGGCACTAACCGATTCATATGACAAATTTCTGACTTCCAGATAATTATCTCTAAATATACCCTTTCTTAAGCTCTAAGATATTTCAGCATTTTAAAATGTTTTCTCAAGTCAATTCTAACCAAGCTGTAAGTTTTTCTACCAAAAGTCTACAAAATTGCTGCTGATCGTAGCAGCAATAGATGCAAAATTATGCAGGCGAGTGTGCTGCCATTACAGGGTCCTTACAAGCCTGCCAAATATTTCAATCTCGGTACAAAAAATGGTGCATGCTTAGCTTCAAGTTTGGGGGGGAATCTTTCTGCAATATATTGCTGCTGTAAATACATATTTTCTAGCTGTTCATGCCAAAACCCCTCAGCCACTGCCCAGCTGCATTGAACTTAAATGCAGCTGGCAACCCGGGCCATGTTTCGGCTTTAACGCGGCAATAATATGATCTTTGCACTTTTCATTGTATTGGCCCGAGCCCCTTTAATCGCACTTTGTGGCGAGTCACGGCATTCGCACCGTGACCCCCGAAGCTGCTGCAAGTGTAAGTTGATTATTAATAATAAAGATCACCCATATAGAAAAACCCCGAAATTCTCTGTTTGTGTTTAGATTTCTACCCCCGTATCCTAGCTTTAGCTGCTGCTCCGCCCACCACAAGAAACTTCAGGCCTCATCGGCACCCGACTCGCGGAATTGACACCCCGGTCAGTTCTCGCAGATTCACTAGCCTTGTAGCAATATGCAAAAGTAATGGATTTCCCTATGCTACACCTGATATATATATTTTATAGTTATGTACTATTTGAAAGGCATTGAATTAAATACAATCTTTTGTCTCGCTCTCTTTGGTATGCAGCATCTTTCTTTTACCAATTTTCCATGCAAATAAAACAAAGGAACTCTCCAATAGTGTCTCATCTTGTGGCATGTGTGCGTGCATGTGTGCATGTGGTGAAGTGCTGTTTTTATTGAGGAAGCAATGCTCTTGCAATTGCTTCCTGCTAATCACAGAATATTGCACAGTAGCAATATCCTTTTTCTTTTAGTGTCAAGCAGAAAATTACATTTCAGTTTAGGTGCGAATTTCTTCCTTCTTTTTTTGAAATTTTTTTTGCTTAATATTAAACTTTTGTTCAATCAAATATGCAGCTTACGTATACAACAAACAAAGCTTAATAAGAAGAACAACAACGAGCAAGGCGCCAGGTACATAGTAGCTTGCTTTCAAACGTGCATCCTGCCTGCTAAAGCATTTCCATATCATAGTGACGGAAATTAAATAGCAGCTTATCGCTCTATTTTCATCGCAAAGAATGAAAATTCGCACGAGCAAAAATTACTTTTATTATTTCGCATCTCTTTGACAGGCGAACATGACAAGCGACGACAGCGCATAGCATTTTACAAATTCTCACTGATCCTTTATAAAAATGCCACAACGAAATACATTTTATATCCCTTCAAAACTCAAACGAAATCTAGCAAATTCCCGGCAAATGGCGAAAATATGAAGGGAAAAGAAGAAGAAGCAGCGTTTGGCAATATTAACTGAACCGCTTATGTCAGAAATACAACAACAACAACAACAAACAGCGTCTTCAACTTGGCCGCATGTGGGCGTATATGCTACAAAGCTTCGCTTATAAGCTGCAGCAACGGAGCAACTGGAATGCCAGGACATGTGGCTCAAGGCAGCCTGTGTGTATGTGTGTGTGTGTGTGTGTGTGTGAAAGTGCTTACTTCATGCTGTCGTCCTTTCACTTTTCTAGATACGAGCAGTCAAAACGCTGTCAATGTTTACGCAAGCATTTACTCAACTTCCTGCGCCACTCCTAGCCTCCCTCCCCCTCCCCTTTTCTCACATTGCTGGCAACCCTTTGCAGCTGGCAGCGCACATGCCAATACGCATGCGAATTCAGTTGCCGTAGTTAGCCCAAAAGCGTATCCTCTGCTCGGAATAGCATCATGATGAATATGTCGGTTTGGGATTAGAATATTTCAACGTATGACAGCGAAGGAAGCGTGTTGCCTTGCGGCTGCGATGGCTGAGAGACGCGCAGCCATCTAAGGGAAATGTGTGGAAATTTTATTATTAACAGCAAGAAAGTTCGTCCTTCTTGACAGGAAATTGAAATGTTGTATTTGGATTTCCGTTTGCGATGAGGCGAATTATTTGTTGTCACAGTGGGTAGACAATTATTGGCGCACTACACACTCACTTGTGGTCAGCACATGCTGGGAATGTCAATTTTGGAATGCCGCTTGCCAAAATTTCCGCAGCATTTCTTGCACACCGAAAGTATGTTGTAAAAAATAATTTTAATAATAATGGTGAACAGCTTTAAAATTCTCTCAAAACAATATACGGAAAAAAGATTTTTTGGAAATATTAAGTATGTGGCGAAGCTACGTCGTCTTAAGTTATCTACAGCAACGCAACAAATATTAACAATGAAAATTTAATATTCATTCAATTTTCATTTATGCCTATAATATTTTCTAAAAATTTCGCCATTTCTGTCAGTTATAATCAATTAGGGTATTCACAGTTCTGTGTTATCTAGTGTGCTTTCCTTGCCGCCTGCTAAATTAAAACCAATTTGCCGTCTGGCAACATTTTTTGTTGTTGCTTTACACGCAAACAAAAAATGCCACTAGTTGAAAAAATTGCCATGCATTGGATCGTGTTTTTCTTTCGTGATAAACTGGCATCTCTCATCAGCTGTTTCATTCGGCGAAAATGGAAACAGATATTGAGAAAATTTTATTGAATTCTCAGAGAATAATCACACACTACTTACATTTGGATGGATTATTGCTTTTTGCGAGAGTAATAAAACCTTAATAATCGCTTTAGCAAACACTTGTAATGCGATTGTGGCAAATTAAGAATGGCCCACGAAACAGGGGCGCTCACAGTTTTATTTTACTATCGTGCTGAAGTTGCCAGTTGGGAAATTTAGAAGGAAACTGTGAATACCCTAAATATCAATTCAATGCTGATTAGAAAAATTTATTTTACGAAAGACTAATTGCTGTCAAAGCTTGCACGGGGCCAGGACTTTCAGCTCGAGCCAGTAAGTAAATGCAGCTCATGCCAAAATCAGATACCAAAATAGCAGATATGCATTTTAGCGAGAATATATGCTTCCAAGGATGTGGCGCAGCGGAAAAGTGATCGCTGCCTGAAGCGTAGAATCACTGCATCGAATCCCAGCTGACTCTCATCATATGAACATATATTTACATATATTTTTTTTAGAATACAATTTTTAAGCTTTTGTGTTAGGGGAAGCGGCAGCTGAGTGGAGAATTTATATAAAAAATCTTATTTTCTGCAACTTCTTGCTTGTTGCAAACTTTATCTTGCATTTTTTCGCCCCATTTAAATGCTTTTTCGATTGAACTGAAAGAGGTCTTTCGGCTGCCAAAGCAATCAACTCTTCCATATATGTTTAAAACTTCTTCCGTTTGATTTGCGCTATAAAGGAATTGCCTCGGGAAGCAACAGCTCAGTGTGCTCTGCCTTTGTGTGGTGCTTTTATTGAAAGAGTGCGGCGAATCGATTTGCATCAATATGTCAAATATTTTGTTGAAAATGCTCAGGGCAATAAAATCGTTTTGGTCAAAAGTTTATTTGCTTTTACGGTCGAGCGCATTAAATCAGACATATGCCATATTTCTGTTGACTGAAGAAAGTGACTTGAAATTGATATGCCTACAAGCACCTGCACCTGCACATGTGTTTGTGTGTGTGTTCTTGTGTATCTATGAATATTTATTTGCAGGTGTGCATAGCATTTCCCATGCAAGTGGCAAAAAGAAGCAGACAATTCGAAGGCTCTGCTCCAAGTAACCCTTGCCGACTTCATGATTCTGCTGATTCTTTAGCAATTTTTTATACCAAATGTCCTCTTTGGTAAGAGTTTGCCTTCTTGCTTTGCAAAACAGAGCTAATGGAGGAATTAGTTACAATGCCTTTTCACTCTTGTTCTAAATACTTCTTCTTTGAAGCGATTCTTTGGCATGCTGCGATAATAAAGTCTTAGTTATAAGATTCAAGTGATTAGAGCGCTACTGCTTGTTCATTTAAAAATGAGTAGTAAACTCCATTTCTCGTTTCATAGGGAATCACATTTGGATCTTACCCAGCCGATTTTGTAATATCGCCCTTCCAGAGAAACTCCACTCTACTTGTTTAGTAATTCATTAACTTATATTATTAATATTCATATACAGAAAATTATATTCCAAAAGTAAGTCTAAGTAATCGAAGCTCGCATCTTTTGATGATGCCTTACTCCTCATACAAAAAAAAAAGTTAAAAATACCTATAAAAATTGTTAAAAATCTATATGACATCGAATCCTTGCACAGTTGCCAAATGATTCATTATGACAATAAACTTGTTAAATTTCGTAAATTTCGCCAATTTCCGCTAGGAATTTTCGCAACATATTTTCAAAGATTGCTTGCGTTTGTTTGCGCTTTCGCAGTGCGCCGGAAATACGCAGACTGCATATGACACGCAGGACACACAGGACACATTAGTGGCATATTAGTGACCATTAACGGAGTCTAGTGTTACAAGCAATTTGGAAAGTAAACAGCAAAATGATTGATGCCTGCCTGGCACTGCGCATACCAGAGAAATTCTAGAAAGTCAAGCGACATTGGGGTGGAAGTGATATGCGCTACTTCCGGCTTGTCGCTGTGAGCATGCGTGAGTGTTAGTAATATGGCGTGCACAAGGATACATTTCAATCTGCGCAACAATTCAAGCCGCGAGTGCAGCTGCAATGTTTACGCAACAAATGGCAATGTGGCCTGAGAGCGGGACTTCGAGATGTATGCGCAGATGACACTGGAAGGCACTGCAACATGGAAAATTGGCAAAGAAAAGCTGTTGAAAAACATGCGAAATCGGTCGAACGAATAATTAGAAATTTAATAGGTAATGAAAATATGTAACACAATAGGCCTTTAAGACCGCGGTGGCTAGGAGACAAGATCCCTACTGCAAATACTCTCTAATCTAAGTAACCGAAGAAGCTGAAGGCAGTTTTTAGTCAGGGAACCCTTATAAGGTCACGGGGGTGTATATATAAATTTAGCCTTTTTTCAACGAAATAAAATTGACACGATGTTAGGTCTTCAGAACGTTAACATATTTTCGCTATAAAAAGTTACGAAATATTTTTATAATTATTCGGTCCAACAAAATATTTTTCTAATGTATCGTTCCGGATATCGTTAGAAAGTGCTACGTCCATGGATTCCAAAAATTATTTTCAAAATTAAAGATAAACGGGTTATAAAGATATAGCAAAAAATGTGAGGCCCTTGAAGACAACTTTTAGTAGTTTATATCATGTGGGGTATCGTTGGAAAAGGCTTCGTTCATAGATTTCAAAAATAGTTTTTTCCATAATTTAAGGTGCATTTTTGTACAACATAAAGGTCAAAATGTCGTAAAATGTATGGACAGACTGGAGAGGATATCTTCAATTTCAACGCTACAGCGGGTATTTCTGGTACAGAACCCTGTGTGCACGAGTTCGACTGAATTTTTAACATGTGCTTTTTTAATCCTACTTTGGAATTTTTTTCTAATTTGCACTCACGCCGATTTGAGCACTTTTTGTAATTCCAACTACAATATTTTGCAATGGGAACAACGTTTTAAATCGACTCGCTGCCAGTTCGGTGCCATCATAAATTGCACACATACAAACACACACAAGCACACACACAAACACTTATCACACACACAAACACTTATCACACACACCACACAAGGACTGCATATGACACGCCATCGAGCGAGTGATTTATGCGTCCGATTTCAAGTGCAATAAAACACACATTTTATGGAAATGTAATGGCCACATTTAAGTTTGCCTTGCAACATGACCGCGTAGAGTGCAGCTGCAGTAGCTGCAACTGCTGCCTGCATCATCTTCAAGCGATAGATTAGCTACAAAGTGCGTCTGCCCAGACTTGCGCCTTCGACTGAACAGAGAAAAGGCGTGCCCAAAAGCAATTCGCTTTTAGCTTATTTCTCATGCAGAAATGCAATTGCCTCCGACTGAACTGTTTGTGTGCATTCTTAGAGAATACACTGGCAAGTTTTATAAAAATTTTTACCAAAAATATATTTTTGAAAAAGCCCTAGTTGATATTTACAATACAAATTTATGATTGAATAAAAATCCATACTTATTTCCATATTGCCGATGGCACTATTTTCTACAAAAGTGTTCAGCTCCTTGCGTACGCCGATGATATTGATATTGTCGGCAGCAGCAAGCGATATGCTACCGCTGCTTTCTCGGCTATCAAAAGAGAATCAGCCAAATTGGGTCAATGGTGGTCAATGAGAGCAAGACGAGCTCTACGCCGATATTGACATAGTCAGTCACATCACCAGCCAGCGGCCTTACTGGCTGGGTCATGTCGTGCGTATGGACGGACGAATGAGCTCCAGCGAAGAAGGTATTCGAGGTGGCAGTTGGAGGACAGAGACGGCGTGATAGGCCATGCCTACGATGGAAAGAACAAGTGGAGGAGGCACTGACAAAGCTCCGAATTTGCAACTGGCAAAAGCGCGTGCGTAGCAGGTGCGCCTGAAGAGAGGTCCTTACGTCAGGTTGTTGGTTTGTTGTGCTGACCAACTTATGTATGTAAGTACTTATTTTCATAATGCTAAAAATTTTTTGCTTTCCGAGTAGATACCTAATTTTTTTGCTGCATTTATAATGTCTATCAAATTGTTCAGTAAATGAACAGAACTCTTTTTTAGGTTTGCTTCCAATTGATATACTAGCTCAACCAAAGTATTATTGCCATAGTTTTCACAACAATAGAGCTATAAATAATTCCCTCAGCTTGTTAACACAAACCTACAATTAAGATACATATAAGCAAGCATCTTCACACCAATGCGTTTTCCTCTGCCCATATTGCACAAGTTTACATGCCAGGCTGCTGCTCCACTCTCTCTTGTTATCCTCATTCGCAAAGCCGTAAAGCTTCTGACAGATTGAAAGGTGCTACAGTGCTTGACCTGCACTTTATGTGAGTTAGTTCATAAGGTTCGTAGATCGAAGCTCAGCTGGCAGTGATGACACGGCAGGTGAGATACTCCTATACATATGAGCAGCTGGCTTGAATACTGAAGGGTCATTGTGTGTAGGGGTAACCTTGTGCTTAAGAGTTGGCAGCATGTGAGGGCAGAGAGGTTTTTTTATGAACTTCCGTTTACAAAAGCTGGCAATATGCAAATTAGTTTTGCTTTCTGGCATGCAGAATTCAGTTGTGAATTGTAAACGAATTGCTGGCAAAGAAATGGCATTTAGTGAGAGAAGAAAAAAAATTTGACTACAAAAAATTTCAATTGTTCGATTTCAACAAAAAAGTAAAAGATTTTGTATTTTGGTTAGAATTTTTTTAATATTTTGAGCATAATTAATATTATTTTCTCTGATTTCATGCTGTTCATGTACCAATCGATACAATTTCAAAATAATATATAATATATGCATTAGGACAGCAGAATATGTCTTTCGTAAGATTATGTGCGCTATCATATACTTATATAAATTTCATACAAATCGACTGCTGACACTTGAAAAAAATTAATTGATCGATAAAACCCGACAGCATTTTCTTTATTTTTTTGAATTTTATTAAATCCCAAATTTTTGAAGTGCAATTCATATATTTATTGACGAATCACAAACAATAAATTGCCAAGAATTGACAAATCTTACAGAATTAAGCTGTACATTTGCAAAATATAAAATACTAACCGTCAACATTTGCATAAAAGCATGGAACTCAACTGCAAGCAAAGGAGCAGGCAGTTAGCAACATACAAAAAGAAAAAGTATGCATGTGTGTGTAGGAGTATAAGTACATACAACCATTCTTCAGTTGCAAATGAGTGTGTTTGCACTTCGGTTTAAGTTTTCAAAGCATTTGAAATTTGTTTGAAGGCACTTCAATTCCCCTTTGAAGCATAACTTCACTTGTCAACTTTTGCATTTGGAAATCGTTTGTTTGCCATAAATTGCAGCAACTTTGAAAGGCAGAGAAAGTTGACAGAGAACGTTGGTATTTGTTTGAAGGCAGACTTGCGACAAGTTTTAAATGCGCTCAATATATAATTTATGTATGTATGTATGTATAAAAATTGTAGCGAGCACTTGTACAATATTTGAAATGCATATGAAACTTGTCTGAAGAGTCAATAAAAGTCTATGTATGGAACTCTTTTATATGCAATCGAATATAAAACTTACTTTCATAAGTTCTGCCTATCAAAATGTATATTTCATTCTATTTTAATATGTTTTAATATGTTACTTAATAAAATTTGTACCTTGCTTCATTTCGACCTATAACTTAATTATCTTAATAATAAGAAACCTTCCATTTATTTATATAATTTTATGCATGAAAATTGATCATTTCTAATACAAACAATTAACTTAGAAGCAATGAAGTGAATTTGACGAAAATTCTTGTGACATTTTTAGTGGCTTTTCGAACACAGAAACAATAGGAGTATTCATTCAAACGTGTACAAGCCTGATAAAATTGATATGTTTATCAGCTCATATACTAACTGTCAACATCTTTTTGAAAGTTCATTTGCACAAATGTGATAAGTTTACACGATGATTTCGCTGTGCAAATGATGTTTGTAAATTTAGAAGGCTATGAATGCAACCCTGCCCAGCATTTTGCTTGCCCGTCTACACATCGCTTTGTTTTGTATGTTTTTTGTGTCATAAATTTTTGTACATTTTGAAAATATTTTCCAGTTGCATTAATGTAGCACACTTCGCAAATGTATAAATTTACGCAATGTGTAAACTTATATCCTTAAATGAATACACTTAATTTGTCAATTCCATATGTCGAAAAGAAGCCCTCCCTTACGCCCATCAGCACAATTATTGTACTCTCTCATTTGCTTTGGGCAAAATGTTTATCTTGCCTTGAATAAAATGTATTGTTTAGTTTCAATTCCAGCTGGGATTACACGTAATTAGTGGCTGAGTGAAAATAACGTTTACTACGCTTGCGATGGTACGATTGCAGCGCTTGCCACTGCTGCGCACTACATTAGCTAAGAGGGGCGGGGGGCTGCTGCTGCTTCGACAGTGCTGCTCCAGCAGCTAGCGGGAAATAATCTGCTTCGAAGACATCTTGTAATGCCATTATGCGCGCTGCCTGGCATCGCTGCTGCGAAGCCACGCCATGCCGTAGATTCTTTGCAATTTTTACGAGCCAACGCAAAGCCAAAGGCATTCATGGAATGCGCACTAATCTCGACGCTGCTTGGTTATTCTGCTGGCTGTGCTCGTTCGCTTCACAAAATGCGTAACTGTTTCTTAAGTTTTGTCGTTTGAAACGATTGAAAATAATCCTTGGCGCTATTGTTTGTTTCCTGATTAACTTTTGACGACGACAAGCACACTATGGCCATTCCGTCTGCCGGCCTGCCTGCTGCTGTGCATTCACAACGCTCAAACGCGATTAAGACTTCCAGCAGCAAGAAGCAGCAGCATTGTTTGGCTGCCTGCCCTGCCCTCCACTCCACTCCCCTCCCCACCCTTCCCCCAGCTTGTTGTAGTAAATTCGCTAAATCTATTTGAGCAGTATTAAGTCTTTTCAAAAGTAAGTATAATTTTGTTCAAGCATTAAAAAGCAAGAGCTCACATCGCTGTCATGTTTTGTAGCTACAGTCACACCGCAATTCCCCCCTTAGCAGCAATCCAGAGCTGTCTGCTGGCAATGGAAAGGGCTTGTGGCAACATTTTCTGCTTGTCAAGATTAAGAGTAAATCTCAAGAAGTTTCTCTTAAAGATTTGGAAGTGCCAGCAAATATCAAATGAAAGGCATAATTTTTCTCTAGCGAACATTTTATATAAAATCAATAATTATAGCTTAAAAAACCTTCTTTTTGCAAACCTTAAAACTTGTACTCTCTCTATCTAAATAAATTTACAGCCGTCTTTTGGCATTACAGGCATCTATAATCAACTGTTTTTTTCATATAACAAAAATTTTTTATCTAAAAGTAAGAACATCAATTGATACATTAAGATCAACTGAATTAAAACATCGCCAGAATAAGGCTGTAAAATTATTCAAATTGTGACTTTGCTTAGTGACTGTAGTAATGCTTCAAATGAAAGGGCTGCCAGTGAGCACCAAACTATCTTTATTTAATTCATCCGTTGATATTCTATATAATGCTGGTTCAACCAAATTTGCCAAGCAATAAATTTGCTATCTTCTTGTAATTTCATTATGCCTTTCAAAAATTTTTGACTTCCACTGAAAACATTCCTTGAAGAAAAATGCAAATTTTTTTACTCTAAAAATATTTCAATAGAAATATTTTCATTTCGACTTCCACTGAGAACCTTGCTCCAAGAAAAATTTTAGATTCCTGCGCTAAAAGCTCTTAGTACTCTAAAGCTAGTATATGAAAGTTATACATAGACACTTACATATTTATTTACTTAAATAAATGAGCATCTGAGTGCGCATGTGTACGTATGTGTTCATATGTACAGCGAAATTATCAAGAAGCATGTTCATTATTTTTAGAAATCCTTAACAGAAATTCAAGTCCTTAAGCAGTTTTAAGCGAAAGCAGTCTCATTAAGCGACAGAATGACACGGAAAGTCCTACTAGAAGCTATGAACATATATATACTATAGCTGCAATAACAACCACAACCTAAGAACACGAACACAAAGCATGTCACTCAAAGTGAAGCGAAAGAAACAACATAAGGATACTCAATTAAATGCGGATTATCTGCAATGCACAGTGAGGCCACAGTGGGCGGTTAGCTCAAAATTTAAAAGCGGAAACACTAAGGGCCAGTTTCTCAGTGGATGTTTAAATCTAATTTGCGAATTGAGTTTAAATCTAGTTTAACTTTTCTTGAGTTTCACAGTGCATTTATTTAAATACGGAATAATGAATGGCAACTTCGAATATTTGACAATTGAACACAGCACAACTTGCCAAAAACATATGTTCAATTGTTCAATTATGGAGGCAGCGCGAGCTAAAAATTTTTCGTCGGCCGAAAGAAGTGAATTATTGGATATTCTTCAAAGAATCCACAGTTTATATTATTTATAATACTACGGGATCATTTATATGTGCTACACCATGCAGTTGTATGTTTAATTTGGCCGCTTATAAATTGCAATATTGTCGACGCAGCTTGCTTGCTCATCCGAAATCAGCTGTTTATTTGTTTTCGATTGCAACTCTGTGCCGTACTTAAATGCCCACAACCGGGCATTTAAATCGTATTTAACTTCCCACTGTGAAACTGAAATTCCCTATTTAAACTGCAATCAGAGTTTAAACATCCACTGTGAAACTGGCCCTAAGTGAAAAGTTGAAGGGTTAAGTACGATTTGGAAGCAAAAAAAAATATTATGAGTTTTTCATGAATTTTTATTAAAAAAATTTAGTGTGTTAAAGCACTTTACTTGCATAGCCTGACGACATCTGTATGCAAATAAAACGATTGCCAACACAATATTATGAGCGATAAACTTCGTATGCGAACCACTGTGCAAATGAAAAGCTGAATTTCAACTCGCTTTTTTGTGAAATAAGCAATAAGCGCTGCAAAAAAATGTTATATTGGATTAGTGGGAAAGTGAGGCGGAAACAGCAAAAAGACAACAACAAGCTATAATTTTAAATGCTCTTGCTTTGGTTGAACAATTCTCAATCTTAATTCTTCATAAAAGATTTGCTAAATTATTGTTGTTGTGGCAATGAAATGCGCAAGATTTGATATTTTAAAAACCTTTTTTGAAATTTCAATTGGAAACTTTTTTCAAAAATTTCATTTCCAATTGACCGCTTTTGCTTTTAGAACTAAATTAGCTTTCTCCTTAGCTGCCAACTTAACCCAAATCTAAAAGTATGTGTGCTATAATTTTAAATGCCCACAACCCGCTCCTTCCCCCCTCCGCTCCTGTACTGCGTATTCAAGAAATACGCATATGAAAATTTCTTTTCTAAAACACTTTCTTTTATATGCAAGTTGAAACTAAAAGTTTCTGCCTTTCTTTTAATTTCTTGAAGCAATCACAATTTGTGATGCGTTTTTTTGAATTGCCATTTGTCTGTTCTACTTATAAGTCATTAGCGTGTGCTACATTTCGCTATTAACTCAGCACATGAGTCCCATAATCATGGCAGCTAAAGAGGCTCTGTTGCAACAAAACAAAAGCTTTGCACAAAGACGAAATCACCACTTTGAGGCACTTACTCCAAATTGCAGCAATTAAAGAACTCGAGAAATTTTTTGAGCAGGCATTTCCTTTACTTCAACTTGCTGAAGTCTTTTTGTTCAGTAAAATGCATAAATCTTTTGTAGCTCATGTAGAAAAGAAGGACAAAGGCAAAGCAACGGGGCATTTCGACATGCAAATTTCAACAACTCACCCTCAAAGGATAATCTTCCTAGGGAATATGTGCTGAGAAGTCTCGATAATTAAAAAATTTGAATGACAGAATTTGGGCAATTTGTAAATTTTTTTTTTAGGTTTCGAAAAATTTCCAAGAATTAAAAGGTTTTAGTATATATTATGAATAATATTAAGCATAATTTTATGAATCCAGCAATCGAAAAATTGCATCGAAACTCTGTGATTTAATTTTTCCTGAAATCAAGAGAATCATAATTTGAGAAACAACTAGTGGCATTTTAATGTTCCAAATTTTTCGAAATGTTTTCGAAAAATGGTACCGGAATTCAGTGCTTTCATTTTTTTGAAATGCCGAGAATTCATAAGAAAAGAACAGAAATTAAGCTTTTAGTACATACTTATTCTTTCTCACTTTATTTTTAGCTTTTGCTGTTTTTCGATTCTTATTTCAAAAAATTAGTAACATTGTTGAAAAAGTACACTTTTGCTTGGCTCAAGCTTGGCAAGAAAAAGGTGACATTTTGAAATTGCAATATTTCAGAGCTTCAATTTTGTAATGTATTTAACGCTCAACTAAACTAGATTCTCTCTACTCTCCTCACTTCTCTGGCATGCAATTCAGCATTATATATGCAGCTACTTGCACTATAGATTCCAGCTGTGAAATAACCCGTTATTATATTCCATTATAACATTTCTCTTAAACTAATGCAGTTGAAAATATCAAAATCATATGCATATATTTTTAGTGCAAAAGAAAATAGAGATCTTTCTAATGTCCTTATTGGAAAATGTAAACGAAGTGCGTACGAGTATGCGGCAGAATGCGAGCGCCCATGGAACTCTAATGCGATTTAATGGCTGGGGTAAGCTTATTTTCATGGTTACTTAAGCCCAGCGCGAATGTAAATTAATTCAGAGCACGTTTCGGTTACTCGCCAAGGTTCAAGTGCGCAGTCAGCCAGGACGAGGGACGAGCGCGCTCGCCATGCCACCGCAAAACTATGATGATAGATGACGTGTGGCATTTAGCGGCGTGGCCTTTGGCCCACCATCATTTCATATTTATTGGCAGGCATTGGAAAGAAGTGGAAAAACTTGCTACGTCAGTGTTGAAAAGTTTTCCTTTCGATTGCGTGACAATTTTATGAATGAATGTCCTGGCAACAGAAACGACAGGTAGGCAGACAGGTATGGCACGATGACTGCGCATTATAGTTGGCGCTTAAGTACGCTGAAATGCCTAAGCCGCTGGCAACTCTAATGAGATTATATTTGAAAATTGTAAAGTCTGCAAACTAGCAGAAAAGCTTTTAATTTGTTGATATTTCGTGAGCTTGCTGAATTTTTAATAGGACTTTTTGCACGGGCTTATATGACTGTAGGCACTTATATGAGAGATATTATAAAATACGGAATATTCGTTCAGATGTAGACAAATTCAATATCAGTAAACGTCCCAAGGATGCTTAATTTTTATAGTAAGATATAGTTGAACTTTGATTTAAAGCTGCTTAATAGATGCTTTTCTATAAAAAGCAATTAATTAACTTCAACTACTCCAAGGAGGCGTCATCTTAATATAAAAAAACGTTTGTGCGTATGTATGTTGCAGCATCACGGCTGAACCACAGAAGCGATCGACCTTATACTCACAACATATGTTCGTGTGGTGCTCTGAATGGTTTTTTTTTTCATGTTAGACCTTCCTAAGTGTTGCCACGGTGGCGGTTTTTCGAAAGTTCTTATTTATGGACCAATTTGGTTCAAATTTAAACCATATAATACTAAAGTTGACTTATTATTAAAAAAATTTCTACCATAATTGAGATACATTTCAAAACAAATCTTGGAATAAAATAATTGTTTTAGGCAGAACAACGTTGCCGGGACAGCTAGTATGTTTATAAAGTATATGCGGTATTTCGTTACAAGATGATGTTGGTACCCAAAAATCTGGCATCACTTGTCCGATCAAACTGTTTGAAAGTGGGATTTTAGACTACAATTTTTGTGAAGACAGTTGTGTAATTCCTAGCTAGTGTAAAAAGTTGCATTGATTTTGAAATGATGGAAATATCTGAAAAAATCCCCTAATCTTCTTTGATGACTCGGAACAAATTGATGGAACTTCGCTGAGAAGTTTTAATGCATCCACCATATCTTTTCTTTACTCTATTTCTGCTTCTCAATCTTTTACATTTTGTTATTGTCATTATACTCAGAAGAAGCTGTTAATGCTTGCATGTGTGAGAAGAAGCTATTGCAATTATTTTCCGCTGCGCCTTAAGTGCCATGGCATCTTCCTTCACACTTGAGTGTGAGTGTGTGCAAGTGCGCAACTGTTGCAGATGTGCCACCTTGATGAGCTCATAAGTAGGTGACAGTAATTTGCATGCACACACACACACAGGTATTGCACTGCACTGCCATGAAGCTGCCGCTGGGAGCCGTGCGAGCTGAGTGATTTAAAGCAGGCTGCGCGTCGTGGGGCTCCATAGCACAGCAGATACGACGCATTGCAACGCTGCAGCCTTGCCACGTAATTGCGAAATTTTATGCTGCTTGCAATTAATTACAGTTACAGTTTTATGCCAACGCAGTGGAAAATGTTGCTACGAGTTGAAGTTGCATAAACGCGCGAGCGTTGCCGCAAAACGCATCTAAAACGCGCGCGATTCGCCTGCATTGAAGAGCATTGAAAGCGAGTAATTAGCGCAGCACTGCCAGGCCAGCCTCATTGTATTTGTGCGTAGGCCTGTGTGCGTGCATGCCCTGGGACGCAAGGGCATTAGTGCCATGCCTCATGTCGCATGAAGTGCGTCCGTTTCGCACATCCTCCATTCGCTTCCGTTGCAAAAACTAATATCGCTGTGATTTCTGTGGTCGCAGTTGCCAACATTAACAAATACCAAAGCAGGCTCGCTGCCAGCAGCACACCTTCAATTCCGCTGCCGCTCTCTTCACACGCGCCCCGCTTCGGATTTATTGAAAATCCTTCAATTAAAGGCAATCATAATAGTCATCGCCGCGCCGCGTGCGATCTTCGCTGCTCGCTCTGTGTAATTATGGCATTATGCGGCGTACAATGCGCCAGCGGGCAAGCAACATGCTTAGGCAACGATAAGGGTTGCCATGCTGCCAAGTAGTTTTATAGCGATCAGCTGCTTTTGTAGATTTTCTTCAAAAGCGATTTGATCTAATTAAAATTATTCTGCTAAACTAAACTCAATTACTGGTATTTTGGGATGAACCAAAAAAATTGTAGCAGGGATCTAGTCTTCTAGCCACCGCGTGCTAAAAGATCTAGTGTAACAGAGCATTGTATTTACTCTTGCTTTCATAATTAATATAAAATATTATTCTTCAAACAATTTTATCACTACAAAATTATTCGAAATACCAGACTTTCTTCAGATATTTATTTATTTTTTAGACAACTTTTGCACAAACTAGCATAATGGCTGCATAAGAGTAAGTTGCAATGGCAACTCTGTTGCTGCGTATGCTTGGCAGCGCATCCTGCTGGATGTGCCTGAGTTATTCCTGCAGCTGCCGCATGCACACACACCAACACA
Source organism: Neria commutata (assembly GCA_963457695.1). NCBI lineage: Eukaryota > Metazoa > Arthropoda > Insecta > Diptera > Micropezidae > Neria > Neria commutata. The sequence continues at coordinate 55,380,088 of OY735246.1, forward strand.
CAGCTGCATAATGTGACGGCTTTGTGCGTCAATGTAGCGCTTTTAGACTCAGCTGCCTACCACTACCCCTACGCTATACCCCCCTTCCCACCCACAGGATGCACGGCCGTCATTTAAGGTGCCACTTACATGCGGCCCAGCTCGCGCTGCCTCAAACAATGGCGCGCTTGTCAGTCGCACAATTCGAAATGCGAAAGTGAGTGCAGAAATGCAAAATTGTTGCAATTGCAAGTTGCAAAATAAAAATCACACACACTCGCACTCACACTCACACTCAGACAAGTGCACACAAAGCCATAAGTAGATAAATGCGCAGATTAATTCGAAATAATGTGCAGCGCCATGCAAAGATGAAGGGCGAATGTGTGGGTGTGGGCGTGTCAGGGAAGCTTCGGCTGCAGTCTCACTGTCGCTTGAAAAGTAATTTGAAAATTTTGGCGCGTGGATTTCTACGCGTAAAGTGGCATTTCGAAAATCCGTAATTTGCAATGCGGAATTTTCGTATGTTTTTGTAGCTTCCATGGAATTCTTAAATTTGGAATGTAGAAAAATTTTATGTGTATTTAAAAATTTTATTGGGAACTTCTACTGCTATCATCGCTCGCTTTATCGGCCAATCTAATTGAATTATATTATGAGTTGCCTTGTGGAAAAAGAGTGTTGAGCGGAAAGCAATTGCATAAGGTATTCGAGGAGATGTCGCGGAAGGATATGCCTACGATGGAAAGACCGAGTACAGGATGCACTGGCAAACCTTGGAATTTCCAACTGAAGGCCTGGTTGTAACCCTGTAACGAAATGTTCTGACCAACAAAAGTAAGTAAGTATTGTATTAGTGAAAATTACACATACATACATACCTATGTATATGCCTTCTTAAAAGTTGTGGATTTCTATCACAGCCTGACAAAAATTAGTGCAAGCTGCCACACAAAAATTAATTAAAGAAAACAACAAATCCAAATCTGTTTTCGATTTTCGATTAAAAAAACTAAAATTCAGCTCTTCTCTGCTCTTTTCTGCATCTTCTCATGTTGCATGCAACTTGGAATTAGTTGCTGCCAGGTTTAACATGCCAGCAACTTCGCTCGCCTAATATGTGCTAATTAGTTTCACTTGTACATTCAGCTCAAGCGCATTGCTCTTCTCATTGCATTTCACAGTATTTCTAATTTCGCTTTTATTTTTTGCTAGAGCATTCATTATCCTTCAAATATACCACTACACGAAGCAATTAACTGGGAATTAGGCAACAACACAGCCTTTCAGTGTTTGCAGTTCATGTGATACGAGTACATGCCAGCTTGCCGAATGTTTGGGATTCTATTTGTGGGCAAAAGAAATTCAAGAAATGCACACTGACTCACAAAAGTATCGCGAATTTTAATCTAGCTGCAAGAAAACCTTTCAATTGAAAATCAGTTGAAATTTGTTACGAAATTTTGATTTGACAGGGCGCATGTCATGGTTTGTTATATTGCAACAGAGCTCGGAATTGATAATTGCCAATCAATGATTATAATCACACCGAATAATACTTAGTGATTATAATTAAACCGAATAATGCACAAGCACTCTGAATTGAAAAGCAATCTGCACTCAGAACTCTTAGGTATTATATTAAATCTATGAACTACTTTCTCTCAAGCTGAAATTCTTCATCAAATCTGAATTTATTATTAGTTAAACTAAAATTCCGCATACTTTTGAAAGGCACTGTAGTTGTACATACATGCAGCTTTTTTCAATTACAGCGAAAATTGGTTCTCATTTAATTGTTGCCACTCTGAATGCAGTTTGCTTCTTTCCTTTCTTACAAACTAGTTCATTTTGTTGAGATTTTATTTTACCCTTTTCTGAGTTAGTCGTTGCATATAACATACAGACTAAAATATTAGATGCATTAATTTCTGATTAAATAAAATAAGATTTAGATTTTAACAAATAAAATACTACTTTCGGATTTTCTCTACAAACTTTCACAAATACTTTGAGGGAGGAAAAGATAAAAATTTTCTTATAAATAAAAAATTATAATTTTTTTGTGAAGAATTCAGATTCAGTCACAATTGATTACTACTTTAAGCCCTATTCCGACCAGAGTCACAGCTGATATTTTTCCCAATGACAAAAATGTCTTTAGTAAACAATTTGAGCAGAAAGAAATTTTGGCTTTGTGAGATATTTTCTTCAATGAGATTAAAATGCTGAGAAAAATACGAGCATTTATAAAAGATATCAAGCAAGTAATATTTGTATCATCTCGGAAAGTAGCGAGTGTTTTTATGCTTCTAAAAATTCTTTAGATAGATAATTTATTAAAAAACTTATTTGAAAATTTTTCAAAATACCAAATTTTAAAAGTTGAACAAGCATATTCATCTATATTCATTAATCATGTGGCAATTCGAAATGCATATACAGACAAGTAAAAATAGGAAGTTGAGTATGAAGAAACGCTTTTGAAAGTATTGTCTACTTGAACTTCTTGTAGACAATTACACTTTCTTCTAATCAAAGGCAGCTGCATACTTACAAAACAATCGCATGCAATGCATATCCGATGTCAGTGTGCTGTTTCATTCTATAATGGCACTATTTTTGTTGTTGTTGTTGTTCTTGTTTTTGTAACGAACAACTTCCATTAAACTGAATTAGATGTAAATGTAATTTGAATTGTTTTACAAACTCTTTTGAACTCCACTCCACTGCGATGCACTACACCACACTACACTCCACTGGAGTCCACCACTTCACTGCTTGGCACTGCTTTCCGCTGCACAGTGTCGTACTACTACTTTACGGCAGCGACAGTTGCTTGCAAAAATATTGTAGTTGCAAATAGCAGCACTGCTGCCACTCCTGCACTGGCATTCGCCTAAGTTCCGTAGTTCAAAAGCACTTACAACAGTTACAACTCGCAGCGCGTCTCTGAAGATGTTGCAGCAAAATAAGCACACTTGCACTGCCCCCCGCTGTCCCGCCCCCGCGGCTCAAGTGCGACAACACTGCAAGCTGTAGCAGAACAGCAACAGCAACAGAGACAGTGACTGCGCTGGCAACAATAAAAAATGGCCCTGTGCGGAAGGGCGCAGAGCAGCAGCAGGCAAATAAAATTATCTTATGGCAAATGTTGAAACAAAAAGAGAACACTGCGTCGCTGGCATGAGTTGGACCTCCAATTCAAGACAAAAGAAATATTGTTTCCGACTCGAACCACGCGAAGGATACAAGCAGCGCCTTCGTTCGTTTGCATGACAAGGCTTTTCTACCAGCAATTCAGTGGCAAATTTTATTCAATGTCCAAACAAAGTTTTTAGTTAAAATATTTCAGTTGCAGGCGCCTGTCTGCGCCTTTGATGGTTGTAGCATATTATGCTCGGCTCATCCGAAGAGTGTTCAAAATTTACTATAGTCGAAAAAGCTCAGTAACATTAAGTTTCATTTCACTGAACTTTATGCTAAAGTAGAAGAAAAGCAACTAAGTTTAGATATTAGATCAAATGAATAAATGTACATGTATATAATTTTTTGAATGTTCGCATTTCAATGTTCGATACTGTAAGTCAGACTTTCGAAAGTCGCTTCTGTGGCAAATTTGCTTATGGCTGAACATTTTTCGAAACTTTCAAATATGCGATTATCGATCATTTTACTACTTAGTGGTCGAATTGTTGCTGAAATCATAAATTTTTTGTCAAAAAAATATCATTTTTTTCAGTTTCATTAAGCATTTTATTAAAGTTGCCTATATTTCACTTTCACTTAATATTAGAGAATAGCAACTGGCTTAGTGGCTTCATCACTTTCATGCAACATATTCATTTACTACACTCACTCATGCAATTATTCCGCATTAAACAATTTTGGCTGCAAAAATAATTCGTCCGAATTGTGGCTTGTGTGTGTGTGTGTGTGTGTGTGTTTGGGCCGAACAATTTCTGGCCTCTTTCCGTTCTGGCATTCGTTGAAATCCGTTGAAATTGGATTAAAAACTTTTGAAGCGTGAGCAATTCTGCGGTGGTTTTCTTTGATCTGCTGTGCAGCTGCAGGCGGCAATTGCTTCTGCACTGTGTCAAAGGATGCGAACTTTCCGAAGTGAAATTGTTGTTGGAATTCCATTTATGCGCATTCAAAAATGTAAAGTGTTGCGAATTCGCATTTTAGCTTTTTGCTTGATTTCTTTTAATTTAATTTGAGATATTTTCTTTAATTTTTAAAACCACGAAATGTTAAAGCTTTCAGACAGCGTCATTATAGAATAATTGTATCGATTTTTGTAGATCTTTCTACTTCGAAAATCAACTACATATTCTGCATTGATTTCTATAAAAATTACTTCCTAGGATCTTTTTTAATACTAAGCTACTGAACCAACGCGAACTAGTTCATTTGGCTGAATTGAACTAGATTGTGCCATTTAAATTCAGAGTGAAATCTGCGTTAATATTCCTACAGTTTAATACACAGTCGTCTTTTTAAATAACGAACTACTGAACTAAAGTGAACTGTTTGAACACATTTTTCCGAATTGAGTTCCGAGTGAAGTCTCAATTAATATTCATGCGGCTTACTGCTCAGTAGGCTTCTTGAATAGTGAACTAAACTGCTGTACAGTGAACTGACTTACTTTATTGAATTAAAATAGGTTGTACGATTTAAGATCCGTTTTAATTCTGCAAAAATATTCATAGAATTAAGCTCGCACTTGGCGTTTTAAATAATAAACTATTAAGCTAAAGTGAACTAGTTCACTTGACTTAAATGAACCATGTAGTATTACCGATCATTGAACTGAACTAGATTTCCCAACTCTAACGCACTTCCCTAACAATATAAAACAACAACAATGCAAATGCGACACGTCAAAATTTTTGGCAATATTCGAACTTCAGCCAAATGACGGTTTTTTTGCAACACCCCACGTGTTGTTTTTGTTGTTGAGAAAATTGTTGCACTCATGTGCATTTGCAAGAATTTTCAATTTGAATTCTTTTTGCTGGCGCCCACCATCTCTCACACACACACACACCAACACACACACACACACACACACATGCTCGCTGTAGCACAGCATGCCGGCACATTCTATTTCATTTCTGCTTGACATGACGGCAATTTCACTTTATAATGTAACAAAAACTGATTGTCGACACTCACACATGTTTACACGGGCGCACACTTCAGCTGAAGGCATCAAAAATGTTTTTCTTGCGCGTCAAGAAGTCAAGCGCACTTGAGCCAAGCAAATGGAGTATTTAAAGTGAGCGTGTATACAGGGTGAGTGAGAGTCAAATGTGATAGTAAAATGTAAAAGTTTACGAAATTCAATTAAATATTCCTTCTGCTTGTAATTTGAAGAAAATATCGCACATAATCGGATATCATCACTTTGTTAGCCTTTGCAGAAATATGCTGGTAGTAGAGAGATGAGTCGAAACCAAAATTAATCAATAAGTCGACTATTCCACAAAATTAAAAATTAAAACGACATTTTTGTTCGTAGTGCAAAAAAGTCGAAGCAATTAGAAAATTTCTCAACAATTTTTAAATAGTCGAAAAATCGACTAATGAAAAGTCATATTTTAAAAACTCAAAAGTCGACTATTCATGACTAACTGGTAGAAAACAGAACTTTAATTGGAAATTACACGAAAGCATAATGAGAGTTTATGTAATCGATGAAGTTGGCATCGTTTTTTTAAAAGTCTAAAAAAATCGAAAGTCAAGATGTTCAATATTCAAACTCATAGAGACTTCAATTGACTTGATGCAATAGCAAAGGAATAAGGAAAAGCAGCAACTTTATAAACTTTTAAGGAATTGCAATTACAATCAGCAACCATTTCAGAAAGCATTACAGAAACGCAATGTATTGCATTCTAACCCAGGAAAACTAGAAACAGAAATATTTCCATGTGTAAATTGACACTAAAATGGATTTTCGACATCGATCAATCGCTTATGACTGCTCAAATGATTATCAAAAAACAAGTGAACCAACTGAAGGAACTTTCACCTTCACTTGTGAGTCATCAAATGATGGCCAAATGAAGGAACTTTCGCTATCAATTCCAGCTGAAGCAGCTACCAATATCAGTTCAAATGACTGATTAAAGTGAGCCAAAATTGAGCTCGTTACTACATTCTCTATTTGAACGCAGAGTTATCCTGTTGAAATTTCGCATTACATAAATACAGCCCGAATTCAAGTTCACTTGCTGCTCTTATCGCAAATACTACTTCGCTTATTTTGCGCATTCCCCGTTACACATTTCCGTAATATTTATCATTGTGCGACTACGGCCTTGTGCGGCTCAAGGTCTTGCAGCGCCTTCCCGCACTCATTCACTCACTCATACAATCATACACAAACATTGGGCTTAGCTGCTCTTAAGCTTAGCAACTTTTACTTAAAATGTGTGTTTACTCAGAGCAAGGATTTCCTCAGCGAAAGTTGCAACCTGTCAAGTGGTTTGATTCAGTTCACGCTTCGCCAATTTGCACACACACACACACACACATACACTAACACATGCATGCATGCATACGAGCGCTGGCAATATTTCTTCATTATGGCCTTGGTGAAATTCGAAAGCAACATCCTTTGCTTCATCATTGCTTTGTCTTCTCTGCAGTGGCACTGCTCCACTGTCTGCGTTACTTTGGGGTGCGCAACTGTCGCTGGAATTCAATTCACTCCGCATTCCTCGCATACTTGGCTTGTTTTCCGAAACTGTGTCTTCAGATTGACTTTTTCTTGCAAGTCGCTTTTCCGTACGCAGCAGCGAGCGGCTTCATTGTCATTGCCCCAACGAGAGGAAGTGGTTGCCTTTATGCCATGTGAGACTGTTTGCTTTCCTGAGTGAGTGAAAATCGCAGACAATAACACTTTTGGTTTGCAGTCTGTCAGTCTAATTGTCAGCTGCTAATTTTGAAGTCAAAATTCTATTTCGAAATTGTGAAATGTGCAAATGATTGTAGGTAGTTCTTCACTTTTTAGTATGTAGTTCATAATGATTGCAAGGAATATATTTTCACAAATAATTTGTTCTTCAGATTTAATATAGAATTTTCAGTGTCTCGTTCTTATCGATTTAAAACCTTATGGCATGCTATTTTTTAAAGTTCATAGTTTAAGCTACAAAAGTTATTTTCAAATTAATAAGGATTTTAGCAGCAAAAATCAAAAATTCGATGTCTGTAACTAGTTCACTTTGGTTAAGAAATTTTAAGTCTTTTACTATATCACCACAATCGAGCCAAAATATTAGCTACTACGATTCCCTTTCTTCGAAAATATCATATAAATTTCTTACTATTATTTTCTATTAAATTCTTATGATCCAAATATCTGTTGTCATTCAAACTGTTAAGTAAGTTAGTCTGTTAATGATCTTCTTCTTCAAACTGTTGGGTCACACCCGCTAGGTGTGCGCGTTCTTCAGTTGCAAATGTCAAGTGTCGGCAGCGCCGACTCTACTTGGTTATTCCATCGTAGGCATGATCTTCCGCGCCGCCTCAAATAGCAAGAGTTGCTATGGCGATAGGACTGCCTAGGCCTAGGACTGCGGTAGTCGTCGCCGCCAACGTGGATCAGGCCGAAGATCTTGAGTATCATTTTTCTCTCAAACACTTCGAGAGAGGCTGCTCCAGTCTCAGACATGCATTAGTGCCATAAAGCGGCAATATGGTTGCGTTCCCAATGTGTATCCTACCAGATATGGCGAATCGAAGAGTCACTAGCTTAGTCTTTTTTTTACGAAAATGTTGTATTGCTTTAAGAATTTCTTTTTGCTTTATTTTCCAATAAAAGGAAGGATTATTTCATACACAGAAAAATTAGTTTGAAAGATTAGCTGCTAACTAAGTCTATTCAATAATAATTCATCGTGCATGCCAGTTGCGATACTGACTTTACGCAGGCAATTTTCGCACGAGCTGTTCGGTGCTTCGCGGCCTTCTTCGATTGGTGGGTAGGGAGACCATATTTCAAGCAAGGCTGCACGCTAACAGAAGAGTAACAGGCACAGAAGCAGCAACAGCCCGCTGGATTCTGTAATTGTGCAGAGAAGCCAAAAGTCTCTTTAATCACTCTTGTAACTTTTTGACTATCGCGAATTGCGTTCCACCACGTGGTCTGCTTTATGATGCCCGTTTTGATATGATGTCTATATTCTGGAGAGCGAATTGTAGCGCATGCGCACTTCTTTCACATTACTTTGATAACAGCATATAAATAATCGCATTACTTTTAATATGCTTTAGTTGCCGTTTGTAGCTTTATTGGAATTGAGCTTGAGGGCTTTATAATTTTGTAGCAAAAATTTCGAAACTAAATATGTATTTTTCACACAAAATTTTTTGGTAGTAGGTACTTTAGGAAATTCTAAATTTACTTCAAAAAATTCCAAATCGCTTTCGGATTTATCGAAAACGAAAAAATGTTAATCAACTATTTCAAATAAACACAAAATTTATCAAATTTACTTTCCAAAATTCAAAATTTCTTTCACAAAATTCCAACAAACTTCAGATTTGCCAAATGTAATTCCAATAATTCCAAATAAACTACAAATATTCCAAATAATATTTACAAATTTTAAAAATTAAAGATTTCTTTCAAGAAATTCATATCATATATCACACTTTTCAAATGTACTTTAAAAAATTTCAAACTTTGCTCGGAAATTTCCAAATCTACCCAATATTTTCATTTCATATTTCAACACTTTTTGTAAAGCTGACATGACAAATTTTTTACACCATTCTAACAGCCCTATTTTAGCAAGAGTCATACAAGTCGCAACTAAAAAATTTTGTATCAATTGGCACTTTTCAGTGGAAAAATAATATTTGAAGTAGCAATCAATGGCGACTAGTGCGCCGGAATGGCTATGCAAATATTTTGCAGTGTCTGCAAGCCAGTTTACTATATTTATGCGCTTGAAAATTGTCTGATAACCTACCGAAAGTATGCCGTAAATAGCACGAGCCATAAACCAATACCACAACCAACAACAACAACAAAAAATGCCCATGCTGTGGTAATACCTTTACGAGAAATTTCTCTTTGTTTGAAAATATTTGCTTTTGTCATGTATGAATTCTGTGAGTGCGAAGGAGTGAGGGGAGATCATTATAGTTGCCACACAATTTTTTTTTAGATTATTAGCTGACCTTTAGCTGCTTTTTTATATGACGTAAATAATTTAGCGGTTTGCTTGCACGGCTTAGCGGTTTCTTTTTTTTATGGAAATTCTGATATGAAAAATGCTATTGAATAAAGTCTGAAATTCGTTTTGACTGCCATACAAAATTTATTGTAGCCTGTTACTTTGAGCTTGCGTAGCAAAATTTCGACTGAAAAACTATAACGAGGCAAGGTTTCTAAAAAAGTTGTGCTATATAGTTGAAAGACTTCTTGTTTACAAGTCCTTTCTTCAGACGCCTGAAGCATTTATTTGTATAGAAATCTTAAAATGCTTCCTAAGTACGTGATACCATATGCATCTAGTATACATATATGTATATCTTAATTACTTCATATTTACAATGAACCCAGCAATAACAATGCTTGTATTAGGCTAATAAACGCGTAAAAAGTATAAAAAATTCTTTCTCCGAAGAATGTTGCTATGAATACCGAAAGGGTCTGGCACATAAGAAATCCCTTCCTTATAGATTGTTGTTGTTCCGATATTTTATGGTCTAACTACCAGCACCATAAAAGATGCCGTGTACATCAAGCGATAGCGAACCTTTTCAAGCACATGTGCAAATATCAAAGATCTTCGTCCTTTTCTTGGAAGAACGGTTATTTGCCACGTGTGACGTAATTTGGCTTTTCGTACTACTATATGCAATAATTAAATTTCGATTTATTGCAATTTTCATTATTTAATTGATATAAAAATAAAAGTGAAAAAACTGCAACTGCAAACTTTTTCGAAAGTGCAACGACAACATGGCATGTGCAAGCATGTATGTATATGTGTCTGACTGTGCTTGTGTGTGTCAAGTAGATGCTGCGGAAAAGGCAAACTAAACTAAATAAAATGCTTAAAGCATTGCAAGAGACGTGCACTTCACATAAATTGCTGCTCGGAAAGGACACACACACACACACAGATACACAAACACATGCACAAGTTGCGGCCGTCTACACTGACGCTCAAGACGCTCCAATTCAATTGTGCGCCTGCATGCTTGTACGTGTGTGTGTGTGTGTACGTGTGAGTGGGTGCCGGTGGTAAATCAAGATGAAGTAGAGGTTCCGCCATGGCGCAGCACAGCAGAAAATTATTTATGGAACCATTGAAGATGCCCTTATGGCCAACTCAAATAAATGCATTTTTAAAGTGCATTTTCCTAGAGCGCGTTAAAATGCCAAGCCAGTGGCAGCAGCGACAACGACAGCAACAACACACAAAGAAAGCGAGCAAGCAAACTCTTTGTATGTGTCTGCAGAATTGGCAGAGCGAGATTGTGTTGCCGAAGTGGCCAGTAGTCGACTGGTCGGCGGCGCTTGTAAGTCGGGCTTGTGAGCGAGCGAGCGAATGGTGGCTGCAGCCGGCAGCTTTTTTCGCTGCTCATTTTCCAACGATTTGTGGCCGACTAGGCCAGGCGCCAAGAGCGACAGCGTTACTTCTTGGCTGGTAATTCAAGACAGTCGCAATAATAGTCGCTGCGGACATGTGTGTGTGTGTGTGAATGTATCTTTGAGGCAGTCTTCGCTCACACGTATGGGCAACAGATAATGTGTTATGCCATTCACGTAGCGCTCAGGTAATTTCAATTTGATTGTGTGCTCACACACACTAACATACATACATGGCTCTCCTCTCAGTGTGAGCTGAAATGTCGATATAGAAATGGCATTGACGCTGATTTTTCTACTGTCGATAATTTTATTTACTTTATACATTTCGCCGCTCGATTCAATACTTGTCGTATGTTGACTTTTTCACTTTTTGCAGTTTTAAGTTTAAAGTACTCCCATTTTTTTTTTTGGCACGGTAGATTTGTCTGAAAATCGAGTATTTGGTAGAGTGAAACCTTGTTATTAATACTGTTTATTCCAAAAGATCGACTTTTCGATATTTAGGAAGATATAGCCAAATGCCATCCTTAACTCAAAATGTGAAAAAATCGACATACGACAAGTATTGAATCAAGCGGCGATTTGTAGGTAGAGCATAGCTTTGATTCAAACTACGACAACAAAATTGAAAGTAATATAGTTGAAATAATTCGATGCATTTTGGTATTGTGATATTTTCCTCTTCTTGTTATTTGGTCATTATAAGCCATTGCAGCTCTCTACCTCACCTATTTGTTCTTTTCAAGCGGCGCTGCTTCAAGAGCGCCTTCTCCAAGCTTAGCTAAAATTCTCAGCTCTCTACTGAGCCCAAAGTAGCAAGGGTTATTCATCGCTTGATCCCAAGGCAGTTGTTGGTGTTGTTGTTGTTGATAGCGTTGCCAGGGTAGACGAAATGAACTAGTGATTTTAGTTCAGTAGTTCAATTCACAAGCTGGGCACTTACTAAGCCACTTCTATTCTGTAGCTTAATACCTTCACAATGGAAACTCTAAGCGATTGTCAATTCCACTTGCTCATGGCGCTTTGAATAGCCCAAAGAGCTTCCAGGCATTTTTGATGAACTTCTTCAAAGAAATTTCGCAGCATTGTCAGGCTGTTTAGTTACAAATCACAGTTTGGAATTTTGATGTTGGCAAATATGAGGCAATATGACATCTTCTACACTCACAAGCGCAATTTCAATTAGAAGCAACAATGAGGCAACTTGAGGTTGGGATAGCTGCGACAAATATGGAAGTTCACTTTTCAGCCATTCAATTCCGAAGAAATTGCCATTCACGTAAGTATTTGCCGGGCTCATAAAACCCCCCAAAACAATCAAGGAATTTACAATGTGACACATACCCTCGCTCACACATTCAAGAAAGACTTGAATGAATGCGTGTGCATATGAGCATGTGTGTGTGAGTGCAGAGTCGTAGTCAGGAATAGTAGATGGCCTAGGCCAGCCTTACAAGTCATTCCGGTCAATCCAATAGAGTTTCAAATATATATGAGTTCTTTATGTAGGCTTGAAAGTTCAAAAAGCTAGCAATTCCGTAAGCTTTCTTGATAATTTTCTTAAAGACAACAAGCGATCGAATGAAAAAATGGCACAAGAAATGTATGTATGTTTAATTCTATGTCGGCTGAAAAAGCTGCGAATGGTAGAATTAGCTACTTAATCTATATGAAAAGTTTTGAAAAGATTAGATGCTTCTTTGAGTTTTTATAACTCGAAAAAGTTATACCTTTTTTGATTTTCTTAGGCACCTAAATGAACTCACTTGATCTGATCTACAAGCAAAAATTAATTGCCTCAAACCCCTTAAACTCAATTTCTGGCTACCAGCCTGTTAGCCACTGAGCATGTGCGCTTGTATATGTGTGCCTAAGAATCTATTCACAATGGTTTGAATTTGCCTTTTCAATTTGTATGGCGGCTACATATTGCATCCGCAAACTATTTGCCTCTGCTTTAGGCCAACTTATCTGCATGGCGAATGGCAAGAGCGATGGATGGGGTGCAGGGAGCTGCCAGCTTGTATGGGTAGTTTACTCGAATAGGTCTTGGTGTTTTGGCGCTGGCTCTGCTGCTGTTAATTTACGTCTGTCAGTGACTGATAAAAACTAATCCCCTCACCAGCCAGCAGCCCAGAGCGCTAGCCCAAGCCGAGCAGGCATCAATTTATGAAAGAGCAAATTCTAATTTATTGGCTTTACATGAGCTACGGCAGCGTATCTCTTGCCTCTGCCAGCCTTCATTGTGGCATGGCAAGCGGCTTGGCTTTTTAATTCAATTTCGGCTGTGGCATTTCAAGTTCTCAACTTACAATTGCCAACAGGACACATCCTGCTGAGAAAATGCTGCCATACTTTGGTTTGCCTTTGATAAATGTACAACACACATAGCACAGTGTGTTCGTGTGTGTGTGTGTGTGTCAGTGTATCTCAACATGTGTGAAAATGCAGATATAATTTGGCATGTGAAATTGAAATTTCATATTTTTTTGTTTTTGTTCAATCCAAAACGAACAAGTTTAAGGCGCTTTGTGGCTTGAATCTAAGACAGAGACGCATTTATCTGCAAAATTTTATTAATACCAGCAATTTCACAAATAAACATTTTATGCAAGCTTAGAAGCATAGTTCATAAAAGTGGCAGTCACATAAACAGTGCTACTCTGGCGACAGTCAATTGATATATTTTTCCATGAAAAAAAATTATTTCGAATGATAAATAGAAACTGTCATGGCAATCAATTGTAGCTGAATCAGTAGAAAACAGCTAAGAAGCAAATGGCAAAAAATGTTAAAAAAATGGTAAAAATTTGTAAAAATTTGATTTTGCTTCTGTTGCATGAAAAGCTGAGAAGATCATGGCATTTTGCACAAGCATCACTTTTTCACTTTTTATATTAAATTATAAAATTTTCCTAAGCTGAGTAATTTCCATGCAAAAAATTTACACCCAACTCTTAGAAAATTTTTCAGCAGTTCTTAAGTCGCTCACATGGTTTTGCATAGAAGAGAGAAATCCTGCGAAGCGTCTCCACTTCTTTGTTTTTATCAATTCCTTGAAAATCATGAGCACATCATTTGCCTCAAAATATTTCATCATCTTTCAATTTTAACCAGTATCTTTCATTTTAAGTCTTTTATTAAGTACGCAGCTTGAGCTCAAGAAGCTTATTTTGCATGCGCATGCCGAGATAAACGCCTACTGGTATTAGCATTTTTTTAATAGATTTAAAAGCAAGTGTCATTTGTCAAGTAATCAATTCGATTCGATTTATGGCAATCGCATACAATGACTTTATTTAAAGTGGCCTACCTACATGCACTACTTCACATGATGTCTTACGCTAATTGAACTAGATGTAGGCAAAAAGACAACTTATATGCAACATAATTTTTTGTTAATAATTTCGAGAAGTGTTGATATTATTCGAAATTTCGGAAGCAGATTTGTATGAGAGTATGTACTTCCATTTCTGATACATACTTGCATGCGTATATGTTGACTTTTGTAACCCAGCAGACAATTCCGCAGCACTTTTAAAAGGAATACTAAATGAGAACTAGTTTTATACTACAAAAGCAACAATCAGCATGATTTACATTATATGAAATTGAATTGAAAGTAGGCATCTATTCGGTTAGTCCCTTCATTCTAAGATATCAGTAAGTTCTTCTTTTACTTCATAAAAAACAATGAATTAGCTGAAGGAAAGTTTCCTCTTTATATTCCTCTTTTTGCATTTAAAGTGAGCTATTCTTTATTTCTCGCTTTGCAATTGAGCTGGAGTACTTCCTTTATACTTCTATCGAAGCTCAAATGCACTACTTCTAATGTAATTTCATGTAATGTCAATATCGAATATAGGCATAACTTTTTTTGCGAAGAGATTCTGATCATTTATATTTACTTATGACTTTGCCTAGAACGGCTTCTTTTCACAAAAAGTTAATGTACCCTTTTACCATAAGAGTAGGGTACACAAATTAAATATTTGAGTATTTGATATCTGACACTATATGATGTCTATTCAGGTGACTTCTTTGTGAGAATTGTATCTTTTGTCTCTTCTGTCTATTGTCTTTTGTCTCAACATATGCTTCACTTATGAGAGCAACAACTTCAAAGATAGCTCTTGTTTTTTCTTAGCATTTTAAGAAGAACATAACATTTCAACTCAAAACTATGAAAGGCATTTTTAGGTGGAGAAGCCAACGAGGAAAACTACTTGCTCCAAGCCGCCATCCGCAATCCGCTTGCGCGTCAGTCGAATGTAAAACTAAAAGACATTTCTGCCAGAGATAAGAATCGAAGAAGTGCTGCCAAGGCTTAGAGGTACGTCGCTGTTTGTTAATGTTGGCCTTGCCGCAAAGCAGCAGATTTGCAGCTTCCATTAGTGGCAGTGCGTCGAAAAGCGTAGGTGGTAAGTTGGCAGTGCGCTGCCGATTTCATATTTCCCACTTACGCTTCAGTTAACTTGACATCATTACGGCAGCTACATCTCGCCACTCCCAGAGCATTCTGTCCCAAGCAGCCACCCCAACCCCCACCAAAGACAAGCTTAAGCCGTTAAGCAGTTTATTTCGAACACATCTTCAGCAGCGCAAGCGTCTTAAATAGGTTCCGTACTTAAGCGACTAACGACGACGACGACGTCTAGCATAAGATGACTGACAAAGACAAACGGATATAAAATGTTGAAGTGTATTCAATTAAATGCGGATTAGTGACAAAGAGCAAAATCGCGCTCGCAGAGCTCGAGCGTCATTTTCGGAAGCAAATGGCGTCGGTTGTTAACTCGCTGCGGCAATGGCAGCAGCAGCAACACTCTCATTCTGGAGTGCTGTCAGCCATAGCTGCATTGACAACCGTTTTTGGTAGCAATTCGATTGCTTATATGAGCACTTGAAGGCATTAACCAGGGTTGCCACTGCTTTCAAATGATACTGAACGGCAATACCTCTTTTGACGTCATAATCCGTTGTTAAAAAAGAAGGATGGAAATCGAAAAACATTATACTTAAGCTCAATATTTTTCCAAAGAAAATGTTTGTGGTTATATAAGTCATTAATTTAATTGCATTTGGCATATCAGGCTAATACTAATAATTCAATTGTTTAAAATTTTATAAATAAATTAATTAATTGCGAAGAATTTTCGTTAAAAATATCGCCATTTTAACATTGTTTTAGCGACGTTAATCGAGAATGTTTATCAAAGTAAGTGGAGAATTTCGACTGCGTAAATCGAGTTAGTCAACACGTAAGAAAACGTTTGAAACATTTTTCTCACGGCGGAAATCGAGATAAACATGCATCAGAGATGCATATGTACTATATGGAAAATAACTTTATGCCTGTGATGCGTGTTGCAATTTTACATGGTATCAAGATAATCGAATAATTCCTTGAACTTTTAATAACTACTTTATTGATAGCCGTTGGTAAAGCAAAACAACTTCTCTGTACCGCGCAATTCTTCTGACTATAGCGCTGAGAACAGTTTTGTGTAGTTTTAGATACTTCTCAAATGTTGGCACTAATTAAGCGTCCTTCCAATAATCAAAGTACAGCCTTTGTCTCTATCGCTTGAAATACCAGCAATCAAGGGAACTATTAGTACCCTTTCCTGCCATTCCACTCATACTATTCCACAAATTATTTCGCTGAATTTCATTGGGCAAATTGAATTTGTTACTGTGTGCTGTGCCTTGCGGCGACGGCATTGTCAGTGGAGTGAGGCGCGAGGGGTAACTTGGAACAATTGCTGGCTCATATCAGCAATTTGCAGGCGCTGGCAGCAGGAATCGCACTCACATCATGACTAACAAAGGCACTTGTGCGCATATGCGCTTGTGAGTGATTCCACACACACACATACGCAATTTTAGTTTATATATGCAACTTTTTAGCTAATAATAAAGGCTTGCAAGTATTTGAGGAATGTGAATTCGCTAGTTCTTCAATTTGCAGCCATGCAAAGTTTATCTGCTGAATTGTTGCCTTCATAGATCCATCATAGATACACGCTCACTCTTTGCTTGAAGGCTAAGTTTCAGTTAGATATTTAGTTCTATTAAATGTTAATACAAAAGATGCAAAACAATTATACTTTTCTGAAAACTATGCTTGCCTGAAACCACAATTTTATTTGAAAGGATTGCGTATACTATGCTGCTACTGCTATGCCTACAGCTAGCTGAAAGTAATATAGCCCAATGCATGCATAGATAGAGAGAGAGAGAGAGCATATAGATCCTTAGAGTGTTTTTGGTCGGTGTTGCGAAATTTTAGCTTAACTGACATTCAGATAAATACTCGCACAAGCTGTTGCAAATATTCAAATGTGCGTGTGTGTGTAAACAAGGATTTCATCTTCTTTGTCACTGAATGTGCCAATATTTTCTGCATAAAGATATCGAACTCAATCCGCCACTTGCCGCCTTCCTTTCATTTTGAAAACCTTTAATTTGTTTAGCAACGCAGTCCACTGCCTCTCATACAACTACACACACATATACACATATGCATGCATAAAACTCGCTGTTGCATGTCGAATTCAACATGTCAACGGCTGAAAATAAAAATTTCATGTTTGATCTGTTTGCACTTTTACTTCCTTTTCCGGCACGATTGCTAGAAATCTGCATTGAAGCGTGCTTTTTCATATCAGTTTTCCCACACTTTTCCGATTGTAGGCATGTGTGTGTGCAGATTGGGCATAGTATTTTAATTTGTGTGATATACAACACACACACATGCACACATACATACATATAAGCAGACCTGGCATATGCCATTGCCCATTGGCGTGAACATTCTGAAATGCAGTTCGAAGTGATTTGAAAGCATTTTTTGTTGAGCGCCTGGCCTAGCCACCGGTCAATGGTCACTGTTCCGTGCCAGCCGCTGGTCACACATGGCGGCGACAAACGGAAAAGCGATATGCAAATATACGCTTAAATCGAAAATTGACACATTGTTTGAGCAATTTTTCGGCCCAGTGACTTTTTGCTGGCGTTAACTTTTGTCAGTTAGTTGCAACAAAAAAGAAGACCACAAAATAGAAACCAAAAGCGTAAAAACTTGCATGCGCATTTGAACTAAACGAAAAATCATTGTTGCAAATTGCCTGCTTTTTGTGTTATTTGCAGGCTTGTTGTTAGCTTCACTGTTATATTTTTGTGCTAGTTCATTTGACTTGTTGGTCAATCAAGTTTTCATGTGTCTAGATAAAAGAGCATATGTGGCTAAATGGCGTTAAAATAGCTAATTTATGAAAGAGATTAATATCAAATTCGTTTCTGTTTGAAGCTATGGCATACAGCTTTGGGTTGTCGGTTGATTTCATTGAGCGAAAAATTGATACGATGTCAATCAAAGTGTTGGAGTCTCATCACAGCTGCTTCAAGATGCATAAAATACTCGAACAGAGACCCTTATATGCATAACTGCAATAAGAGAAGTAGTATCAAGAATGGAAGTGCATACCCGCAAGGATAGGAAAGAGATAACATTATGCTCTGTCTACTTTCAGGCTGACTCTAGCTACTTGGAATTTCTGTCACTAAAGAGACTTGATTGGAGGAGCAACGGCATCAACGCTATAGCTATTTAGAATTATATATATGTAGTATAATATAAATAATTTTGAAATTCTGAATATTGGAAGTAGCCCGACCTATATCAATTGAATTAGAAAAGCAGAACTTTATCTTACTCAATTCACAAAGTTTATAAAGAACTTTATTCGAAAGTAGAAACATAAATGGCTGATTACAAATATATTCGCTATGACTTAGACCTAGTAGTCATTGTTTCAGCAATGTACATACAAACACGATGGACACACACGAGCCAATGTAATCGGCAATTTTTGTATGGAATGATGCTCAGAAATATTGATGACCTAAAAATATGAAAATAGCCAGTAATACTCGTACAATAAGCATAGGAATGTACCACCAAACTTGCATAGAGTTCAATAAATCAGACAACGGAACAAATCCTCAGTGAAATAACGCTTTTGCTAAATTAAGAGTACTTGGAAATGGAAACTCTACAACTTAGAAAAATCAACGATTGATTGGTACCAATACAAACGAGCCCTCAGCGGAAACCATAAGCAAACTAGAAGCGTCAAGAGGCGACCTTGCTCTGAAGGTCTCCATAATTCACGGAGAAGTGCAAGAATCCACAGAGTGATCTCAAAAAGGCTAAATTTCCATGCAATTTAGCTTATAGCAGCTTCCAATACAATTTGCATATGTTAACAATTTGATATGGCAAATAATTTTACAACATCTTGACATTATTTACACGAGTTTTTGAACTGACCACGCGTCAGTTCTCTGTCGAAATGAAATGCCTTGCACTTGCATGAAATGACACATGTCAGCTGCAACATTATCACCCGAAACTGCTTTCCAGAACGTAGTCAGGACTATGCAAAATTCTTGGCATATTTACATGTAACATCCTTCTGCTACTTTCTACTTTCTGCTCTACATTTTTCATTTTTATGGCGCACATGTACAAATTTTACCTTGACGAGCGCAGCTTTCAGCGCAACGCAAGTACACAAACTACCACAAACAAAATGCCAACATTGCAATAATCCTTTTATGAAAAATTCCTCTCTTTTGCTTTTTTCTGCTCCTTTTTTTTAGCTTGAGATGTGGGTGCACAAATTCCAAGTTGTTGCCTGTTGCCTTTATGAGCTTGCAAAAATTCGCAAATTGTTTGTGCGAAAACTTTGAATGTGTAGCAACTATGAATGTGGTAGTGTAGTGCTTAAAAGTGGACAGCTTGTCATGCTGCCCAATTCTTTGGCGGCATTAGAAGGCGATTATGCGCGATATTGCTTGAAAGAGTAAGGCAGTGGGGAAGGGCATTAAATTCTAGATGTGGGCTACATTGTATGTGAAGTAGCTCTACGTCTTTCTTCCTGTGTGAGTGTTCCTCCTTTTCCAGGTTGCTGGTGGTGTGAAGAGACAAGCTACTTTCCTTAGCAACATCTTTGCAAAAAGATCAAGAAGGCTTGTTCACAATGAGTACTGATATTCTCCTCTTCTTCCAGACAGCTCTCACAGATGCTGTCGTCGGTCACACCCATCACATTCAAGTGTTTAGCACAGAAGGTGTGTTAAGTCTTTGATGGTTAGGGACCTTAGGAACGAAGATTTCGTTTTGTCAAAAGTTGCAAAAATTTCAATACACGAAGTTCAAATAAATACTATAACTGACTAAGTTTCTGCTACAGTATTCCCTACATTTACACAACTTATAAAAGGAAACACTTTAAAAGTGCTCAGAGAAGCAAGTTGAAGTTTCCCACACTAACACATGCACTCACATTATTAACCCGCTTATGGCATATCCAGCCGAGCAATAAAGGAAACATGCAGTGCTATGAAATCAAATGCCCTGCTAAATCTTGCACACTGTCAATGTTTACGTAAACATGCAAATACAGCCAAAAAGGGGGAAAAGGGCAAAAGCGTGTATTTCGCATGAATATCCTCTATGTGGATTATAATCTGCTTCAGTTGGCATGTGACAGCAGTAAGGAAGCGTGCGCAAATATTAACAGCAGAGGAGTTCTGCTCGGCATGGTTGGCCATACTTTTCTTTGCCAATGGCAGGAAATTGAAATGGCAATATTCAATTGGAAAAGAAGTTACTACATAAAATTTATTTGCAACTTAATATTATGACAGGGTGTTTCAAGATTTTCTGTTAGTTTGGAAAATTTAGTTTAGTTCTTCACAACAAAAAATTCAACAAGCTTTTCATCAGCTCTTTTTCTTATGAACTCAACTCAAAGTTGCAATCGAATCTTAAAAGTCGGAAATATAATCCGAAACAGTCGACGTTCGACTATGTGCTATAGACAAAAGTCGATCGTCATAAGCCGGAAATTGTTATGGAATAGTCGACTAATCGATTAATTTTGGTTTCGCCTACTTATCCCTATTAAACCTAACTACTAAGTACAGCATCGTACTAGGGTTAAAAACTAAGCTAATCAGCGTACAATTTCGGCTTCTATAACTCTCATGAACTGCTCTGGGTACTAGAGCACTACCAAAAACTCGTTTCCATTGAACTTGCCAGTTAAGGTTCAGAAGACTACTTTCTGGAAGCGAATTTTACTCTTAGCTGGACATTCACTGTCAAAGTGTGCATCGACTGGGTTGCCTTCCAATTAGGTCTTCGACCAGATCAGCTTGGCTGTATTTGGAGAAACGAAGCTCCAACTTTCAAGCGTCTATAAAACAAGGGATAAAATTGTATGAAAATTTGAGTTTTCAGAAAGTCTTTTGTTTTTATACAATTTGGCCTGTGAGTGAAGTAACTTTTCTTTTAAACTTCAAACGGACATTAATGGAATAAAGATTCCCACACCTCTAAAAATTAACCCAAGTCGAGATAGACTGCTTCAGAACATAACAATCGATATTTGCCAAAATAAATTCTTGTTTTTACAACTTCCTAAATTGTTTACAATATCTACAAAAAAGTTACTAATATATCAACAACAACATTTTTTAAAATTAGTGCAGTTTTTGTGTGTGGTTTTTGTATGGTTTTGTGGTTTATTTTGCTGCAAACCAACGTGACTGTTGGTGAAATGGTTTCTATGTTATGCATCGAGGCTTCATTAACTTTTGTAAATATTGTAATTGAGCTATACTCTCTGCCTTTATTTTTAATAATATATGGCAATTTCAACACTAGGCAAGGGTCAATTTAGAACGCGCTCGGTCGTAGCCAAAACCGAGTCACTTTTGCACTTTCATGGCTGCTTGAGCAGCTGAAGTATATGGAGTTAAGGCAACTATGGCAAATTAATTCACAACACGTTCAAAGGCAGCTTCGTGCGTCGCTAGCAGCAGAGAGCTTGCTGCTAAGTTTGTGTGTGTGTGCGGCTTTGAACTTTGAACCGTAAGCGCTCTTGACCATTGTTATTATTTGTGAAGGGAGTTTGACACTTCATTTATACATATTAATTTTTTTAAATCAGTGAGGAAATGCTGAGTAACGTTTGTTCGACTTTTGCTGTCAGGCACTAC
The DNA here is from genome assembly GCA_963457695.1 of Neria commutata. Taxonomy (NCBI): domain Eukaryota; kingdom Metazoa; phylum Arthropoda; class Insecta; order Diptera; family Micropezidae; genus Neria; species Neria commutata. The sequence continues at coordinate 55,401,764 of OY735246.1, forward strand.
ATGTCTTTTAGTACAAAACCATTATACAAAATGTATCAAAATTTCTTACCCATGCTTACAGACATCTCGATTGTCAAAAAAGTGTAAAAAGAGTTGTCAATCTTTTTTATTATACAGGCATAATTGTTGAAAATTTCATGTTCAAAAATCTTGAAAAATTCTCTTCGAATCAAAAAAGATTGTAATAAAAGTTGTTTATATGTGAAAGAGCTATCGATTGTTGGTAAAATATATAAATAACATACTAACATAATTCAGTTATTATTACTATTTACTTAACCTGCAAGTGAGTTTGCAGTAAATGCTATAAATCAAATTCACTTCATAATTTGCACAAGCTATGCATACATATATACAAATACTCACAGTAATTGACACACAGTTGCACTGCGTGACACTCACATCAACACCAATACACAATAATAAATTATGTACATTCAACTTCATGCATGCATATACTCGTATTTGTGTGTGTATTAAATTCCTCGTTGGAGTGGTGCTATGCTGGAATCGAGAGTCGACTTTAATGCTTGACAATACTCACAACATTTGCGCAATTACAGGCGAGAAGGACTGCAAGTGAGAAGGACTCAACGACAAGAGTAATGCACTACAGTGAGCCAACGAGTTGAACCCATAGATGTGTAGAGTAGTACGAAGCTCTAGAAGCCTACCTATGTAGCCCACAAGGAAGATCTAGAAGCCGACCTTTGTAACGTACAAGGAAGCTCTAGAAGTCTGCCTATGTACCCCACAAGGAATCTCTAGAAGCCTACCTTTGTAACGTACAAGGAAGCTCTAGAAGTCTGCCTATGAACCCCACAAGGAAGCTACAGAAGTCTACAAGGATATTAGCTCTAGAAGCCTACCTTTGTAACATACAAGGAATCTCTAGAAGCCTACCTATGTAGCCTACAAGGGAGCAATGTAGGTTAGATCTCGTAAAGCAATAACAAATTGGCCAAAATTTTATATAAGTAGTACCTTCAAAATTGTAGCGCATCAAATAAGACAAGCCGATCTTACATTATAAAATAAAATGGCAATTATTTTGCAGTGTGTATTTATTGGTCGCAGTTGGTCAAAGAAATCAAATCAAAATTTGCAATCACTTTCTCCAACAAAATTGGTCAAATTAGATTTAAATTGCGCTTAAATTCTTTTATAAATGTACCGCAATGTAAACAAATTTGTGGCATAATCTTTATTAACAAGGATTTTGTTGGCTTGGCATGCTTTCGGATTGTGCATTTACAGAGGGGGGAGGTTTGGTAACGGAAGTGATTGACAGTGGCTGGATTTATTTCAAACTTTTGTTGTTGTTTGAAAGAGGATAGGTAGGTAGGTAGGTAAGCAGGCAGGCAGGCAGCATGTCAGACGGGCAGCAGTAAAAGACAGCTGACGCTTGTTGTTGCCTTTGTTGTGATGCTTTTTTATGACTTGTATTCTGCTGCTTTGACAACTTGACTAAGCAGCTCAAAAAATTGCTGTTTAAACAAGCAGCGTCTTTGCAAAGCTAATAGCATTTTTGGTTGAAGTTGAATTTCTCTGTTATTTTCACTTTAAAATGTTTGCAAAAATCAGGTTTTCAATTCAGTAGTTTATAATTTTGTGGAATATAAAACTTTGACGATTTTATTTAAAAAATATTTGTTTACATATGCGTGCTTAAATTTTCAAGCTTTCTTTGGTGAAGAAATGTTTGCATGTGTATTTATGCAATTATGGAAAAGTGCATACAAATATGTATGCATTCATTTATATGTATGCATACATATACGTATTTTGTGCTTCCATGCGGGCCACTTGTAATTTGTATGTTGCCACAGATGTGCGCTTGTTGTTCTGCTCGTCGAGGTGTCGATAATGCCATGCATTATTGATTGCACTTGCCGCTGCCATAAATTCGTAAATAATAATTTTAATCTTACTACAAAATTCGACAGATAATTGCTACGTTTTAAAATACGTTTTAAATTTGCTGTCATTCAATTTTGCAGAGTACTCAAGGATGAACTGCATCGATGGTAATTGAATATAGAAGAAAGATAGTTTGTATATGAGGTAGAGATCTAGTCTGGTGGAACGGACCGTGGCCTGAAACACCTACCAACTGTTTCCTACACAGTCACCACAGTCTTTTCCAACCAAAAGAAGCGAAACATCGATATAAATCATTATGGTTTTCACGATCTATTGCTAAAGCAACCGTCTGCACTTTTCCATAAAAAACCTTGATAGGACCTTCATATATTTGCTCTAGTGAAAGCTGCAAATACAATTTCAAAAATTTGAAAATATCTCTTAAAATCTGAGTTTATATGGAATTTTTTTCGATATTCTGCTTTTGCCCAAATAAATGATCACAAATAATAAATACATATAAGGTGTAGTAAAAATAAATCCAATATTTTTGTATGCAATTTAAGGCTTTACTGAGCAAAGTTAGACTGAACCGATGCTATACAAATCAATGCTTCAATTGCAGAATCGATTAACTGCAATTTCTGAATTTTATTAAATTTTAATATCAGTCAGTAGAAGTCAATAAAATGTTTTGAAATTAAAATCTAAACAAATTCAGATATTTGAGTTAATCGGTTTGACAATTGAAATATTCTTAGTCCTTGCACGAAAATTTTGAATTGTTCCTAATCTCTTGATAGGCTTGAGATAACCCGAAAAGCTCTTATATTTATTTAAAAAAATGGAATAGGATTTTCAAGAATTTTTTTACATAAGTTGTTTGCATATACTGCACTAGAAGCTAACTTGCTCTGCTTACCTGTTAATGTATCTGCACGATGCTCCAATTTGTAACTGTTAATTGCTTCAATTCGACTCCGGAAGGCACAAACATCTCATTGCTGCGGTGTGGCAGTTAAGTCAAGTTGGAATTGCCGAACAATTAAAAGGAACTCTGGCAGCAACATTTAAATGCCACAAGTTGATATGTCCTTGCTGCTGGGATGAGGCCCCAAAATGGAAATGTTGTTTTTTGTGTGCGTTATTTCGCTCAGTCTCGCTCTCCATTGCTCTACATTGCAGCTGCAGCTGCCGCTTTGCTTTGTGGTGGCACTTTTTGCAAACTTTTATTGTGTAAAGTTGGCTTAATGAGCAGTCAAAATGGGCACAGGCGGAACGAAGCAGCGTCGCAATGGCCATGCAAAGACAGCGACATAGACTGCAGCTGCCAGACACATGCTGAGCGGCACAGTCAACTACCGAAGCTTCCCTGCCCCCAGTGCGGTTCACATCACTCACATGCATGCATGTTGCCTTGCGCCCCGAAACTGTAGCTGCAACTTGACCAACTCTGTGCGATGATTTGTGCTGGGGCTGTGTGGCGGGCGGGCAGGCAGGCCAGTCAGCTATAGCATGCAACTGATGTGGCCAGCGTGCAACAACAACACCATCAAGAGCGGAATGCGTCTGTTTCCGAAGTAGACGATGAGTTTGTCAGAGACCCCTTCTCCTCCAAACAAATTATTACGCCAATAAAGAGGCGCGATGCCAGCATTTGAGCATAAAACTATATTTAAACATGCTTGTATTTGTATGCTGAAACAAAAGTTTGCACTTATAATTCATGTAAAATAATTCGAAAATATGACAAAACTAATGTTTCGTAAAAATTGTACATGCAGGAAAACATTTTACAGTTCGACTGTCATCAATTTGAGACATGAAATGAAAAAGGCTTCAAAATAATGTGGAATAAAATTGCAATCAAACTGAAGGACCTCATGGTACACTTATACAGACAGATAGATAGGCAAGTGCCGCACTGAGTGCAGCTTTCGGTGCTTTTCTTCTATTGAAAAAAGCAGACAGACAGAACGAAATATGACAGCAGAAAGAACGCGAAAAAGGATCTAAGGGGCAATTTGGATTGACCAATAGTCAGACGATTGACCTATAGCGCTCGTCTCTCGACATACTACCTAACGGAATGGTTCGGGGAGCAAAACCCGCGCAGTCAAGAGAAGGCTTTAGGCGAATTAAAGTCTCGCATTGACTGACCTTACAATTGGGGAGTTCACAGTTCCATGCTATCTAGTGTGCTTTCCTTGCCGCCTGCTAAATTAAACCACTTTGCCATCTGGCAACTTTTTTTATTGTTGCTTTGCACACAAACAAAAAATACCACTAGTTGAAAAAATTGCCATGCGTTGGACCGTGTTTTTCTTTCGTGATAAGCTGGCATTTCTCATCAGCTGTTTTATTCGCGAAAATGGAAACAGATTTTAAGCAAATTTTATTGAATTCGCAGAGAATAATCACATACTACTTCCATTTTGATGGAATATTGCTTTTTGCGAGAGTAATAAATCCTGAATAATCGCTCTAGAAAACACTGGTAATGCGATTGTGGCAAATTAAGAATGGTCCACGAAACAGGGGCGCTCAGAGTTTCATTTTACTATCGTGCTGAAGTTGCCAGATGGGAAATTTAGAAGGAAACTGTGAATACCCTAAATGCTTTCTTCCTATTAAAAAAAGCGCAGACAGACAGACAACAGAGACGCTAAAGAAATTATCGTATGCATATAGTGAAAATCGTAATAATCTTTTAGTAGTATACATATATTCCATTATAATGCCACCAGCTGCAAAAACGACTCAACGGATACACAAATTGTTGCTGCTGCTTTAAATGATGATAATGAATCCTTCCAAAAAAATCAAAACATACCCTTGCAATCCAAGCAGTTCATTATATGTAGGAGTGTGTGTGCAACATGAAACTTCCTTCGACCTTCAACGAACTTTTCTTGCTTCTTCTTCTGCTGCTTTTTAAACGTTCTTTCCGCTTGCTGCGAAACCAACTTTTCTGCCACTTTTCGTGCAATTTTTGGCGTGCTTCATGTTGCTGTAATCAGATCTTTGCAAAAGTATTCCGAAAATAGCTTGCAAAATGTTGAACTATTGCTACTTTTTCGTAGTCAGCTCAACACGAAAAATTAACTGCTGCGCAGGAAAGAAAGGCAGCTAAATGCAAGCTGAATTTTAAAAATAAGTGTCAAAAAAATTTCACTACTGACGAAAACTTTTACTTGACTGCTACGCGATTTTGTAATTTTTTTATCAAATTGTTTAACCAGCAATTTCAGTCAGTAGCAAAAGCAAGCGGCTAGCTTAAAAATCATGCTAAATTTATTTCATGTACTACTACAGCAATCAAAGGACTTTAAAACAAACATTTCAGGATATGATAGAAACAGAAAATATGCAAATTTAATTTGGCTTAAAGTGGCACACAAGCAAAGGAAGCCACAAATGCCATGAATTCACAGCGATGATAATGTTGAAGAGCAAGTTATGCAACTTTAAAGACCATTCCTTTGGAGGCACATTTGAACATTGACGTACTTTTGCGCCAGTGCCTTGCTTCAAAATTTGGCATAACATTCAGTGACGACTTGTTGATAAGACGCCCAGGCAGACAACACGTTTCCAACTCAATTGATTTAAGGTTGCTGGGCATGCTTCCCTTTTCTACTGCAGTGATATTTGCTTCATAACTTGTGGCTGTAATTTTGGCACTTTTCGTAAATGACTGACATTTAAACTGAACGAACAGAGAGAGGTTCGCTTCGAATTGCGCTGCAACTTAAAGCTGTTTGTCAAGTTTCGAACCAGCACTCACAAGGATAACGTATTTAAGCGTAAGAGTTTATCTCTAAACAGATCATTGATGAATTTAGAAAGGCAGAAGGAAATATGCACAAGCCTCGCAGCTTGCCAAGAACGCTGATAGTCAGCATCGCAAGAGCATTGGATTTCCAGGCTTATCAGCAGTGTGAGAGAGTGCAGCTATAGAAAACAATTCAGGCCATGTTTTGGCTTTAACATGGCAAATAACATAAACTTTGCTGTCAACTGGCTGAGGCCTATTTGAATGCATTTTGTGGCAAGTCACGGCAATTGCTGGGTAACCCTCTGAGTAGCTGCATCTCTTAAGTGTAAGGTATGAAATAATATAGAGAACATATAACCCTCAAACTGAAACTCTGTTTTCTGTCCCGATAAAACTATTGTTAAAGTTCAAGCTTTTTTCCCGCTTATTCAGCAGCGACACTCCAGAACTCATGGGCAACTGACACCCTGGCCAGTTCACGAATTTTGAGCAGCCATTATTTTAACCGATGTCCTGCCGTTAAGTATGAAGTCCTTAGAGTAAAAGTATAGAAGAATATCAGGTTCTTGATAAATGCACTGCACCAAGGCTGCCAACATACCCATATGCTGCTGCTGCTGTGGCTGTCCAAGACGCTGAGGCGTGTCTGCCACACATACGAACACGCCGCAGAACACTCGCAGTGGCACGTTCGCTTTCAGGGTATTATTAAGCGCTGATTTATCGGCTGCGCTTTGGCGGCATAAAAGCGAAGCGCTGTAACTGTCAGACTTGTTGCAGAGCGGCGAGTGAAACAAATGCGCCAAATTAGACGTTATGAGCAGGAAGCATGCTGTCGCAAGTGCTATTATATAGCATTTATTTCTTGAGTGATTTGGGCGCAACAGAAGAACGTAAAAGCTTTCAACAAGATATTCAACCCAGCCACGGAAACTAAATGTGAAATAACAGTGACATCATAGCAAGTGAGATAGATATATCGGGCACTAAAGTTCGCTTAGTTGGCTACAAAAATTTGTATAAAATTAATTTAATTTCATTACTTTAATCTACATAATTTTTTATCTTTAAACATAATATCCACTTATTTCCTAATCATTTTTGAAGCCGTTAGTTGCACTTTCTTAAACAGTTCTCAAAATCGAAACTTCGAGATTAAGAGCACTTATTGCCGCCTCATTATTGCCGAAGACCCTTGCTCTGAAAAGTTTTTATAATATTTGTAAAAAATTCAAAAATCACACTGCGCCAGGTTCGGGAAATATGCTGCTTAACGAATTCTTCCAATCCTTGAGAGCGCAATGAAGTTGTTCGTTTTTTCAGCAGTGTGAGCTGCCGCGTTATCGTGATGCAGAAAGTATCGACGCAGTGCCTATAAAAGCTCCGATTAGCCACAAGTAAATGTTAATTTTGTTGTAACTAAAGGCCCTAAAGTTGCGCGTTTTATTTTAAGCACATGATAAAAGAATCGGCACATTTATTCTATAGCCGTGTCTGAATTGGAGCTACAAATCAACTGAGCTGCTCTCACAGATTTGCCAACTGCGTCGCGGAAGATGTTATTAGTCGGCTGGTATTTGAAGCAGCGTCTCCATAAAACAGCAGCCGAGCCCCACGGTGGCGCCAAGTTTGAAATATTCCACGGTATACCATTCCACATTGAGCTCTTCTCTTTCAAAAAAAAAAAAAAAAAAAAAAATAATGGAATGCAAAAAATACAAAGGAAACTTGCCTTTATATAGGCTTCCATTTTCCGAGTCTACGATGGCAGTTAAGCTTAAGAAATTAGCTACGAAAATTTGCCAAAATACTGCGTAGGCAAAGTAAACGAAGTCAGTCGGTATTTTCTTTTAGTTTAATCCCGCGTTGCAAGCACGAGCGCGTCCTCACGGCTTAAGCGTGAGCAATTAAAATCACTTGCCTTAAGTAAAATTTCTAGCTTACGCTCTAATTATGCGCAATCTCAAATTAACATCGACTTTGACAATGCATTAAACAGCTGATATATTGTACAATTTGTGCGAGCTGAAATTACATACATACATACAAGGCAAAGAATGGTGGCATCGTCATCAGCAGCAGCATGAGGATTATTACTTAACTGCTAGCATAAGATAATGAAGCTGATTGTGTATATTACTTCAAATCGCTGCTTGGTTTATTAGGAGCAGAGTTGCAAGCAGATTAATCAGCCAGGATTTTGGTGCAAAACCGACGATAAGACAACTTTTACAGCAGCTTTTGTAGCAATGAAGCAGTGGATTAAAAATAAAAATAGTAAGCATGAATTTGCAGAGCAATGAGGGAAAGTAATGACTGCTAGACCGCTAGCACTAGCTTGTGACTTGCTTCGATGACTTCTTTTTTGTAATAAAATCAAGAAATTGTCTATTACTGATGATAGTATGATAGTGAAAAGCTGCCTTTATAAAATACACATCCTTCTAGTATCTGTAAATAGCAGAGTTATTATATGTAATTTTTTCCATTACAAAAGCAGCAGTTCAGTGCTCTAGCGTTCCCGACTCACATGTCAAGCCAGTTGTTATTTGTTGAATTTGATACATTTGTAATTTTTGCAAATTAAGAAGCAATTGCGCAAAAATTACCAGCAATTCAGAATGTAAACTATTCAAACTTTTGTTTGTGTTAGTGACAGCATGCTACAGGCAAAGCACAACGTAACTGTACAATGTTAGCAACTTATTTGTGCGGACTATGAAAACATGAAAGGCAATGCCTTAAATTTTGCTCGAGAGAACGCATTCTACAGCAAGCTCATAGCTCATACTTTGAAGTTCAACTTTTTGCTGAAACATTAAAAGCAAATATTTTTCATAGTCGAGCACAACTTGGAAGCTGAATGAATTTCGCTATGCGTTCGGAGCAGCAGTGTGTCCTTTTCGGCAGCATGCATCTCATATGACAAAGCGAAGACAGAAGGAATGCCAACCGAATTTTGAATACCAAACATAAAGGGAACTCGTAAATATTTGCTTGCTCATCGTGCCTCGATATGAATGCCTGTACATGAGGAGAAGTACCTGTATGCCAGGTCATACTACTGCTGCTGATCCCTCGCCGGTTTGCACAAAGTAGCTACGAAATATTTCGAAAATAAGCACAAATACGTCAAGCACATACACACATACATGCATACATATTTATGTTTGCTTGGTGTATGTGCATTGCATATGCCATTAAACTTTAGAAAAAACATCAGAATTAAACAAGTCAAATTATATTAATCAAGCATGAATCTAACACTTCAAAACTAAAAACTAAAACATTGTGCAGAACTCAGAGCTGGTTGAAATTTTAACGTTTTAAATTTGCTAATATGGTAGATAAGGGAAATAAGGCAGATAACAAGGGTAGGCAAAATATTGATTCATTAGAAAATCTTCAAAATCATTAGAAAATCTTCAGAAGCATTGAAATTCTATGAACTATTGTTTACTGTTCTTTTGTAGTTATAGAATTTGCTTTAAAACCAAATTTTTTTGTAACGCACGACGAAAGTTGCTGGAAATGCAAAGAAGCGGGTAGCAGGGAGACCTTCGAACACATACTGTGCTCCTGCGCCGCCATCGCTAGAACTCGCCTGACGTGTCTAGGAGCGCCGTTCTTTTCAGGACTCGAACAGATCCCGAAACTAGTTCTCAAGCCTTTTTGGAAATTTGTGAAACGCACCCAAATTCTGGATCACTACTTTGAGAACTCCTAAAATGGAACCCTAAAAATGGTATCGCTAAGGACCCAACAGGGTCTATGCGTGGCCTTTCTTAGGCGGCCAGATTAATCTAACCTAGCTTAAATTTGGAATTTCAGCCAAATTCACTAAATTCGAGATTACTATTCCATATAGACGAAAAAATTGGAAGAGTCGCTACTCTATGATATTTCTATATTTCTCTTCTATAGCTGTAAACTAATGTATATAGCTGCGTTTATTAAATTATTCTTCTGGCCAATCTAAAAGCATAAGAACTAGCACATATTTGCCTACTTTTTTCTACCAAAGTGTTTTTGTATATCTAAAAATTGCATTTCCTCTGCAGTTGCATTTCATTTTGCTCGTTTTTCAATCCCTTTCTCGAAGCAAGTGCTTAGCAAATACTTAAGTGGGGACCAGCTGCCTTTCTATGCGCGGTCTGCGTATGCCTGCGTACGCATAAATTAGCAGCACGACGCGCACAGCTTCGCATTTCCGGTTGACCAACGGAAGCGCACGCGGAAATTGCTCATAACAAGGCTCAGCGCAAAGTAACGACTAGCGAAATTATGCGAGTTTTCAGGAAAAGCAAGAAAAACATGGCAGCAAAAATAGTACTAAAAGTAACAGGAGTAAAATATATTCCTATCCGGGCACTCAGGAACAACTTGGCACAAATTAAAAGCTTAAGCGTAGCACTGCAGCTTCGCCACAGCATAGCAAGCGTAAATCTATGCCATTGTTGTTGTTGTTGTTGTTGTTAGAGCAAATATCAAGCGTATTCACAGCTGAGTGGTATTGATTGTGGTATAAAATATAACACAGTTGGCAGATCTAATAAGGCATGATATTTTTATTTAAAATGTTGAACAACAACAATTTAGAAAAAACGTGTTATTATGCAAGACGAAGCTGTGAATAGCCCCATTGCATTTTAAAATGTCAATAACATTATGCAAGGAACATATTATGTAATATACGAAAAAATGCTTTTCAAGAATCGAACAAAAATCTTTGTCGGATAATTTTACTAGGCCTCAGCATAGACAAGAATCAAGCTTATTGTAAAATTTTACTAGAAATATTTCTTTATAAAAATTTTAACTCTTAACTTGTATGATCTTTCTGACACTTTTGCTGGGAATTTTTATAAAAAGTTATATTCTAAAACTAAAGTAAATGGTTTAAAAAAAGTTATTGACATTCAAAAAGCTTTAGTGCAGGCATGAGCTAAATCAGCAAATATCTATACGAAATAATTAAAGCTTATATTCTAGACAATTCCGCATATACCTTATTCATAACCCTTATAACACCTTGTGTCCTGGGAAATTCCAGCTTCACCTTATGCTTATTCCATATTCCTAATTTCACATTCCGCAGCAAATATTCATATGAAATTTGTAAAGCTTTTATCCTGGACAATTCCACTTTCACGGTCTGCTTATTCCTTATTCGTTATTCCAACATGAGTCCTGCACAATTCCCCCATTCACCGTCTTCATATTCCATATTTCACCTACAGTGAAAGCTCAAGCAACAAGTATTCATACGAGATATTTAAGAGTAAAGCTTTCATCCTAGACAACCTTTTGCAAGCCAATTGCATGGTACACAAAATTTGCTGCCCATGTCCTTGCAAAGCACAGAAAGCAAAGTGTCCTTACTATGTTGACAAACTTGATGCAAAGCTTGCACGCACTGGAATCCATTTGCAGCATACAAAAAAGAGCATGTACGCCAACTTTTTGCAACTCTGTTCAATACAGGCGCTCTCAACTACACATATCTTGGCTGTAGTTTTGGCAATGTACGAGTATGGATTATTCTGAAGTGCAATCGATTGCTAAATAATGCCATTAATTTCGAGCACATAGAAAAAGAATCATCTTCATAAAGAGCATCTCTTAAATTGCTGCTCAAAAACATGAGCTACAAATAGAGCTAAGGCTCTTTTCAAATATAGACTAGGTCCATTAGCTGGGTATTAACTCCAGATCGCGGTTTTGATGAATCGTTTTTAATTATTGTAAAGACGATAATCGCTTTCAAATTACATGAGCAAAACACTGCTGATATTTAAGTGAATAGTTGTGCGTTGCATTCTTAGTAAATAATTTCAATATGATAAACAAATTCGAAAAAGATAACATGAACGAACGTTTTCGCAATGCAAAAAACGACAAGCTAAGAATGAGAAATGCAACTTTCTCGAATCGTTTTCTGATGCATTAGCGATAGTTTGCTTCAAGTAGCTTTCAAGAATTCGATTGTTCTTAAAAATTTTAGGTTACGAAAAAATATTTCTTTGAAGCATATTTATAGGAATTTAAGCGCTCTTCTTATTATTTATTTATTTATCACAGTTAAATACAAAAATACCATAATTCAAAAAATTTGTTTCATACCAGCTGAAAGCTTTCAAAGAGTAGCTTGCACTGAGCAATAAAAGAAAAACGAAAAGGAATGCTCTTCAATGAGTAGCTTGCTGTCCTTAAGAGCATCTCTGAGCGTTGTCTTTCGCTGTGATGTGTGTTCAGTGAGGACCAGACCTGCTGTGCGCAAACTCACCATCAATCCCTCATAGATACTTTATAAAATTTAGTTCTCTCAGCCGCTTCTATGCATAAAAGCTTGCATTATACAAATGATTTGAGATATAATATTAACTTTACTGTTAGTCTGCTTAAGTACAAGATTATGACAGCATATTCACGCTTGCTTCACCGCTGAGCAATTAAGCAACTATCTGTCGTTCGTCTTAATCTGTATCCGATATAGAAGTGTAATTTCGATTGTTTAGAAATTAACAGAATAGCTTCATTATATGCAAGTGTATGAATTTTTCGAAAAAGTGCTCACATCAAACTAAACTTTGGCGTAAACTAGATTTGAGAAAGTTGACTAGTGACACTAATTTCATAACTTTTTCTTGCATTAAAAATCAATTTCGATTCTCGTGCGGCAAGTCCTTTTTGCAGCTTTAAAGCCGCCACAACTCGGTCAGTGGGTCACAATCCCGTGTCACTGTCACATGTTACGCATAATTTATGATTGCAGTGCTAGTTTGTATTCACATCAGCTCGCTCTCTACCTCCCTCTCTATTGCAACTTGCCGCCCTCATGCCACAATTACGATTATGCCTCATTAATGCCCCGTAAGCTTTCATCGCTGCTGCTCTGATTCGAACAACATAACTTTTCATAAAAATTTAATACTTTGGCGCGCCATTTTCACGCTTTATGAAAATCGAATTAAGTGTACCTTTCCCCCTCCCCGCATTGTGTTATAATAATGCAATTATTTATGCAGCACGTGCTTGTTAATGACACAGATAATGCGTAATTAAATTTGCCTTTGTTTACGTTTGTTGGCTCGAGTGTAGACATTCCACACTTTCGAGCGATGAAAGGCATCAGCGAATTATTGTAACACACTTAATTTTATATAAAATTTGTTTGCATGAAATTGTTATTTTCATATGCATATGGTATTTTTTCTGTTAAAGACATATACATATAAAGAGTGCTGTTGATGTATTTTTCAGAAAATAACACTGCAGAGCGTTAGATTATAGTATTTTGTTTGAAGTTGGGATCTAGTATTCTAGTTACTATAAAGCCTAGAATTTACGCTTTATTATTAAATCCAAAAATTGTTTATTGTTCAGACAGCATAATACCCTGCAGCGCCCAGTAATTAGGGTTCCGTTCCAAGAAAGGGAAAATATGAGAACGCTTATAAGGTGCCTTTATTTACGGAGCTGTAGAAATAAACACACCTTTTTCAACGTAGAAACCTGAATTTTGGCATGATATTAGGTCTTCATAACGCAAACATATTTTCACTAGAAAAAATTAAGAAATATTTTTTTTCTAATACTTTTTTTTATTTTTAAAGGGACCCAACTCCCTAAACTAATATCGAAAAATTACTCATTCCCACAAACCGCTCAGCAAACCATTGTTTCTTGTTTGGCTAGAGAACATATGTACATATCTGACAGATATACATATATGTATGTACGTACAAAATTAAGGGTGACATCTAGCGCGTACTAAATGGTACTATCTTTGTTTCAAGGACAGACTGAAGCGCTTAAAAATAAACCAGCCTGACCATTTTTCTAAATAACGTTCTTTAAAACGCCGAAGCTCCGCCACATGATCCGAATGCACCATAAAGCAGGATATTCGTTGCGAGGTGTTAAGAGCCGGCGCAGAGGAGGAAGACCGAATCTGCGTTGGGGGCAGCAAGTGAAGGAAGCTGTTACTATGCTTTGAACCAAGGATTGGGACCAGGGATTGGGACCAGGTATTGGAAAAGGCGTAAACCTGCTGTAGCTTGTGTTGTCGTAGAAGTTATTATTGGAGTAATTCGATCGCTTTATTGTTGATGGATTGAATATACTACACACAACTACCTTTCCTTCAGTGGCCCAGTTGCCCCCTCGGTAGCTTCTTGTAGGGTATTCTACTGTCAAACTTTGCTTTTTAACCCTCTGATGGGTGAGAAGATCCCTGGGTACCTTTTTAATTTTCAAACTGAAAATACATCTTGATGGTCCATGGGAACATGTATTCCATGGAAATTTTATCTGGAATCGTTTAAAAAAAAAGTTTGAGGCTATTTTCGTTGCAGTTTTTCTCATTTTCAATTTTCAATTTGCTCAATTCCAATTATGAGCCTTTGCAAGCTGTTTCAATTACTCGTACAATTTTTGCTTTGAGTTTCAAATGAAATGTTCTTGATTGTGGCGCAATTCTGAGCTCCATGCAACATGCCACAATTGCATAACGTGGTTTGAGCAATTGGCTTACACATGCGCAAAACGAAGTGAAAATGCAAAATGAACAAGCAAAAAATGAATGAAAATTGAATTTTGCTTTTTTCCCAGCAAAAAAAGAAATTCTAGTTCAATTTCAAATTTTTGCATATCAAAGAGCAACAAGGAAATCACAAATAAGGAAGAATGTTAATGCATGCTATGTTGTTGTAAGTGTAAGAATGTGTGTAACAGTAGATTTTTGCTTACAGTGTTGGAAAAAATAATAGCAAACATTTCTTTATTAAACAGCGAAATTCTATGAAGCTTCCCTGCTATAGTTTTTCAAAATGTGTCTTCGATTCAAGCAACGATTTCGCTGTAAAATTTAGTTGTACTTTTGCTGGCTGCTCAAATTATTTCTAGCTGCATTTTTAAATAAAAATTGAAATTTTGTTGCTATGAAATGCGCGCTTTTATTTGATTAGACAGCGCAAAAAGCAAATGGCCGCCATTACAGACAGTCCAAACAAAAATGCAAAAATTATGAAAGAGCAACACCCACACACACACACAATTATGCACACAAAGGGCACACATACACAAACACACAGGAAGCCATAATTGAAAGAAGTCAGCGAAACAATTTAGCACGCACGTTTGTGTGTGTGTGTGTGTTTTTTGTATCTGTGTGAGCATGCCTGCCGCCCAGTATCTCACACGGCAGCCTCATAACCAACGAAAGCAGCTGAAAATCATCGTGCGGAAAGCAACTAAAAAGCAGAACGGAACACACACAGCTAAATAAAACAATGCCAGGAAATGAGACCGAACACGCTAAAAGCGCTTCCTTGCAAGGCGACACACGCACACAACAACAAACAAACAACAAACAAAAAAAGCAGAAAGCAGAAAGCGGAACCCAAAAAAAAGAAGAGCCTACGGTTTGCTGATGTGAAAGGCATATTCAGTGCGACGTTGCGGCCGAGTGCATTGACATGCTTCAATGGCAGTCACACATGCACATGCACACATACACGCACACATGCACATTGTCTGCGCTGATGCATGCATCAAAGGGCAGCCGTAATAGCTACAACAACCGCAACAACAAAAACAAAGCGTAATTGTAAAACTCATAGACGACGGAAAGGTGTCAAGGAGCAAAGCAATCAAATAATCAGCACGGTTCCATACAATTGAAACGATTTTAAAAAAACCATGAAAAAATATTCTTTTAAAAAACTATTGCAAAAATTTTATTAGAAAGGATTTTTCATTTTCTCGAAAGCGTTTTTGTAACTTTTGAACAATTGTTCTTACAGACATCGAATGCTCAACTAGAAAAGTAATTTTTGAAACTTCTCTAAGCAAACTCATGCCAGTTTTAAAGGGATTTTACATATGTCGATGTAGTTAGTTGTTTTTGCCTATTGGCATTCTGTTTATATACTCTCTGAAGCAGTTTTCGATAGCACAAACTTCAGCTTGGAAAGCAGAGTTGCCTTTGCTCTGGTTTTCATAAAAAGATTTATCTCTTTCCCGATTGCCCTTGCGCACGCTTTATCTCTTTCTTGTAGCTATCAGTATGCTATATACTATGTAGATATGCTGGTCATCTGTAAACTTCGATATATTTTTTTTCCCAAACTTTCCTCCATTGGTTATTGTTAGCGCAAAATGATGGATCAGTTGTATTTGGATTGGTATCAGTCACTTAGATGGATTCAAAGAGTTTCCTCGCATTTGAGTAGTTGAAATTCGCTCTCTCTCTCTATCTCTATCCGTATCTTTAATCTCTATCTCCATCTCTGTCTCTATTTCTATCTTTATCTCTATATCTATCTCCATCTCCATCCCTATCTCCATCTCTTTCTCATTCTCTATCTCTATTATTACATCTATCTCTATTTCCCTGCCTCCAACTCCCTTTCTCTCTTTCACCCTGCCACCTTCACTCTCCTTCTCTCACTCGTTTAGTCTCTTTCAACTTCAACGATCAGACTGCTTGAGAATAGCAACTGAATAGCTGCTTTCTCAATGTTGAAACTCATTGTTCGTTCCTAACAAATATCTTGTCGCACACAATAAAAGAGTTGCCGCTTTGTTAAAAGTATCCAAAATGGAACCATCATATTTATTGAATTCATTACAATTCTAAGGATCAATTATTGATTTGTATCATTTGTAATTTTATGCTCAATTTTTTTTGCTTACATTAAATGCATTTTCATCAACATTGAAAAACTTATTGCACTAATTGTCGCCAATTGGCAACTCTGCAATTTGTAGTACAATTAACAACATTCATTTTTATTCACGATTCGTAAAATAGCTTATGCACTAGATAAACATAGAAAATAATTGTTCATTGTTGTTGCCTAAATTGTGTATAAAAATTGACTCAATACAAATTGATACCGAAATGCGTTTTTGTTGCTGCTGTCTTTTTTTTCGTTTGATATTAGCAAAAATTTCGAGTTGTTGTTCTTTTGAACAAAAATGCGTTTACAATGCTTATTATTATGATATTGAATTGTTTGTTGTTTTTTGTTGCTATCTGAATTGTTTATTGACTTGTTTTCTAAACCGATTTCAATTTGCTTTATTATCAGCTGAAATGTTATATAACTATATATAATGCTATTTTGCAAATGTTGTTAGTATGTTATTTAATTAATTTCTTTTACATATGCAATTAATTTAAGAGTATATTTAACTAAATAACAATGATACAATTATGCATGGCATATACAGCGTCATTCATTTCATTTTTCACAAAAATTGCCAATAGTTGAAATAAGCTGAATATTTACAAAAATATATATGCACGTTTTTCTGCAAAGTCAGAGGAAACGAAATTTCATTTTACAGTCATAACAAATGCTGCCAGTGCAGCAAAGCCTACCAATACAAACGCCTAATCCTTGCAAGAAATTCACTTAATCTAAAATACACAGAGTTATATATAAAGATGTATATGATTTTGTTAAAACTGGCCAATATTTGTTGCGGCAACAATTGAAGTTGCTGTCCCACGGCCTCGCAAGCGCAATCACTTCAAAGTATGTTACCTCTCTCTCTCTCTCTAACTTACTTTTTAGTCTCATATATCATACAAGTCGTAGTAATTTTGGCATAATTGAACTTTCGAGCCACTCGCTCGCTCACTTTCATGAAAAATATTTATATGTAAATAAACGTACTGCTTTTCATGCTATTGATATGCAGATTTCTTAAAATGCAATTTCATCATCATTCCATATGATAACAGTTCTCTTGTTCTTTCGATATGTTCCAGTATGATGCGCAATGTCCTTAGTCTTTAGTCTTTAAAATTTCAATTGTCTTGAACAGTGTTGTTGTTTTTATTTCAAAGCAGTTTGCAGCTTCTATAGAACTTTATATATATTGAAAGTAGTGCTAAAAATAAAAGACCATTTTCCTACATCGAAGTGGTTTATATATTTTTGGAAGCAAAATTGTGTGGTATTAATATTACTCATACGCCTTCTTATTATTTAAACAAATAATAATAATATCTTCTGAATCAAATATGTATATATCCAAAAAGTTTGTCATTGCAAACAGATTTTTCTATTATATTTGAGCTTATCACACAATTTAACAGAGCCGTACATAAATTTTCTCAGAAGATAAATATCATTGTTGATATAACGCGTCGTATGAGTAACATTAATACAAATCAATATTGCTTTTAAAAAACGTAAATGACTTAATTTAGAAAAACGGCCAGGCATGGGTCAGATGAGCGCTATTGTGGAACCCTCATGCTTTCATGGAAGTCTATAGTTTGAACACAGATTTCCAGAGCGACAGCGGTGCAATAATCAAGAACCTTGAAACTTTAGTAGAACCTTATAATTGATCCATAGTTTTTCGAACAGATCTTTTTATATCGTAAGCTACCAATAACGTTTCAATTTGTTATCAGGCTGATTTAGATCTACTAGTACTAATTCTCCCAAAGAAATAGAGTACAAGCCTGGAACCTTTTTCATGTTTGTTCTACAGTCTCTGGTAGCGACAGATGAGCGAGAGTGTGGCAGCTTGATGGTTTTCTGTAGATCTATATTTGGCACATAGTTTCACGAATAGACAAATGAGCGATGATATAGAACCTTGATGTTTTCTTTGAGCTTGGAATGTTCGTAACCTTTAAACGCTTTTGAAGTCTTAATACAAACCGTTACATTCAACCTGCTCTATTGCGCTTTTTATGAATATTGAGCTCCACACTGTGGAACTAGCATACTTTTTTCGTTCGAGTCTTAGGCCTTGGTCATGGACACGTTATCGCTGAACGCCGAAGGGGGACTCAGATTCTTCTCGCTTAATATGTGCTGGAACTCGTCTGGCATGTTTGCAGCCTGCTGTGCAGTGTAGCTGTTGGCATTGAGGCTGGCGATGCCGGACTCATATGCCTTGTTCTTGGCATAGGCATGCTGTCCGGCCATCGTGGAGCCGATGGCGAGTGTATCAGCATTGCTGAGTGTTTCCATGGCACGATAGTCAAAGAAGGTGGACATGCTTTCGCTTGCATTGGGTATGCCCAGCAGATGCAGTGGCTCGATGCTGGCCGGCAGATGATGCCGGTAATTGTCCGGCACATCTGCCGCACCCGCTCGATGTTTCTCGTCAAAGTTGCTGGTGAGCAGCTTCCCCTTGCGGCGTGGCGTTATGGTGAGAAAGTCGCCGTAGCTTTTGTTGTGGCAGGCCAGGGCGGGCAGAACGGAGCGCCCCTGGCTGCGCGGCAGGCGCTCCGCAGCGGCTGTGGGCACGTTGCCGGCCTGCTTTAGAATTTCGACATATGAGCCCGATTGGACAATATGCGTGGCGGGGATGCTGCCAAGCGATGACTGGAAGTCAGCTGAGATGCTGCTGCTGCCGCTGTGGGAATTAGTATCGGCAGTTTTTGGTCGAATTTTGCCGGATATACCGCCGGACAGATTTGTATGGTTGGCTGAATTTTGGGCAGATGCGGATGATGTTTGTCGCTGATGATGTTGCTGATGTGGTGATTGGCCTGCAGCTGGCTGTTTAGGCTGCTTTGGTGGCGGATCAAAGAGCCGGTAGTCGAAGGGCACGGGGTCCATGCTGCTGTGTGTGTGAAAAGACAATATATAACAATTAACAAATGCACTGGTCACTTTGCAGTGTTGTAGACTACATGAAGAGGAGGGCACATGAAATAGCTAAGGTGATGTTTACGAGTTAGTAGAAGTGCATAAAAGTGGAAGTGAAGAAAAATTATATATATATATATTATGTAATAAACATGCAACATTCAATAGTACTAAATTTGTTCAACCCTAATTTGCCAATGTGTCACACTTGATGTTTTTTTTAAATTGCGATTTTCTTCGAGAAGATGTCTTCCACAAAAGGTCGGTACCTTTTCTTTGAATTCGAGCGACTACTTCTTTAAACATGTTAGATTCCGTAATAAAATTGAATGCTTCGAATAGAGGGAAAGAGTATACACCCCGTTGAAGGTATCTTATTTTCATATAAAAGTTATTTAGAGAAATATTTCATTAAGTCTTAGGAATTTAGAAACACGTATATAGAGGCATGTACTCATAGTATATTAATGTACTTGCTTCAAAAATATATTCGGTATCTAGAAACCTCTTTACAAAAAATTCCAGGACTCTTCTGCTGTGTCCAAATTGAAGAAATTCGTGCATCTTCTAATATTCCAGCTATAAAGACTACTATTTTATAATAATAAATTGTTTGAATGCACAGAATTCATCGTCATATTAATGGGAGTTGACATGGAATATATTATTCTTCCAATATAAAACTATTAAGGTTCAATGCAAAACCAACAAAAAAAGCAGTTTAATTGAGGATCGATCTGAATGTGTAATATGCTACAATTTTTATATTGGCCTGTATCCTTTCTAAGTGGCAGCCATTTATAATTGGAACAATGTAAAAAAAATTTATAAAACATGCGATTCATATACTTTCTTTGAAAGTTTCTTTATAGCACTATCACTCAAAAATATAATGATAAGAGTTATATATTTGGAACATTGTTTTCACAATTTCTTAAGTCTGCGCCATTCACACAGAAATGATGAGAACTAATGTCCAAGCTTTAGCCACATTTCTGAATGTTGCTATCATCTTTACTAATCTAGCAAAATTTATACAGATCGGTGCGAAGTCGTGCAGATTTCTTTTCAATTGCCATGGAATATGCTCTGTATAATATCGAAATAGTATGTACGAGTTGAAAACTACAACAAAATAATCGCACAATTCGAAACCAGTTCGGAGCCATGCCGATGTCTGAGAAACGGATTATAGAAAACCGTGTCCTTTTCACTATATGATTTTACAGCTATAAACATCTAGAAAGTATTGATAGACACTCAAAATAACAGTGTTGCAATAAAGAGGAAGAATCAACTACTACTCGATTGTGTGTTAGCTTGCCTAGTGGAGAGCGAGCGCTTGTGGTACTCGTATGCGCCACCAGTGTCGCTACTGCCCGCGGGCTTGCTGGCAATGGCCAGAACATTGGGACTACTGCGTGGGTTGCCGCTCAATTGGTTGGGGGTAACGACTCGTTCATGCTTGGACGTTGATGACGATGATGAGGCGGAGGCGTAACGAAAGGGCGGTGACGGTGAGGAGGGACGCGTCGGTGGCACTAGCGGCGACATGGCCATTGTCGCTGTGGGCATTGGTGGCGGCGATGACAGGGGACGTTGCAGCATGCGCAGTTGGTGCGGGGGCTGGGGTTGGGAATGATAGTGATGCGGATGGGATTGCGATTGCTCTACGCGCAGCACTTTGACTGGTGAAGTCTTGGCAGCTGCTGAAGGCGTCGCCTTCGAACTGCGCTTGGCAATCGCCTGGCGTGCATCGCTTGCATGCGTGATCGTTATAATGCGGGAGGGTATAATGGCATGGAAGAAGGATTTCGTGGACTTGACGGATAGTGGCTTGTGCGCTTTGGGCAGCGCCTCACTGGCAGGCGCGGCTGGCTTTTCAGAAGTGCGTGAGCTCTCTTTCATGGTATCTTTCTTGGGTGTCGGCAAAATACTTTCTACATAATACAATACAAATTAAATAGAATTACAAGATTTGGCGTTGCATTGGAAGTAGGGGGCAGTGGGGGGATGGGGGGGTTGTGAGCTGGTTTGGTGTTGATGCATGAGCGGGTTGAATGGCATTGCAAATTGTTAGTGGGCATGGTGAAACTACATGACTGCCTTGTCAGCGTGTAGGATGCAATGGAGTACGCGCAACACAGTTTGTTGTTGTAATAAGTAAAATAGGTACTAACTTACTATGAAGTTGAGGCCTGCTAAAGACGGACAGGCGTTCCTTGTTGCCGCTGCCGCTACCGCCGCCACGTGGACTGTGCGCATGTGCTGAAAGGGAAGTGAAGCAATTGTACATACATTGAACAGAATTCTTTTATGTATACATAAGACAATAGTATTATATATATATATGTATATATTTCTTTAGACAGGAAAGTGCAGCTCATATATAGTAAAGATGCGTAATTACTTTTTACTTTCAATATCTTAAAATTTGTTTGTGATAGTGAAGAATTAAAAAATTTTAAAAGATCGCGAAAAAAATCTGACTCTATAATGTTACACTATCAGCTACACTATGAATGTTCCACTTTTCATTTTCGATCGATTTCATTTAATATATAACATTCCAGCATCTTCAGACTCAGCTTTCCTGTCCATATTGATTTTTTGCTCAGTGTTGGGAAACCACGTACACTTCACTTGCACTTGCACTTGACACACGATAGTGTAGAAATCAGTCAAAAAATCTCACAGCTCTTACACAGTGCGAACATGAATTTGCACAGTGCACACAATTTATATTAATTTATCGCACACTAACTCTTCTTAAAGGTGCAGCAGCAGAGCACAGTGAAGAGTGCAGTGAGAGTGTAAGTGCAAAAGAGTGTGATGGAATTAACAAGACACTATTTTTAACTCCATACTCTGTATTTCAGCTCTCGTTCACTCACACACAACAGCAATTTCCACAACACTGTGCTGAAGTAAGAGTGCGAGTGCATGTGTGAGTGCAAGTGCGATTAGCTAAGAGAATAGCGTAGCAAATAAATGTTTTCAGCTAAAAGATAGCGCAAAATACAGTGCAATTAATAATGTGCGTTTTTTCTCTACACAAAGTTAAGTGCAAGTGTCAAAGTCACAGCAGCGCACTGTGTTTTCCGAACGCTAAGAAAGCAAATATTGCTTCTTCTTTTTCTTTTTCGCACACTGTAACAACAACAAAACATACGATTGTAAGCGGAGTCCTCCATATGACTCGACGACTCCCGGCCACTGCGACTGTCTTCCCTTATGCGCTCGCCACTCAAATCGCTGTCGCTATTGAGACTATCATATTCCTCCGACTCGGATTTGATCGGCTTGGAGCGTCGCTTGTGCCGCTTCTCCGTGCTGGTGTGGCTGAAGTCGCCGCCGCCGCCGCCGGCATTGCCAGGGCCCAGATTCGCGCTGGAGCTGCTGACGCCGATGCTCGCCGACGCGGAACGCTTAACTTTGGCGCCGCTGCTCGAGAGCGTATTATCGTCGCCGCTGCGTGGGTCATACATCGGCTGCAGCCCCTTGCGGTTCAGCGGTATGTTCGCCGATTGATTCTCGTGCTCTGGTAAATGGAATGTAGCGTAAGGATAGATATCTTCAGAGTATTCAGGTATGCGCTCAAGACCAGCAACCGATTCGCGCGGTGATTGCTGACAAGATTTGCGCACCGTACCGTAATATTGCTCACGGTGTTGAATGTCCTTGCCGCTGTCGCCGGCGCCGCTCGGACGCATTGAGTCGACGTTGCGCGCAAACAGTTGGCGTGGATCTGAAATGGCAACAGTCTAGCAACTACAAACGAAATGCACGAATGCTCACAGTTCTTGAAGCAGATGCAGGCGCCGACCAAGGCCAGAACGGTGCCGAACACCGACGTTATGATGACGGCTATCAAGTGCACGTCGCGAAAGAGTGATCGCACCTCGGGCAGCTCGGTGTGATCCAGCTCGGTGGCGACACCGTTGAAGCGCAGCGTCTCAAAGTAGTACTCCTTGATGGTGGAGCCGGCGTTGTTGTGCGCCGTCACGCGCAGGTTGTAGGGCGCGCCCGGCTCCAGGTCGCCGATCGTGTAGCGCGTCTGCGGAGAGAAGTTGAGACAACTACGGCACTGGACAGGCACGATACTTACATGCGTCTCTATGCGGCTGGAGACAATGATCCAGTCGCTGGACATGCCGTGGCGCTTGAACTCAATGCTGAAGTACAGTATGGGACAGCCGCCATCCTGCCACGCCGACAGTTCCAGCAGCGCCGAAGTAATATTTGCGCGTATGAGGCTTTGCTTGTGCGCGGCAATGGGCTTGTTGCCTGCAGAAGCAATTGCTTGGTATTAGCTAATTTGACTATGTTGGAGCGAAGAGGAAGAGAGATTAGATTACCCTTGGTCTTGGCAGTTTCAATGGCGCTTGTGGCACTTGCGCCGATCTTGTTGAAGGTCACCACTGTGAACTGATACCGCGTGCCACACTGCAGACTCTCGATCAGATGCGAGTTGACACGCCGGTCCAGCTGCAGCTCCTCCCAGTCGCCGAACTCCTTGCGATAGGTCAGCGTGAAGCCACGCAGGGGCGCGCCTCCAATATCATCGACGCGCCACTGCAGCGAAACCGAATTTGTGGTGCTCGAAATGACGCTGAGCGTCGGAGCGGCTGGCGGCACTACAAATTTCAAGGCAAACACATAATTAGTCCATCGAAATGTGAGTCGGTAATGCTTTCGCTATGGGGGAAAAGGGTTTCAGCAAAGCGCCACCTACCTTGCACGAACAGCTGATACACGATATGATCCGATCCGAGCGCATTGCGCACCACGCACGAGTAATTGCCCTCGTTGGAGCGTTGTATATTGCGCAAGCTCAGCGTGTTGTCGTTGCTCACCTCCAGCCGGAAATGCTTCTTGGAGCGCACATTGAGCACCTTCCACTCGGCAATGGGCTTGGGATTTCCCACAAAGACACACGCCAACTTCATGTCCACGCGCCAGCTGACGCTCAGCGTCTGGCTGAAGGAGATGATGGCCGCTGTAACGGAGCTGCTCGGCACTAGCTTGATGACAGGCGTGCTGGGACCCTGACCCACCTTGGTGGCTGCCGTCACCCAGGCTTCGTAGGTTTCACGCACCGTCAGATCCTTGGCCTCGAAGTGGCGATTGTGTGCCGGCAGCACTTCCTTCAGTATCTTCAGCTCCTGGCCCTTGTCCAGTATGCGTATGTACACGTTGTATTTGGTGACGACGCCGTTGGGACGTCTCGGCGGCAGCCAGCTTATGATGACAGACGACTCGCTGCTGACAACGGACTTCACGCGCTCCGGCGCATCCGGCACAGCCTCCTCCGTGGTGCACGACACCGTGTCACTGACGACGCCCTCGCCGGCGCGCGTGAAGGCCAGCACCTGCACGCTGTAGTTGGTGTGCGGCTGCAGGCCATGCAGCACAGTGCTCAGCGCCGAGGTGATTTTGGTTTCGCGCGAGCCGTACTCGGACTCGATGTTGCCCGGCTCGTAGAGCAGCTTGTAGCCCTGTATGATGCCGTGGTTGGACTGCTTCGGCGGCGCCTGCCAGGAGATTTGTATGTTCTGCGCTGTCAGCGCAATGCAGCTGACGCCCTGTGGTGGCGCTGAAGGCACGTCCTCCAAGGTGTGTCCCAGCGCGGCCTCGCTGGCAGGCCCGTCCCCCTTGACATTGAAGGCGGACACGCTGATCGCGTATTGCGTGTACTTCTCCAGACCAGTCAGACGAAAGTCGTTCAAGCCCTCGCCGCCCAAGCTGCTGACTTTGGTGAAGTTCTGCACGCTGTCCGCTGAAGCGTGCTTCTGATAGGCGATGGTGTAGCCCAGCAGCTCACCATTCCACGTGTCGCGCTCGGGCGCACGCCACGTTATGAGCAGCTGTTGCGGGCCCAAAGGCTCCGCGGACACGGCCTGCGGCTTGCCGCTCGGCGCTTCCGCGTCCGTCTGCACCAGCAGAATGTCGCTGGGCGCGCTCGTGCCCAGATGGTTCTCCGCATAGAGGCGAAAGTGATAGGCCTGTGCGGCGCGCAGTGCGCCAATTTGCGCGGTGGTCTTGTCGCCCGGCAGCAGCTTCTGATTGTTGTGCTCGTGCCAGACATCTAAACAAAATGGCGCGGTTGAAATGAGCGGCTTGCCATTGGCGGCAGATGAACATGAACTTACCGCTGGCCTTCTTGTACTGCAGTATATAGTTGGATATGGGCTGGGAGTCGCGATTGTTGCCACCGCCGCCACCGCCCAGCATAATCGAGTCCTGATCATTCGGCGACCATGCCAGGGTTACCGAGCGGCTGCCCAAGTCAGTTACATGCAGATTGACCGGAAAGTTTGGTGGCTCCTGCACTTGCAGGTGAATGACCGCACGATCATGTCCATAGGTGTTGCTGGCGATGCAGGAGTATTCGCCGCGATCACTCAGTATGGTTTGCAGTATGGACATTTCGGAGGCGATGCCGCGACTCAGCGGCGTGTCCTTTATGTGATAGCGTATGTAGGAGGGATCGATGCGATTGGCCTTGGCACGCCACGAAATGTCTAAAGGCTGATCGCCGTCCGCCTCGCAGCGCAGCGTGACGCGATCGCCGCGACGCACTGTCACTTGCTTCTTGGAAACGGTTACAGATGGACCGACTGCGCAGAAGCATCTGTTTAGATCTGTACATTATATTGAACGAGCTGTTGCATACTCACCATGCACGGTCAACTTGATCAGCGTGCTTAGACCCGCTCCAATGCCGTTGCTCGCCTGACACAAATAACTGCCCTCATGATCGCGACCCACTCTTGGTATAATCAGCGAGCCATTGCTGTGCGTTTCGATTACGGACTGCGAGTTGCCATTGCCAATGGAGTAGCTGAGTTCACGATATTCACCGGAGTCACCTGCGGGTTAGACAATATCGATTTGTAGCCTGTCAAATGGTTAAAGCAGCAGAGCATTACCAATGGATTGCTTCCATTGCACTGTGGGCACTGGAAAGCCATCAGCCTTGCATGTGATTACCACGGTGTTGCCCAATATGGCATCCTGATCGCTGGGCTTGAGTATCCAACGTGGTGGCACTAGTGTTGTTGTAAGAAAAGAGTTCATTAGCCAAGCAATGGCGCCACACGCTGGCAGTGCGCTCTCAGACTGGGCTTTATATAGTGCCAGAGCTAACATGCTTCACACTAACATGCATTGATTATATATAGTTAAGTAAGTTATATATTGACTATGCGCATTTTCTATAATCTAAAAACCGACTTACCATATCGTTTGTTGTATTAAAAATGTATACATATAAAAACTAAAAGGTATGCTAAAAAAATGTACACTACGGATTTTAATATATATAGTACATAGTTCAGATATCTAAACGATGTCATTAGCTGCCGTAAAAGGCGCCACTGCTTTGTGGAATATGTTGCTATTTATTTCCATCAGTTTTCTGTTTGTCAGCTTCGAATAGGTTTGAAGACTTTGTTATTGCTTTTGACTTCCATGCTGAGCAAATAAATCACTGTATTTAACAGATTATTTGTTGTTGTCTGATGTAGATAGTAGCATCATCAAATTAGGCTTGCGAAATTCTCGATGCATTGCTTTCAAGCCGGTCCTTCAGGCCGCGTTGACTGGCAGTGGTTTCCTTCTCCAAACGGGATCTCAATCAATCTGCTCTGCCATTCAGAAAATGGCATTTGTCATATTGATACGAGTATTCACTGATACTCACACATCAAAACAAAAGGTTTTAATATAGAATATATAATATTACATATTGTGCACTAAAAAAAATTTTGTCAAAATATTTTGTAGGTCATCAAAATATTGCTGAAGTTCGTCGGAATATAAATTTCGTTACAAATGTGGCAACATGGCAAAACTTACCAAAAGATCGGCAAGATTATAGCCAAAGGTAATAGAAACTAATGTCTGTCTGCGTGCGAATAAAAACCTTCGAAATTTATTCGAATATTAAAATACTGAATTCGAATTTCGATGATGACGAACTCGACAGATTTTGCACTTGTACCTTCAAATATTCAAAATGTACTACAAAATTTCAAAATCTTCTTTGGAAACTTCCAAATGTAAAATTTCCAAATCTTTGGAAACATATTTCTTTGTACTTTAGAAAATCTGAAGTAAATTTCAAATTTTGAATTTTTTGGAAATTTACTTCAGATTTTCTAAAGTACAAAGAAATATGTTTCCAAAGATTTGGAAATTTTACATTTGGAAGTTTCCAAAGAAGATTTTGAAATTTTGTAGTACATTTTGAATATTTGAAGGTACAAGTGCAAAATCTGAAGTAAATTTCCAAAAAATTCAAAATTTGAAATTTACTTCAGATTTTCTAAATGTTCTTTTTGAAAGTTCCAAATGTGCATTTGGAAGTTCTGCAGAATATTCTGCAGAAGCATATTTGGGAAACCTGAAGAACGTATAAAATATTCGGAAGTATACATATTTGTAAAATCTGAAGTATGTACATTTGGAATTTTCTGAAATACATTTAGACGTTAGACGTGCTTCAGCACAATTAAAATTTTATGGAATTGAGTTACATTTGAATATCCTGAAGTACTTGAAGTATTTGAAATTATAATTGGAATATTTTAAGTACTTGGAACTTCTAAAGTCTGAAGTATTTTCGTAAATTTTTTTTGAGTGCACAATGGAAATGAATGAAAAGAGCAAAACTAAAATTTGTGTGAAGTATTAGTAGCATAATAACTTAAAATAGGTGAGAGACATTTTAATGGTGCAGAACTACATTATTTGCAGACTTTAAGCTATTGTTAGATTTTTGCTTTATTAGTTATTTCACAGATCAGTGCGGTGCTTGTTGGTGCGATGTGATGGTGCTGATGGTGCTCACTCCGGTGTTCACTGCATGCGAAGCGTTGAGACACTTTTATAAAAAATTTAATTTTACGTTAGTTCTTTTACTTTTATGAAAATATTGCACAAAATGCCAATGATTCAAAATGCAATGGATTCAAAGGAACTCACATAGATAAGATTTGGCTTTATATTTGGAGGCGGGTTTGAAGTTGGCGAAAAGAAACCTTTTGCTTTGAGACGCAGAGAGAGAGAAAGATATAGAGAAGGGTTTGTTGATTGCTGATATTTTTTATTGATATGCCGAGTGTTTGATAGATCGTGATATATCAGGTGTAGTTAAAGGAAATCAATTAATTTTCCAATAGATGACTTTGAAAATTAAGTCGAACCCATTTCGATAAGAATTTCGGATAGAATCATCGAGTCCGACTGTCATATAAGCACTGTTTCGATAGTCCAGGAGTGCCTAAACCAGAACACTTTAACTAGGCTAAAACAAAGGCTTCAATTTCATGCAAAAATATATCTAATATATAAAATTTTGTAATCATGACTTTTGTGACTCTGGTCAGAATACGAGTTTGGTACAAGCCTAAAAATAGGCAACATTTCTTTAGCCCTTTCAGAAGTTTCCAACACACAGGAAAAGGATATCAATTTGGTTTATATGCAAATAAGTGCACACATCGAAGTACAGAACAACTTCATATAAGTATTTATGTATATAATGTGCAGCTTTATCTCTCTTTCAAGATCTGAAACGGAGAATTGCATTTTCTTTTGGCATGAATTGTTGTTGGAATGTTCAAAGTTATTTCAGCTCGAAGCCAAATGAAAAATTGAAGGTAAGTGCAATATTTTCTCAAACGCTTGATATATAGGAGAGTGCTCATTGCGGACGCAGAATTCGCAGTGCTGGTGTATTTGTGGTTTTTTTTGGTGCACTGTGGTTACATTTCGTGCAGATTGCATTTGCTGGTGCGGTCGTTCCACGTTATTTTGCATACGATGCATTTGCGCTTAAATTACCCGAGACTGACAGCAGGGCCGTGTATTCCACGGCTCCGGCGCGATTCGAAACGCGGCAGGTGTAGTTGCCGTTGTGGCGAGAGGTCACGTTGTGTATGGAGATGATGCTGGAGAATGGCGCGTACTCGTTGATGGTGAGCGAGGCATCGGGCGGATGAAAGTTTCTGCCGGACGCTTGCGCAGCGCTCATGTCGTTGGCAGTGCTGCCGCCGGCGACTGGCGAGGCTGCTCCGCCGAGTATCGCAATGCCGTCCTTCAGCCAGGTGATGTTGAAGGGCTGGTCACCTTGACTGCTGGAGCACATGAGCTGCGTTCGCATGCCCTCGGTGATTTCGTCCTCAAAATTAAACGGGGATATGCGCGGGGGTACTAAATGCATACATACAGAGTTGTTATAGTTAGAAGAGTATGTGTAAGTCAACAAAATATAGGAAACGATAGAGAAACGCGTATAAATTTTTTCAGCTGCAAATTTGAAAATATCTGTAAGCAGCTTCATCCGCTCATTGCTTGAGCTAACTTACTCATAGCAAATATTATATATGTGGACCATAAAATAGCATGTAACTGAATATTTTTGCTTAATTTTAATAATAAACAAACCAACCAAATTTTTTCAACAGTTCTATAAGCTTAGATTTTTAAAATATAACATCTCAAAGTTCTTTAATTTGACTAAGTAGTATATAAATTGTGGTTAGATGCATTCGCTCTTGCGGCATAGCTCGCTTTTGTGGCATTTTTAGCTTCATAATCGCATATTTTATATTCGAAAAGATTGCCTCAAATACAACTCGAAGGACTGACAAATGCTCGCCAAGCTGACCATTTTCTTTTTTTGTTTTGTTTTGAAAGTTTCCAAAAAAAAGATCGATTTGCAATAATTGCAAATACTTTTGAAAGATAATATCAAGATAATTATAAATTTTTTTCTAATTTGAAACCTTGGCAAGAGTTTCCAGTACATGCGCAATTTTCTGCAATCTTCACGTCGGAAAACTAAAAAGAAGCCTTTTATCTCAGCGTTTAGAAAGCTCAATTGCTAGACAACTTGCTCAAACATGCTAGACAACTAATGAAAAGCTCACATATAAACTCGGTCTTAACTGCGAATGTTTTCGTTTATCTCAGATGAAAAATATATATATTTTTCTACAAAGATATAAAGTTAAAATACATGAGCATATTTTTGGATTTGCTGCTCGGCCTTCTCGGCTAAGATAACTAAAAGTATATATTTGAAACAATTTTATGCTTGAACTGCCGCACTGAGCGAATGCATCTTGTTGCAAAAATACGCTAAATAATGATTTCGCATGCATAACAAATTTCGAAAAAACAAAATGGGAATTCAACGAGAAATTTTGCTGTGCAGACAAAATAAAAACAACTACAACAACATGCCTTAAATGTAATAGAACGAAACACGCACAAAGCCACAGATACACATGTATGTATGTAGCTCTAGATACACAGATGCAAATATACATTTCCATTTACAAGTACGAGTACAAATACAAATACAACAATATACGAATGTGCAAAATACCATTCACTCTTAGCTGTGCAGAATGCGATACAGTGGCGGCGTCGTTTTGCACACGGCACGTGTAGGTGCCGCTCTGGGCCCTCGTCACACTTGTGATGCTGAGGGCGCTGGTGAAATCATCATTTTGGCGAATTGTCACTTGGCCGGCGCCAGCGCCAGCGCCGCCGCCTACACCACCGCTACTACCATCGTCATTCGGTACGCCGCCGACACCCTCGCCGCGTTGATAGAGGGACGCCGTCTGTTGGTGGCCGTGCTGAGCCGATGCAGCAACGTCACCGGTACCACTAAGCCCACCGCTAACATGGCCGCCAAGGCGCGGCCCGTTCGCGCCCGTCGCTGCGTCGGAGCCGCCGGCGGCCGTAGCTGAGTTGGCCGCCAGTTGCAGCGGCTGTCCGTCCTTCAGCCAGGTGAATGTGAGCGGTAGGTCACCGGTGCCAATGACACATTGAATGCTCGTGCGGTCGCCGACGTTCAGATCGCGTGCGAATGAGAATGGTGTAATCTTGGGCGGAACTTTTGTTTCATAGTCATGCAGACAGGTTTTTTGTTTCGAAAATGGCATGAAATTGAACGCGTCGATTCGTTTTATTTTTTTATAAATATTAATATTCAAAATAATGTGCTTTTTTTTGATATAAATTAGGCAAAATTTTAGCAAATTCAGCTTGTAAAATTTTTTTAAAGTGTCTTGTGTACAGTTTGATACATATTTTGACTACACAGTCGCTTTTTGACAAGTTTTTTGGACAAGAAAAATTTTGCTTGTGGAACAGTGTTACACAATCGTTGCATCAACAAAGCCCATCCACAAAAAGTGCGCTTCTTTGGCAAATTTGGAACAGCTGTTCACCTTATGTGGTGAGGGGTGTGGCAAAATTCGTTGAGTGAGTGTGAGGCGCGCGCGTTCGTTCTGTGGCCAAAAGTGCGCATTTTCGCAGCCGCCATTTTATTTCATTGTTGCTCATTTAATTTCGGCGAAATTTGAAGCGATTTATACTATTTTTGAGCGAAGTTTTTTTCCTAAATTTTCCTACTAAATTGCGTTAATTTTGTGTGCAATTTCTGTGGTGAAATATTTAAGCAATTGCAGTCAACAATTTATTGAAATTAAAGCGCATTAGGCAAGTCTTCCAAGCGCTCAATTTTGGCTCATTTTTGAACATGATGTTTAACATTTTTCAAACTATTTTCAAAACGGCGCGCAGAAATCGGTTTGTAAAAAATCTAAAAAAATATCGAGTGCTTATGTTCAATATCTAAAATTTTTCTTGCATGCCTTTTGCTTTGATTCACAATAGTCGACAGTTTTTCGGGCAGTTTAACATTAGGCAAAGCAAAAGTCTAAGTCCATCAATTGAACTTAGTTCATTGCCAAGTATCTACTCGCCAGTGCCTTTTAATATTTCCGTCGTGCAAAATGATTTTATTTAAACTGTTCGCTTTAAAAATTCGCTCCAAATTCATGCAATATTTTTCGCAGGATTCGAATTTTCATTCCAATTAATTGCGCATTTATTTAAATCTCTGCCAGCAGGCAACTTTCCAACATAATCGCGCGTTTTATATTAGACACACTTTGTGCGTTTTGTGGTCGAAAACGTTTAAGCCATGATTTACGCGGCGCAACATATTCGCCACAAACGGCGCCAAAGCCAGGCTGCGGTCGAGGGCACTCGCTGACCGCCGAGCATGTTTAGCCAAGGACGAGCGCGCGCGGCTCACAACACAATGCCCCATAATGAGGATTTTCCGCGTTTGCAGAACGGCGTCAAAGCAACAACAACAAGCACACAACTGTGGCGGGCGCCACACGCCGACGGCGCCGCGTTGCCGCTGCGCAGGATGCGGATGCGGATGCAAGTGCAGGTGCGAGGTGCGAGGTGCAACAAATGAAATGAACAAAATAAGTGTAAACAAGTAAGAAGTGCGGCAATCGAAAAGTGCTCAGAGTCGGATTGGCGCATATGAAAATAAATTATAAATGAAATGTCATATGAAATGCAAGTTAGCGAAGGGAAGCGTAAAGTGTGTGGGGCGCTGAAAGTGTGGCAAGTGCGGAAAGTGCGGGCAGTGCAAAGTGTGGTAAGTGCAAATTTGAGTTGTAGTGAGTTGATATTGCCAAAAGCAAGGGTAAGTGCGTTCGCGTGTGTGAATTACAGCGCCGTCTTTAGCTATGGGTCAAGATAGGCGCTACCTGGGCGCTTCATTGAAAGAGATTGCGTAGTTTAGGCATCAAGTGCTTAAATAAAAGAGTAGCAGTATTCAGCTAAAAGCACTTTTAGTAATATTTTTTATGAATTCTCTTTTACTTTCTATTACAATTAAAATAAATTTGCTAAATTCGAAATCATAAACTGAAGCCCTGAAGGGACTTTTCTTCGATTATTTTTTGATAACGGCTAAATTGTGTTATAAGTGGCTCTTTCTGGAAGTCCTAAGCCGAACCATGTTGTTTTTTTTCTAACAAAAGAAAAATTTTTGTAGATGGATGTTAAATCCATTGCACTAGTTTGCCATAAGAGATCGCTCGGTTTATTTGTTAGCTTTTCTTTCAGAATATATTATAATAATTTTCATAGAATTTGAATTTTCTCGAACGATATAATTGAAGAAAATTCAAAAATTAGATTTCATAATTACGTTAAATTTCGTTGCACTTAAAAATCTGAAACGTTTCTGCAAATAAAATTTTTAATGACATAAGCATGCCATGACAATAAAGCCTCCTGACGTGGTTATAGAAAATTGTACGATATTAACAATTTGCTTTATAAAAATTTAGCTTTGTGTAAAAATAAAGGATGGGCAACATGCCCGAACCATTTGAGGAAAGTAGGGCGCGCAAGGCAACTATAGACGGCACTGGCGCAGTGTGAAGGAAACGATTTCAATGTAACAAATAGAAATGGCGGTTTATGGTAAAAAGAGGGGGATGGGTGAAGCAGCGGGGTAAACAACGAAGCAAAAAGTGCACATGTGCGCTGCCGCTGTGCAATGTGAGGGTGCATGTGCGTGCTTGTGTGCGTGCGTGCAGGATGCAAAAGTGTTGCTTTCGACTATTTTATTTTCATTGCACAAAAATTCGTTTTATTTATGCAGCAAAATTAAACTTTCAGCAAACATACAGCACAAATTCAGAAGGACTCGCATGTCATCAAGGCGCCAATGCCAATGCAACCAACGTGTGCAATAAATAACAGTGAAGTGCCAACACAAAAACCAACTAAAAAATGTTCCAAAAAAAGTACCAAATAAATTAAACAACAAGTAAAATTTTTTCATAAAATTTTAAGCGCGTAAAATGCTTTTTTTCATATGCTTTGGTAAAAGCCTTTTCGAAATTTTTAAAATTGTTAGCAAAAATGTGCATGAAAAATAAAAGTAGTGGTAGTAAAAAATGATAATCAATTCAGGAAAAAAGGTAGCCAGTTGCAATTTAATTTTATTGATTTTTATTGATTGAAAAAACGTGCACTGAAATTAGTAGTAAAATATTTAAATTAGGCACATCAAAGGCAAGCCTTTCAACTTTCATATATGCTGCTGCACATAAAATGCATGTTAAATAAAATCTTTTAAATAAATTTTTATTGTTGTTCTTAGCTGCTGTTAAATTTACAAATGATGCTTGATTTATAAAATTATTGCATACCGCTCGTTGGGGAATTTCGTAGTGAAAGGAATTTCGTAAAATTATTGGCTAAAATAAAATTGCATGAAGTACACAAATATTTGAACCATTTTTTATGGCATTGTTAAAGTATAATCCATATAGCTGGGTCCAACATGCTTTACTGTTAAGCTATAGCTTGGTTAGGCAACTCGAACAAGCTGCTTGCTTTTATTACAAGCGAACTCGCAGAAAGTTCGGCCCATTGTGTTGCCTGTTATTATAAAAAAGAATTGAGCCTGCAAGATTTAGCTGAAGCGAGTGCCTAAAATCATGCTGTCGTTTTATAAAAACCGCCATATCGTAGGCCATTAAGTGCGAGATATAGCACAATTTGTAGCGTTTAGACAGAAACCGAAATATATTAAATTCTTGCCCCTCTAATCTGATGGAATAGAGTTTAGTAGCTGCTTCTCTTTCAAATTTTTACGCTCATATTGAAAACTTTAGATGACTAGAAGAATTTTAGCAAATTTTTAATTTATATATTATATGCTTAAAAGTTTTAAAGTGCCTCAGAACTGCAGTCGTTCTAGAGCAGAACTAGAATAAGATAAAGCTGCAACGTTATAGAGAAGAACTAGAAGCGCTTTAGCACTATATTTATATTAAAATTTTGCGAATATATCGATATCAGAAAAATTAATCGAAATTTTATTGCACTATATTTGACATTTTAAAAAATTCTTGGCGCTACAAAATTTATGCGAACCGATTTCCAACAGCTGACTCCAGATATTTGTGTACTTCATGGCATTGCTTGGATTGCTGAGGAAATTTATGCTAATAGTGTTGCACTTACCCAGCACTTTCACGTCCACGGAACGTTGCGAGGTGTAGTTGTGTTTGTTGCGCGCAATGCAGGTGTAGGTGCCCTGGTCGGCGTTCCGCTGCACGTTCTCGATGAGCAGCGTGCCGTTCTGTACACGCTGTCATATATTGGTGGGCAGTCTGATGCCATCTGCAGGTGACAATCAGTAGCAAGGCATACACACACACAACAACAAACAGCCACTTACCTTTCTCTATGATGATGGTATCGATGGGATATCCTGCCACAGGACATTTCAGAAAGAACGTTTTGCCCGCCACGGCGGATAATTTGGGCATGGGACGCACATACGGCATGCCTGTGAAATGAGATTTGCATTTTAGCACAGGTATAGATGGCCCTAAGCTTCAGCACGAAATTGCCTGCCACTTTTTGCCAGCCCACTTCATCATTTCTGCTGTTGTTGTTGTTGTGGCAAGCAAATTTGCTTGGCATGGCATAAAAGTGCCTCTGAAATTTTCTTTGCAGCTTACCGTAAATATTCAAGCGCGCCGAATGAGAAGCTTCGCCGGCGCGTGAAATTGCTTTGCATTCGTATTCCCCGCCATCTTCCGACTTCACCGCCGAGATGTTAACGTGACTAATGACATCGCCGAACATGGTAACATATTGGCCAATCATGAGACGATCATTCTGTGAAATATATTGACGCAATGTGCATTAAGAGCTGTTTTTCAAGTATGAGCTGGCATCACATCAAGTGGAAGAAGTGCATAAGTATGTATATAGTTTATCTAAGATATAACGTAGAGTAGCTAAATAGAGCAAAGCTGCCGATAGATGCCAATGTATAAAATGTTGCTATAGCTGAGCAAATTTTTCCCAGTGATAAAATCGTTCAAGTGAATTTATCAAACTGAAAGTGGTGAACTTTTTACAAAATGCTCACTTTACTCTCTTTTCATGAAAAAGGAATGCCAACTTCAAAAATTTTAAGCAAAAAAATAGATTTGGAAAATTTGATTTGGACTTCTTGCCAAAAAGAAATCTCAAAAGGATTATACTTCTCTTTGAAGCAAGGATCTTAAGAGTACAACAAGAATTATTGCTCATGTGTACATTGCTCTTAAAGCAATTTTGGTTTTTCTTCAAAAACCTTTTCAGTGACTTTTAATGTAAAATCTAATAATTTTCAACAACTATTAATTTAAAGTAGAAGCGTTTAGGGCATAGTGAAAAAGTAGTCGGTGCTTGGTGCGCGAACTAGAGGTCGAGCAAAGCAGAGCTTGAAGAAGAGATAAGCGTCTACAGCGAGCTTCTACTTGAGTTCTGCTTCTGCAATGGCTTGTAATGGCCAGAAAAGTAAGGAAGTTAGTGCAAGTGCCATCATTGATGCTATTTTTGTGCGAAAATTTGCGATTCGCGAAGAAAAAGATTTCCAAAGAAAAGGATTTCCCAAGAAAAGATCACCCTAAGAAAAGGATTTCCCAAGAAAAGATTTTCCTAAGAAAAAGTATCTACAAGAAAATGCTTTTACAACTTTCTTGCTTGAAATTTTTAATATCATCTTGCCTGCTACATTTGTGCATTTCATAAAATATTATAAAATGTAATATGGGAATTCTGCCTCATACAAAAATTCAATGCCTTAGCTTAATTGAATTCGATTTCTGTACTAGCATATAAAATCACCATTGAACTTCCTAAAAAGGCCGACCCTTGCAATTTGTTTGTATTGCAAATATTTGCAAGCTCATTGCTATGCAGTTTGCCAGCCTTTTACAGTTCAAAGCACAGGGAAAACTTTAATTTTCCTAAATGAACATTTACGACTCGGCAGAAGCACCCACCCGAGCAGCAGCAGCAGAGGGCAATGAAAAAGGCAGCCAGGTGTGGGACTCAGGTAGGTACTGCCGAACAAACAAAACAAGTTTTCGTCTCTTTGAGATGTTTTGCTAAAATAAATACAGCTTTCAAACGCACACACACACACACATGCACAGTTACAGCTGCTACACACACAAGCGCAATCCTCAAAAGCATACAAATTCACACATAGAGGCAAGTAACTGGCAGAAGAATGTACTGAGTAAAGAGCAATATATGTTTTGATTAGAAAAATTTTTAACTTGGCAAAATTGTTTACTCTTATTAAAATGTTAATTAATTAGTTAATGAAATTTAAAATTTTTTTTAAAAGCCGTTAATTTCAAAAACGCTATTTTTTTGATAAGTAATTGTATTTCAATTTTACAAAAAATTGCTTTAACATACAAATATGAAAGATAGTTTCTGAATGGTGCGAGAATCTGCCTGTTCAATAAACATTTAAAAAACTGTGACTTCGGCTGAACTTCGGCCAATTCATGCCCAAATTTAAGCCATGAAGATACAATTTTGCCTGATATCCATGGACGCGGAAGACCGAACCCATGCAGAAATTTTTTAAAAGAAAGACAGTGTTGGAAATTGGCTTGTAACAAAGAAAAGTAGAGAAGAAGAGTGTAGTTTAGTAGAGAGAGAGAGAGCGGGCCTGCAGCCTTTTCAAATTTGTCTACAACTTTTGATGGCATTTTTCTCAGTGTGCCGAGCCTGAGTCTGCCGTACTCAACGGGAAGCTACCTTGTGAAACCCAGTGCCCCCCAACAGCATTTCCAAGCGAACATTCACATATTCAAATAAATATGTGAGTGCACATGCATGTATACATATGTATGTATGTATATGCAAATGTAAACTCACACACACAGGCACATAAAGCAGCAGCCGTCGCTGTGTGATGTGTGGAACGCCGTACCTTTGAGATGCCTGGCATTGCCATGCCGCACATCATCACTCACTGCAGGATTTCGCAATTTTACATTTCCACATTTCAACATTTTCCTGTTGCAACAAAATTATTTTCATTTTTTTCCACTGAATTACAACGGCTTAGGTATGCTTTTGGCCTGAGCGGGGTGTGGAGCAAGGCGCACTCACAGTAAGCTTTATTTTTTGTGCAAAAGTAAAATAGCTGGCATAGACGCACACACAGACATGTAGCTGCTCATGCACACATACACACTCATGTCTGTTGCCACATTTAAAACAACAGCGCAAAATATTGGCTTCTGCTCTGCTGCTATTTAGCTAGACGCTGCTGCCGCTGCCAGCCGCCAGCTTGACGGCTCAAATGCTCAAATATGCAAAATAAACGTGGAAGCTGGAACCTAAGCCGAGCGCGCAACACGATTGCCACTTCAAGGGAAGACATGCCATATTTTAGGTGGCTTAGCCTAGGCGCTCGATAGGCCATTCAATTCAGTTTTTATACATTTAGGCCAGCTCTAAAGGGCACGAACAGTCATTATTGCAATATATTTGGAACTGACGCCGATATGCAGAAATTTTAGCAATTCTTTAATAATTCTAATTTGATAGGAAAAGTTAAGCTTTTCAATAAGTAGTACGAAATGTTGTGATTTGAAATAAATTTTTGATCAGCAGAAAATATTTACATGAGCACGTTGCCAATATAGTACAAACCTTTTTTGAAGCCTTGAAGCTGCATTTGCAGGATACTCATTTTAAAACTAGATTTACGTAACCCGTCAATTTGACCGACTACAAAATTGAGCTAATAATTGAATGCTTCTGTTGGCAAACCGATTAATTTCAATTTCTCAATTTTAATAAATTTTATTGTCAATACGTTTTATTTGATTCCTAACTGTATAAAACTACAGTATAAGATATGAGCGGCCAACCCGCGGCCCGCCTTGCAAATTTTTGCAGGCCAATCTTCCCGCCATTTGCTCAAATTTTCCATATATGCGGCCCGCGAGATCATTTGGGTTGGCCGACCCTGGTATATCCCAACATCTATAAGTATAAAATCATAAATCTTGCTAGCAAAGAAATAATGTTTTGACGCCTGATATCCTAAAAAGCGTTACTTTGTTGGTCTCTATTCTGTTTAACAGCACTAAATTGTCAGAATAAGTTCGGAGCTGGCAATAATTTTTATATTAAAAAAAAATTATGAAAAAAGCGCTTTAAAGAGAGATTTAAAAAAACGGCTGATTCGTCGTACTTTTCGCGGCTGCCTTTTATATTTCACATTTGTGGAATAACCAAAAAATTCTACATAGATATCTACAATTCCTTTCCACAAAATTTTTGAAAGCAAAAATTTTCAAACAAAGCTTTCCAATTTTTTGCGTTTTGGCATGAAGCCCCTCTTTGGCTTGCTTTTAGAGCTTTGGAGCTTCATAAATTTTGCTGCGACTTTGAATTTTTGGCAGATGGTTTGTAGCAAATAATGGCCCCATATGCCTACTCACATTTGGCAGCGGAAAACCATCCAGACTCCATACAATTTTCGGCGTGGGATTGCCAGTGGCGCTGCACTTGAGCGAGACGGAGGGTCCAGGCTGCATGGTTTGCTCGATGAATTTGTAGATGAGTTGTGGTGCGACTTCTGCTTGCAAGCGGCAGAGAGTTAGCATCTGTTGAAAATGTTCAAGCCCGGTCTGTGCACTACTCACCTCCCAGTCGCAGTTCGGCGGTGCTCTGCACCGACTCCAGCTCATTCTTGACCACACACTGGTACATGCCTTTGTCCTCCTTCGTTATGGAGGTGATGCGTATGTGCTCCTTCGACAGCAAACGCACACGCGCGCCCGAGCGCAGTGGCTGGCCATCCTTCAGCCAGGCTATGCTTTGCTTGGGAAAACCGGAAATGCTGCAAATCTGAAATTGAGTGCGTGAGAGGGGGAGAGAGAGAGAGGGAGTTGAAGTTCTGGCTATGCTTTTGTTTGTAGTTGCTTCCTACCAAATCGGCCGTTTTGCCCAGATTCACGGTCTGCACAGTGGGCTGTATGCCTGCCGCCAGTGGCGACGTTATCGACAGCTGCACCTCCAGCGTTTCGCTGCCCTCCGAGTTGGTGGCCGTGCAGTAGAACGCGCCGTTGTCCGACTTCTCCGCCGCGGTTATGATGAAGGTGCCATCCTTGACTTTGGCGCGTCCCGTGGCCAGCAAGTGCTGTATGGACTCCTCGTTGTTCGGTCGCTTCGTATACCAGCTGCAAAAACAAAACAAGAAAGCAACTAAATTGCAGCTGCTCGAATGTTTGTTGTTGTTGTTCTGGTTGTTGCCAATTGTTTTTGTTGGCGCCCATATTGAAACTGCATAAATTATGCGCTGGCAGCGCCAATGAAAGAGCGTAACAAATATATACATATATATTTTGCGCTCACAATTTTATTGCATGCTACTCTTTTTGTTTGTTTGCGCTATTTCAGCGCTGATAGCAATTCGATGACTGTAATTGAGTTTCAAACAATTGCCAGTTAGAATTGAAATTCAAGCCGGTTTCTTTTATTGCATGCATTAGCATTGACGTATTGACAATTCGTGCTCGAAATTATGCTTTTTTTTAATTGAATTATGCATTTCAAGCGCTCAATTAACATTTATAGTTTTAGCTAGAAGAACATTTAAGAGCGATTTTCATGCATTGATACATTTTCAATATTTTATTTCGAAATTCGCAGAATAAAGCAGCGAAAATGTTTGGCTAAATACGAAATATCTTTACGAACTATTTCAAACGTATGTACATATTTTTCTTGAAAAGCGTCATCGCATGCCTGCTAGACTTGTCAATGTCGGTATATAACGAATGCCGAAATCCCAGCAAACCAAACCATTTTTAGTACCAAAAGTTCCGGAATTGATGCGGAAAAAAATTGTTCAATTTTTAAAAAGAAAATATGTACATGCATGTAAAAAAGCAAAATTTATTAACATCATTTTTTGATACTAATATTACAATTTATGTACTGTTTTTTTGGTGAAGTGTTTCAGAACTCGCGAGAGGAAGAGCTGATGCTATAAAAATCGGTAGATTATGAAAAAATTTTGAACTAGTTCTACGATTGCAACAATATTTCAAATAAATAGTGAAAATAGTAGTAAATTACGTAGTAAATTTATCAAAAACTTGAGAGGAGTTTAGCTATGGCAGTTGAAAAAATCGCACATGTTAGCGAAAGAGCGGATTGCTCTGCTACAAATAAAGGCCAATAGTTGAATTATATTTTATTTCCATTCATTTTGGTTGTTGTTCAATGCCATTGTTTTTCTCAATTAAAGACTTATTGGAAGCTCAAGAAATTTTTGAGTATTCGATTATTCTGTAAAATTTTATGCTATACAAAAGACGAGCTTAAAGAAGTCATCAGAGTTCTTACGTAGCTTTAATAAAAACAGAGAGAAACTGTCGAAATTTTGTTAATATCATCTAAATTTACTTTAGTAATAAATGTAGTGCTTCGAAGCAATTATTTAATATATTCCTCTTACCACTCAATGAACTGCTGCCTACGCCCTTTTATGTATGAGTGTATGTGAGTGTGTGTGTATCTTAATTGAAATTCCACAACTTGAAATTTACGTTCCGAGCGAGATTCTCTGCAAAAGTTATTGCTTTCTTTGGCACAGTTGTAGCCAGCGGCCACGCCCAGCCCATATCAGGCAGCACGCCTTTTTCTCGTTCGTCGTTCGTTCGCTCTCTCCCTTTGCTATTCCATCATTTTTCGGAATGTGTGTCGCTGCTGAAGCTTGGCAAGCGGCATTGCAGCTCTGCTCATAAATAACAATGGCTGCTGCCAACGTTGCAGTTGTTGTTGTTGTTGTTTTTTTATGTGCATGCTGTTGTTTTTGTTATTGCAGTTGCAGTTGCATGGCAGCAGCATTGCTTGCAGTAGTAGTTTTTATGAGTTTTCGTTTGAGTGTGTGTGCGCTTTTGTAGTGGCACACACACACACACTCACACACACACACATTTTATAGTTTTGCAGCATTGTGCCGCATGATTTTCAACGCACACAAAATCTCTAACAAAAATGCTATGCTGCCTCGTCTTCTTCTTCTTGCTGTTGGTAGCATTTTCGAAAATTTTCATATCGTATTGCAAGCAAAAATTGTTGTTGCTTGCAAACGCCTGCCACACTCGAGCGTGTGTGTGTGCTTTTGATATATGCTGCTGCAGGCTGCAGGCCATCAATCTTCAGTTAGTGCATGCGAGTGTGTGTGTGTGTTTGTGTGTGCGTTGCATCATAAAACAAAAGCATTTCGCCTTTCATCAAGCTGGCTGACATTTCCTCCCCGCATCAAATCAAAATGGCCTGCCACGCCATTGCTTTGCTTTGTGTTGCAACTTGAAATTGCTCTCCCAATTCGGCATGTATTCTTTTGTGGCACTGCAATTCGGCATCTCGAAGGCAATTTTAGTTCTTGCCCATTGCCAAAGCAATATAAAAAAAAATTTTACAAAAATTCGAGTGCCGCTGCAGCTTGCCATCAGACAAAAGGCAAGCAACAACAACAACATTGCCTGCCTCATGAAGTGACATACTTCCGTTGCTTGGGTGAAGTTCGCTCAGCAACTTTTTTGTTAAAAGTAGCGCTGCCACAAAGTTGGTCATATATATATACATAAACTACAACTAGTTATTTATATAAAAATGTTATGCTTATATTGTAGCTTTGCACGTTTCTCGTATTTTGGTAGCCATGCAAAATTGCTTTTAATTTAATGATTTCTTGAAATTTCAGTACAAGGTCCCAGCGAACCTTTTCACACGTTCCCGTACTAAACAGCTTTATATATCAATAGAAACTAAACTATTGGTCGCATCGCCTTGAACTTTTTTTAAGCGATTCTACATAAAATTTCCTTGGAACGTATGTGGGAGTCGGGTATACTTTCCATGCACCATCAAGAAGTAATTTCAGTTTGAAAATGAAAAAGGTTCCCAGGAACCTTCTCACCCATCGGAGGGTTAAGTGCTTCAACAAAGAACAACAAATATTGCCAAATTTATGCTAAACTCACAAACTGTCGATTTTAATTGAGACATTGTTCAAAACCCAACAAATTTCATACATATATATCTGCTTTGCAAAGATCTTTTCATAGAAATTGCTAAAACCTGCGTGTATTACGAGCGATCTAACAACACTTCGCTTAATTGGCAACCAAAAAAAATTTACAAAAATAATTTGATATAATTTCATAACTTTAATTACCAAAATTTTTTACTTTTCCCACAAAATTTCCATTAAATTCTATGCTTTTTTAAGCTCTGGTAGATACACAGTTCTCAAAATCAAATTTTTACGACCTTCATTCCAACGCTTTGTATTTGAATAGAACCTACTTGTATTTGTAGAACCAAGCTTCATCACCTGTTACAATTTTTTTTAAGCTGCTATATCCTTCATTTTAAAATTTTTTTTAAAAATATTAAGCAAAGGTTTTTTTTTTAGCTTAAGTTAAAATTTTTTCGTGTATCGATCATTGATTGCTTAATATTTGTGATACAGCCCTGGCATTCAAGCACAGTTCATCAGCAATAATTTTTTCGTCCTGCAGAGAAAAATGTGTGGTCTAGTCTGAAATCTTCGAAACCACTTCGACCACTCTCCAATTTCTCTAAGCCAAATCTTTTGGAACTTTTTTGATTGTCAAAAATATATTTCGCGTTGCCAAATAAACCAACTTTCATTAGCCCCTAAAAAGAAGTCCCTAGGGAAAGTAACAGTGTTTTCCTTTTCTATTCCAAGCTACTGCTTTTCATAGCAATCACTTTAATGCTGTTACGCAAGTTGCTTGACATCGACATTCCTTCACTTGGGACACTCGATGCACGAGCGTATTCATTGTGGAATTTAAATCGAATAAAGCAAATGAAATTACAATAAATCCGGCAGGCACCTTGACATTTGACAACATGTTCGGTTAGGTTGTTCGTAGCGCTAGCAAAATTCCACATTCCTGGCAGCAGCAGCTGACATGCTCGAAGCCCCGGCTGCGCCTCATTCCGGCTGTGGCTGTCGGACGGCCTCTCCGTTGCTGCAGCCCTTTTAAAT
Organism: Neria commutata; assembly: GCA_963457695.1. Taxonomy (NCBI): domain Eukaryota; kingdom Metazoa; phylum Arthropoda; class Insecta; order Diptera; family Micropezidae; genus Neria; species Neria commutata. Next base: position 55,445,793 of record OY735246.1, read on the forward strand.
GATGCATGTCAATGCACTCGACCATGTCAACTGAATTTGTTCCACACCAGAGGGCCACCCTTTCGAAGCATGGTTTTTCCTGGCTGCCGCCACGCAGTGAGTGTCCTCGGCAGGCAGCGCGTCACTGTCGTGTCGTCTTAGTGCTCGCTGGTAATCATTTGTACTGTTCCGCTTTTTGGCTTCTGCCATTTTTGCTTGCTTCATGATTTTCTGCTGCTGCTGTTGTTGTTGTTGCTGTTGCTGTTGCTGTTGCTGTTGCTGTTGCTATTGCTTGTCGCATAACTTGGTGACGGGTTATATGCGACGCACAGTGGTGCTTGTTTCGCTCAATACCATATTTGTAAATGTTTTTTATCAATTGGAAATGAGAATAGTCAATTGAAAATAGGAACAGATATGAGTATCAATTGGAAATGAGAATAATCAATTGAAAATAAGAACAGATATTCCTTAGAATATGCCGTAGAATAAATTTAAAATGAGAAAAGCTAAACAGTGAATAAGAAAAGTTAAATTGAAATTGTGAAAAAAGTGAAATTGAGAAGCATAAATAAAAAATTAGAGCAATAAATTGTTGAGAACTCGGACAATTGAACAAAAGTAAAGTGAGGATGAGAATATTCTCATATTGAAAATGAGAAAAGGTAAATAGAAAATGAGAGCAGTAAATTGGAAAGAAGCTTATTTGTAATTGAGAAAAAGTAAGTGGAGGAAAAGAATATTGGGAACAAAAAGGTAAGTAGAGGGAAAGTAGATTCACATTCAGAAAAGTAAATTGAAAAAAAAGTAGTAAATTGCAAATGAAAAAAGTTGAATTTTAGTTAAGAAAAAGAAAAATTTAAATTTTGAATAGCAAATTGAAAAGGTGAGAAAAATAATATTCAGAATAGTAAATTGAAAAAGAGATAGACTCTTCTATTCAATTTAAGTGCATAAAAGGAAATTTGAAATTCAGAAGAGTAAATTGAAATGGAGCGAAAAGAGAATTGTAACTCAGAATTGTAAGTTGAAAAGAAGAGAAGAAGAATATTCAAATTCAGAATAATAAATTGAACTTGAGAATAGTAAATTGAAGAAGAACGCACTGAATTTGAAAAAAACAAGTCAAGTTTAAATTGAGAAAAAGAAAATTGAAACTGAGAATTTTTTTTATAGAGTTCGACCACTGTGCGTGATTGCAAAAGGTTTTGTAGCCGCCGCAGCGGAGTGCTGTCAAAGGGGGAGGGAGGATGTTGCCGCGCACTTTGTGTGTTAAATTGTTTCGCTGCTTGCCGCACTCGAGATTTGCGCATGTATGTGTGTGTGTGTGTGCATGCTATTATGAGCTTCTTTAAGTGGACGTGCGCTAGTGTGTGTGTGTGCGTATACTTGTATATAACCCAGAATACCTCAGCTCACTTTTATGATTCGAACGCGTGTGTGTGTGTGTGTGTATGTGTAATTGCAAAGCTGCCATCTTGCAGCGTAATTATTTTGCTCTTCTGCTCGTAAAGAACTTGAAATTGTGCGACTCGAGGAACGCTCTTCATTGCACTTGCAGCATCTTGCATATGTAGCGACTTTACTAATACAGACACATAAACTTTGTGCTCTTTGCAAGGACATAGAAAATTGCAGCTGATGATTTAATGGTTTGTTAAATTTGTGAGCGTTGCCCCGGCTTCATGACTCCTAATTGTTTGCTTGATCAAAATCTGCACAATTTCTCTTACATTAACGCTGATATCCTTGCTTATGAACCCTTTGGTGTTTAGACATGAAATTAGGTATGCTTAATATCATCGGCACGCGCCAAGAGATGGCCACCTTTGAGAAAATAGTTCCATTGCGATATACACCGACTTTCACCGGTAAGCTCTCTTTCAGCAAGTTGAAGAAGATGCAAGATATGGGATCGCTTATTCTGACGTCTCTCACAGTATCGAAAGGATAGGAGAGTTCCCTTTCTAGCTTCACAGAACATTGTGTTTTACTCAAGGTCTTTCTACAAAGCCTCACCAGCTTAGCAGGGCTACTGAACTTTGTTCTTTCGGCATATAGACAATGCCATATCAGGCTATCGAAGGCAGCCTTTTAATCGACGAAGAGATGTTGTGTATCGATTTAATATTTGTGAGTCTTCTTCATGACTTGGTCTAGTTTGTGGATCTGGTCGATTCTGGATTTGCCAGGTCTAAAGCGTAGCGCCTATTGCAAGGCACTGAAGCTTAATAATATGTAGCGAAAAATCTGTATCTTAGTCCAACTTTCAAAACTCGAACTTCTATAGCTCGTATTTTCTATAACTCGAATTTTCTATAACTCAAACAAAATTAAGTGGCAACAGCGTTTAAAGAGCATATAAATAAATTTCTAAAAGTCGAAGTCTCCAAAAGTCGAACTTTTCTTTCGGAAAATAGTGATTCGAGTTATGGAAGCTCGACTGTGCGACAATGATGCATGATTCAAAGTTGCCATATTTTTAACCTGCAAAAATTCAACAATTTGGTGAATATAATTTTGACTTTTTTCAGATTTTAAACAAAAATTTACAGCATTTGATGAAAATATGCGATTTAAAGATAAAGCTAATGTCGATCAGCAACACTATCACCGTAGTACTCACCGGTATACAGGCTTCGGATTGGCATAGGCCACGCAGGGCACCACCACCGGATCACCCATGCGCACCGTCACGCTGATCACCTTCTCGTTCATAATCGGCGGCACCAGTTCCCGCATTTCTGCAAGGCAAGACAAGCGAAAAATTCAGATTATAAGGCGAAAGTGAAGGAAGCAAATGGAGGCAACATTGTGACCACTTCTTCAGCGTACACTCACTCACCGGTCAATTGGATTTTACCCACGTTACTGCTGACGACGGAGTCCTGCGTGAGCTTGTGATGCGTGCGGCAGCGATAGATTTTGTGCGCATCGCTGCGGCTGATGTTGTAGATCAGCAGCTCGCCAGTGGGCAGCATATGATTTTTTCCATCTGCGAATGTAAGGAAAATTGCAAAAATTACATTTTGTAATAAAAAGAATGACATAAGAAAAATTTAATTTGAAATTCAATATGCTGCAGAAAGTTCGTATTTCTTCATATACTACGGCATGCCAGTAATATTCAAAATAACAGAGAAAGACGACAAAAAAGAGGGTGGAATATTAAATTTACAAAAGGCATTGCAAAACCATTTTTGCTGGCATATTTCAAAAGTAGGTTAAGCGTGCATTTCAGGGAATTCTGCAATTAAATACAGACGCATGAGCAGTTTACACACACACATACAAACACACACCTTAGCAGCGGCGCAGTTGCATACAGGGTGTGTTGAGCTGTGATGTCACAGTTGTTTGCAACAACTTGAACAATATGAAGAACTTTGCTTCTAACTTTTATATCAGAATCGAAATATATGTATATTGCTACAAAAATTAACTACTTTTAAATGATTTCTAACGACAGGTAATTGACATACTTAATTTGCAATTATTTCACAATTACAATTAAATGACAATTTTAAACAAAATCTAATCAAAATCGCAGCTTCACTTTTGAATAAGCAACTCTCAAGAGAAATTCTTTGTGAAGGTAGAAGGCGAACTGTTTCTATCATACACACTGTATACAACACATGCATACATGCATACATATGCAAGTATGCCCGCATCTGTGTGCGTGCAAGCGCATGCTATAATTACAACAACTTCATAGATTTACTTACCACCTTCAAGCGATGGATAAATATTGAAGTTTGGCTCCTGCAGCCATGACGTCACTGTTACATACTCCTTCACAAAGGATGGTATATTGCATTTAATTAAAACATTGCCGCCAACGAAGCCACCTGGATTTTGTACTTCCGGTTCGTAGCGTTGATTGACCACTAAAGGAAAGTAAAGCAAAGGTTAAAATTGCAAATTAACAAGTCAAGCAAAATATATTAAATTTCACAAACAAAAATTATTACAAAATATTGGCATAATTGTGCATGTATATGAGCAAATTTGACAAATCTTGTTAGAAATTTATGCATCTGTAATAGTAGTTAATTAAGAACTAGATATTGACTAAGCAGTCAATGAAAAAGATTGCTTTGAGAAAGCCAAAAAAAGTTGCCTTGAATTTAGCAATAATTCATACTATATAATGAAAGTCTAGTAGATGAAGCCTTGCTGGCAACTCTCAAAGAGCATACTATGGCATGATAAAAAGCTTTTCATAAACGAGCATGATGAAGCTTTCCGTTTGGACAAAGCTATAGATAAAATTTGTAGGTCCCATCTGCTTGTGCTAAAATAGAACGTGCACTAACAAAGTAATGCAAGAAAGCTAGACCCAAGTCTCGGTTACACGGTCTGTTCCTTATAGACATTTTCACCAGTCAGTATCTCTCAACGAAATAAGAGAAACTTAGTGCTAAGGCCTTTGAATTTTATGATTATTTTCTAAGAAAAGAAAGAAATTGCAGCAACAGCTCGTGTAACTGCGGCTTAGGCTCAGCTATTTTATTTCTATTATCTGTTATTATTGAGTTGTCAATTTACAGACTGTTACGGAAGTCTGCAGTCTGGAAGTCTTCCCCTTTCCACTAAACGCTTATTTCGTCATTCGATTTAGGGCCCGTTTACAGCTGCCCTCCAAGGGAGCTTGGCCTTTGTATCATCAATTTAAAATATGCACACAAAAAAACAGCTTCAAAAGCGATTGAATACAACCCTGCTTTATTGCAAAGCCTTTAGTGCATTCCGTGCATCTTTTGAAAATTTTTTTTACAGAAAAATTGGTTGATTTCACAAAAATTTACGTTTTCTTACAAATTTTCTGCCTTTTTCCAAATTTTTCATTGAGTACCTACACTTATATGAGTACGTACATATGTGTGTGTACGACGTGCGTGTGTGTTTGCTGAAAAAGCATACAATGTGGCATGATTCCAGCAGCGTTGCTTGCACCAGCATGTCAGAAGCTAAGCCTTGTCCCACATGTGTTTCAAACACGCCAAATATTCAAATCTCAGACCAAATGAGTTTTTGCTGTTGAGCTGCCGCCGCTGCTGCTGCCGAAAGATGCAATTAAAAGCGGTTGCTGAAGAGCGCTGCTTGCTTTTAAGCCTTCGTTATGCCACATTGCTGAGTATTGCTGCCAAACTGGCACATCTGCATACACTTGCATGTGTATGCAAGTGTGTATTAGTATGTGTACTTTACATATTCATGTGCCGCAATAAATTCCGCAATTAAAAAGCTTAGAGTTTTCACATTTTCCACCAATTTTGAGTGTTGAAAACTTGCAGTTAAAATTCAAAATTTGCATTATAATTTTGCATTGAAGAAAGTTTTGTTCTGCTTTCGGAAAGTTATTTCAACAAAAGTTGTGAAATGAAACAATTGCAATTATAATGCATATATAGTGCAAACTTGCTCTAATTTAGAGCATAGGAAATATTGCTATTATTTTTGGCATATTTTTCTAAAGCAACGAAAATTATATATTAGGAAAGTAATTTCAAAAACAGTCGTGATTGATTCAATTGCAATTGAAAACCGAATAATTTGTACATACTTTCTTCTAATTCGCGTAGAAAAATTATTGTTTTTTTTCGGCATATTTTTTGTCAAATAAAATACATTTTGCAATCCTAAATGAATTGTAAAAAGCCAGATCGTTCAAGTCGGAGGCGCCCAAAGTAGTTCCTCTGCTCTTCCCGAGAGAGGCTGCACTCACTCTTCAAGAAAACGAGTGCTGTTTGGTCTAAATTTTCCAGATTTTCTTTCAATAATATAATTCAAAGATTCTCAGTGCTTCTAAGTAATGCTCTAGCTTTACGCTTTTATTCATATTTCTAGTGGGTTCTTGCTATAAAATTTTCGTTGCTTTCGAAGTACTTACGCTGCTATTTGAAAAAAATATTAGATGAGAGTTCTTCGAAAAGACCAATTCAATGAAATTATTTATAAAGTTTCTACAATCTTTCGTTGACATGCTCTAACAAATTTTAAAGTTACATTATCAAATAACATAAAAAGAAAACAGTTTCTTTTCAATTGCTGAAATAATGCCATGCCCTTTAATAACCCCCTAAACAAACGTCGATATTGATATATGTATGTATGTACATATGTATGTATGTGCTACACAATGAAGGCAACAACAAAAGAAAAATGAAACAACAATAACAAAAGCGCCCTCAAATCGACCCTTTTGAACCTTTTTTGTGAGCATGGGAAATGTCTTAAATGAAATGAGGAATACAATGCTTAAAGTTGTAACCTGCTTTTAACCCATTGTTGGCATAGCTGCTGTTACGTTTCACTTCTGTCATTTCTGCCATGCCATGCAATTGGCGCCCAAAATAAGGCAAATGTTCGAGCACATAATAAGTTAGTCAAGTAACAAAATTCGAATTGTTTGCCAAGTTTTATGCGTGCCCTTTTTCTCTCTCTCCCCACCCTCTCTGGCTAACAGCAGCCGCTCTAAAGCTGCCAGCACGAAGGACTTTTAAATTACGCTGCATAAAATAATAACAGAGCTGCAGAAGTGCTCGTAGAACTTCATTATGCCTGCGCTGTCAAACTAAATTAAATTGTTCGGCTAGCGCGGCAGCTTAATATGCATATATTGAGAGGGAGAACGGGGGGGTTAAGGACGGCAGGCGGCAGTTCAAAACAGATAGCGCATGCTTAAAAACTTTTTCAATGAAATTAATTTCGGCAACGGAAATGTTTAATTAACTCCTGCGCTCGTAAACAAAAGCGCGTGCCAACGGTTGCATGGAATGTGAGGGAGGGGGGCGACGACTCACCTGCTTTCACCACGACATCGCGCGATACAATGGCGCCCACGGCATTCGTCGCCACGCAGTGGTACACGGACCAGTGTACATCTTGGCGGAACTCCTCGGCCTCGAATGGCGGAAAGTAGAGCGAGCCGTTCGCCAGAATATGGCGCACCTGAAATCAAATTAAAACTTTTATAATGACTCAAATCCGTTGATTGTAACTTTGGAAATTTGTAATGCGATACAGCAATTAGACGATAAATATTTTCGTCAGCCAAATTTTGACATTATTATATTATTAAAATAAAATGAGAGCCAATCTCAGTGAAATTTTCACAGCATTAATAAAACCAGCCTAATCAGGAAAGCGAAATGGCATCAATGAAATGTAAAAAGAATAATTAAAGTGAAATAAATTCATAAATTCAATAGGCATGTTTAACCCTAGTTTCCCTAGATTTGGTCAAATTTTACTTTTTGCGCACTTAAAACGATTCGTTTTCAACACTATAATGAACTCAATAGATATTAGATATTGTTGCCAGCTCGATCTTTTGACATGTTCATGATGTCTTTTTCAAAATTGCTTAGCACAATGGCGGAAATTTCATAAAACACATCATACAAGATATTATTAGAAAATGTCCAAAAAGTTAAAAGCTACTAAGCCGGTATTTTGGCCGCCTGAAACTGACATTCGCCTTTCTAATTATAGTTACTTCTACTTACGGTATTATGAACAGATCTGCACTAAATTCGAATAGAACATGTTCGAATAGTACAGCAATCTAAACACCAAAAATTGCTCTCACATCTGTATTCTGGCTAAAGTCACTATTAGTCAAAATTTTGTATTAATTAAACATTTTAGCTATGAAAAGATAACGATTAAAGTGGCAAAAAAATGTGGTTGCAATACTAAACTACAATCGAACTTCCATAACTCGAAACACTATTATCCAAAGAAAAAGTTCGACTTATGGGGACTTCGAGTTCTAGAAAATTCGACTTATAGAAGTTGGAGTTATTGAAGTTCGACTGTATATATGTATGTAGATTCATCTAAACTGAACAACCAAGTATGCGAAGCAGAAGCCATTTGCATGAATGTATGCCAAGACCAGAATTATTAGAATTCACATTGAAAAGTCACTGATGAGGCTTTCTGGTAAAAACCGTGTGAGATAGAAAAACAGTTGTAATAATTTTTGTTGTTGTTGTAAACTCAATATCTAATTTCATACAGCAAGAGACTGTTGTTGTCTTTTTTTATGGCAGACTTTTCCATACACTTTCAAATGATGAACTGTACAAAATATAATAATGCTTTAAGGTTTCGTAGTTAGCCCACTGCCAGTCCTACCATCGTCATATAATATACATACTATTGTATTTAATCTAAAAATTACCTTTGATATTGACGTGATGGGGTTGTTGTCCTTATCCAACCACTCCACATTCGGCGGCGGATTACTCACAGCTATGCAATCGGCGATGCTGCCGGCCGTGTTGGTGAACTCGATGCGGCTGGGCGGTTCGTATGTAAAGCTGGGACCCTGGGTGTCGAAGTAATGCGAAGCATCTGCCAAGTGACAAGAGCAAAGAGCGCAGAAATAGAATTAAAAGCGGGCGTCAAATATGTATAAAAGTTAAATGGGCTGATTGCAGATGTAAACGGCAGATAGCGTCGTCCCAGGCAGGCAGGCTGGGCACTTCAAAGTGCAGAAATTCAAAGGCTTCCAGCGCGCCCACAACCCACACAAGCAAAATTCCATTTTTTTTCCACTTTGACAGCGTTTTTCTTGAAGAGCACTCTGCCTCAACACATATGCATGTATAGACAGGCATGTGCATGTGTGTGTAGCGTGGAAGGGGGGAGCAGTGTTTAAGGGAGCAAGAGAAATTGACACAAAAGCAGCGCACGTTAACGTCGTCGCTGTCGGCAAGCGAAGACTCTATTCAGCCACGGCAGCTTCAAGTGCGCGCCTCGAAAAGTTGGAAGCCACAGCCACGACAAATCTCATAGAAAGGACGACAGAGCAGGGCAGGCGCGGCACGCAGGAAATTGCAAAGAAACTCTCAACCAAATGGAATGAACGAAAGCAAGTTGGTGGCAAGCGGGAATGGTGCGGGGAGAATGTTGCTGTCGTGCGAAAGAGAGGGCGCATACAAAATGAAAAAGAAAGTTGAAATTAAAATGAAGCCCGTAATGTGTAATTACTTCGGTTGTGAGTGAGCGAGTGAATGATATGGCAGAAGGAAGCTGCTAAGCTCCCGCAACGACACGTACACGTACACGTCGTTGCATGTGTGCGCTGGTGTGTGTGCGCTGATGACGACAAAGTTGCTGGGCCCATTGAGTCTGAGTTGATTACACTTAAACTCAAACTGTTGCGGTTGATGCTGCTGCGTCTCGAGTGCGCCGCATGGCACGTTCCATTAAAGGAAGCCGCTCCCTTCCAACACTCCATGCATGTAAGTGTGCGTGCGTGTGTGCGTGTGAAGCAACCCCGAGAGCCCTGCAGCGGCAGCAGCTGCTGCAAATTGTGTGTTTAAGATTTGCATCGTCATCAGCTGCATTGAAAGATCATCGCGATAAGGCGTGGCAAGGCGGCGCTGCTGCTGCTCCTGGCTTCAAATCATCAGCAGGCGAATTGAAAGAACTCACATAGAAAACGAGTTGAATTGCTGCACAAGTCAAAGATAAAATTAATGAGGTGTGAAGCAACGTGCTGCTGTCCCATCAGATATTTTAGCGGCGAAAGAGCAAAAGCTTGGAAGCGTGAGAAACGAGCTTGAAGTTTTAGAAAAAATTGCATATATTAAAATTGAAAAGTCTCTGGAAAGTCAGCATTTTGAAACATATTTCACATAGTTGATTTTTTTTTAATTTCCTCAATTTTCACACTAAAATTCAATTCATTTAGTCTCTTTTCAAGCTATCAAAATCATCACTTGCCGGTGTTGCCAATATAATTTTATTGAATTATGCCCAATTTCGGCAGAAACTATCTTCAGAATTTATCACCTTTTCAATTCAATTTAATTTATTAGGTCTTACAGGAACTTTACAGACTTGATATTTAACAGAATACTTATTATGTACTATTGCCCAGGAAAAGAGAGCGACTAAAGATGATTTGAAATCATTTCTAAACGTTGAAAAATCTAGCCAATGCTTAATCATCGTGTTGCCTCATCAGCTGAAAAAATCAGCAGAGTCGCAGGTACGGAGAAATATTTGGAAGACATGGTTTTCAGCCAAATTCCGACTACTAACAAAAAAATGTTAGAGCAGTTTACAGAATTGTAGAAAGCTTACAAAATATTTTCTTTCTGCTAATCTTAATATGGAACCCAAACAAATTAGCGTTCTAAAAAACTAGCAAACAAAGAAAACTTAACTCTTGTGCAACATCCAGCTACATTATAATACATATTTATAACATTTTCATCGTTTGCCTTAAAGCTAAAAATATTTCATGAAAATCTACTAAAGACAAGAATTTTTTAACTTTTTCAAAAAAATTCTTCTTATAAGTATAAGTATAAGTTTTTGATTATGTCATATTTAGTTTGTTATATATATGCATGATTATATATGCATAGACATTTGCAAGGCAGCAGTTTAAATATGATTACCGACACGCCCAATCTCGTCCAGGCGACAAAAATTCTAAATAAACGCTCATATTTTTATACAAAATTCTAACATTTCTCTGTTCACAACAAAAGCTACTAAAAACTCCAAAGTGCAATTTGATACTTAATTAAGTTTTCATAATGTGCCAGACCGCAAAGCCTCATGCCATCCATGCCACACATACAGCCATACACGATGTGGCAGCCATAGTCACATTTTGAACGCCTTTGGTTTGTTGTTGCACCGAATGTGGGCGCTGACATTTTACGCCTTTATATTTTAGGCCCTGCCTTTTTGGACATTTTTTTTTGTTCCATAGCACGCTTTTGTATGGCATACTGCTGCTGGTCTTCCTGCGAACTTTCTGTGCATGACGACATCCTTATGGAGCGTTTAATTAAACCGTTCTCAGTGTGTGTGAGTGTGTGTCTGTGTATGTGTGTGTGTTGGTTCGTTATAATTGTGTCTACCTAACAACTGCTGAAAGCATATCAACATGGGACTTAATTAATTGTCTGCACATCGAGTGGGCAGAGGCAGTGGCAGAGCACATTGATTTCATTAGGGAGCTGCGGCTGAATGCCAGCAAAAAGTGTAATGAACACCAGTGGGAATAAAGGACTGCTATGGACTGCTTCGCACTTGAAATGCGCTACACAGAAGGACGACAGCAATCAACTTAATCGCTCATAGCTTTACTTATTTGATTAAATTATTCGTATGTGCCTGAAATGTTTATTTATGCCGGTATCACACTGCTTCCGATTCTTGTCGGCGACACGCTTCCGACTCTTGCTAACTGTCGTCGGCAGTGTGATAGTGCTACCGACTGTAGTCGCCGACGTTTGTCGACGACAGTCGGAAGCAATGAGTCGTCGACAAAAATCGGAAGCAGTGTGATACCGGCATTATAATGAAAGTTTTCACCAAAAGTCACTTTCTCATAAGTATGCACATAATCCTTTTTCATTTATTATGAATTTTTTTAATTTTTGAAGAAAAATATTTTTGAAAAATTATAGCGAATGCATTGACAGATATTTATTGTCATTATAAAGAGATGCAAATTTTATTTACCTAGAGAAGTCCAAAGGGTCAACATAGTGTTTGATTCACGCTTATACCAGTCAAACTCGTGATTTTTTCATAAAGAATTAAAGCGTTGAACAAAATTTTGTTAGCTTAATATTCTTTACGTATTTAAGAACTTCAGCAAATGAAAGACATAAATATTTGCATGAAATCACCAACATCTTTCAAAACAAATATCTAGCCCAAGTTGCTCAACTTCCCGACTGTAGCGCAAAATAAATCTTAGCTCTTGGGCGTTGATTTTAATTAAAAGCTTACATTTCTATTAACTGCTTGCTCAAGGAAATCACATTTTTATGCACTACTCTTGTTAAAATACGGTATGCAAAAAGGCAAGTAAGTTCACCATAATTGTTCACTTCATTGCAGACCATGAAATATTAGCAAGAAATTTCCTTAAATACCATGAAATATTAATTTTGAGGTTTATGTAGTAGAAACATAGTATTTTATATATAAAGACACCATTTCTTCTATTAACAATATGTCTTCATATTATTTTAAGTCTTTATTTGTTAGTCAGATTTTATTTTGTCAGAGAGACCATCACACGAATGGCCAATCTGCTTATTACTGAACTAAAGCCTGTCGATATGATAAAATATCTTAGGATCCGGCTTGATACAAAGCTATGCTCAATCAAGCATATCGAGTTAAAGGTTGAGAAATTTACTGTAGTCATATTGCCAGATAATCCTGGGATCCTGACGAACTCGCTCACAGCAGTTGGAATGTATGTATATAGACTAGCGGAAGCTGGAGCTTAGTATGTCTGCTGCTAGGCAGCGCTTCTTCCGTCTTTCAGTCAGAGGTACATATTTACATTTCTTCAAGGAACACTTCTACTCTTGAAATGACTGTTAAGATATAGGAAAATCTACTTTTGCTCACATAGTACAGCAGCCATTAAAGCTTGTGTCTCCACCATAGCCTCTTCCAGGCTAATTAAGGAAGCAGTAAGTCTGCTTTATAAGCTTGCTCAAATGAAACCAGAGCTAGAGGAACTACGTTTTTAAGAACGGGTCTAATCACAGGGTTCATTCCACTAAATGGACTCCTTCTCACTATAGTTATGAGCCATTTAGTCATATGAGATGAATCTCTGAAGTTAGTGCCAGATGCCTAGGCACTATTCAACCTTAAAGAACCTTATGTGAAATGAAAGCCGTGTCATAGTTGTCTTCCGAACTAGAGGTATAAGAGCTATTCCTCGGCATTACGTCATTTTCCAGAAACAGTTGATATACTCAAGCCAAATCTGATTGGATCAACTTCATTCAAGGGTTTGTTATGCCAAAGGCTAATAAGGCTGTACCAAAAATTGTCCTTATGACTTTTATATGTTGTTAAATAGGCTGAGATTCAAAAACCAAAAATTTTAAAATATAAAGTGTTTTTTCCTTCAAATGTTCAGATTGAGTTAAAGCACCGACGTTGCTGCTGACGGCACAAGATGGCCATTAACATTGTCAACGTCATCAGCGGCACTCAACGCAAACGCTTCTGATGCAGAAACTTCTTGGCTCAACTGAGTGCGAACGCCAGAGGGCGCTAGCTACGCAACGTGCTCGAAGAGGCAAGTGCATGCAACCTGAGAAATTTAGGTACATGCACGTACGTATGCACTTGCCAACATGCTACGCCTAATTCACATACTAAATAATTAGCATATGTACTTAAAGCAAGTAGAAGAAGAAGTCACTTTCCTGTGAGCAAATTAAATTCTTTAGCTATTCTAAAAATATCGTTTAAGCATATAATACTATATATACCTGTAGTGTGATATGCTGCTGATAGCATAAGCGCCGCTGCCAACGCCAGTTGCCGCCAGACGTATGAGCGACATGTGCAGGGTTTACTCTTGGAACGCGGTGCCTTGGTATCTCTGCTGGAGCTTGGCGATTCCATACTGCGTAGCAGTTTTCTGTTTAGCATTTTCGCAGGCTGAATTTTAAGGCATACCATGAAGAAGTGATCGTTTGTTTAGTTTTGCTTTAGTATGGAAGACCTGCAAGAGAGAAGTTGATACTAGTTTAATATAAGAGTTTAATTAAAGTTCGTAATTATATTAAATTTGTAATAAGCTCAGCTACAAAATTACGAATATGCTGTAAAAGTAAAGAAAAGTAAAGCTCTTCGGCAAGGAATTTATGATTAGGGTAATCACAGTTTCTTTCTAAATTTGCCAACTGGCAACTTCAGCACGATAGTAAAATAAAACTGTGAGCGCTCCTGTTTCGTGGACCATTCCTAATTTGCCACAATCGCATTACAAGTGTTTTCTAAAGCTATTATCAAGAATTTATTACTCTCGCAAAAAGCAATATTCCATCAAAATGGAAGTAGTGTGTGATTATTCTCTGAGAATTCAATAAAATTTTCTCAATATCTGTTTCCATTTTCGCGAATAAAACAGCTGATGAGAAATGCCAGCTTATGACGAAAGAAAAACACGATCCAATGCATGGCAATTTTTTCAACTAGTGGCATTTCTTGTTTGCGTGTAAAGCAACAACAAAAAATGTTGTCAGATGGCAAAGTGGTTTTAATTTAGCAGGCGGCAAGGAAAGCACACTAGATAACACGGAACTGTGAATATCCTAGATATGTTTTCTTATGCATATATGGCAATTAAGTAATTGCGCTGTGCTTTTGAAGAAAGGAATGAAAAGTTTTCTTTATGAAACGACATAATTTCATTCAATAATATAATGCGCATTTTTATTCATGACCTTTTGCTATCTTTCGGACAGCATCATAATTCTAGGCTCGCAAAATTTCTGGTTTTCAGCATCGAAAAACTGAAGCACGGGCGATTTGACGTCATCGTTGTTTTGATTAACTTCTTAATTATCAAGAATTTTTTTTTAGTTGCCAACACAATATATTCCAAGACATCTAATATCTTGTATATTCAAGGCTCAGTTAGTGATGACGTATCGTATTTATTCGTATCGCAGACAAAGCCTGTTTTACCCGAGCTCTATACATGCGTTCGTCTTGACGTATTTATTCGGATCGTAACGTAGAAATTCTAATAGAAATAGGTCTTTCTCAGACATCTACGATACGAATAAATGCGATACGTCATCACTAATTGAGCCTTCAGTTACCTTCTGCTCAGCTTCATTTTTGTCTGTCCATTTTCAGCGCTGCTAACTGAAACTCATCCAAACGAGTGCAGCTTTAACACTCAAAAAGTTGCAGGCGCTTCAGCAAAATTACTGTCATAAACTTTATTGACGAATCATCATAATATTTTTTATACGACGTTTTCTTGAAAATTTTTCAAATAAATGCTTTAATTGAATTAAAGCGTGCATAACAGGCAAATAAATAACTTTATATATTTATAAATGAAATACTTGCTGCACTCGCTGTCGGGCAATATGAGCGTATATACTCGTACTTTCAAGATACGCGCACTTAATTAGATTATAAAATTGTGCTGAAATATTAAATTTCACGTTGACAGGCGGCGCTAAAAGCGTGCAACCAAATGCCGCACATTTTTCATTTGTTATAAATTTTTTATAATAATTCAACGCAGATATTTTCATTTTTTTTGTGTGTGTGTGTTGTGCTAAAAAGCAAAATTGTGTTGTTTTTGTTTGTGGCTGTTGTTGTTGTGTTTGTTGTTGTTGTATTGTAGCAAGTAAGCGCGCACATAAAAACAAGCAACATTTCACGCATTTTTGCCTCGGTCGCACACAAGCGCACATGCCATTATGCTAACACACACACACGCGCACTCACACACACACACTCGCGCATGCAAAGAAGCCCATAAAAGGTACACATTTTATAACCCATTGGGAGCCTGTTTGCATGTTTATGCGCATAATGACATCAAAAGTGTTTCATTTCGCTTGGCTCTGGCTTGGTTAGCGGCAGCAATAACGGCAACTTTGTGTTGCCCAAAAGCCCTCCCTCTCTTTCCTTCAACAAACTTGCCTAATATGCGTGTAGGGTTTCCTTTCGGCTGAACCACATCTGATATGGGCAAGTATCTGAGTATCTGCGGAATAAATGAATGCTGGCTTTCACGTGCAATAAATTTTCGCGACTTAGAATATGTCGTAATATGCACAGCAAGTACTTACAAATACATGCGCACATACACATGCATATACTGAACATGTACCTATATTACACATCTACACATCTACAACTTCGAGTACCGACGTGTATGTTTTGTATTTCAGTGATCTACAAACTTTTTGACAGTGGCGCATAATGCTAAAAATAATCATACATTATATGCCGATATTACATATATGATATATGTATACTTATTGTGTGTGTGTGTGTCAATTGAAGAAACTAACGAAAAAAAACCTGAAATTTATTGTTCAGTTATAATTTTGCGTGCGCGAGAGGACATACAGAATTTTGAGCAGAAGTGGTGGGCGTATCCTTTGGAATTTTTTGTGCACCCCTCGTGGTAAGCATACACAACTTTGGAGATCACTGCCACAATTTCTGCTGGCTTAAGAGCGTCAGTTTTTTGGTAAATCCATCAAACAACTAACATTTTTATGGCGCCGTGGACACTTTTGTTTAAATGTTGATGAAAAAAAATGCGGCTCTTTTTTCAACAAGTGAGCTTTACAGTGTTGCCTTTTCAAATCTTTTAGACCGCATTGGCAAAAACCGCAGTCGTTGATAGACGCCTCGACCTTGTATGATGGCAGGCCAAGAGCAGACTCTGAGCCCAGAATGGGGCATTCAAAGTACCCTAAGTCAAACATAATCAAATATAAGGCGCTATTTGATAATGTGGCCAAAACCTACCCCTTCAGGCATATTTTAAGAAATGCACATTACTAAAAAAAGTTGACAAAGAAGGCAACAAAAACTGGCTGCGCTTTGAAATTAAATTGAAAGTGCCAAGGCCCAGACTCGACCTATTCCAACGACGTGGAGCTGCCAGCAGCAACAAGAGCAATCCCTTCAACCAGAGCACTCATTGTCAGCTGCCCCTCTACATATGCGGCCACATACGAGTGCAAGGACTTCGGCCCGCTGGCGGCGCTGTGTTGAGCCTGCCTTTGTGCTGACTTCCTGCGGCAGCTTCTTTCAGCTCTCCGTTTGTCGTTTGTCGTGCCTATTGTCACATGCTTACGTGCTCGTTTGCTTTTGTGCGCCGCTCGTCCTTTCAATTTGCGAGAACGAGTTTTCATTTTATTTCACTCGGGCAGCATGAAAAACAATTATATCATAATTTTTCAGAGCGCATTTCATGTCGCCGAAGAATGCTCTTTTGTGAGCTTTACGTGTTACAAAATGTGACACAAAACTGGCATGGGCATGGCATGAAGGTGGCCGGATAGATGGCATCATTTTGCAGACGTCACAGAAAGAAGCACACACACACAAACTTCACACAAAAACTTTTACAGAGCGCAAACGAGATTGTGTTTGAACTTAAATTGATGAAAATTTAATTTGAGTGGTTTTGTGTGTAACGATTCTTTGATAAACGTCAGATTGAAATTGAAAATTGAGCTTGAAAATAAATGAATTTTCATTGAAACTAAGATGCCAGAGCCATGGAATCCACGTGCTGAGCCACGCGCATCCTTCAAAACTTTGCTTGCGTACAATGAATTTTTGATAGAGGCGTGCTTGAGCTTAGATTTAGATTTTATTTAATAAACTATTATAGAAGGCCATGCTAAAGCCAGCTTTTGTTGTGATTCGAAAGTTACAAGACCGGCTAAAGCATTTATTCCAGCATTCCAGCGGAACACATGCTCTTTCACTATGATTTGTTAGCAAGGATTTGATTTCGTTACCTAAGAACTATCAACAACAACAATTGGGCACCGATTCAAGTCGAAAAATATCAATTTCGTTACAGGAACAGTCAATCTGATTTCAGAAAAGAAAACTTTAATTTCAGAAATAGTTAAATTGTATTGAAACCCCTTCGAATGCATAAAGGATATGTCAAATTTGATTTTAACTTTAACTTCAGAAACAGACTTCAATATCGGTATCGAAAAAATTCCAAAGCACGGTCTTTTAAATTTTGTTGTATATGTTTATTTAAAAAGAATCCCAAACGCCTTGAGAAGCACTGCAAGGGGACATTCAAATTTTGCTATAGTGGATTTGAAAAAAGTTTTCTCAAACGATTTTCAAACTACTTTAAAATTTTGCTATATTGCATTTAGAAAAAAAATATACTTCACACGATTTCAAAATCACTGCAAGGACTTTCATATTTTGCTATGTTGTATTTCAAAAAAAGTGCTGATCAACCGCTCTGAGAGTAGCAAGAAAATTTTTAAATATTGCTCATTGTTTTTGCATAAAATATTGCTTTTAGCCGCTTTGCGAATCAGCAAAAGAACTTTTTTGATATTCACACTGAGAAAATTTATTTCTATATGGAATATTTTGCTCATTACGAAAGCTGAAATAAAAGTCTAAATATCTATCAAAAGGACATTGCTTACATTTTTATGCTCATGGAATGTAATTGCACTAATACGCTTTAATCCTGCGTGCCTGACGCCAACACCAATACCAACACAACGGCACAAACACTAACACAAACGCAAACAGCGACACCGACACCGGCAAAGCGAGCGTAAAAACACAACTGCAGCAAGGACTCACTGGCAGCGTCGTATGTGTGTCATTATCATTAGCCGCGCGCACGTGCTACACACACACACACAGACACACACACAATAATTGACCCTAATTTGCCGGCAACTTTTGTTATGTTGTGTGCGTAATTAAAGCAGCTGCATGTGTATTCTACTTCCGGCTGATGAAACGCCTCAATTATGCACGCATTTATTGCGCGAAAATTTACCTTTACACAATTCGACAATTTGATATTTTGTTTTACCAAAGGAAATCTTCTTTTATTCACTTAATTCAAAGCGCACTTTTTGCTTGGCTACAAAATTTTTGCATTTTTAATTGACACTTTTTCAAATTAGGCTTTTCAAATTATGCGCAGCTGATTTTATGCAGGAGTGTGTGTGTGTGTATGAAAAGTTGAAGCTGCAGGACCAGCGGCGGCGTGCGGCAGTGAAAGTATAATCATTAATTATGCAAAGCATGTGACAATGAGGCGATGACGACGAGGACGACGAGAACGAGCACACAACGAACCGATGACCGAGTCATGCCGGCATTTTGACGGCTATTCATTGAAATCACGCACACTCACGGCTTTAAGCATAATCCTGCCACTTAAGCAAATTCAATTTTGTTGTTGTTGGTATTTTTTGCTTGGCGCTCACTTCGATTTTGCACTTGTCACACTTTGCTTGGAGCAGTGAGACTGCCACTGAAATATTGCCGAAGCAACAAGAACAGCAACAACAACAAAAACACAAAGCGCCAGTCAGCACGCCTCTATTTTTGGGCAAATTCCAAATAAATCACACAGCGTCGCAGACGACAGCTCCTCTACACTCTCTTCCGTTTCCGCTCACACGTTTTTGTATGTGTAACACAAACACTACAGCAGCTATGTAAGCGTGCTTGTGTATGTGTGTGTTTGTCGCGCACTTTACTCACACAAACAAACAAAATAATGATGCACACGAGAAAAATGCAACGCTGCGTGTGAAGCGAATTTCGAACCGTCGACGTTGATGAAGCTGCGATGACTGACAGCATGCAGCGGCTGCCGACAAGGATGCGACAGGATGTGCTGACAATTTCAATGCAGAAGCTGTGCGCTGCGCTTGGCTACACGAAAGAGCGAACGCGAGAGTGAGAGCGGGAGAGCGAGAGAGGGCGCAATAAAAAGCTTGTGGCAACTGCAAAGTGTTGAAGTCCTGAATTCCGCTGAACATACCACGGCTCTCAGGATGCTGGCTACAACTTTCGTAAGGAAGCCCGCTAAAGAGCGCCAGAGAAGAATGCACAAAACACAACAAATAAACAGCGCGAGTAAAGAGCGAGAGAGCGCATTAAAATGTCCTTTTTGCATTAAATTGAGTTTGAAGCGAAACGGAAGTAAGTTGCTTGAGCATGAAATTCTTATCGCTCACAATCAAAATAAACAACGTCACCGTTTTGATGAATTGTATAAAAAAATTTATAAATAACACATACATATATGCAAGTATGTACATATATATGCCAGATTCCTTTAACTGAATTGCAGTCTTTTGAAAGTAACAGCTTTCTAAATGAGATAATGCGAAGCAATGAATTGCATGTAGCTGGTTCAAAGGCGGCAAAATAGAGGAAGCAAAAGGTCGTAGTATGATACTTCAGGCCGTGATGGCTAGCTGACTAGATCCCTACTCCATTTGTTATCCTAACTAATAATACTTGCCCAACTAATCATAAAGTGTATAATATATTAATAATAATTGATTGGCGCAAAACAGCCCGTGTGGGCAAAAATTAATGGGACCTACAAAAAGCCATGTCCGAATGGATTGAGCAACTTTCATAGCAAAGAATATTCCCGGCGAATTGCCAATTCATCGCGAGAAGTGGCGCCGCACAAAGAAACAATTTTTTTTTAAATTTTCATTTTATACGATGTTATGAGACCCGGCTGAGCTTTGAACCCAGCAGCGCTGCCCTGAAGTGAAAAAATAGTTGCCAAACTCACAAAATGACAGTCGATGAAACCAATATTGCTTTCCATATATTGCCTGCCATTTATTATGAGCGGTCTCCACTGGCAATATATTTTCAAAAATGGGAGGTAAGCAATCGCTCATTGTCTGTCGAGTTGTGTTGTAAGATTCATATGCCGAAGGAGAATGGCAGATATGTGTGTATCTATAAGAACCAAATTTCTGGCACTGTTTGCTCGAGTGTGTGTAAAACTGTCTGGCATCATTAAATGCAGAGACAGGCCTTCACAATTTTCCAACTTCATAAAATGCAAATTTTTCCGTATGGCAAATGAAAATGCTGAAGTTTTCCAACTGCTATAATCTTCGCTGTCGATGTGGTCGATGTGTGCCTTGCTACATGGGCGACATATTATCGAACATGCGAGTGTTAGGAAGCGGCAGCACACATGCCACTGTCGCCGTCGCTGTGCCGCTTGATGAGTGGTTGCACTCGCCGCTGCTGCTGAGTGACGCGACTAATGCAATATTCCGTTGCAGCTGCAGCTGTCGTTGTCTTCGCCGCTGCTGCTGGCTGACTGGCTGAGGACGACGTTGATGGAGCTGCTGAAGGCAATCATTTGGTTGTTTGCCTTTGGGACAGATGTGCTGCTGCGGCATTGTGGCTGGCGGAGCGTGCCTGCGTGATCACAACGCAACTGACGTCGTCGAGTGGCGCTGCAGGACAATGAAACTAACACAAACGACGAATTTGCTTGCGAAAGTGGAATACTTTTGTTTCCTTTGGCTTTGGGTTTCCGTCCTACGGCGTTGCTGCCTTAAGTCGTCGAGGGAATATTAATGCGAATTTAATTCATAGGCTTGCAATTTTTATGCTAATAATAAAACCAGCAGCTTTACGAAAAAAAGAAGATTTTTAAGCATTTTTTTAAACTGTGCAGGACTATCATATTTAGGAAATTAAAGAAAAATATCTGCCAGCCAACCAATTTTCTATATCACTCAAAAGCTATTACTAACGCTTATTTGTAGGTCCCGTTAATTTGTGCAAAACATAACAAGCACACACAAGTTAATGCGAAAAAACAAGGCTTAAGCGCATAATTTATTTTTGTTCTTTCTTTTACTCAGTGGGGGAGGGGGAGAATGCATTTATACATGCCTAGATCATGCAAAATTCAAGATTTTCGCAGCCCACATAAAAAGGCGCTTTCTCGCTTTTTTTGCAATTAATTGCAAATTAAATGCATTCATTTGAAGTGCAACCATTTTTGTTATCAACCTCAAAGGACACGCCGCAGCTTGCGTGGGCGTGCATTCTATTCACTCGCTAATGCATGCTTTATTTGCCATCGATTGTAGCTGCGCGTGCCGGCTGCTGTCATTTATGCGCAATGTTTTACACTTCATTAATTTTATCGCTCGCTTTTCCAATAATCTGCTGCAATTTAGCGCAGCACTGTTAAATACACCCGCTCGCCCCACCCCTCTAATGCAGCTTCACTGTGCATGCATCAGCTCTTCAGGACGTCTGCAGCAAGGGAGCAGCAGCAGCAGCGGCGGCGGTTGCTTTGTGTGTATTTGGCGCTGCCATTCAAGTGAAGTGTAATCAACACGCGCTCAAGGGGCGCCCTGGCAGCTTTGACGCCGGCATGCGAGCTGCTGTGAGCAGGAGAAGCGCATTGAACGGCACACGTCTGCCTTGCCCCGACCTTCTTATTAATTTTTTATGCTATTGCATTTTTAAATTGTTGTGGGTCCTTTAAGCTGCTGTCAGCTTGCACTCACTCTATAAGCAACAACATTCCTAAAAAGCTGACTTGAGATAAATCGAGGCTTGTCAGCTGTTCGAAGATGAAAGGCATTGGAAAATCTAAACACTCTTTTTTTGGCAATCAACGTTAAAAAAATTCGCTTTATAATTTTTAGCCTTTTCAATTATGCAAATGGCTTTGCTCTGCCGCTGGCTGCATCTTGCCACAATAATTTGATGATCTGCACAATTTCCAATAATCATAATTGCTTATACACAAGAATTTAATTAATTTAAAATTAAGAAACCTACAGCTCACAAGCATTCAAAGCACTTGTCTTTCAAAACTTTTGCCAACTTTTTGCGTTCACCTTCACCTTGTGCCTTAGTTAAGGTAATGCACTAATCATTGTACTTAGTCAGCTTCGGCCTGGCTTTTCTGCTCTCGGAATTGATGTGCCAACATTTGCAATATTTTAATTATGCACAAAGGCAATTAAGAGCTAAACTCTTGCAAACTTTTCGTTTTATAAAATTGCAAAATTCTTGAAAAACATGGAAAAAGTTTTCGCAGTAGCAAGCAAGAAGGGGCAGCAAGTTGACAACTGCACTCATACATACAAGCAAAAATTTCCTAAGAGCTTGAAGTCAATATTTGTATGTAAAATGCGAAATGTGCCAAAAAAAAAAGGGGAGAGCAAGATTCATTTTTCGGAAAATGTGCTGCTTGGAAAACGGCTTAAAAAACTTTGTCAGAAGTGACCTTGAAAGCTTGCATCCACTTGAGTTATTGCCTGACATTGTGTATGCTTTTTAGAAAGTGTTTTAAAGTTGCTGTAATTTATGTTAAGTTTATGTTAAGTTGTATTGAATGTGATATTAAATTAATCAAAAATCGCTGAAATATAGACGAATGCAACAAAATGTTGCAGTTTACACTTCATTATGTCAGAATATTTGGATTCTTTGGTACTATTACAAATATAGTGTATTTTTTCTCATTTTCAAAAATAAATTCAAAATTTTTCCAATAGTTGCCTTTTGTAAATTGTATCTCGCGTTGTATAAATGCGATTGAATTACACTAAAAAGCATTAGAAAGATAAGATTTCATAGTTAAATGAATTGGTAGACAAGTTTGTAATTTCTCGACTCAGTTTTGTTTGTGCGCGTGTCAAAGAGAGACAATAGCAGAGAGAAAACACAGTTTTTCTTCGATAGAGGCGAAAACGCAAACCAGGCGGCTGAAAATTTGATTAGTTTCTATGATTAATTTCTTTTAACTATAGCTATTATGTTATGCTATTTAAACAGACAAAATTGTTTTAGCAACTTGTTCCAAAATGCTTAAACGTTAGATGGGAGTTTTCAAACTATCTGTTCATTGCTAAAGAAAATTGCATTCAAGATTTTTAAGTGCACTGAAAAAATTTCGCTTGCAACTCTGCTGCAATATCATAATCAAGCTAAAATCCGACAAATGTTGCTCAATTTTTCATGCTTGTAACTTGCACCTTTGCTGCCACTAGCTCAGCGCCTTTCAGAGCGCCGCCGACTGTATCAATTCTACGCTAATAAATTGTCGATGCGGGTCGAAACTGCTACTGACGTGGCCAACATAAATCACCACTTGCTACCTGCAGTCGAGGCTGTGCTGGCATTTCGAAGCACATTAATTTATCATTTCTAAAAATTTGACTCCGGCGGGGAGGGCAGTGAGAAGGCAGGGGCAGTGTAGTAGATGAAGTGCTAAGCTTGAAATATGAAGAGCTCATATTGGGTTACTTATTAAGCGAATGCCTGCACTAACGGTAGTTCAGAAAGCAACAACAAGCTCACTATATTATTATTATTATTTTAATTAAAAGTTTTAAATAGCTCTACAAATGATAAAGCGCCTTTCAGACTAGATACTAGAGAGCTGGAATACTAGAGATGCCGACTACAATAAATGCAATCTAAAACTATAAAGGAAATACATATATATATAATGCTCAAGGACAAAAGTATCCTTGCATACTTGTCATTGCTATAGCACAACGCACAACGCACAATTCACAAATCGGAAGTTGAAGCATAATATGCTAAACGCTCTTCAATGTATATCCTGTAGGAAGCAGCAGCGTACAAAAGCATAAAAGGCTCGTATATTCTTTTATGAAGCGCATACAAGAATATGACATGCAATTTAACAAAAGTCAACAAGAGACAGAAAACGTTTTTGAAGTTGCCTTGCGCCATCTTAAAAAGGACATAAGCGCAGCAGGCAGTCAGAAACAGCAGCAGCAGCAGCGTGCTCTTTGGTGTCATCACGTGCCACGTGCCACGAGCCACGTTTCACGTTTTACGGAATAACAACTGAGTGCACTTTTTGTTGGTGTTGTTGTTGTTTTTGTTGTCACTTTTATTTGGCAACATTGTGGCTTGAGCTTAAGCTGGACGGTCAGATTTGTAATGGAAATCCTTTGGATCCTCTGGCATTATGGCGTCATTTAATTTAGCGCAATTTCTTGCCACTTTTAATTGAGCAGAAAATCAAAGGGGCGGCCATAAGGAAAAGCAAGAAATGGAAAATTAAAGTTACAATATTTCATTGCACGTTCTTCTTCTTCTTCTTGGCAGACATTCGTTGTGAAAGTGCAAGGTAAAATTTCTTATTGCATTCTGATTGCAGTTAGCCAGAGCGATGCTTGTTAGTCCATTACTTGCACAAATCAAATGGAACTATATATATCGATACAACAACTCTCTACTTTCGGAAAATTTTATTAAAAATATGCCAGCTGAGCAAGAAAAATGTTTGCATAGAAATTGCTAGAAAATCACAAAAGCGCTTACATTTTCCCCAACTTTGAATGCATAAAATCCTTTGAAGCCTTTGTATTAAGTAGTGAGTAATGGAAGCAAGAGGCATTCAAGGCCATTGCTGAATACACTGTTCAGCTATTATTTATCGATTGTTATGTTGTTTGCTTGTCATAAATGTATGACAGTGGAGCAATCACGCAAAATGGGTCAACATTTTCTAATATCAAGAAGAATTACAAAATTAATGTGTGTAACAACAGAATATGATTTAAGTGTGTGTGTGTTATTCATGCATAAGTGCTCGAAGTTGTTGTAGGTGTGGTAGATGTCGCTATGAGAGAGAAGCAGCTCGATGTCATGCCGTGTTGTAATTAATGGCAGCGCTGGAACAATGAATATGGGAATATGAAATGGCTGGCAGGACATAATGAAAATGTTAACAGTCACTGTCGAGCTGTGTAAATGTGTGAGTGATTCATAAAAGCTGCTTGTCAGCTTTTCGTGGTCTGAATGTTTGTTAGTTTTAAAAGAAAATGCAATTGCATATGATTTTTTAATTAGAATTAACTAACTAAGTAGAAGAGTTCCCACTCACTTTTCTGGTAGTTGAAAAAAGTTCTCACTTTATCAAATCAAAATTGTAAATTTTCATATTTTCAAAATACGCAGCGGCGCCTAGAGAGAAGCTCTACATCGAAGCCCAAACAATGGTTGTTACTAGCCAATTGAGAAAAAGAAGAAGAAGATTTTTTCAAAATACCTTGCTTCTAATATTACACTTCGAATGAGCACACAGATGCCTCTTTTTATTGTAATTCCCAGCAACTCCAAAGTGTCAGTCAACTTCAATATGGCGGTTTACTCATGACACTATGCGAGTCATTCCTCCCTCCTCCTCTTTGCCCTCTTCAATCATCGCATACCTACAATTTGACATTGGCATTTTCAGCGGCTGCTCCAACTCCACCGCATGGTGACGTCGTCACAGTCACGGCGACACGAGCAAAGGGCCACAACAAGCGCGCATCATCCGCAATGAAGGAATATTTGTTCCTGTGAAAAACAAACAGGCAACCAATTAGCGTCATAGTCAGCGAGCAGCTGGGATGCGCTAGGCTAATGTTGCACGTCAGTTTGGCTCCGGGTTGAAAGGTGGGCGTAGTGGGCATGGCAATGGCAGCGCTGTAATTGACATTTTGAAATGTCAGCTTACTAGCTCAAGAGAAAGCTCTGATTTTGTTATTAGCTGAAATAACTTTTCTTTCTTATTTATGGTTGGCGATAGTCCTTTGGGTTTTGAAACCGCGAGCTTTCGAATCAGAGACCGTGCACTTAGCCACTGCGGCGCCTAAGCTCTGCCTCATCTATAATACATTAGCCTAAGCTAACATAAAATAATTCGAACACCATTTTCTGTGCCCAAAACTGAACGAACCTAAGCAAAAGCCATAATTATTGAAGAATCCTAATTATTTATAACATTTGATTTGCATGCAAAATGTATTGATTTAATTAATCTTACTTGTATATAAAGTGATTGATTGCAATTAGATTCGACTTAATCTTTATGCCTTTATTTATTTATCTTATTTATTTGATTCAGAACCTATTCTTTAAAGGAGTCCAAAAGGAGTGAAATAATAAGGAGCCCAAAAGAAGTGAAATAAATGATAGATGAAAAATTTATTTACAATTAAAGAAGCCTATATTCAAGCTATGACATAATCTATGTTCAAGCTAAAACATTGGTCTCTTCTTTTATTAAAAGAAAGCTTAAAACTTTGTAAATTTTCTGCAGGATCTCGTGATGTTTGCCTCGTATATGTCCTGCATTCAATTCTATTGAAGTAAACTTTTAAAGCGTTTGCAGCTGTTTTGGCAACTGTATCAAAAGCAATGGCGGAATATCAAAAGTCATCAAACGTTGCCACAGCGTGAAGGGTTTATATTAGCTACTTGCAGCAGCGTCACTGACACCAGCACCAACAGCAATGCCAAACAACGAAAACAACAACACCTACACAAAGACAACAACTAATTGTTAACGTGGCGGAAACAAATTATAAACGCATTTTGGCGTTGACTCTAGTCGCTGCTCTTTGGCGCCATTTTGCTTAAGCGGTCGCGCTCCCTCGCTTGGCAGCTAATGCTTATGCCTTTCTACAATAGTTGGAGAATAGCAGCAATTTAATGCCGGATTGAAGAAATTTGCTGGAGCGCTCGGAAACGGAAGCTGCTCTAAGGAAAGATGTCAAGCAATGTCGGCTGAAGGACGAAGTGCTTGAAGTCTTGATGAGAAGAAGAAGAAGCCCTGTCGTAACCCAGTGACGGGTTGTTGCTGACCAGTTAAGAAGAAGAAGAAGAAGAAGGAAGTAGAGCAAAAAACCAGCAACTGAGCAAAATGAAGAGTGATCGGTGCCAAATGGACCTGCATCCTCCATTAGCAACAATAGCTTTCAAGCTTTAAAGCGAAAACACGCCATATCTTACAGTTTTTCTTCGAGGCCAAAAGGCCTTCAAAAGGCCAAAAAGCTAGCCAGGCTGAAAAGGCCGAAAATTTTAATATGTATAGTCCTTGGTCCTTAGTGCTGATACCGCAACAGGCAATCACAAGGAATTTTGGTTTCGTCGATTCCGTTCCCTTAATTTTGATGTCAAAGATGCAACACGCTCAGCAAGGCCAAATGTCAAAAATGTCGATAGAATTATGGAAATCGTCGAGTCCGATCGTCATGTAAGCACTGCTCCGATTGCTTAGGAAGACCTTAATAGGATCATATTAACTTTGCTAAATGAAGCCTTCAATTTCATGCAAAAATAATGGATTTCTCTTTACTATAACTCATATATACTTACTTTTTTATATATATCAGTTTTGCTTAGGCTCCTTTGACTCCATCAGAACTGAGGCAGTCATTCGAAGGAGCTGCCACACACTTTTATGAAATATCCAGGCGCTATTGAGAGCATAGTAAAATATCGGCAGAACATTGTTCTCAAGCATACTTTTCCTGTTTTCCTACAACTACTTTGAAAAATAAATTTTTTTTAAACGCAGCTTGCATATTAATTAAATATCCTTTATTTAGACAATTAATTTGCAATATGTTTGCTTGCCTTTTGCTTTTAGATAGCAGCTTGTTGTATATGTATATGCTACAGTCCTTGCTCACACGTGTACTTTTAATTGTGCTCTAAATGTTTTGGGTTGCGCAGGTACATAAGCAAAATCCTGCTGATCGAATTACGAACCTGACCCAACCCAAGCCGACTCGACACGACTGCAGCACGCTGTAAGTTGAATTGGTTTGCTCGTGTGACCTGTATGCCCTATGTCCCTTTCCCGCACCGCTGTGTGCGCCTATCTTGCTATAATCAATACTACATTGCCTCAATGCATCAATGCTTCATGCCATGGCATGACCTGGACCAGGACGACAGCATTTTTCAGCGTTTGCACACTTTACAAAGTGAAGTGTCCCGGCCATTGCACGTTCGACCATTCTGCCACTCGGGCTATCATTTTTGTTTTTATTTCGCTCTGCTCGACAGGAAACCAACACAAAAAATTCGAGTTCGGCAGCGGAAGCGGAAGCGCCTGGCTGCTTGTAGCCAGTGAAGCGACAACTACTTTGTTTCATTGCATTTCGTAGCTGGGCTTATTTTGTCGCCTGAAATTCTGAAATTGCGTTGAAGATCTCATTTCGAAAAGTGTTTTAGGAATTTTTGCTGGGCACATGCCGAAATTTCCATAGTGCTGATTTACACATGGAAAGTTTTTTGTTTATTTAAAAGATGAGTTTGTAGGCAAGAGAGAAAGAAAGAAAGGTATCGCGTACAGAATGGCAAATCTTGAAGAGAAGCTACAAAATCCAGAAAGAGAGTACCGGAAAGTTTGTGTATCTGCTTAAAAGATGAGTTCATAGGCAAGAGAAGAAAAGTAGAGGGAATGCTGAGATGAGAAAATCTGTAAAAGAAAGAAAGAAATCTGAAAAGAGAGCACTGGAAAATTTTTCAGTTTGCTTAAAAGACAAGAAAGGAAGGAAGAGAGGCCAAGACAAGAGAGAAAGAAAGATACGCAACGCGCAAAGACGAGAAAAATATGTAAGAAAAGAAAGAAATTTGAAAATATAACTGGAAAGTTTTCTTGTCCATTTCAAAGATGAGTTCGTAGGCAGTAGAAATGAGAGAGAGAGGGAATGTGTACAGGTGAGAAAATTTGAAAAAGAAACAAAGAAATCTGGAATGAAAGTGCTGGAAAGTTTTCGTTTGTACTTATCTCTTTCACACAAAATTTTTGCCATACCATTTGGATCAAAAAAATTATCAGTTGTTTATTGAATATATATTTCAGATGAACCAGATGCGAGTAGGAGCGGCTGAATGGCAAGTGAAGTGCATCATTTTACTTTAATTAAAAATTGGTTTTTTATATACAAAGTATTTTCTTTAGGCAGCTTTTACTAAACAAAAGATTCCCTTTCAAAAGATATTCAATTTTAGTGTTTTTATAAAATTGTTGCCGTTTTTGGTAATATGATTTTTTATGCAAAAATTTCAAAAAAATCGCAATGCATTGTAAGCCATATTTATTGCACACACACAATCGCACAGAACTGATGAAAAGAGCTGCGGCCGCGCTTTGTTGCAAAAACACGCTCTTTTGTGTTTCATTTATTTCGTTGTTGTTGTTATCGAGCATCGGCGCTGCTTTTTCGTTTTTTCGGCAGTCAACTTTATGCTGGCTGTGGCAACGCTGAGCCGTAGTTGCTTTGCGCTGCATGTGGCAGGCGGACAGGGGCAGGCTCTGTGATGTGTGCGCAATGGGCGCGCTTTTATTTTTTAGACAGCCCGTAAAATGTTGCCGTAAAAGCAGCCCGCATAACCTCCATTTGCATGTCACACATATACAATTATGTATGTGTGTGTGTGTGAGTGTGTGTGATTTTCTTTTGTTGTGCTACGCTGCAAATGGTTGCATGTGAATCAATTAAACATGCATGCCTCTCACAGCGTGGCGTTGCACTGCTTCGCTGTGTGTGTGTGAATAAGTGTGTGTATATGTGTATGCATGTGTGGCTGTGTGCTTGTGTGCGCCCGTTGACCAAGTTACAAAATTACATCTGCCATTTTAAACGTATTGACATGCCGCATTCCACACTGATTGGATTGGATTGCTTTCATTTTAGCCAAATTAAATTGGCCAAGTGAGGCTGTGCTTCAGCTTCAGCTGCAGCTGCAGCTTTTTAGAATATACTACCTGCTGCTGCATTTATGCATTTGACCAACTATTTTTATAAGTAATATGCTGCAGGTAAGTCGCTTACGCAAGCTGCTTGGCCAATTCGGCTAAGCCAAGCGCCTTCAGAGTTTATACAAAATATTTGCCAATTTCTGTTCTTGCTATTGCTACAGCAATTGTTGTTGTGTTGTTGTTGTCCTTTATTTGGAAATGCACTGTCACTTGGCCTACAGTTATTTTTGATTGTTTTGTGTGGCTTTTCATGCCATTTCTTCTTCAGATGCCTCTTTCTCTTTGGTGCTCGTAGGCGTATGAGTGCTTTTCAATTCATTTTTATAGGGGCTCTAGTGGCTGCATATGTACATATGTATATGTGCGTCTACAAGCGCCCTTTATAGGCATATTGCTATGTATACATAAATGTTTACAAAGCTATATAAATTTCGTAAAATCTTTCACCCCCATCCCCTTTAAACCCCTTGCTAAGCACTTCCATAAAGAAGAAGACCATTTTGCTATTATATTCGAATAATTTTGTTATAAATGGCTTACAAAAATATTGTAATTTTTAACTTGCTCTTGTTGTTGTAATTATTTTCGTATTGTAAACTTTTTAAGCCAAATTCATTTGATCATATTTTGATTTTAGCTTCTTCAGAGATTCGCTCTCTTCTACACTAAGGGTTAGACTAGCAAGGATTGCATTTAGTTGTAGAATTCTACATGTCCTTTCAGTTCATAATTAGTTCCTTTTCAATTCTGTAGAGGATTATAACTCTACATATCCTTTTAGTTCATTAGTAGTTCGTTTACAATTTTGAAAAGGCTTTAAGCTTTTTATTGAACTTGAACTTAATTAAGAACTTTTTTGAAGAAACTCATCGAAATAGTTTAGCACACGTTTCACTACTTCCTTAATGCCAGGGGCTTAGTGCCTTTCAGTGCGTGCATGCGGCAAAAGCGTATCCTTGCAAAGCGCTTTACTGGCGCATTGTGCAACAGACAGCCGAGCCCAGCAGCTCGTATCCTGCAAAAGGCGCCACAAAAGCGCATTCGATTTGCAACGCCTCTTGCATGTGCCTAGCTGTTCTTTCAACCAAAAGAGGCGCTGCCGTGGCTGCTTCGATCTGTTGTGTTGCTATGTGCGCCGCTCGCGTTGATGGCATTATTGCTATGGCAACTTTGTGCAGAGTCCTGCCGGTCGCAACGGCAACCATAGAAAAGTGCCATTTGAGCGCTGCCGAACTGAGCCGCAGTCATGTACTGCTATCGGCCTGCCCAAGCATGCCGACTCACATACAGGCCTACCTACATACACACTGGCATGTTCAAGTTGAGTGTGTGGGTTGGGCTTTGCGTAACAAGCGCAGTGAATGCAGCTCCTGCTCCGGTTCGGGCTTACGACTTCCGAAATGTGCCAGCAGCTGACCTATACACTCTCGTATGTTTATCACTGCCCGCCTCTGCCCTCTACTCTTCGCTGCGTATGTGCAAAAACACATACAGTGGCTGGCGAAAATATTGCGAATTTTTTATATTTTACGAAAAATCGTTCAAAGATTTTCTGTAAATCATAAGAGCTCTGAATTGAAATTAAACAATTTCATCAAAAAACAACATATCAATTAAAGATTATAACTGGAATATTTCTATATCTAACGTTTGAAATTTCGAATCAAATTAACTTTCGAAACGAAATAACAAGCGAGGTTTTTAATTCTCTGCTCTTCTGCATTTAAAAAAAATTTTAAAATCTACTTGCTTCAAAATTAAATTAACACCTGCTGTTGTTAGCCACTGTACACACATACACCCACACACATACACCATTTGTAGGTATGTCTGTGCCAGTGTATTCAAATTTCAAGCAAAATGAGTTCTTGCGTCAGCTTCGTCCAGCTCCAAAGGATGCAATTAAATTGTGTTTGTGCAATTTTTGGCATATATGCCTGCGTGTATTTTCGTTTGTGTATGTGTGTACGAGTGTGTGGGTGTGAGTGTGTTCGTTAGCTATGTTTGCACGTATTCGCTTTTAATTAAAAATTGGAACAGCTGCCAGCACAAAAAGCAAACATTTAAAATTTTGCAAATTATACCGAAAGCAGAGCAGTTTTAAACTCGGCATCCGATATCAATTAGATAAGCTTTGACCTATAATGAAAATATTTTTGCATGATAATATTTTTTGATCTTTAAACAATGATCAATTTGATTTCAAATAATAAGAGCTTTATATGTATAGCAATAAATGCAAGTGAAAGGTTAGTTTAGAATGAAGTGAGGAGCGCTGGTTAGAACTTTCTATCAGAGTTCGAGGTAGTCAATCATTTATCCTCTGAAAAATAGGTAGGGTTAGGTTGGGTTAGGTAAGGAAAGGTTGTGTTAGGTTAGAGCAAAAAGCTATCAATCTTTTGTCTTCTGAGAAGACGGTTTGGTTGGGTTGGGTAAGGTTAGGTTAGATTAGGCTAGGTTAAGTTAGAGCAAAAAAATGTCATTCACTTGTCTTCTGAGAAGAAGGTTTGGTAACGCTGGGTTAGATTAGGTTAGGTTAGATTAAAGCAAAATATAGTCAATCCCTTTTATTCTGAGAAGTATATTAGGTTAGGTTAGATTAGTATAGGTTAAATTAGAGCAAAATATAGTCAATCATTTAGCTTCCTAAGAAATAGGTTTGGTTTAGTTCGGTTAGATTAAATTAGAATAGCTTGGGCTGGGTTAGTTTAGTTCTAAATTGGCTATATAAAAGCCAATAATGCGCACTATAGCGTTTACAAATGCTTAAAATTGCTTTGCTATGTTCAATAACGATTTTTTTTCAAAGCAATTTCAATTAATTTCTTTTTATTCCAACTCTGCGAGTTAAATCAAAGTAAAACAACTTAAATCTGAAGCTAAGTCTTATATTGCGCTTAAATAGCTCAGCATAATTTTCATTGTTCTTGTGTAACTTTCAGCAGATACGCACAATGTGGCAACTACCAAGAGGCAAACCGCAGCTCGGCTTTCGACTTGCATAAATTATGAGAAGGCCAAAGTGAAATCAATTTAATTTTGCAGAACTTGACCAAAGTTCGATAACGCTTTGGCCCTGCACATACACTACACAATAGCAACAATGGGCACACTACAATAGCAACAATAGCAACAACAACAACAAGAACAAGAACCCAGCAAGCAAGCATTACAACAATGCGGCCTTTTGAACTTTTGCCTGGCAGAAAAGGTGAGCGCGCATTGTATGTAAAATGAATACATGAAACAACAACAACAAAAAGGTTGAACAACAATATTTCCAAAGTAAACCCTTTTCAAACCATTTCCCATTGTTTATGGCCACTTTCAACTGAGCGCAACTTACTTCCTACGCCATTTTGCCATAAAATACGGCTGCGTTTTATGCCCAAAAATAAGTAAGTACAATATTTGCCATGCTGCCGAGCAGCGAGTGCCGGAATGCGGGCAAGCAGAAGGGGAAGGGGAAGGCAAAGCTATTGGAACTTGAGGGTGTGGTTGGCACTTGTGAACCCTTGCCCCCATTAAAAAGTTAGATAGAACCTTGCGCGTTGCTTGTTGGAAATTCTAATGCATGCAAAGTTCGACAGGGCTGCCTGTTTTACGAGGGTCGATGGGGTTCAAAACCTCATTGATTTGAAATATTAAAAGGTTGCCGAAAAAATTTTATAAAAAGAGATTACGAAACTCTCAAACTGAGCTGCTGAAACCAGAAGGGAGGTCTGCTGTATAAGGCCAGCAAGAGCTCGTAGTGGCCATATAAGTGCGAATATAAGTGAAGTAGAGGGAGACCCAGGCTAAGGATATGGAGCCAAGTTAAATAAGCCTTATTGAATGTTTAAAACTGGAATTGCAGAAGGCATACGCAAAGTGGAGGTATCTGAAGAAGTCTTGTAAACGACACTGAGAGCTGTATAGCCGAGAATACAAGCTATTCTGAGCATATTAGTAAGTAAGTCAGCTTATAAGCTCCCACGTACTGAACCACTTCTTATATAGGAATTGAACTAGCGATAGAGAATACTTGTTAAGCCACTTTGATCAGGCAGATATGTTGTGGAGCCTTTTGGAGTGCCTATTTTTCAGCTACTAATATGAAATAAGTATAAATTATGTTTTTGATCAATCTTCTGCACTAACTACTCTCTTCTCCTCTTGCTATTTAGAACCCTCCCATTGGCATATTGCTGCATGTGAATATACGCCACTGACATGTAATTCCCGTACGGAAGCTTTTAACCAAATTTCACAGTCAGTGCGCCTAATTAAAAGGGTACACAAATTTCACTCATAATATAATAATGAAATTCAAACGAGTCCTTTATTATGCGTTTTATGTCAAAGCAAATAAACTTGGCCAATGGAGAAGGCGCTATCGGAAATGAGCGTTTTTAGCGAGTTTAAAGAAACGCCAACTTCCGGCTCAAACATTCGCTTTCAAAATGGCAGGACATATGGCTTGATTCTGGCAGTTGTTCATAAAATTTACTGGAAATATAATTTTTATTATGAACTTCAGTTAAGAGGCGCTGAAAAAGGGCAGCACCATAAGCGTGTGCCACTCAACTTCAGCTGCCACAAATCCCTTGCCCCTCTAGTGTAGTGAAATTGCAAAAGTTTCAACTCTGCCGCAATGACCGACCGCAGCAACAGCTCAAGTCAATGTTTCGCATTGCTATATATAGTATATACATATGTATGTATGTCATAAGCATTGAACTGCAGTTCGCATGTGCCACAACCCCCGCACAAGCGTCCAACTGGCAGGCGGAAGGAAGCAAGTGAAACGTCTTGCCCTGGCATATAAAGTGAAAAATGATTGCCCATTTATAAAGTGTTATATAAATCGATTTTTTGCCATCCATCCAATAGACATATCAATTTGAGCAGATTATTTGGAGCGGCTGGCTGTTGAAGGTGTGCTTTTGGGAGTACGATGCTCAGCTGAAATTGTTTAATGGCGAAGCATAATGTGGCATATAAATGGATTTATTATTTCGCTATGCTGTGCGCTTAAGCGAAAAAATGTTGTTTATGTAAAATACAAAAAAGGATTTCCAAATACTTTTACACTTATAAGTGACTGGAGTGCAAAAAAACGCTCATATTGAAAACAACAAGCACAACAACAACGACGAAGTCTAAACGAATCGTATGAATCTTCGGTGAAGGCAGCAAGTGAAAGAGGTCCCAGCTAAGTAAGGAAACAGACACTGGAGAAGGCGTTCCTTTTTGGCGTAGAAGCGCTCTTTTTCTTATAATTCAAGGATACTCACAAAAGCGTACGAAAATTTTTCAAAAAAGTGATTCAACCAAGTGCGTAGATAAACTTTCGTTTGTGGTATCCGATTCGAAAAAGCCTTGATTGATTATTAATATTCTTATCTACAGGCATTGGTATATTATTGCTTTTATCTTGTCTTTCTATAATTTTGCGCATTTAAGTGGTAAACTTTTGATATTTTTTTGCGAAACGCAATTACTTGATTTTGACGAATTCGAGCATTATTCCATAAGCCTACCTTTCCTTCCGTTATTGGGCAAAACAACCCGTTACCGGGTTACGATCTGAGGTAGGGCTGCTTTCTATTAGTTAAGCGTTGATTTGAAAAGATCGAAGTAGGGGAGAGGGGGGTACCTTCGTCTACTTTTTTTTGAAGGCCTGTATTTCAGAAGGTAATGAAAATATTTAAAAACCGATTAGACTGTTACAATACCTCATTATCTAACAATAAAATGTTATACTAAAATTTCTTTAAAAAGTTCCGTTTGTATTATTTTTTTCATGATTAGTAAAAAAAGTCATTTCGCTGAATGTGCCCCCATGCCAGGGTAGCTTCGGCATTTGGCTGGGCACTTTCGGCATTCACACTTGAAGGTACCATAAGGTAATACAAATTCTTGTTTAGACTAGATAAGACATGCTTTTGGTTACATAACACGTTTTTATTATTTTTGCATTAAAAAATTTAAAAAAAATCATGTTTAAGAACTTTAAAAAAATTTACTTATTGTCAAATTTTTTTTATAAATTATTTGTTATATATAATGATTAAAGTGCTAAGATCGACCCTAATATTAATTTTGTGTGGTTATGGGAGGTTTAAGCCAGGTTCGAGGGTCTTGGAAGCTTCAACTCGATTTCGATTTTTAGTACCTGTGAAGTTATATTGACGAATGTGCCCCATGAAAAAAAGACAAGTCCACCCTGGTGTCACTTTTTTTTCTTTTTATTTTTTACTTCTAATTTCAGTGCTTTATTTTCACATAACACACTTTTATTTACAAAATAATTGGTATTCAAGTAATACTAATACAATTTTGTTCGAAATAATAGTATAAATACGGCACAAACTTCTTACGTTACCGACCTGAAAATTCGGCAACGAAGCGCGAAAACACAAAATCAAACGAAACTTTGTCAGCTGTTCAGATAGAGATGGCAAACTTTGTGAGGGGTATTTATGCTAGTGATGGATTAGGTTTTATTAATAAACAGTGATGTTCGGTGACTCCTTCATACCGAAATCGCCTTTGACGAATGTGCCCCAAGGACGAAGGTACCCCCCTCTCCCCTACTAATTGAAAACCAAACTAAGGGCCAGGACCAATTTGCTTCATATGAGACTTTGCCCTGCAACATCAAATAAACTCAGCTACAAAAAGGACTCAGCTGACTTAAAAAGTATTTATGTCTTTTATATGTAGATCTGGCAGAATGATGCAATATTTACGCTGGCTACATTTGGTCACGTTGCTGCAATCCTTTACATTTCGCTCGACGCTGATGCTCAAATTATACTGGCAAATGTTTCCTTCTTTGCGTTGTTGCTTTTAAGCTTATACAACCACACGGCAGACAGCGCCGCTATCCTTAGGAAGCACGCGCATAATTAAAGCGTTTATAGCAATTGTGTTTGTGATAATGAAACATTGGCCGAGGAAAAGAATATCAACAGATAGACACGTAATTAATTGTGCGCCTAAATGCTCCAAGTTGAACGATTAATTTATGACTCACACGCGCGTCGCCACAAACTGTGTTAAATTTTTAGTTGTAAGTTTATAACTATGCTTTGAAGTCCTTTGAATTTCAAATGCAGCCAACAGAAAGCTCCGTGCCCATTCCCCGCTGAGACGTTAAACGTTTGAAATTCGGTTGGTTTCCTTTTGTGCGACGGCAAAATACTACGAAAATCTTCTTTGCTTGCTGCGAAAAAGGAAAATGTTAACAGAAATTTCACTCCCCTTCTGCCACAAACCCGAACTCATCCGCACGCGCGCAGGCAAATAAAGATCCTGGCAGGCAGCCGGCGTGTTTGATGGCATACAAAGTTGCCTGTTCGCTGCACTGGAAATTAAGTGGCAAACATTTTTATACAACAACAAAATTGAAAAAGGAAATTTGCTTTCATTCATCCAATCGCATTATGCGGAGTTAAATGCCTTTATGTGAATTCAAAGAAAAGAGAAATATAAGCTTAAACTGGCGCTTTTGGTGTGGATTTTCTCGCTCTAAATTAGGGCACCAAATTTAAATTCTTCAAATAGAATTTCGCTTAAATTTTATTACAATTACACAATTATAGCAAAATTTTTTTATTGAAACAAATCGACAGTCAGTTATTTCCTCAAGAGCAAAAAGTGCTTGTGCGGGCACTTTGCTGCTGAGCAAGTTGCAGAAATCTAAATTGAAAAATCGGTTATTTAATTTATTTATTTATTTATGCATTTGCATTATGAAATAGCTTATTATTAAGAAAAATTAAGAACTGCTTAGAACTGATCCTACTCCTTTGCAAGTCTGGGTTCCTAGAAACGAAGTTGAAAGCGTAAGGCACCTGGTAAAAGCTTCCTTACATCCATAAACAGTCCTGTGATAAAGAATGTATAATGTGTGAAAGTCTCTTAGACAACTTGTAGGCAAATGGAAGTTCAAAAGCTCCAAGCGCTCAGATGCATCTAAAATATAAAAGAAAGATATAGATATAAGAACAAAAGCCTTCATAGATCCGCTAAAACTTTTTCTTCTCGGAACCATGCTGTTAATATGAATTGTAAGCGCTGTAAGTATGTAGAGTTTTGTACTTTAAAGCTCAGTTAATACAGACGATGCAACTCTGCGTAGACATAGAAATTATCAGCTGACGTGACGATACGATACTTCTGAAGTAACTGAGCCTTTTTTTGTTGTCGGAATATGAAAAACCTACCAGCACGCAGACAAGTATTTGTCCATTGTATTGGTAAGCAAATTCCTTTTACTGAAATCTTTTATTAAAAACTGAGCCTTTACTCCAGCTTCGTTATTCTATAAAATTATAAGTAATAAGGGGCTTACAAATGGCATCATTTGCATCACTTTTCCTTCTAATTTCTCAACAATTTTCCCAGTGTAAAAATCGATTTGTTGTTTTTTTCATTTTCACTGCCCGCACTTAACGCCATCAAAGTGAAGAGAACATTTCTGGTGCGCGAGCCTCATAAAAGGCAATTATTTAATAATGCAACATTCATGTCGGTGAATAATGCCTTTTAAAGCCGACCCCCACCCCCTCCCGCATAGGAAAGTACGCAGAAAGTACGTAAAAAAGGAAGAACGTGATAAAATTGAAATATGCGGGATTGAAATTTGTTTTCAAGCAAATCATTAATTTGCGCACAGATTGGATTTTATATACTACACTTAGCTTCATAATAAGGCACTTGGCGCTCGAACTTCAAATGCTCGCCAGACGGATTTAGACCAAAATAGATAATGCCATTATTTGTAATTGAAATTTTGAGGTGTTTTGCTGAATTCGATAATGATATGCAATTACTATGTAAAGAGGCCACTGAAGAAGTGCTTCAATATTTTGAATGGAGATTTGCTAACGTGGCGGTTAGGTGAGACCATAATCCGACAGCCAATTAGCGCCAACGTAGCCATGTGCTGGTGATTATGAGAGACTGAACGTTGCTATCCTCAAAATAAGTTTTGACTCAGTTCCATTGGAAATGGCCTGGAAGATGCTGAATCATGCTTCCCATGCCATAAAACTGACTATATATAGTGTATAAGATTCTGCTTCAGTCGCCACCTTGGAACTTGAAGACTGCACTCAGGAATGAGTCAAACGATAGTACATATCGAGGCTGTTGTAAAGGCAGTAGGATGGCGAACAATTGTTGGATGATTCATAGAGATGAAGCAGATTTAGCTCGTAAAGGAAGAGAAAGGTGATTTGAGTGAATCTTCACATTTCAACAGAACGCCAGAAAATTGGGGCATCATGAACCTCGTCACACTTCATAAGAGCTAGAAGATATAAAACGTTTTTTCAATTATAACAATTTTTCAAAAGAAAGATTAATTTTTGTTTAAGCTTCATGAGTTTCACAATGAAGTGAAGCGTAATCCAAGGCCATTCAGTAGCTCTGACAATTTCCCCCCCTCACAAAAATGTGTGCACATCAAATCTCAGCTGAAATGAAATGTAGCGCGCAGTCAAGAAAGGAAGGTATGCATAAATTCCCCAGCGACAATGGGGTGAAAAATGTGCATAGCTGGCTGGCAGTTGGCAAAGATGATAAGTTACAGTCGGATTCCCGTTCGGGAAAAAACGCAAAATCTTATCATAAATCCGTCATTGCGTGTGTCACATGAACGCGCCGCCACGCTCGCTGCACATGGCATTTGCCACCGCAACATCTTCTGGGCCACAGTGACAGCTCGGCAACAACGCGCCACGGGAGACAACGAATTATTTCAATGACGCACATAAATTTCTGCACTCTGTGAGCGTTACACAGGCAACAACAATGTGTAAGTTGGTGTGATTATAATGCTTGGGGCGGAGTAGACGGCGAAACCCGGCTGGAAAGTTGCTCCGGCAAGCGTAAGCTCGAGTTCCAATAGCTCGAAAGGAGTGACTCAA
Source organism: Neria commutata (assembly GCA_963457695.1). NCBI lineage: Eukaryota > Metazoa > Arthropoda > Insecta > Diptera > Micropezidae > Neria > Neria commutata. The sequence goes on from OY735246.1 coordinate 55,485,594, forward strand.
CAGAACAGATTACAACTACATCACTTCTTAATAAGTTTCAAGAAAACTGTATTTATATATACATACATATATAGAAAAATCGTTGGAAAGAAAGTTGGAAAAGTAAGAAAATATAATTGTTAGCACCAGATATCTTTCTTTTTCTCAGTCAAAAACTCTAAAAATAAGAGAAACCCCATTTTTGACAATTAACATCGACTTTTTTATAAGTCCAAAAATCTAAAAATAAGTCAAAATTCAATTTTGACATTAAAATCTACTTTCTTCTCAATCAAAAAAGTCGAAAAATAAGAGCAAATCCAATATTGACACTAAAAGTCGACGTTTTCTCATTCAAAAAACTCGTAAAATTAGAACTAATAATCCAAACTGAAAATATTAATTTAAGACTTCATTGTTGACATTTTCATTGCTTTGCTTAATTTTTGCTGATTTCCAACTGGGGCACGCACCCACTTACATGCACTCACACAAGTGTAGTAAGGAGAAATCAACTTTTCACACACGCTCATGCACGCACGCTCACACATACACATAGAACTTATTACCATCATCAACAGCAGCACGAGCACGAGGCAGCAACGCTTGTGGCAACGCCGGAACATTGCATTAGGTGAGTTTGTGTGAAGCCGAAAGTTGCTTAGTGCCTCGTCGCGTTGCCAACCTCAGCGCTGCTGTGCTGCCGGCAGCCGCCGCCAAGTCGAGCAGGCAGGCACTCAAACAAAGCAGGAAACCAGCCATGACAAAGTACAACTCCAAGCGCACCTACACACACACACACACACGCACTAAAACATGCACGCATGCAAACACGCATTTATTTGCACTGCACTGCTCATCGCTACACACACTCACACGCCGTCTACAAGCACTTCGACTACGTCGTTGTGTTGTTTCAGAAAATGCCGACAACAAAAGCAACATTGCATAAAAAGTACAACTACAACAACAATAACAAGAAGAAGAAGAAGAGCAACAACATTCGCAGTCGTCAGCACTATCAACAGCAGCGCAGTTGACAAGCATTTTGTTGGCTGCAAAAATTTGCATGCGAATCACTGCGAGTGTGTGTGTGTGTGCGTGTGAGCCCGCCGGATTTGACGTTGCTGCTTTTGGGTAGGCTGACAGCAATTCCGTTATCCGTTATGAGCATACAAACGCAACTTTCGGGCACATCCTACAAGCCGCTAAAATTTGTCGTCGCTGTCGGTCTCTGACGCCGAATTGCAGCAATTCCTTGCAAGCGTTAGAAATATGCTGCAACATAACCACACTTTTGAAAAAATTTCATTTATAAGTCCCATAAAGCACGATATGTGCATAAGAAAATTATTCAAACTTAACATCAGCAAATCATAATATTAAATGCATTTGTCAATGAAGATATCGGGCTTCGGAAACTACCGGTACACGCATATCGAAAACTCGAAAAGCTCGCAATTAATGCGCAAAAATTCCGCAGCTTGAGCATTAATATTCTTTACATTAATAGATTCTTTCGTTCGTTCGGCATTATCACGCGATGAAGTGGACAGTTCATCGATAGTACACTTTGTCTTAATAAAATTGTCTTTCTTACAGAAAGAAAAGCTTAAATTAAAGTAGGTCCCATTAACTTGTGATTCCAAATATTAAGTTCATGCGAGAAAGCTAGACTTAAGCTTCATTCGATGGTTCTACATACATATACATATATGTATATATTTATATATATTCAAATAATCATCAAGCCTTTTTATCATGAAACCGGGCACCGAAAAAGGCACGCTTAAAGCAGGGCGCCTGCAGAGAATATTCGTTGTCATGAAAAGAAAGCTACTCAATCCCAAATTCAAAAGTTCTTAAAAGTAATAAAAATATACGAAGTTAAAAGGCTTACATACTTTTGCAGTTACAACTCAGCCATCCTCAAATGTACCTCAGCCATACAGAATTCCATACAACAAGGACACTAAAGTTGCGGTTTACCTGAAACATATAAGCAGACTCATATCATCGCATATGTGTGTGTGTGTGTATGAGCGTTTTTATGGGCAGCCCCCCTCTCCCCCGGCAAGCACATAAATATGCACTTTATGCGCTTCACCATAATATTTCCACAACAACGCAAAAAGTCTTTTTGTCAGCGACAATTTTACAAAATACTCGTTAAAATGTGGCAAAGTTTTATTGCGTTTTACGTAGGTCAGGGATTTGCATACTATACGAATACTCGATGCAAGTGCGAGGAAGTCCTTTTTTTGCAATGGTTTACATGGAATAAAGAACTGAGAAACACAATATACAAAAAGTCGTGTCAAAAGTTAAGGAAGATACTGCAGCAACTGTAATTGCGACCTGTAAATGGCGAAATAGTCGCACAGAAAGTGGATACCTGTATTCTCGTTCTCCAGACAATTGTTAGAGAAGTTGCCGTCCGTCAGACTCTAATGCTCTTACACCTTTGAAAGTATGTGATAACTCTTCAAGACAAATGGAAAATATATTTATGTCAAATATTCATCTTCTTTTCTCATTCGAAATTGAAAATTTCTATTGAAATTTAAAAAATGTATATTGCTTTTATTATTTTTGAAAGGAGCTTGTTGAAAAGAAGACAGAAAAGGAAGATCAATCAAGAAATGTTGGCATCATTTTAAGCCATTTTTTTGAGCATTTTAAATTGTTTGCAAGAATTTAAACATTTTTATAAAATGCCATGCTAAATTACTTACGCACTATTGAAATGGCTGAAAGCGTTTATGATTGGAAGAAGAACATCAGGGCGTCAGCGCGGCAAAGAGCGATTTAAGCCATTAAACGTTGTGGGCGTTTCAGCTGCAATTGCAGCGTCATAAAACCGCTAAGCAATTGCCAAACAGACGACAACAACAAAAAACAAACCGAAGCGATAACAAAATAGCTTAAAGGAAATTATTTTGTTAGCTGTCGGGTGCAGTCGTCGTAGTCAGCAGCCCAGCGAGACGCACTCAACGGCGAAACTATTGAGGCAGGTCCACTCCAATGAGAGAGAGTATTTCGCATGTGCATTGGAAACAGTGTTGATAGAGAGAGAGCGAGCTGGAACTGCACTAAAAGAATCCCCCTTCCCCTTCCAACAACTCTGCACTGGCAAGGAAGCGTATGGCAATCCGTTTATTATTCGCCGAACCGCATGCAGACGGCTTTAGCTATAGCTTGCACAAGTTCATTAGGGATCGAGCGCGCGTAGTTGCAGACAAAGCCTCAGAGGACTTCCGGCATGGCACAATGACAACAACAACACCGCCCAATGTCATTGTTGTTGCGCTCGCTTGCAGCGGTTTTGTTTTCGCACAGCCGCCGAGATGAGTGAGTGGAAAAGGGCATACGTAATGGCGCCATCAGAGGCACCATCGTCAACAATAAAGCCAAAGCCAAAACCAACTTTAAAACAATTGAATTTTATTGCACCTAAAAATATTTGAATAGCTTATGAACAGCTGAGATTTTGGAGCAATTCTTTACTGTGCTCGTCTGGCATTTCAATCACAACCGATTTTTTTCATGTGTACAAAATTTTTATATATTTAAAAAAAATATCAATCAAGCATTTTTCCAAACTTTTTTAAAATTTATAGATACAATTTAGTTATATAGTTTTGATAGTATTTAGAAACGAAACACCAGCTTATATCTTCAAAAACCCGCAGTTTAAAAAATTCAGGTATAAGTGACAAGAATTTTTCGAAACTATTTTATAGCTGAAAATTTAAAATTTTCATTGATTCACATTGAGTCCGCTCCTAAACCAAACGTGCTCAAAGCTTGCGCTTCCTTTTATTTTCTAGAGGCATACCAAATCGCTCTCGCAATGCGCCACATACGAGCCTGTTTGCTATTAAATGCATTTAATGAAGAAATTTTTTTCAAAGCAAAATTGTCGAAAATATGTTGCGCTTAATTCGCACTTGTCGCTGCCACAAATTGACGCTGCCACCGCAAAGCAAACAACATGGCAGCCGCACCGCACATTCGCCAAACGGCAGACCGCAGACCGCCACTTTTGTGTGTGTCTGCCCCACGCATAAATTGTATTCGCATGTCACCCCTCCACTCTCGCCAACAGTCACACAACACGGGTTCAATCACCGCCGCGCTCCAATCCATCCATTTTGAAAAGTTTGCACATTCAGCGCAGTCCAGAGTTTGCACTTTTTCAATTCCAACTCAATTATCATTTGACCGAAATATGTTGGCCAACAAAGTTTACAAACTTTTATCGACTAATTAACTGACAACTCATTCCAAGCATTTCTGCAAAATCCATTTAACACCCTTTTTTTTTGAATGCACAACGGAAAAGGATGTTAAAAAAACTCTGTTAAGCCTGGAAAGTTCAAAGTTTTTGTTTTGCGTACGTTTACACATATTCTGGCGAGAGTCACAAAAGTCACAGCCCATTATTTTTGCTTGTGACTTATTCTCTGAATACATTCAAAGAGCTACTCTGACGATAATCACTAAAGTTATAAGACTAATGTATAGCTTGTGACTTTTGCTCCGAATATAATTACAGACCTATTCTGATGAGAGTCACAACTCACGAGTTACAACTCAATTTTCTTTTGAGACTTTTGGTCTATATACAAATTTTAGATCTATTCTGGGGAGAGTCATAAAAGTCACAACTTCATTTTTTTTGTTGTGACTCAGTATTTTCTGTTTGTGACTTTTGCTCTGAATACATTAACAGACCTATTCTGATGAGAGTCACAACTCACGAGTGACAACTAAATTTTCTTTTGAGACTTTTGGTCTAAATAAAAATTTTAGATCTATTCTGGGGAGAGTCACAAAAGTCACAACTTAATTTTTTTTTGTTGTGACTCAGTATTTTTTGCTTGTGACTCTTGCTCTGATTGAAAATCTCAGATCTATTCTGATGAGAATAATAAACGTCACTACTCAATATTTTTTGCTTGTGACTTTTGCTCTGATTGAAAATCTCAGATCTATTCCGACCAAAGTCACCAAAGTCACTGCTCAATAATATTTCCTTGTCACTTTGACTCAAGAATTCAGCAGTTGATTTCTTCAAAACTGGAAAATATTGTAATACCTATAATAATTTTATTTTGAAAATAGTTGTCAAGAGCGTTTGTATGTTGATGATATATATATTTATGTATGATGTACATATACTTCTCTATTAGAGCGCTTCACAGTCAGCTGTACGCCAAGAAAAAGTGCCACAACCTCAATTACCGAACAATAAATATATATATTTTATATTGGAGTCTTCTCTTTTTGAATTTTCTACAACTTTTTCAGAAGAGCCATCGAATTCCGATAGCTTGTCATTAAGCTTTAGCATACTTTCTTTTTCTTGTAACATGTCTGTAAGAAATAGCGTTGTAAATACATATTGAAAACATTTTAACATAATGTTCAGCATCTGCAAAATATTTTCCTTATTATACCAAGAAAAATCTGGCCATCCAATTCCAGCCACTTGCAAGCGTGTGTGTGTGTGTGCTCGCAAAAATCGCATGTGAAGCAAAATTTCACTTCCGGCGAATGGCCTCCTTTGTTTCAAGTGTCTGTGCTATTTATCTGTGTTTGTGTTTGTGACAGGCGCAATTATTCTTGTGCGGAGCGGGGGCGTGCTCGCTTCATTGAGCGAATTGGGCCAACATAAATTGTTGCTACAGCAGCAGCAGCAGCGGCCAGAATAGCAGCAAAGTGCTGGAGGCTGGCATAATTACATTTGCATGCTTGAAAGTGATTCCGGAAAGTGCTTGTTTTTCTCCTTGCCTCCAAAAGAAATCGAGCTGAGTTCAAATTAATTAAAAAAGTGCTGCCCACAATGAAATTTTGTGGTAGTTGCACAGTGTTGCGGCTAGTAGAACTCAGCTGGACTGAAATATGTATATTATATTAGATTGTTGAGAATCGAAATTTGCCAGGTATTGAACTAAATGCTATGCACATGCTATAAGCTAAGGCATGTGCTATGACAGACTGGGAAGAAGAGGAAGGACTGCTCAGTTAACTAGCAGATCAGTTTCAATGTTTAAACTTAAAGCCTAGAAATGTTGTCTTAAGCAGCCGCACTGTAGCAGCTCTCAAATAGCCACACCTGCAGGCAATTTTGGCATGTGTTTGTGTTGGTGAGCGTTACGCTTTGTTGACGGCATGCCCGAATGCACAACTCGTAGCAAAAGCATTGAAACCGAACTGCATCAATTCCTGGCAGACCGCACTGAGAAATACACTTCGCCATTGTGTGTGTGTGTGTGTGTGTTTGTGTGTGCGTGTGCAGTTGCGTAATTGCATAAAAGCACAAAACATGGCGCCGCATATCAAATTAAGCTTACGTAACTATGCCACGCACTAACCTACCTTAATGGCGCCCAGCACGCCCGCTTGCCGCCTACTGCTTGAGTCCTTTTCGAACTGCAGAATTCAATTTAATTATACTTTGTTGTTGTTGTTGCTGTTACTGTTGCTATAGCTACACTGCTGTAATGCACTGCAGCTCGCTGAGGAGCATCCAAACATGTCCAATTGATAGAAGAAGTGTAATGATGTACGACTGCAGCAAGCTCATAATTAAAACGAATTTCCGAAAATTTTAATTTTGAATATGCCCTTTGAAAAGGCCAAAAATTTCTCTGAAAGAAGAGTGTAGTGTAATCTAGGGTGTGTCATCTCAAGCTGCCCAGTGGAGCTATTTATATAAAATAATTAATACTAGTAATAACTCCCGATTATCGGGTGTGCCATATAACATAGCTAAATTAAATTTTTTAAAAAATGTACTTAATATTGTTGCCAAAGTTTTCCAAATCTATTCAGCAGGCTTTATCTCGAAAGGAAATAAATCAATACAAAACTTTCGAAATTAAAAACTCTAATATTTTAGAACATTTTCAAACAATCTTCGAGAATTTATGCCTGAAAATTCATGGCGAAACTTTCAAAATGGTGTATCATTCAATATTGTGCAATTCCTAAACCGTCTAGAAAAGCCCATTCTTAGAATAATAGCATGTCTGTCAAATAATAGACCTCGAAATCTTTAAAATGATATATAATTTATCATACAACTCTCTCTAGATCGTCTGAACTAAGCGCCGGTCTTCAAATAAATAATAGATAGCTAACGTAAATACGCCGAACTTTTACGAACAAACGTAAATAATTATGCCTACATATAATACGTAGATATGTATGTATATAAGGCACTCGACTTGGAATGTGTGCGTGTGTGTGTATGCTAGCTATTTTTGCGTTAACATCGCCGCACGTGCAAGACAAACGTTAATACGAGCACCTCAGCTCGCAAAGGACGAATCTGCGACAAGCTGTCTTAAAGGGCGCTCAGGCTTCACACACACTTCAAGCACACCGAATTCAAGTGCAGTGCCGAACCGCAGCCACCACATAAAGCGAACAGCTCCCGCCTCCTCTACCCTCGAGAACATGGCGTAGGCAAACAGGAAATTGCGAAATTTTAGAGGATTACATGCAGAAACTTGCACAAAGCGCAGCAGAGAGAGCGGCAAAAGAAGCGGCTGCAGCCTCAGAGCCCAGAAGACGTAATTACTCGGGGGAGTGGGGGGTGGCATGATATTACAAAGGCATGAATTACCCACCCAACCGCTAACCTGTCTTACAGCTGCCTATCAGTGTGGCAGAGTACTCACATATTGAATGCGCGAGGGATTGCTGGTTACTGGATACTATTTATTGAGTAATTGAGATTGTGTATATGAGTACTCTATAGTTCGCCAGCTATTGGGTACGAGTACTTGACACTGCTGCTAGTTATGCTATGCTACTATTTGATTTGAATACTCGATGCTTCTCTTCACAGCTTGGAACAAAGAATTGAAGAAGAGATGATGAAACCCAGACCTTCAATTGATTTCAATGGCCATATCACTAAGTAACTTTATGATCTTCAGTGAAGAGTGTTCTTAAAATTTGTCGTAAATTTTAGTTATATGAAAATATAACGCCCTATTATAGCTCTATTTAATGCGCAGGACCTTCTGCTAGTTCTATTTGTGTATTCTGAATTTTTTAAAGTATTATCGAGTGTTGTTGCAAATAGGAACCTTTTTATTGGTATTTATAGAATTAGTAAGAATCAGTTGAGCACTCTTGAATAAATCTGAATAAATCTTAAACTCAAGCACATAACAAAAAGCATTTTGATCCGATCTGACTATCAGACAGTATGCTTCTTCCAAATAAAATCTTAATGTGGTCGCTAAATTAGGAATGATCAAAAAATATTGATGAGTACCGAGTACTCAAGAGTATCTTGCCCTGGCAGCACATCACTGCTGCACGCTCTGCGCATATATTGCATGTTGGCAACAGCAGATAAGCACGATAGCGATGGTGTTGGGCGATGGCAATGCCGACGATAGCATAAAAGTTGTGCAGCCCATTGAGTTGCAGAGTTGATTACACTTAACTCGAACTGTTGCGGATGGATGGCTGCTGGCGTGGCGTGGCATAGCGTTGAAAAAGTAACTGCTTTGTCTCGCTCGGGGGAAGCCGCACATAAAATGCTGCGGGGGGCGAGGAGTACAGGCTGAAGCTGTTGCAATTGTGAATTCCGAAATCGCAAAATTGCAGCGTCATCAGCTCGCTTCAAAGATCAACGCGATAAGAGGTAAAGGGATGCAGCCACCCTCGCCGCCAAGTCGTCAAAGTCGTATGCAAATGAAAGGCACCGCACAAAATTCAGTTAAATTGTTTAAAAAGGAAACGATAAAATTAATGAAGTGGGTAGCAACGTCGCCAGAATGGAGCAGATGCGGCCAGCAGATAGCAATAAAAATGTCAGCCAGTTCAGGGCGTATCGTACAGTGAAGGGGTGCTGCGGCATGGGTAGTGCGCTCATAAACGTATGGAAATTCAATTAAATGCATCGTCTACATGCGGAACATGAATGCTTCTGCTTTTGCAGTTTGAGCGCACGAATCTGAAAAAGGGAATATGCTAGAATGAGCATATAAATCTTGGTATCTCTTAGCTTTATTACAGCTCGCCATTCTCAGATATCAATTGTAAAAATACTAAAATGTTTGGCATATTTTTAAAATCCAATTCATTACGAATTTTATTGAAAATGCAACCATGTGCCATGCCATTCTATTTGTGTTCAGAAGGATCTGAAATATAAAGCTACCTTTGGCTTATCAAAAACAAAAATTACAAAGAACTCGAAAGTGTAAATCACAAAAAAGAGTTGCATAGTTTCAAGCTTGTTATAAAAGTAGCACTCAAAAGAATAAACCTGATAAAAGCTTTTGCCTGTAGCCTGAAATTATGCAACCTAAAATATATATAACATAAATTTTTCCATTTGGACTTGATTTCAGAAAACATTTGTGGATCCCATTAAATTATGCGAAATCAGGAAGGAAACTACGCTTAAGACTCGGTTACAAGGGCCACGAAAGTCTTTTATTGCGATTGTAGAATACACTGTAAGTCGTTAACTTACTTCGTTTAACTATCAAAATAAGAAAATTTGTCAGCCTTCTATGATTCTGGTTTGTGGCAAAAAAACTCACTTGAAAATGTGATAAATTGTAAGTTGAAAGTATATACGAATTATTATATATGTACATAATATATGACTTTTCTGTTCTGCATCATTTTAATCTAGTCAATTACAAACACTCACTAAGGGAATAATAATAAACCAACACTTTGCATATCGCTTGCAAGTGAAGAATCTCAGTGGCACGTGGCACAAGCTCAAAGCGAACAATCCCGCCCCCTTCATGCTTATCTCAACTGCTGCAATTCCGAGTGCTTGCTGGGAATTCATAAACGCGGTAATTGCCGTTTAATAGCAACGCTTCGCCGACAGAGCAGCCCGTCAGAAAGGAGAGCAGGACAAGATCGAGTGTGCGGCTGTGGCCTGCGTGCAATCGAGAGGGATGCAGCCTATTATGCGGTTGAATATATAATCTACATGCAATAAGCAAACAAAGTCGCTGTTGTTGTGCAGCCAAATAACAGCAAATAGAGGGCTGAAGGCGAGCTAAAGTGTGCCGCTGCAGAAGCGTGCAGCTGCGGCGCAATCAAAGGCACTCTCCTCAATCGCATGCAAGCAAAGGACAAAGAGAAGCTGAAACACTTCGGCCATAACAATTTGCTTTCACTTCCTTGTACTGAGACCAACGAATATTTCGCTTTTTCTGTACATTTTGCATGTAATTAAAATATGTACATTTGCATTTATATAATTATAAGAACTAGGCAAGAAAGAGAGAAAGAAGCGCTTATTGCGAAGGATCTAGAAAATTTATATGTAGACGGAAACGTGTTTGTGGTGGTCACATGAACAAGATAGAATTCCAATATCTGAAAGAAATTTCAGCTGTATAACTCAATTATTCTATGTGCTATTTAAATACAAGATTGTTGTAGAGCCATGACAGTTCCATTTGACATGGCCATGCAGTTCCATTTCAACGATGTGTTAAAGTTTTACAAATTCACAAAAAACTAGAAAATGTCATGAAATATGTTATCAAATTGCAATAAATCTGAAATTTTGAAATTTAGAAAGGTTTTCTTTCGTAGATAGCAAATTTTGCAGCAGTCATGTAGAAAAGGTCTAAGAGTAGTGCCTCCCAAATCCCAAGAGCAAAACCTTATTAAAATCGTGCTGAAATCTATACAAATATTTAGCGAGGTTGTTGTAAGTTTAATTTGTAATATTTACAAAAAGTTTACCACTTTCGTGCTTTTATGTTTGCCCCGTTTTAACGTAAACAGAGCCTCTCTCCCTTGCAGCACTTCAGGTATTTTTTTTCTGTAGTAGAATACTAACAACAGCCAGCAGCAAGCAAATAAATGTGAAATGAAAAAATTTCACTTTCACTGCGTCACAATTCAATCAACGTGTGCAAATATTTTCACAAGCGCCACCAACATTGCCAACTGGAACACCTTCGATGAACAGCCACTTTGACGTTAAGTTCGACGAACAGTTTCGAGTACTCTCGAATTGAGGCTGCCATTTTCAAGTTCCATTTCAAACAGGCCGAACCTTTAAATTATTGCTTGTTATGAAACGAGTTGGCAGATCTTTGCATTTATTCGTATTTGTGAGTGTCCTTAAAGATTTCTTTACATTCTGCTAGACATACATATTTGCAGTTATCATATCATATCATATCATATCATATCATATCATATCATATCATATCATATCATATCATATCATATGATTGCATTGCAAAGCTGCCACTTTTTTGCACAGTGTCCTTTGAAGCAGTGTTATGGCAGCACATTATGGTAGTATGTGAATGCTTCCTACATCGATCTACATGTAGAGTCGGCGAAATGCCAACTTTTGCCAAGTGTTAACTCAGTTTCCGTTGCTGAGTACGGATTTTCGTTAGTATGCTCAGATTATGGTCTGCCCTAGACTAGAACATGGAATATGCATAGAATTCCAGACGCGGCCACACTAAAAATTAGCCTATAAAAAAACGTAAACCCTCGAATGAAACGAGTCCCAAAACTATTACGTCTACTTTCCGTCAAACAAGATTATATATGTATATAAAATAAGATTATATGTAGTGTGTATTGTCAAAATTTTCTTGCTTCCTCCCGCATTTCATCATGATTTTGCATTTATCATGTGTATTCCATTAGATCTACAAAAATCTATTGGTGTCTGTTAATGATTCTGTGGCGTGGTGTTCGGTTTGTTCTAAGCCTTCTTTTTTCATCTTTTGGTACATGCCAACATGCCTTCACCACTCTACGGCAGGCGCTCTTAATCGTGTGTCCGCTTGCGTCATTGGACCCATGCTTCCCAAAATGTACGCTCTGTAATCACTGCTTTGCGCTGTTAGCCAACATTTGTGGCAGGCTGGCTACCCCGCTCCCCTGCCAATAGTGCCACTTTCCTCACAAGTTGGAAAAGCTGTTCCATTACTCGTAAACGAATGCTGGCATATCCTTAAAATGTTGGCCCTAATTAGATTTGCATGTTGTCGTACATTTCCGCTTTTAGACGCTCACATGCGATTTTTCCTACCCTTTCCTCTCCTCTGCTTTATAATAAGAAAAATTTGTAGGGTGGCATTTAATGAAATAAATGCGGTTTCAAATGAGATTTAAACGGAATTAAATCTAATAAAGCTGTAACCATTTTGAGGCTTAGCCGTTTTTTACACTTACGTTGGAAGAAGCGTAGGCGAAGCCAGTGAACTGCAGCATGACTTGCTGTCATTTCCAACGGAGCGAAAGGGTTAAGCGACATTTCGTGTCGGTTTGCTTTTAATGAGAGCTTAGAGAGCATTTCGCCAAATAAGCTGCCCAAAATACTTTTAATTCGTTTGTGCAATTAAAATAAAATAAGCTTGCTAATACTTGTGTATGTGTGTATTTATGTATTTATGTGTGTGTGTGCAGGCATGTACATACATATGTCAAAGGCCACTATATGGTGAAGTAGTGCATGTTCGTTAGAGCAAAATCTCTACAGGCAGCTAAAAATTAGAACTCGCATTTATTTGAAAAAATTTATATTTTATGCTGAACGTTAGATTTTTTCAAAATAGTTGCATATGAAGCATTTTTGTGCTCACTCACAAACATTGTAACTTTTTTGTGCACTTTCAAATCATTTTATTTCATTTAAAACTAGTATTATTATATGTTGTTCATATAAGCCGTTTATATAGGAAAAGAAAGAAAAATATCTTACTCATAATGAATAACAGGTACAGTCAAAAATCTGTAGCGAGTCAATTTAATTACATCGCGAGAGAAAGGAAAATTCTGCACAGTTATTCGTTTAATATCTAAAAATTACCATATAAGTTTTGGCGGAAAAAAAAACTTTGCAAATATTTTTCGAACTCAAAAACAATTGCTTTTGCTTCTCTTCTTAATTGCTAGCTGAATTTATACAGTTCTTCTATTATTGCATAATTGTGCATGTGCAGGTGCTTCCAATGAAAGATTACAAGCTACAAGTAGTACTGGCAAAAACCACGTTTCGTTTCCGTGCGTAACATAATCCTTGGCAGGATATGCGTTGGCATACCATGACCATCTTAATCCTTTGCGCGTTTGGGAGTTGATTGCTATTTTCGCATTTCTTTGCTATTGTTGGCCTACTTCTTGTTGGTGTTGTTGTTGTTGTTGTTATTGTTGTTGTTAGCAGATCGAGCTTTGTGAATTGGCAGCTGCGAGCGTTCCCATCAATAACCAAGGCTGCTACTCTGGGAATCGAAGAACGAGCAAAAGTAGAAATAGCAATGGCAGCATTTGCTGTTGTTGTTGTTGTGGTTGTATCGTTCTTGTTGATGCCTTCATTGATTGCACTTTTGCATGTGTTGCTGCTGTTCGGCCTGCACATGCAAGGATGTTGTGGCATGTAGTAGCAATTTCTGCAAGCTAAGCAAGCAAGAAAAGTAACATCAACACACACACACACACAGCCTGCTGCTGTTGCAGTTAGCATCGTTTTTTCATCTTTCATGCTCTTACCTCTTCATATGCAATTCCCACGATTCCCACATTCAATCGATTTTCTTAATCTTTCATTTTGCGCTGGTAAACAAACATGTCAATCAATGAAAATATTTCCACAAGCGAAAACATTTCAATTTATTTTAGACGTCTCTTTAGAGTCAAGAATTCAAGAATTTCGTTGTTGTATTTTAAGTTCGTTCAATATATTTTCATGGGAATATATATATTTATATAACTGTTAAAAGTAAATTTCTATTTATATGAAATGCCATCATAGCAAATAATATGATATAGTATTATATTTTGAGATGCTGCTGGCATAAGGCAATTATTCTACTGTAAATGACGATGTTTTTCAATAGTCAGAGAAGCTTCAAAACGAATCCAGTGGCTCCACCGGCTCGGCCTCCGCGTCCAGCGAATAAGCAATTGTCCCACTGAGCCACCGCGGCAGTCGAAATCCATAGTCATGAATATATCGCCCGATTTAATACAAAAAACATGCTTGTATAAGATAAAAGCTTACAAATACTTTGACGTACTTTACGCAAGCCATGCATGCCATAGTTTATAAGCCAATTTTATTTTGACCAACTGTCATGTCATTCGTGGCAGCACAAACTGATTATTATTTGCACTGCCGCGTACATAAACAAGGCGGCAGCAACATGCGGCATGCCAAAAGTGCAACATAAATAATGCGATAACTTCAAAATGCCAGCGCATCATACAATATTTAGACAGTCCGACATGGGCGTAGACAAGCAAGTGAATAGAAGGGGGAAGTGTATCCTTCCCGAGAACGGCAGTTGCTCACTTTGCGCAAAGCTTGGACATCAAGTGCTATTTTGACATAGCTTTATTTAAATTTTTCATCAAGAAGCAATATTTTTGCCATTTTGTAATGATCGCAGAAGGCCACTAATAGGAAAATTCCAGGGAACTCTGCTAGCGTTATTTATTATTATCTCAACGGCAAACCATCAAACATTATAATATACAGGCAGGTTCCAGAATTCGAGTGAAAGTGAAATCGAAAGTGATTTTTAAATCGAGTGAAAATGTTTTTGGTGTTCTAGAAACCGAACGATTTCAATTTCACATGTTCATTTTCAACTCGATATAATTTTTCTTCTCGCTGAATTTCCGATCAGCTGATCGTTGTCAAACAAAATAAAAATCAAAACAGAAATTGTTTATATTGTGAAAAATGAGTGCATTCGTTGCATATACTATTAAATTTAGTGTAAATAATCAGGAAATAAATAAATATATATATGCTGTATAAAAATTTTGTTCAGTGTTGCACAAAATTTTAATTTTTAATGCAATCATTTGTCACTGTGCCTTTTCCGCTTTAACAATTGCTGCCTACGCCCATGCCCTACGCCATTGACTGTGCATAATGCATACGAGTGTTGTTTAGCTTGTCACTGTGTTGGTAGCCTCTTCACTGCTATCTGCGGCTGCATGTATTTCACTTGCTCACATTCCCACTTCACAAGCAGGCAATAGCCGCTCTGTAGCCCCCCTCATTTTAGATGCTAACTGCTGCTGATAAACTGCAAACTACGCCCAAAAGCTTTCTTTGCCTGTCTGACAGAACAAAAACAACAACTGAACTGAACTGAAGTGAACTAAACGAACTTCTATCAAAGTGCAACGAAAGATATTATACTACTATAGATACTTTTTGGAGCATGTGCATGTGCTTGCATAATAAGCAGACGATATTGGAAGAGCTGAACACTGCCCACACTGACCTATCCCCACACTGACCTATGCCCTCACTGACCTATGTGCATACTATTGCCTGCCCGCCCGTGCACTCATCCTGCCAACTGGCAGCTGCCTGCCGCCATCGAAGGCACGAGCTCTTCCAAACAAAATGGCAGCAGGGCTCGAAGCAAATGATGCCATTAGTTTGTGTTTGCTGTGCCGCTTTGACCGCCAGCTGATAGTGCTCAAGCTCAAGCCGTAAATACACATGCACATATGCAAGCATGAAACTAAAACACACAGATACGAAGCACACATGCACACACACTGTTGCTGTTGGCCGGCAATTGCAAGCAAAACAAATTAATTAGTTTCGTGTTCTGCGAGATCGCAAAAGAGCAAATGTTGGTATTCAAAACAAAAACTGTTGAAAATTTATTGTAAAAAAGATATAAGATACCGACCGGCAAACGGAAATTAAGATAAAAAGTCAATCTGAGCCTTTCTATACACTTATATCCAATATATCAAATATCAAGAATGGCTGCTTTAAAGCGCTAAAATTTTCGCACAAGATTTATATACATATATACACTATAACTGAAGGTGTAGGGCATAAAGAGCAAGCTGCTGTAAACTGAATATAAAATTTCTACAGAAAAGAGCAGAGCTAAATTTTTAACAACGCATGAATTATGGCACACACATATGAAACACACACACACTCTCAAAAGACTGCTTACAGCGGCACACAAAAGCAACAGCTCACACAAGCAAGGGCAGCCACACGGGTAGTGCACCTGCACGCTACAGAGTGCAGTGGCCGGCCCCGGAAAGTGGCTGCCGGGTTCGAACATTGACTTTCGGAATTTAATAGCGTTGAGTGCGTCTGAACTTCGGCAAGTTGGTGCGCCGGAAGTGCGGTGCAATTGCTTATTGATTGAGTTTGTGCGAAAGGCGGAAGGACTTGTGCTGGCATGCTGAACTCAACTGAGCTGTACGTGTGTGTGCGTGTAGGTGTGTGCTCTTTTATTTTTATGTAGCTCGTGTGCATGTGTGTGTGTGTGTGTGTTCGAATGTGCATAGTTAATCGCATAATTAATTGAATCGCTGTGTAAAAGCTACTCACGCGTTGAAGGCAATGATTTCGTGTAAATTGATCATTGAATTTCTATTAAAAATTATAAAGCACTTAAAGCAGCTACAAGTGGCCACATTTACACGTACATAGAGAGAGAAATAATTTATGACGCCTTAAAGTAAGCTGTAATCCAGCTGGTAATTAATTTTTATTTGAAACATAATAGTTAAAAGTATTTAAATATTATACTTCTATATAAGTGAGCTCAATATCAAAACATATTTGTACTATTTTAATGTAAATTACAAAACTTTTTCTAATACTATATTGGGAAGCGAAGAGGAGGAGCTTCAAACAAAATGCAACTTATCAAATTAGTCCAGTCTTAGAGTATAATAGTACAGTGTAAGCATTAAGCTTGAGACATCGAATTATAATAATATTAACTCATAAAATCAAAAATCGGTAGGAATATTGTTTTCCGCTTTTCGAAAGGGACATCGAAGAATGCTGAAGTTGAACTCCGACTATCTCTTGTGAAGTTCAAAGTTCAAATAAATTGCAGTGCCTAAGAAAATTGTATGTATTGTACCATAATATGCCACGTATTTTGTTTCCCTTTTAGTCATATATTCCCTCGAGTATAGAAATCCACTCTACGAGCATAGAAATAAAATTCGAGCTTGTTTGAATAATTCACATTATGCTATTGAAAAATAATAGCTGACTCAAATGTCAACTGTTTAAACTTATGAAGCCATCAAGTAAATAGTAATACGCTCTCCAAGGGAATTAGAATCTTATACGGAATTGAAAAAGGTGGAACAATTTTCCAAATGAAAAGAAAACCATAATTGAAATCGAAAATGGCAACTTCGCTTCGTTCTACGTAAAAAGACTAAAGAAATCGTTTCGGCTACAATTTCGTTTTGGAACAAAATCAAAATAATTAAAAGCATGATAAGTTGCTCTAACTCCCTTTTTAAATTCAGCGGCTGATTTAAGAGCACCAAACTGTTTTGCCTGCTCATTTCGTATATTTTTTCCGGTCGAGTGCTTCAAATTGCAAACAAAAATAATGTTCTGCAATAAAAATCAAATGAACCAACAAACTGTTCCCCAACGTTTCATTACTGCGCCACGAATTTTTCGAATTGCTGCCGTAAAGTCTGCAACAGAACGGAACGACAGGCTGGTTATCTGACTGCCGTGTAGTTGAGTAGTGGCCACTGCCACTGGCATTTGCCAAATAAATTGCGCCGCAACGCCGAAAGTGCGCTCTCTCTCACTCTCTGCTCCGCTCTGCTGCTGCACTCCTTTCCGACATAATAATTTATAGGTTACTCATAAAACTTAACCGAGTTTCATGCGCAAATCGAGTCTCACCTCTGACACGGCAAAGGTGCTACCAAAAGGCGGCATAAAAGTTAAAAACCAACGTGCTCATAAAGATTGCCATTAACTAAGTTATTTGAGAGCAATAAACCGGCAAGAAAAATAAGTGCAGAGTGCAAGTGGAAGAGCACATGGAATTCGCACTCAGAAATGAGCTGCACATGTGTTCATATCAGGGGTAGCCAACCCAAATGATATCGCGGGCCGCATATATGAAAAATGTACGAAAGATTGGCCAGAAAATATGTTCAAGGCGGGGCGCGGGCTGGCCACTCCTGGCTCACATAGTCAGCATATGAAGAAAGTGCGCAGATATAAAATTGTGTTTCCATCAACTGACTAAGAAAGATGCTTTCTTTTTCGAAGGACACATCCTTCATTTCAAACTTGCTTTCTTTGCCAGCAAAACAACAACAAGAACAGCCAGCAGCTCTTTAAGCCTGTCTATAAGCCAAGGCTTTGCTCTTATTTGTAATCAGTGGCTATAGTGGGTCCTAACCAAAATCGAGTCTACCCTTTATTCTTTAATTAATTTTACAAGCGTGTGATTTTCCATTAGCAGAATGTGTTGGATCTGTAGCCACACAATAGCATATCAGCAATTCATTATAAAGTACTCAATTTTTTACTCTTACTCCTTCCAGCAGTTGAAGTTAAAAGCAATTAAGGTAGAATCAATGGGCCCTGCAATTTGTCGTGCTTCGCATTATCATACGGTAAAGCATTTCCGCTTCCGTTTCGCAACATTTTCTCAACAGAAGAGCCAACGACAAAAAATGCACGCCTTCTTCAACTGAGCTCGCTCGATTTTAATTACTGTACTTTTTTTTTCTTTACTCATTCCTTAATGAACATAGTACAACAAAAAGTCTCCGTGCATGCATGTAAGGCGTCTGTCTCCCCACATGTCTGTCTGTCGTGCTTCCGCCATCTTCGTTCTTTGCAATTTCCTGTTTTCTCGTCGCATTTTATGCCCGCAAAATTTTGTGGAAAGTTGTGCGGTTCGAAATTTGCCAAGTCTGCACTTGAAATGTCCTTCGTCGCCACATATACAGTGTTGCAAAAAAATATAGCAACATGCAGTAAAATATACTTAATAAAGGCTTAAAGGCATAAGTACTGCAATGCACTGCCTTTGAGTGTTCTTTATCATATAAAACAGCCTAGTTCGAACCCAACCTCATACCCTTCCTTTCCCCCTCCACACTCATTCAACAATTTATTGCAACATTATGTTAGTTTTGTAGAGATCTTCAAGTACTCACTCACTTCTTCCTTTTAATTAAATTCTAAAAATAACCCGTAGCCGAGTGTCCTTTGTTCTAAGAAAGCAGCCTGGTCGACTTAAACTAGCTTATGAACAATATATTTACTTTCAAAAATTACTATTATTTCTTCCCAACACTACTGTACGCACTGACACATGCATAACTATGTTCATTTCCTGTTTTTCTCACATGTACGTGTGCACATGGCTACAAGCAGCTTCTACAGGAGCACCGATTTCCTAGCTTTCAGACAGCTACGATTACGCAAATTAAAGTTTTCGTTAGTTAGAGATTAAGCAAGTTTCTTAGCGCTTCGACTTTTTCAATGAATAATCCTAGAACGTAAATAAAGTAAAAGTATTTACAATTGAATTATTTCAAAAAAACCAGCATCCTTTTTAATATCTTCAAATGAAGTGCATTTAATTTGAAGCCTTTAGAAGGCTCGCTAGAAGGCAGCTCTATCCCAACTGTACTGAAGTTCTAATGAAACTGTCTTTTAAACAGAACCTCTTTGAAATGTAAAGATTTCGAACAGTGCTGTTCGATGGCTCATCCTCTTGATCCAGCCTTATAAACAACGAATTCATTCCGTTTTAAAATCAAAAAGTTTTGAATTGCTGACAATGACAAGTTTAATCCCTGCTCAAAAATGATTCAAGATTGCATGCAATTTTTATTGACAACAAACGTCTCAAGGTTTCTTTCCATTGTATAAAGGATATTTCTTGCTCGCATTAATGTTGCAACAACAGCCTTTGTATCATATTGTTGTTGTTGTTGTTGTGCGTATTTTTGAAAGAGTGCTCATTTCAGTATAATTTAATGCAAACAATAGAAGCCATTGTCGTGCGTTGAAATTGAGTTGAAAACCTCCAGAACAGCGTGAAAATGCTCAAAAACGCTAGAAAGCCCCTCAAGTGCAATCAATTTAGCAAAAGGACTCGTCGTCGCACTCCAACCACCACCGACAGCGAGCGCTCCATAACGCCCACACACTTTCACTAGTGTTGCTGCTGGCACGCTTTAGTGACGCCTTTTGTTCGGGCTCGTTCGCTTTGACATGCACAACAGGCAGCCGGAGAAGGACCCATGCATCCCGCTGTTGGCACACATGGCGCCGCTGCCCGCGTGTTTGTCATTCGTTTGTCTCAGTGTTGTTGTTGTTGTTTCATTGTGGTTTGTTTACGCTTGCCAGTGTCAAAGCATTCTTTCATCTTTCCCATTTAAAAATGAGTTTTTATTTCGAATGAATGAAATGAAAAGCAACAACAATTATGCTGCAAAATATCCTTGAAGGTGGTGGTGGAGGCAGCAAGCTAGGGTGAGACTGATGCTGCTGCAAAACGTCGTTAGCGCACGCAATAGCATACAAAGTGTATTGGCTTCGCATATCCTGGCGCGTGTATCCTGACGCGTTTTGGTTTGGCAAATCGCGAATTCAGACGCACTGAGCTCTTTATCCGCACTTAAGTGAATTATATCGTGCCGAATGACAAGCACTCACGTTCGCCTTCATTGATGCCTGCACAAAGCAATCGCTAGCCATTATTCATTTATGGGATTTATGAGCATTTAATTTGAAATATATTGAGATGGCAGCGATTTGTGGAATGTTTTCATTAATTGTTTCTAAGAAATGAGATAGCTGAAGAAAATTGCAAACAGTGCAGAAAATTTTAGAAAAATGTGCATGCCGAGAAATTTGCGCACAAGTTGAGCACATGGAAGTACGCTTTAGGTACTTGATAAAGGGGTCCTTTAGAGCTAAAGGAAATATTAATAAAAATTACATTAAATCACAGTTGAGATTTTCAGGCACAGACCGTCGTCCAGCTAGGATAACAGTGCGCATTTGAGATAGCAAAAAATTTTAACTATTGTTGTTGTTGTTGTTGCACACTTAAAATCTCTTTAGTTTTGTACAGCAATAGGCTGTTGTTGTCATTTCTATGCCAGAAGTAAGAGCAAGAGATTCTTCTCTAAACATTCAAGTGATGAGCTGCTCATAATACAATAAGATATGACGTTTATTAAGAAAGATAGTTAGATTTTATGCAACAAAATTTTGTTATTGCTTTATTCCAAAAAATTTTGTAGACTAGATTTTAATAATAGCCAAATTTACATATTAACCTAACATACCTTTAATGTAGAGAAATTGCTGCCAGGAAAGGGAAATTATATGCCACCCTTTAAGAAGTGCCATGGCATGCCTAATTATGTTGCTTATTAACTTAAGCAAGTGCTAATTATTGCCAGCGGCAATTTCTGATATGTATACAAGCCATATCGTAGACTTTCAAGCATAAAGAAAAGGAAGGGAAACTTTCTTAAGAATGACAGCGCCATTCAGAGCAATAAAGCTCGAAGGACTATTGAGCAACTACAAGCTCACTTGTACAAATTTGAACTAACAAAACAGCTGTGATGCTTGCATCAGTTTCGCGAGTGTGAGCTTTGAGAGAGCATTCTGTGCAAAGGCAACACTGCAGAAGAGAAAGAGAGAGTGTGTGAGAAACTATGTTGGATTTGCGCCGAAATCAAAGTGAGTTGAATTTATATATTAACTAAATAGTTAAAAATAAGCCGTCGATAAAATTTCTTGAAATTCAAAAATAATAAAATGAATTTGGTTATTAACTAAATAGCTTAGAATAAACAGCCGTAGATAATTTATCTTAAAATTCATGCAGTAAAATATTAAAAAATTTTCTTTTATTATAATTGAATTCAAACAGTCGGAAAAATATGCACATTCAAACAAAAAATGCATTGTTTGAATGAAAAAGTCCATTGAGCCAATGAAAAAGTTCAAATAATTTTAGAGGGTTAAGCTCTTAGACAACATAAAGAAAGCACTCTTTTATAAGCTTTATATTTTAAAATATCTGAACATTAAATTCTCGAAATGCTTTACCGAAGTATAACATGTGTCCTTAACAGCAAAGAAACAGCTGATATAAAAGTAGCCTACAACTTTGCACCATTCCGCAAAAAATTACAACAAATTGTGAGTGGACTACAAGAGGCAACTTAATGCTACAACAATAACATAGTATGTTGCTGGCAGCAGCCAGTGTAGGTCAGCGGTCAGCTGCACACATCCCCGCGCAACGAAACACCAACACACCAACAACCAACAACAAACATAAACAGCCCACTGGCGGATGCTTACTGCAGCTGATAAGAATAATTGTAAAGCCGTCAACACAGCGCTCCCTCCCCCGTCCACACCCACTCGAACGCCATGCTGCCAACATCATGGCTTCCGCTTTGACCTCTAAAGTCATAAAAAGCTCTCTCTATCTTATTTTAAAGTGCGGTAATTTGCTTGCATTTTATTGCGAATTTTTTACATGCTTCAGCAAATTAAATTGAAATTTCGTACAACCCCGAAACCCCTGCAAACTGTACAGCTCCAACAGCTCAGGGTATGGAATTTCGTATAGGAATGTACAGCGAAAATTTAAGTGCGGAAAATCAATGTATATTTGATATTCTTTTCTAGCTAAAAGCGGCCAATATTAAAATACAATAATTAATAATTTATAATAATTTTGACATTCGTTTTGCTAGTATTTCAAGTTGATATTAGTAATAACCCCCGATTATCGGGTGTGTGCTATGACTACATTTAAATGAGAAAAAATCTATTTAATATTGTTCTGAGCTGATAGTATCTTTTCATCTATATTCTTAAAATTTTGACAGCGTTCTATTGCATGTTTTGCCTATCAGAAAAAGGTATAGGCTTTAATTGATTTTCATATCTCAAGTAGTTTTGAGGCCTTGGTTCAAAAGTAGTCTTCGATTCGGCAAGGAATAATCAGAACACGCATGCCGATTGTATGCTCGTCTTTCACATAAATCAGAAATCTGAAAATAATTTAAGATGCAAAAATTTTGATGCAACTGTGTTGTTTTTGTTATTGCTAATGCCATTCCCTGCAATACACTGCTGCGTAACTATCTTTGTACTAACTAGGGCGGCATCTACGACCATGCTGACCAGTTACCTGTCATGCATCCAATTCTTTCTGCCGCTGCGAAATTAAGAAGAAGACTTCAGCGAGAGGAAACAATTTTTTGCAACGCTGCTCAGCGGGCAAAAAGGAGCAACGTCCTGGCATGCAAATTCATTGTACATCGAATCCTTGCATAGACGAGACACACACACACACCGAACTACAAAACACACACATGCATATACGCACACATACCTGCAAACCAAACACAGAGGTGCTACGTGCAAAAACGAACTCTCGAGCGAGAAACAAGCACATAACAGCGCAGCGCGGCAGAGCTTCAGCAGAACGTTGCAACATTCAAAATAAGCGGGTTATATTTCACAGGTCGGAACGGTTCCAAATGCAGCCAAGCATGCATCTAACACACACATACTCAAACATGCCGTTGCTCGTTTCACGTTAGAACATGCCAGCAGCAGCTGCTGCCAAGTCTGTTGCAGCCAGTCAACTCTTCCACTCCTCAGGCTGATGAGTGTGCCACCCAATGGCCGCGCACTAACAACTCCACTTGCACAAATGCTCCGCTCCTTGATGGTGCAACGGCAGCCGTAACAAATTGTGCACTTTGCCCCGACTGCATTTAAGCTGCCGCCAGCCGCCACCCAACAACAACAACCAAACAACAATTTGCCACCGGAGAGCCGTATTGTCGACCATTAACCATTTTAAGACTATGCTAAATTAGACATAATAAGCACTCTCATTCTTTTTGCTCGTAATATATGTATGTACGCTCCAAACAAGGAGCCAGGTCATTTTGCCAGCGTCGTTTGAGAAATCTAAGCGGTTGAATTTCTTGAAAGTTGACACAGTGAGAGCGCTCAACTTCAGCGCATTAATGAGCTTAGCTGAGAGGCGACATGAAACCGATTTAGCTTATATATTTCTTTTTCTTTTACTTTTCCTTAAGCTTAAAGAGCTCTTTTAATGGAGCATCTTCTACTTGAGTAAGGAACAGACTTCGTTATCTAATTAATATATATCAACAACCGCAGAATATTGCGAACAGATCCCCAAAAGAAATTACTTCAAACTTCTTGAAAGATTCATGAGAATCTGTATATAGCTGGAGAGCTGAAACAACAGAACTTTCAGGCCGCGCTGGCTAGAAGTCTGGATCCAAACTCCAAATATTATCTACAATCTGTAGCATAACCTAGGTGGGAAATATATACTATATACTTTCCCGTTGCAATTCTTCTTGTTAGGCAATATTCCTTTAGCATTATATTAACTTAAATTTGTCAAAAATCAGTTGAGTTGTTCGAAAGATACTAATGCTTAAAGACATGCACTATGAACAGTTGTACTAAAATTTTTCATAATACTAATATCAAAACTATTACCACATTCCTTAATACTTCTATTATTTTTACTAATGTATCAAAAAGCAAATACATACCGAAAAGGGGTCGATTTTAATTCAAGTTGTGCATCTATGCTGAAATCAAAATGACTATTTCTAAAATTTGGTTTTTCCAAACAAACTGACGGGAAATCAAGAAATGCTGTAGTCATCGTTAGCTGATGTGACAAAAACTTGGAGAAAGAATTAAACTTTCTGATCTGAAATTTAATACAATTAAATTTTGTTGTTATTGCTTTCAAAAAACCAAATCAAAGCACATTTAATCCAAATAGGAATTACGCTTATATTCACATCGCTGCTCATAAGGGCAGCAAAAAAATCAAAACAGAAATATTTATTCAATTCGAATTACCGATTTTGTAATCAGCTTTAGAGATTAGGCAGGATTACCGCTGTTCATGCAGCCACAACAACACCTACACAAATGCGTGTACTAATTGTAAGCCTTAATACGTATTAATCACGTAGGAGGTGAAGAGCATAATTGAGTGTGTGGCTAAATTTCCATCTACTTACAATTATAAGCCCACATAAGCTATTCATATTCCAGAAGCGGACATGAGCTTGCTATTAGAAATATATTATATATTAATATTCAAATCATGGTTAACATCAATTGCAAAAGCTTTTATAACAAGCAATTGCAACAAAATAATTCCGTTGACATGTGAGTCGGGAATGCTGAAACTCTTAGGAGACGAACATCTAAAGAACTGTTGCATGGTTTCAGGCTGATACTTCGAACATTTGAGCTCTTTAGGTATAAACGACCCTGAAACTATGCAACGTTTTTTTCATCTGCTTACTTTTCAGTAATACGCCGTTACTGACGAGTTGTAGCTAGAAAATATATATTTTTCTTAGTGCTACTACAAAATTTTGCTTTGATTATTTAATTCAACGCTGTTTGGAAACATTTTTAATATAGAAGTTGAAGACAAGCAACGTTTCCATCACAGATCTTTCAATACGAAAGCATAAATAATTTAAGTGAAAAGCTTAATTTGTGAAAGATATACATATGTATGTATAGAAAAATTCCACACTTAAAATCGCAGGTCTATTGTGAATCCCTCCACATGTTTTTCAGCTTTCCTCTAGTTTTCTAAGGACTAGCTTGAGCTGTAAGTTTGAGTCAGCTAGTATAAGAACCAGTTACCAAAGCCAGTTAAAGTCGTGGCTGAGTGTATAAGTGCTCTCCCTCTGATGCTAGAGCTCGTTGATTCGAAACGCAGAAGGCTCAAACAGTCCGAGAAGAAAGAGAATTTTCCTTTCGAATTCGTACATACTTCTTCTTCTTCCGCCAACCCTCGCTAAGAATTGCCAACTCTTCGAGAGCGTTCTTTGCCATGCAAATAAAGCTTCCCAATCCCATTCCAGCTCTTTCTGATTCCAAAAATTTAGCAACTGACTGCCATGCTAGCAACAGAGCAGCTACCATATTCATGACTGACCTCTTGCAGAATGTTGGCATGTGGCGCTCATTATGCTCTCATGCTGCCAGACGCCACTGACGCTGGAAATTGCCATGCCCCGGCATAATAACAAGCACTTAAAGCAAAACTTCCGCCCGCATTTATATCATTTATATATGTATGTATGGTAAGCAGCACTTGGTGCTGTTTTCCGTGCCCGCATTTAATATTTGAACCGGGATAACCGGAAGAGCCAACGAATACAACAACGACAACCGCTAATTGCGCATGAAGGCAATTAAATGCGCACCAAACAAAAGAGACAATGAGGAAGTCAATTTGGGAGTTGTCAACTGCAGTTCTATCTGCGGGTGCCCATCATGGAGGCTGCTCAAGCGCTGTGCACAACATGCCCGCGGGAACAGTTTAATTTCACAACAACAACAAAAATGTGCTGAACATGAGCGCAGGCAAACAATTCAGTCTGCATGAAGGCGCAAACGAGAGAGAGAGAGAGGGGGGAGAGAGGTAGAAAGTTGAAGCTAAAACTTAAAAGAATAGCATGCCAATAGAAACGGTGGAGTTGCTGGAGTACAGCAGTTGTCACAGTTGAAGAAGCACAGCGGCGTAATAGATGAAGGCTTCTAAGCGACGTGAATGGCAGGAAGCATGTTGGAAATGTTTGACTTCACAGTGCGCCAGCAGCTCATTCATAAGTTCATTCGACTTGGCAGCTGCACACAGTAGCCGCCAAGTGGAAGTCGTACTGTGGCATATGCTAGCGATTCTAACAACTACAAGCAAGATTTTTGATGATGCATTCTGCATAGCAATTTAATTGTTTCAACTCTTTGATTAGCTTATTTTAGAGATTTTCAAAAAATAATGGCCAAAAATCTGAAGTGACGAGGACGAGATGAGAGCTTAACTGATGGCATGCATTGTACAATTAGCTTTGTAAATTGGTTAGCGGCAGCGTTAAGATATTTATCTTGCAGAATACGGCTACAATAGCTGTACAGTTGCACAGATTCCCAAACCAATAGCTACTCTCAGAGAAAACGTGACAGTAAAAGTGACAATTTCATATTGTTATTCCTTAATTTTCCAATTTTTTAATCTCCCTTGAATGCTATTGATTTAACCGAATATCTGTTATTTCAACAGTTTTTCAGTTAAATAACTGTAAAGTTAACGGTTGTCGAGCTGTTAATTTTCACTGATAGAAAGATCGCTTGTGGCAACCATTTGTCAAAGAGAGTGAAATGAGAACAAACATTCAAAATTAATAACAGTGTCACTGTTCAATTAACAGTTTTGTTCTTATTAACATAGTAGTAATAGACTGAAAATGTAAATTAACCAATTACCACTGTTAGCGAAGTGAATGTTAATTTAACAGTTTCGAGTATCGGATGGAATTTAACAGCGAAATCTGTTGAGCTAACCTAATACATAATTAATTCATATTTTATAAAGCTCTTAGAGCTACAAATTCATAATAATTTCTAAATACATACATCTAATAGTATCAGAATAGGCCTCTAAGGACTAGAAGACTGAATTTTTGGTCTATGATAGAATCCATTAATTTTTTGTTACTTTTTCCGCTTTTTCCAATAAGAGCGGCACGCTGTTTACAGGCTGTGGCGGCCATATTGTTTTGACGTTGTCTGTCAAATTTGTTGTTTATTATTCTGTCACTGATGCCAAATTACCATGCCTAAGTAAACGATTGAGCCGCAAATAGAAATGATAAAATTTTTATTACATTTCAACATCGGTCCGCTCTTTCTTATTATGAAACCATTAACAAATATTGAAATGCCACGCCTGCTATAAAGGCGTTATTAAAAAATACGTCAATATAATTTTTGAGCATTATTTATAGAACAAGTTAATGCTAGCAAACTATCAGGCATGTGATGGAAATCGTACGAAAAGGCGAATGAAATTGATTTGCCTTGTGATATGTTTCATTTTCAAAATCGAGCAAGTCGTTCGATGCGATTTCTAATCGAAATGAAATCGTAAAAACCGAATTTCATCACAGGGCATTGTATTGTTTCGAATTGCTCATGTTGAATACACATAAATCCCGAAATTTGAAATGAAATCGTTCGATTTCCATCACACGTAAAACGAATTCGTACGATTTGAAATTTCATTTCTTTTTGAATTCGTACGATTTTCATCACATGCCTGTATATCAAAGGCTCGTTTTTAGGAGCCGTTGCATATACTGTTATATATATGTATATATATGTATATTTATAACAAAAATAAAACTAGACGACATTTTAAGGGCCGCATGTTGAGCCGCCATTGTGCTCTTAACATGTTTTGCTTACACTCGGCAAACAACTCATAAAGAAAGGAGTTGCCATTCCCATTTCTCAAGCCCCCGTTAAGGAACAATCGCTAAGGATCTTAAAGCGAACGCTGTAATGGTTAATGTGTTTGCTGCTGTGTGCTTGTGTGCGTGTGCATGCTTTAATTAAAGAAATGTAAAAAAATACTTCAGCGTACACTCTGCAACCCATACGCATGCAACACACACACACACGCACACAAGCACAGGCGCAATTTCTGCGTTGACTTTGCCTTGCCCTGCCTTGACGATGTAGCAATTATTCCTCATGTTGCGCAAAGTCGCAGCGGAAGCTGGCTGGCTGACTCGTTGGTTCCCTGCATCGCATCAAAGCACACGAGGGGAAGGCAAGCGTAAGTATTTAATGATACTGAAAATATTCTTTCAAGTGCAATTTGCATAAATTTCTTTTTAAAAAAACACAACGAAATAATATGGCAAACGTTGCCGAAAGAGGCAAGTGCGTGGCTTTGTTTTTGTTAAGGTGTAGATTTATATATGTGTGTGTGTGTGTGTGTGTGTTTACAGCGCCAAGTCTTAATTAAAATTTAGATTAAATGTAGGCAAATGTTTGGTAGAAATTTTATTTTATGCGCAAAAAAAGCATATTTTTCGACAATTTACATTGAGCTGTCAAAGATTCGTCATCTTAACTGAATTTTTCAAAACTTGCAGCGCTTAGCTCAAACTTTGAAGTGTAAAATATTAGAAATCCTTTAAGAAATTGATTTACCCTCTACTTACTAAGCCTTTGCTCTAGCATCACATTTGTCGTAATTTTTTGTAGAAAAATTGCGAGCTACTTCGAAAAGTAGCCATTAAAAAAAAGCAGCTAAAAATTCTTTGTATAGAAATTAGAAATTTTGATTTCCGATTACTTATGTCATCATTCCAGCATTATTGCAGTTTGTTGCTTTCATAATAATTGGCCAAATATTTGCAATTGCATGAAAAATAAATGTCAACAGCTTAAAGTAATAAGCACTTTACTAATTGTCAGCAGCATTTCAGTGTTGCTCTCGCGAAAGTGAGCATCACTGCATCATTCATTCAACCATGTTGGTTATTGTGGTTGCAATGGCTTTTACTGTTGTTGTTGTTATTATTATGCTTGTGGTTTGTGTTGTTGTTGTTGTTGTGCCCTTAATTACAGCAGTAATTTTAAGTGGTACATTTAAAAAGTGGGAAAGTCGGTCAGTATTGCCACGTCATTTAAATTATTTCGAAATATTTAATGCAAAAAAAATGCCGCGAGTGAAAAGTAGCCAGCAGTGAAAGACTGACATACAAGCAAAAGTCACACATGTTATTTTACACATGCATCTGCATAATTATGTATGTCATGTTGGGCAGTGACGTAACTGACATGACATGACGTAGCGCAGCAGCTGCCAGCAGAAAATTATGCATTCAAGTACAGCGTAATTGCAGTTAGACGATCTTTTGTATGACTAATTGCAAGCTGATATTTTAGTAAAATTTATTTTTTTGAAAGCTCTGCTCACATTTCATTGTCAGTGAGGGTGCTGTAGAAAAAGTGACTTGCCTTCTGGAAACCTCTCTTAGGGTATTCAACCATACTTACTTGCCTGCTTATAGAGCCATTACAAGCTATTGCAGCTCTCCGCCTAGCATATCAGCTCTCTCCAGACACTTCTCTCTTCTTCAAGCACTTCTTTGCGCGCCTTCTTCAGTGCCTGGCTCAAAGCTTAGCTGAAGCTTCTTACACCTGATCCATTCACATCAAATCCGAGCTCATTCTACTGCGCCGGTCCTCAACCATTGTATCGAATATCTTCCTACCTCAACTGTACTAAAAAATAAAAATAATATGAAAGATTAAATATTATAAAAGCCTGAAGCACTTCTTGAAAAACATTCTCAAAAAAGTAAACCAATTTCTTAAAGGCTTCAGAAGAGGAAATATAATTTTCGCTGTATACAAAATTGTTGATGATAATAATGAATTTTTCCAAAAAAAATTATAACCTTTTTTTTGAGCAGAATCAAATTTCAAGTATTCAAAAAAATCAACAGTTTGTTGTGAAAGCATAAACATTTTTTTTATAAATTGTAAGAAAAATTGCCTAAAATTACCCGTTATAAAATTTCTTTAATGTAAAGCGGTTCAAAAAATTAATTTTCTTTCCCCTCACTTCCCCTACGGCTGTGTATGACAAAAATCAACATTCAAGCAGTGCAAGCTCACGCGCTTGCAATAAATTCATTTGCTGACCTACCAGCCCCAACCCTTTCCTACAACCAGTCACAGCCACACACACGCACACTAACACTTGGAGGCACATGAAAGCGGTCAATGACAGCAGCAGCAGACCACTGCTTGCCACATGCAACACTGCTTTTTGTTTTTGAGCGTATGTGTGCGTGTGTATGTGTGTGTGTCTGGCTGCATTGTAGTGCGTCCTGCCTGTCTGCCTGCAGCCAGCCACGATAACCTTCCGCACTGACCACTCATTTGTTCTGCTCGCCAGCAGCTGCCGCAGGACGCTTTTTCATTCAAAAATACCGCAAAAACCCGCCGCGCGTCCCGCTTAAAATTGCATCTTCATAGTCCTTCAATGATAGGAAATTTTATGTGTGAATATGTGCAAGGAATGCGGCAAGCTCCAACGTTTTAATAGCCTTTTAAGAGCGAGCCACATTCGATTGTTTCGGTCTCCGATCCTTCTGAACAGACCTCTAATGCTCGAGCAGGCAACAGAGTGAGAGAGAAAATGCTCTGCGGTGTTCTTCTCTTGAAGGAAGCTATCGCAAGTAGGATGCTCTACAAGCCTCCTGTGATCATGTACTGTCCACATAACTTTCGGATGATTACTTTTACTTTAGTGACTTGTTTAGGAGCACCATTCTTTTCAGGGCTCGAACTGATCTCGAAACTTGGTATTAAGCCTCTTTGGAAATTGGTGAAATGCACCCGAATTCTGAATACTTTGACAACTCCTAAACGGAACTCTAACTGGTATCGCTAAGCACTCAACAGGGTCTATGCGTGGCCTTCTTCTTAGGCAGCCAGATTAACCTCACCTAACCCTAAAGTTTTAATTTCTGATTTGAGAAGAGATTAGATCTCAACAAAATTTATATCAGTTTCAATTTATTGATTTGCATTGAAAGTGTGGGTTCTACTTAAAAATTTCAAAGTTGAAGATTGAATTAAGCCTATTTTGGAATGAAATGGAATGGAATGAAATAAACATATGTTATTTCCAACTTTTCATTTGATTCGATATATAGTTGTCGAGTTAGTTTTCGATGCTAAAAATTACATACTAGCTTAAAAATAGCACAAACTTCCTGTTAGAAAGTAAAACAATTTTTGAAGAAAAACTTTTGAAACTTTTAATTTAATTTTATGTCAAATGCTTGTAAATTTTAGCAATTACAACAACAATTTCAGCAAATGTGAGTACTTAAAGATGCAGCTGCATAGAAACATGTGTTGAAATATGCATGAGAGTTTTTGTGCATGTGTGTGTGTGTGTGTGTGAGTGTTTTGTGGCATAAGAGTAATGCCAAAGCAATTTTCTATGATTCCAAACGAAGTTTCAGATTCCAAAATTAGCATATGAGTCGGTAAGCAAATTTGCATGGAAATTATTGTCAACAAAAAGGAGTAAAGAAGTAATGGGGAAAAGGGAAACGAAGGGAACAAACGAAAGCAGCAAACAAAAACAAAAGGCAAAAAAGCAACGAATGAAAAAAGTGCAAGGCAAATAAAACAAAGTTTGCATCGCTTTCAACATGTTTTGCCAACACACAAACCACACACACACATGCGCACTTGCACACGCACACACACACATAAACACGCATGCACACATATGCGAGGTCCAAAGCATGCGAAAACATATGGCTGGCATTCTAGAAATTTCACAGCTTCTGCACAAATACAGCAACCCGCTGCAGCTTGCCAACTGCCACCCAGCAGACCCAGGATACCCAGACCACACACACATACAAACACACAAACACACACACATGCTATGGCTATTGTGCTGCTCGTGGCTGCCTCATGTGGGCACAGCCTTCTAACTTCCACCCTCTCTCTCTCTCTCTATGTCTGACTGCTCTGCCAGCTCAACGCCCCCCCCCCTCCCCCCCCCCCCCCGGCATTGTTCAATTTTGCCTGCTGCTCCTTTCATTTCGGAATTATTTTACATTTTTACGTATCCAGCAACGGGACACGTTATTTAGGGTTCAGTGAGCTTCAGCTGCCGCTGACCGCTCGAGTGGCAAAAGCGCCACATGCAACAACAACAACAGTGGTAATATCCGCAACTCAGCTATTTCATCTACAAACGTGTACGCACCACAAGCGGCGACTCATGGGAAAACCAGGTGCGCCGATTACAGCGGTTACAGCGTTCTGCTTAAAGTGTTGGCGGCCTTGCTTTAAAATGTGCTCCGCACAAGCTGGAGCCACTGCGTCAGACAGCCGCAAAAAGTTGCTCAATGCTTGAAAAAATGTGCTTTTATTTTCAATTAGCAACTTTTCATTGTTTCTCAAAAGTTCTGCCTGTTTTGAAAATTAATTTAAAAATATATCAAAGATGATTTACAAGCTTTCAAAAACGCTTCAAGTATATGAAAGCTAATCTTGCTGAATAATCTGCATATAATAATAATTAGTTTGATCTTGTAAGGATCGTGCAGGCCAAGATCTTTGCTATATAATAGCAAACATTTAAGTCATCACATTCAGAAGCTAGCAAAATATACTCTTAAAGCGATTGTAATTTCATGTAGTTCTCGCATCACAATCGTGCTTCTGCTCAATGCCACTTTTAGTTTGCCATTATGCCAACCGTGACCCATCCTAACCACTTTTACGTTCATTGTGGTGGCATGCAATCAAAAGTTTCACAGCCGCCTTGCCGCACTCTGGTTGCGACGTTTGCTCTTTCATCAGATTTTCGGCAAGTGGTGTGGTAGTTTGATGGCTTCCACCTCAGTGAGGCAGCAGCGACGCCCCACGGCCATGGCCATTTATTCCAATTTTGCATGCACTTCATTTCGGATTGCTGACTGCCTTCGACTGCCTGCACTGACGTACGCATTCGTATGCCTTCATTCTGCTGCCTTTCTGCAAACATTTGCAAAAATTAACAAACTTTTCTGGCGCCTCGTCGATTTGTTGTTGTTGTTGTTCAACAATGGCAGCACTATTCCATTTCGAATGCATTTCGCAGACTCTTCGCAGGCATTTTTCAATTAAAACATTGCATTTCTGCGTTGTCTAAAGATAACAATTTCCAGTTTGCGCATATTCAAAAATTTTGCTATAGAACTTTCCAGCTTCAATTCGCCAGCCACAGTTCGGTCGAGTCTGAAGTGGCTCCGCAATCGATTTTGAAGTATTATATTTAGCTCAGCCGAGCATTTTCCAGCTGCCTGAACCCACAAGAGGCAGCTTTCAGAAGTTAAAACCGCTAAATTTTTGTTTGTTTTGCAATTGTTGGCTAACATTGCCATGGGAATTTGCCTACAACTTTCTCCAGCAGCAGGTAAAAGATAGCATGCATCTTAGCAAGCTTAAACCTTGGCACAAATCCTTACAAGTTTTTCAACACACATATATAAAAGCATGTTCTCTGAAGCCTAGAAATGTTATGAAGTTAAAGCTTTATGGTTGATTTTCCACAGATCTTTTTGCATAGCGGAAGATTTTAGAAGGTGGCAGGGAAGATAGTTCACCCTGCTAACCACGTCTCACTTCAGCGACTGTAATCGCCACCTGGAAAAGGCAAGACACTAATTCGTCAGGTCGTAATCCAGATATTGTTTATGATTGAACAATCAAGAGGAAGAAGAAAATGGATGCAGTTCCTGAAATCCAAGATTTGATACATAAAATAAACGAAAAAAAATCACTTGGAATATTATAAAAATTATAAAGAGCCGCCTACACGTTGGAGCTGCTGCAATAGTTGAAGAGCAGTATCATTCTGAACCACAGATCCTGTAGCAGAAATGCAACTAGCTTAATGGAGGAGGCGCCTACACATGCACAACAGGAACATGCAAGCCTGCAGTTGGGTGAGCGTACGAGAGATAACAATTTAATTTAGCACAGCAGTGAAGAGCGCTTTTAGCCAGCGGCAGCGCGGCAGGCAATGCTAAACGGCAGCCGAGAGCAATTTCGCGCGTTGCCATGGACGCCATGGGGTTATCCAAGGGGTGCGTTCGTTACGGATGCATGTAACACGCTAAATCCAGCAATACGAGCATCCAGCATGCTGGCATGAAAAACCGGTCGAGGTACACGTTCAATTAATACGCTACAATTTGAAGCAAGTATACTTATAATTATAGGAAAGCATACCCAGGACTTCTATCTGAATATGTAAATATATTTTTAGCCAAACCATGTCAGTCGCTATTTCTTAAAGTATTTCCCAATTGATTTACATTTACAAAAATGTTGTACAAATTTTAAAGACCACCGCAATATTCGGCTACTTCTTCCGCCCAAAATCAACTTCGGCCCAAAAAGGTACTCTCTCACCTAAATTCGATGGCTCTTAATAATGATTAAAAAGCAACAATGAGAAGCAATTTCTTCGTTCCAAATTAATATCGTAGATGACACTTACCTCAGTGAAGGGCTCGCCATCGACAACGATTTCAATAATTGACGGGTTCCCAATGGCATCTGTCAAAGATACTTAACTTTTATTCAAGTCAAAGAATCGAACTTTTGTTCAATTATCTTTATGTTATATTTTCAGTTCTTGGCTTCTATCTAAAATACTAAAACCTTTAATCAAGTTAAGGATATTCGACATTTTTTTCTACTTTCTTTCGTTTTTCGGTTCTAATTGCATTTCCTTTATTGCTTGCCTTTCAAATTTCACTTCTTGTCAGTGCAAGTTTGACAGTGCGCATCTATATGATTTCTTAGCATATTTCTGACCGTAGCAAATATCCTTTGCAGGCTACTATGCACTCTCGAAGCATGTAACTACTTTATGCCACAGAAATTCGAAAAACCATATTCGATTCCTGCCAAACCGCATCCAAATGCTCCATTTTTTTCATGCCTTCATGTTTGCACAACAGGCGCACCGCAAATGCAATGCTTGTGCGCGCATACACACACACACTATCAGTGTTGCCAGAAACATATTTTCGATTTGGTCCAAAGTTGTTAAACAATTAGTCTCTTAGTTGCTTGAATCGTAAAATTAACAAGCATCCTTTTTTAATGAACTAAAAAAAACTGGCAAACGATGTTCTTCAAAGATATAAAAAGCGCTAAAAGCTTAAAAAAACTTCATAAAAAAAGACCTGGAAAAAGTGGAAACATTACGACAAGATTTCAAACTGTTGTAAAATGCCAGAAAAAGCACAAAAGTTAGATAACAAAGGCAATGTTTACTACAACGAGACAAAATCTACACAGAAACGTGAAATCTTAAATCAATATTAAAGAACTTTTAAAAAACGAAAAAATTGCCAAAAATTATCTTTAAATTTAAAAACTCACAATCACTCACAAAGACAAAAATTAACTCAAAAAGGCGAAAATGTAAAACAACAAACAGTTACAAAAATCGCAAAAATCCTTAAAAATGGCAAAAATTATTCCAAAAAGTAGAAAATAGCGCAAAACTAAATGTCAAATATCACTAAAAAAACGCACTGACCAAAAATTGCCTGATGCGTAAAAATGGCAAAAAATTATGTTATAACATTTTAAGGTTTGAAAAATCTGGCAACATCGCGCACACTCACGCTGTGTATTAGAGCATATGATGCGGAAGCCAGAAACTGACCTACCCTGCCGGCCGAGCCTTCGCACTCGTAGCGTTGCTTTCTCGACGCGGACGTATTCAAATTTCCAACCCAAAATGAGTTTCTGCACCGTGGGCACTTTTGAAGGATGCAATTAAATTGCGTTTTGCAGTGGAGTTTGCCAGCCAATATTCCAATTGCCGCTGCTGTCTAATGTGTGGGTGTAGGGGTGTAGGGGTTATATGGTTGTCGGTGCATCTGCCTCTGCGCGTTGGTTGTAAATTTCATATGGTAACAGCTGCTACAACGCAAAATTCGTGCAAATTGGCCACTCCAAATTTTGGTGCAACTTAATTAACAAATATTTTTCAAAGGACCAAAACGGAACCGGCATTATACACACATACATAGAGCGTTAATTGTGTGCGTGTGAAAATCGCGCAAAATTTGAAATTCAAATTTGAAATTCAAATTTTGCGGGCATTTTATTTGAAGCTCTTTAATTTTGAGGTAGCAATGAAGTATGATAGAAAATTTTTCAAAAGAAGGTACGAAAATAATAATGTTGCCATTAGCACTTATGAAAGAGAAATTTCAGATTATGAAAAATTCCACAAAGGAACTCTAGCAAAATCAGGCAAAAATCCTAAGAAAAATAATATGAAAATTTGCAGCACTTTTTTTTATCAAACACACACAATGGCTTAACAATAATGATCTCTCTCGACAAGCAATATTTGAGAGCTGTCAGCTGTCATCAAAACCCACATATTGTTATACTATATTGATTCAGGAAAAATTTTTTTGATTGTTGTCTTTAAATACAAGCCAACAATGTAAAATTTTCTGTGTAACAAAAGCAAAAAGAGTTGTCAAAATAATCAGTGAAGGCCTAATCTGACAGGGTTCCGTACCAGAGCTATGCTCTTTCTACTTGCTTGTCTGTCCTTTACTTGGTTTTTATTGTTTGCTGTGAACAGTAGCGCTTCTTCCAGTGCTTCTGTCCATAAATTTTTTTACATTTTGAGCAAAATCTACCAAAGTAATTCACTTAAAATTAATAAAAAAATATATTTTTGAAATCCATAGACCTAGTTCTTGCTAACGATACCCCACACGATACGATACAAAAATTTTAAAAATTGTTTCTAAATATTGAAAATACATATGTTAATGTAATGAAGACCGAACTCTTTGCCAAATTTCAGGTTTCTACGTTGAAAAAATTTGCTGTTTATATACGTACACAGCTTCGAAATGAAAATTGACCTTATAAGAATTCACGTGTTTACCCTGAAGGGAAACGGAACTCTAAATAAAAAATTCTAACTCCAAATTTTTAAACACTTTGAAGCCGAAATTCTAAAAGCTATAAAGCTGCTGAAGAAGTTGAGTGGCTTAGGCTTATTGCGCTTTCGCCTGTCGCTTGAAGCAGAACTTTGGAACTTCGCTCAGCGGAGCAAACTCTTTTAAGCACTGAGCAGCAAAACTTTGGCACCTTTGCTTTGGATCGTTGTGAGCTGCTCGGAACTAAGAACTTGACATTTTCTTTGCTGTTTTGTTTTACGCAATGTTTACTTGTGCGCTTAGAGCGCACACATCCTTGGATAAATCCTTGCTTAGTTTGAGCACTCCACATTTTGGCAGCAGAAACTAAACTTTGGAAGCTGTAGACAAGTATCTTTTTTCTGCCAATAAATTCTGCAAGTTAATGAACTGTCGAGCTGCTTCAGCTTGTCGTCTGTTGCTTTGTCTGCCACATAAAAGTGCATAAAATTTGTCTATTTATTGGCATATAATACAGCAGCAGTTGCTCTTACTTGTTGACTTTACGAGCAACTACATATATTTTCTAATAAATTTAGCTTGATTTCAAATATATAACTGCACAATTATATCAGGCTTGGTAAATGAAAATCCATTTTTTTTCAATAGATGGCTTCAGTAATCTGTATCTCGCGTAGTATAGGTGTGTCCGGATTACCCTAGACGACGTTAGCAAGATAAGATTTCGTAGTAAAAAAATTGTTCAGACTTTTTTGTGATTGCTTCAGTCCTTCACACTGACGACAAAAGTCGACAACAGCAAAGAGAAATTACGCCATTTCTTATAGTTCTCTTCGATAAAGGCGAAAACGCAAGCCAGGCGGCCGAAAATGTGATTCGTACTTATGGTCCTTGGTCCTTCGTTCTGATACTGTAACAGAAAATCATGCATTGTTTTGGTCTTCTAGATTCCTCTCCCGTTAGTTTTTATGTCAAAGATGCAACACGCTCTGGAAGGCCAATTGTGAAAAATGTCAATAATATCATGGAAATCGTCGAGTGCGAAGCTAAACTTTTTGCGCAAAAAATTCTACTAATTCTAATTGAGAAGGGGTGAGGGGAAAAGAGATATAAATTAAGTATAAAACCGGCTTGAATCTGTTTGGTTAAATATTAGAGGTTAAGAAAAAACAACAAGAAAGTGTCTACAAACATTTTCAAAAATTGCCTTAATTCCGTCTTTTCCTATCATCTGCCCCATAGTACGTCGATTCGACGAACCACCAAACTTCTCATAGAATATCAAGCAGCCGTTCTTAGAACGCCGCAGCCGACCACACTGTCGTCCAAGCAAAGTTAAATTGCTCGGTGTTTTCATTCTTAGCTGTGGCTTCTTTCAATTTTCAATTAATTTGCTGAAAACCTTTTTAAGCAGAAATTGCGCCTGCCATTTGCTATCTATCTAACAGCAGCAGGTAGCTGGCCGGATGCAGGCTTCTTCTTCTTCTTCTCCTACTTTTATCATGTTGAAACATTTTTAACAATAGTTAACTTTTTCTTTACTCTTTCAACTTGCTGCCGCTTGTCAGCGAAAAACTTGTGCATGAGGAAAAGGCGCACAAACGGAGGAAGCAGCAGTTGCACAGATAAGTAGCGGCAGACCAACGTCAAAGGCGTTTCAACGGCATGAGCACTTGAGCAGAAGCAGCAGACGCCCATCGATGTTGAGGTTGGCGACAACAGTCATCGTTTCATCTTGCTCGTCAACGGCAGCGCCTTCGCCATCAAAGCAACAACCTTATCGTTCGTTCATTCCTTCGCCCGCACCGCTCAAGTGCGCTTGCAGGACTTTGACGACAACGTTACAAATGATTGAATTCCAGCAAGCCGTACGCTTCCGCATCGCATCGCAACACTCGGCAATTGAATATTGTTGCTTATTACGCTTGGTTGTTGGGAGCAAAAAATCCAACAATCATTCCAAGCGATGCAAAACAGCACTTGTGACTTCTTCGTGCCAGCTTCCACCACCTGCAGCTCATGTCGGTAGAAATGCGAATGGCATTGAACGACTTGGTTCATGCAATTCAATTGCATTTCAATAAATGCAAACTCTTTCGTTAAGACTTCAATGCTGAAATTCTGCTGGGAATTTCGTTGCTCCAAGAAGGATTTACATAGTTTTGTTAGAAAATTATACAGTTGCTAAATCTGATTGCTGTCATGCCATAATTTCTTAAAAATTGCGAGGATTTTAAGTATCATGAATGACAGAGTCATGCCATCATTTCATCAGATATCATTTAAGTATCGAATATTGAAGTATTGATACAGAAATAAAATTTTCTGCTCATTTCAATGCACGCATTTCAGATTTCTCTTTTGTTCTTTCAAATATCATGGGCTTTCAAAATTCTATATCGCAGAAATTTTAATTATATCAAAATTTATATAGAGAATTTCTTCTTCTTCTTAATTCCTAATTTGTCTCATACAATTCCTACGGAAATGGAAAAATAAAGGCACGTAATACGAATATCGGCATATTTTTCTCGATGATTCTTTTAAGTATATATGTTGCTAGTTTCCGAAAATTTGCCAACTATGTATTTTAAAAACCATCAAAGAGTCTTAGTAAAATCCGCTTAAATGAGACTTTCGTATCGGCTGATCTTTCGAAAGCAAAGTAATCCTGCCTAGGAAATTTCTAACGTTTCGTCAGTCTCTAAAGAGAAGTCAATTAAAAGTGTCATTCGATACAACGCAGTGTCATAAAAGTATATAACAGAAGAAGAAGCATAAACAAACACGTGATAAGAACAAGAAGCAGAAGAAATCACATCAACACATTATTAATAGTAATGCGCACGTGACTGTCAGGCTGACCCAATGACACAGTTATGCCGTTATCAGTGACTTCCGTCAGTGTCATCAGAACAGACGTAGCTGGTCAAACAGAAATTTAAGATTGTAAGGATAATTATGGCGAAGCAGGCGCACGAGAAGGAACACCACTCTCGACAAAAAGTACGAAAAATTAATTAAAAACGCTTAATTATTAAAATATTTCTAACTCAAATTTATCAAACCAATTTTATAGCATTTTTTTAACTATTTAAAAACATGCACACAGAAATTTTCATGAATGTGCAGCAATTTCGAAATATAATTCAAATTACAAAGGAAAATTTTAAAAGTTACAAGAGAAAAACTGTCTACAGAAAAACTCTCTTTACTGAAAAGCACTCTCTTTAGAGAGAAGAACTCTACTTTTGATTTGGATTTTGTGCGAAATTTTGTGCTTCCGAAGGAAATAATATAACTGCAATGCAAGTCAAAGAGAGCGACTGTTGAAAGAGCTCATTTCAGTCAACACAACACAACAGCTCATCGTTTGTACTCGTAGAAGAAGCTTGCTCTCTCAATAATACTCATGACTCATGAGTCATGAATACTCCAAAGCTGCAGAGAGCGCTGCAATTCTTATGAGTGCAATTTAACTAAAGAGAGCATTTTATTTTAAATGAATTGTGACATTTTTTGCGGTTTCTGTGCAATAATGCAGAAAGCATGAAGAGCATTGCCGCACAGGACTCTCTCTCTCTCTCTCATTAGTTTCCTGCAACTCGGCAGCTATGCCGCTAGTAATGTTACGTATTTTAAATCACAACTTCAAAGGACTTTTTAATTCAATAATTTTCATTCTAAATACTTACATTAAATGTGCTTCATCTAGCTCTCTCTCTCTCTCTCTCTTTCTCCCCCTTCTACCAACACCCTTCGCCAGCTTTTTCGTTTCTCGCAACACGGCTCACTCTGCCAGCCACCGCAGACGATTGTGCTTCCGGCATCAGACACATTGTCTGTCGTAACTTTTACTCCAAGTCCTGCGACCTTGCCGCCGCCGCCGTGCTTCGCTGGCTGCCACCGGTACACCGACACGACACAGTGATATAAATCAGTATGCGTGTGTGGCTGTATTGTGCGCGCAAGTGTTGACATTAATGACCGATAAATTCAATTAGGATATCTGCACAGAATTTTACGCCAGAAATTGCTTTGGAACTCAACTGGCTTTGGAGAATTCAAGTGGCATTAAAATTGTGCGCTTGTGTAGCTTCAATTAAATATTTAATGGGAATTGCTTAAATACATACAAAATTGATGCTAAAATGGCAACCAAACATCAATATTTCAAACTTAATTGTGAAGCAAAATTATGTTTAAAGTGTAATGAAATAGCAGCATTTAAAGCGCTTTGGAAGTTAAAAATTCGTATTTCCTATAAGATTAATCTGAAAAGGCAAAGAAAGATACTTTTATGGTAAAGGTAAAACGGCTTTTAATTTTGCATATTTGAACTACTTAAATTTCGTTCCTCGACAGTTTTTGGCTTGATGTCTGCTTTTCTATGTAACTAAGCCTCTCCAAGCTACAGAATTGCATTCAACTGAATGCCCATTTGAATTTTAAATAAACTTAATTAAGAGCAGCTTTATAAAAACTACAGTCGATCGCCCATTTCGGCTGCATTTAAGAGCTTATTTCAATTTTGAACCAAACATGCAAGCTATATATTCCAATTTCAGTATACTGAAAACCATAGAAGCATTCAGGCCGCGCTGCCTAATAGACTAGATCTCTACTTCAAATATAATCGTTCAATCAAAAAAAAATTTCGAATGCAAAATCGTGGCAAACTGGTAAATATTCTAAAATACATATATACAAGGTAAGCTCAACCGACTAGAACTGTACTATCTGTGGACATTCACCAAAACCGCCTAAGTCGAGTTAGGATGGAATTGAGTTATTAATTTATATAGTACATACTGTTAAATTTTCATGATTGTATCTTTTTTACGACAGCAATTATACATTAAAAACCTAAAGCCTGGAACACACGGCATTTTGACGTCACGAAGTTCATGCCATTTTGGCATGCCGTGTACTCCAGGCTTTATTGCTTTACACTGAGAATTTGAAACTTTAAACTGTACTGCTAAAAAAAATCATGAAAAACAGACTTAGACGGTTATGACTTGTGACCACAGATACATATATCAACTACGCAAAGCACAACTTTGCCGAATAGCCTAAACTCAAATCAAATCACGGCACTAACTCCCGGCACACTTCGCTGTGGCAAGTACTCCGCACACTTGAAGGCACTTGCCACACTTTGCTGCTAAACTTTCCAATTAAATTAAGTGATATTTATGTGCTGCAACTTAATTCGAAACGCTTCTGCCGCCAAAAGCGTAAGACCAACAATCTCTCATGCGCTTAAAATGGTTTTTGCCGCCATTTTAAACGGTGCCACCGCTCGCCTAACAACTTGTTGCACTCCGCGCTTCGCCCGCCGGTGCTAGTTGGGAGTTGCGCGTTTTCATTACAAATGCTCGCTCGCATTTGCTGGCGCGCTGCTTGTGGCAAGTGCGAAATAATTATTAATAAATGCCGTCGCAGCGCATCTTCTGCTCGGTTAAGCCGTGCCGTGAGCAGCAGCAGCAGCGCGGCTAGTCTTTTTAATTGTGGCTTTTAATGCTGTTAGCGTAAGAACGTAATTATCGTTGCGGCGTATCTGGTGTGCAACAGTTGCAAAAAAATTGCGCGAAAGAAAATGTAAAAGCGAGCGCTCAAGCAGCTGATGCTCACGGCAAGTAACCTGGTATTGAAATTGTTGCATGCTTCAAATTATCTGCTATGTTTTTGCTGTAGTTCTTTTCATTAAAAAAATTTCATTTAAGCTTCAAAAGGAATGACAGTAGCTGTGAGGGGCAGATGCAACTACATATTTTTATTTGAAATGTGGAAGTGTTTACAATTCTTTTCAATTGCGCTTAAAAAAAGTAAGCAATCCTGAATCGGATTTCAGCCACACCCAATCCTACAACAAATATCAAACTTGAGCTCGTATATGGCAAGTGTATCTTGGCAAACACAGGCCCTGTCTAGTTTCGTTAAAATAATGCGTATCACTATCTTCAAGCTGTGGCAGCATACAAATTTTGACGGTCTCTTCTTGCACTCAGCATAAAGACATTATAAAATTT
This sequence comes from Neria commutata, assembly GCA_963457695.1. NCBI lineage: Eukaryota > Metazoa > Arthropoda > Insecta > Diptera > Micropezidae > Neria > Neria commutata. The sequence continues at coordinate 55,528,814 of OY735246.1, forward strand.
TAGAAAACTCTTTAAGATTTGCAAGAAAAAAATTTTTGAATTTTGTATATGTAATTTATATGCATTTTAAATCACTCAGTGTAAGTTGGCACACCCTGTATATATATACCAAGTATCGATATTCTAGTTCGTATACCATATAAACGATGAAAATATATAATGAATAAACTGCTTATGCCCATTTTTGAAAAGTTGTTAGATAGCCTATTGGAAATATGCCCACAATTTTATTTATTTTAATTGCGCATTTTGTGAGCATATTTAATTTACCGCCTATATGGTACGTTCATAGATCGGAATGATCGGAATCATGGTCATTGGCCAATTGCCAGTGAACGCTCTAGCCAAGCACAATGAGTGCTGCCACATTTTGCAGTTTGTTTGCTTTTTTATTTGCTCGTTTGCTGCTTCAAATCTTATCAGATTTGGGCAATTACGACCATTTACACCAACACAGACAACAAACACATGCACAAGAATATAAAAAGCAGCGAATATATAAAAAGAATATTAAAATCCAACTTCACTAAAGGCAAGATTTTCTTGCGCCGCTCTTTGAATGGCAGCAACGAATCATGGCGACACGTGCTGCTCACTCCGCCATGATAGTTGCTGCAGAAGCTCTGCGCGGCGGAAGTGTCGCGAAAGCGTGCGGCATGAGGCAGACGAGTGACGTGGTGGCTGAAAAGTTTCAATGCCTTTTAAGAAATGCAAAAGGCGGTAATGTGCATTTAATAATGTCCTCCGCCAGCGGGCGCAGAGAATCGGCAAGCGAAGCAGGACACGTTAAAATCTTAGAAGGTAGAGCATGGTCTTTGAAGCTGCCAGCGGCGCTCGTCAACTTGGCGGCTATACAATTTCCAGAGCATACCAAATTAGGATAGCGGCGGCACAAGACAGCTCGCTGGCTATAAAAGCTCACACCAAGGCGTTTTAGTTTTGCTCTCAAAGTTGAATTGACACTTCTTCCGGTTCGAATATCCGCAAGCGGATGTCGCCATTTCACGAGCAACTTCAACTATAATTTGAAAGTAATTGTTATGATTCTACTAGTATTATCTGTCACAGTTTGGGCATACTCTGCTTTTTTATCAAAATAATATTAATATATTATTCACAATTTTGCAGTGCATCCAATTATGGCGCTCACCAAACCGTGAATATTTTATCACAAATTGTTTGTGCAATTAATGACATTTTCAAACTTTAATTTCTTACCGATGTCCATGGCTGTTTTACTATTTTCAAAACTAAATAATATAAATAATGCCCCATGCGGGCTTAAACATAGCTTTCTCGCATTAACTTTTGTATGCTTGCTATATTTTTGCACATATTCACGGGACCTACAAATAAGCGTATCCGAACGGGTTGAGGTCCATTGGGCCATCGCGGCTATACTAAAGACAATATTCGGCTTAGGCATTCGTCGCTGGCATCGGCAATTTCAAAATGACATATTCGGCTTCGCCTTTGGACCCAACGTTTAAATATTCGGCTGATACTTTGCTTCAAATGTTCATTCTCTTGTCACGTCTACCATAGAGCTGCTTCCATGTCCTCAAAATGAGCGCTGAAAAAGGAAAGCTAAACCAGTTTTCTTATTTCAACACTTTCCCCTTTAAGATGTTGGAAGTTGCAAAAGCTCGTAGATATTTTGCCACTGAACGTAGATGTCAGTGAAATGAACCGCTGCAAACTTTTAAACTGATAAAAGTTTTTGATTCAATTTCAGTGCAATAAAACACAAAGATATCAGCCAGGTTAAAAGTTATTCAAGTCGTTAAATGTTGCCCTTGGTTGGATTGTATTGCCAGTCTCATAAAGACGCACAGAGGGGACAGGCAGAACAGCAGCCGAGCCACAATAGCACAAAAACACAGCAACAACCATAATCATAACAACAACAACAACAACAAGAACGTAATGTCATTGCACACAAAGAAGAATCAACATTGCACTGCAACAAAAGCAGATAAAAGCAGAAACGTCAAGGCAAACAAATTTCAGTGGGAATAGCTAAATGCAGCATTTCCGGCCGCCATTTCCGGTTGTTTCAATGTGCACTCAAAGACCATGAAAATGCAATATTTCCGAAGCAATAAAAGACATAGAGAAAGAAGACTTGGAATATGGAAAAGCTTGCTGTCGAGCTGTGAGTGCTTCAAATTGCACACATTTCCTTGGAAAAATTTTGAAATCTCAGATGAATTCTGCTTGAAAATGAAGGATACTGAAGAGTGGTAAGAAATGGTGCGCAGGATTCGATATGGGGGATTCGGTTAGGGGGATTATGATCTATCAGAATACAAGAGTTTCTGGCTAACTTCAATGGAGACTTCAGCTCATATGCTAGACCTTCTCCAGCCCAGTAAGTCATGGAGCTGCCAAGCAGTTTAGACAAAGTTCTATATAAAATTTCAAAAATTTTCAATTGTAATTTTCTTGAAAGAGTTTTCTTGTTGATAGGTCAATTGTATTTATTTGCATTTCTTTTTTCTAAACTTTCTATGTCTCTCTAATGCTTAAAAATACAAATACATTGGCTAATGCACGGTATTCAATTAAAATATGTGTTAAACTTTTTGCTTAAAAAAGTTTATGCTTTTCAAATTCGAATTCTTGACAAAGTTGAGTAAATTCTTTGCTGCCAAATTCCCAAATGTTAATTTTATTTATATACCAACAAAAATGTCGTACACTGAAATTCAAACCTCAAATTTACATATCCCTACCCTGCTGATTTTATGACCGAGAACCGTAAAACTTGTTTCATTTCCCAGCCGCATAAAACAATTTTACTATGTATCCTTTTCGTATGCATACGAATACTCTGACAGGCGGACAGACAAACAGACAGCCACACCGACAGAGCGCAATCATTTTTCTTATGCGGTGTGAGCATTGCCGCAATAGAAGAACGCACAGTGTGCCACATTCATATTATGCACGGTCAAAAATAGTAAATTTGATCAAAATCAACGAAAGGACATGCCTACCAAGCGCATATAAAGAAATATTTTTAATGTTAACATTTACTTTAGATGAGCGGAAGGAGTGTCCTTGCCCTAATTTTGTCAAAATTTACATCAAATTTGAACCAAATCTTGCCCTAAGTTTGTCAAAATTTACATCAAATTCGAACCAAATCTAGTAAAGGACACACCTCCCGCTGATATAAAGTAAATATTGACATAAAAAGTTTTCTTCAAGGGCCTTTCAAGATTTGCTTGGAGTTTGAACAAAATTTTGACAAAAATCATTTAAAGGACGCGCCTACCGCGCAGCTTTTTTTCAACATCAATTTACGAAAAAGTCTGTGCCAAATGTTGGCCGGATCGAATAACTTTTACTATTTTTGACTACGCTTTATATGAAAATGTCACACTGTGCGTCATCGCTGAAGCATGTAGCGACAACATCTCTCACTATTATTAATGTTGTTGCACTGCTTGTGCCAGCAATTAAAATGGACAAAATTTTATCATCTTCTTGGTGACTCGCTCTCTGGGATTGTGGCTCGTGCGAAGCATTCAGAATTCTGTAAATTGTGCTGCGCACAGTGCAATAAATTTGATTCAAGTGGAATTTCGCAAGAGCGACTTCAGTTTCATTCCAGCAAAAGACCAGATCACATGCAGGACCACCACACGGAAAACCGCTACTACTACACACATATATATATATATATGTATATGTATGAATGTCACATGCATACACATATACGCAGAAGTATCATTGTAGGTACTTCATTTGATTGTAGAGGGGCAAACGGTGCAGATTTTGTATTTTCGTAACGAAAAAGCGCCATAAATTATGTCAAACTCAAAAATTTGAACTTCTTGCCAAGGTTTTTTGCGCTCCTCAAAATTCTCTAAAATTTATAAATAAATTCTATTGATTCTAGCTATATACATAAGTATATTGAGCTTGCTATCTAAAGGACACATAGTCGGTCATTAGCGAGTCCTTGTCATCAGCAGGTATATATGCTTATGAACGAATTGTGAGTGTGTCCCTCAACCGATTTATATAATCTCGAAAGTTAATGTTCAGTGCTACTTTGTTGCAAATCAGATAACTGGTTCTTTCGCGTCTGTGACAGACAGAAGAGATGGCAGACGGAAGCCGGAAATCAAGAATGAAAGTGATTATGATCCTTTCTATAGTAAGATGCTTACCACTAAAAGCAATAACCTCGTAATTTAAGTTTTAATGAAAAATATTTACATCCTTATTACATTCTATTTTTTAAGTCGCGGTTCATTTCTTTTGACGCAGACTTTTGAGTCCAATTGTAGCTGATGAAAAAAAAAATTATTTCAATGATACTTAAAACAGAAGTGAAATTTCTATTATATTTTTTTAAAAACCGTGACATAAACTGTGAAGCTTAATTTTCGTTCATATAAAAAGGATTTGAATGATGCAAAAGAAGAGCTTGTTTTATTTTGAGAAATTGCGGTTCAATTCTTCTGTCGCAGACTGTGGAGCTAGATTGTCGCTAATGAAAAAATGATTTGAATGATAAAAGTGAGAGAAATTTGTTTTGTACTTTTAGAAAAATCATGTTTCGTTTTTTCCGACGCAGGCTTTCGGCTTGTTTACACTTGTTATTACAGCAGCTCAAACGTTCAATGACTCATTTCTGGCCTGTTTCTGTTTGGGTCGTGCATTTGGGATTCCGCTTTGACTCGGCTGCTGCAAAAATTATCAAATCTTAATGAAGCAAATATTGAGGAGTGTTTTCTTTCGATTTTATGCTGTCAAATTTAAGTTTCCGCTTGCTTTTAGTTGCCGCAGCAAGATAATAATGGCAATCGATAGTGCTGCTATGTGAAAGTTTCAAAGAATGTTAACAACAATTTGGTATGAAAGTATGCTTGGAACAGTATGAAACTGTCTGTCTATTTCGCATGCTGCTGCCACATTGGCAAATACATTTTCAATTTCAATCAACGCGCCAGCACACTCCTGAGCCGGCAGTGCAGCCATGAAGATGCCAGGCAGGCAGGCTGAAGGATGCGCAGCTACTTCGGGAGTGCTCGCAGTGTGGCAGCAGCCAGCCAGCGCCATTGGAAGCACTTGTGATAATATTTGCACACATTGATTGAGTGCTGACGATGATGTGCAGCCAACCCAAACGAGTGCCAGCGAGCTACCCGCCTGCTCGCTCACACTTGCGCAGCGTTATCGAAAATAAAATGTGAAAGCGCTGTAGGCGCTTAGGAAATGCTCCACAAAAAAAATGCCTGCTAAAGAGTTGGTAAATATTGCAAATTAAATTTTCCATTCGCCAACAATTCGCCAAACATTTACCGCCAATTTCAAGCGAATTTCAATTAAGTTGATATGCCGCCCCACCCCCTGCGCCTCTGCCTCTCTGCATGCCATTTGAAGTTGTGCGAGCGCAGCTTTGGCTGCCATTTCCATTCGCTAGCAAGGTCAACGGCTGCTGCCAGCGTTGGGGGAGGGGGGGAGGGGAGGGGGTGCGCAAAAATTTGTTTGTTTTAGAAATTTAACTCTTTTACGAAATGGGAGGGGGTAAGCACACATATTAGTATTGGTCGCACGCGTGGTTAGTTTTAAATTAAACACAAATACAAGGCAACTAAATATATTTACATAAGTGTTAGAGAGGTTAGTTAGTTTAAATAGAGCGGCTTTTGAAATATGAGCATTTGAAATAGTTGAAAATGTAGACTCTTTCAGCCACCAAAAGAGAAAGAAACGAGAAAAGAGAAAGTTTAATCACATCATTTTCGTATTAGAGTCAAATCAAAAACATCAAAAGGATCAAATAATTCTATAATAATTATTAATTATTAACTACCTTCTGTGTGCTTGTTATATTCTAGCACAAATTAATGGGACCTACAAATCAGCGTATCCGAACATATCTCGGAGTATTGCCAATTCAACACAAGAAGAGAAACGATTTGAAAAACAAATTCTCTTTTTATTGAATATTATGAGGCCCGGCTAAGCTCTGAACTCAGGCCTCCTGCAGCAACAACCAATCACTTGTCCACTGAGCCACCGCAGCAAAAGGATCTGCATTCATTTAATTATGCAGCAAAGCATTTCAAAGCCGCCGCGGCTGCTGCCTTTTGTGGCCCTCTTTGTCTCCCTCTCTGTCTCTGTCCCCATCTCTTAGTGTGCGCGCCTTTTGAAGCAGCGTTGCTTGGCAGTCGGGAAAAAATTTCATTTAGCATATATGACGTAAAGAAATGATGTGAGACTGCGAAACTATAGCACATTCCATTCAAACGACAACAAGGAATGCACTGCAATGCCTTTTGCAAATGCCACTGAAATTGCCTGTAAGCATAACCTTAAAAGTTTCATTTAAAATCAGTCAAAATAATTTTGAAAATTTATAAAATTTCTTATACATATACTTTTGCTCGAGTTTTCTAGCAAAGTTTCCGAATTGTTTTTATACTGATCCTTAAAGTGTAAGCCTGGAGGTATGCAAAAGTTTCAGAAGTATTATTATCCTCGAAAGTATAAGCCTGAAAGTATGAGGCAGTTTCAGAAGTATACTTAACCTCAAAGTTTAAGCCTGGAGGTATGCAACAGTTTAAGAAGTTTTATTAGCCTCGATAGTGTAAGCCTGAAAGTATGGAACAGTTCTTTAAATGCTTATGCTAAGAAATCCTATCATTCCCGACTTACATATAAGCACAAACTATTGTGCAGCTTCATTAATAGAATATTCGTTATTTTAAAATTTTAATAGTTGTTTATTTACGTTTTTTTGATTTGTTTAAAATGTGATGAAGACAAAATTGTGTTTAAAAAGAAATGAAAACTAGTATGAATATGAGTAGATGTAATACATTAACGTTCAAAAATAATACAATTCTGACTAAAGAGTACATGGACAACGCACATGGCAAAATGACTAAAATTATTTGCACAACAAAGACAAAAATCGATATGAAAAAGACCCTTATGAAAAGTGATTGTAATACGCATACAACAAAACTAAAATATGATAAAAGACACTATCATTATTTGGCTATGCGGCGTTTGGTCAGTGGCGTGGTTGGCGTAGGCGGTTTAATCTAAAAATAGGGAAAAATGATATTCATAAATTTCTAGTAAAATGGTTACTACAAAAAAAGTACGTACTACCGAACGTATGGGCTTGGGCGTGACAGCATTTGCTGGTGGCGGTTCTCTGGGCTGCGGTCCATCCGCATCGCCCACCACTGTTACAGCTACGGGTCGTTGTCCCGTCGCGACGCGCTCCGTGCTGGCACTGCGCGAAGCGGATCCGGAACGCTTGAACATGCCCGAAAGACGACCACGCAAATCCTTCTTGCTGGCTCGCATGTCACTAGCCACACTAATGTCAGAGTCAGATCCTTGAATCTGCAAGCGTAGCGATTATCAATAGAGAATGCAGAAAATGTGTGTTCAAGTTAGGCGCATACCGAAACTTCACTCTCGGAATTGCGGCTACTCTTCGTTAGGCTGCGCAGTTTACCCATGAGGCCCTTCTTCTTTTTGCGTGGCCCTCGCGGTATATCACTTTGAGTGGAGCCGCCGGACAGGCGTGAGTCCAGCCGTGAGTCGTAGCTGGAGTCGCGCACCATGCCGCCCAATTCGGAGTCAATGGATTGTATGGAAGACACGCTGCCATCATCCTGACGCCATATATTCTATAAGAGAGCACACAATTTGCTGTTAGCTACTTCCCGTTTCTTCTAACAATTTTAAGTAGCCTACCTGATCCTTTTGTATGGAGTGATCCAGCGACAAACTCTTTCTTATTAGACTGCCATTGTGCTGCGAGGAACGCGACAGCTTGGAACCATTTCGATGCGTGGTGCCACTGGCGGCACTTGCCACAGAGCCTGTGCTGCCGTGCGGATCGTTCTCCTGCGAGGCTGCGCGCCTCAGATTGCCGCGTCGCAGCCGACTGCGCTCGTGCTCTTCCTCACTTATGCGCTGAAACTTGCGCAGCTCCTCGGAAGCCTCGGCAAGACGTGCCAAAACATTTGTAATTTGCGAGCTGGTTAACGTGGGCGATGGACTGCGACTACGACGCGGACTGGCCTGCTCCGGTCGCAGCGTGCTGCCACTGGCCGCCGTCTTACTGGCACTTTTGCTCGACGTGGCCATTTTTAAGTCTGGCGCTATTTTCACCAGCTCGTCCACCGTTTGCAGCAGTGCGCCCACCTTGCGCTCACCGCCGTCCTGTTCCAGACGTCGCTTGATCAGCTCCTTCTCGTAGCGTTCTCGCTCACGTCGCAGCTTCTCATTGGAAGTGCGCAGTTTGGCATGCACATCGCGCAACTCCAGCAGATCGCACTGCAACTCGGCAATCTTTTTTCGGCCCTCCTCCATTTCCTCTTCGTTGGCGCGTTTCAATTGCTCCAGACGTCGCTTGGACTCCAGCCGCTCCTTATCACGTTCGCGCTCCACTTCGAAGAGCGTTTGTCGTAAATCTCGCGCCAGTGTTGAGGTTTCCTGCAGCAGTCTTTGTTGATCCTCGCGCTCCTTTTGCCAGGACAGCTCCAGCCTGGTCTTCATGCCGGGTATCTTCGTGCGACCCGAGCCAATGACGCGCTCCTCCTCAAGCTCATTCAGTTTGGATTGCATTTCCGATATTTTGATTTCGTTCGCACTGCGCTCGGACACCAGCTCGGTTTTCACTTTACTAACCTCCAGACGCGCTTCCACAAGTTGATCCTCTAAACAGCCGATCTTCAAATATTCAAGATTAAAAAAAAATTTTAGCTTCTAAATAACACAGAAATAATTCCGCACCTGTTGCTCCAAGTAGGCTATCTTACTCTTGTCGTCATCGTCACTGCTGTGCATTGATCCGCGACTCTGTCGGCCCGTACTATTTGCTTTGAGATCACCGATCTTCTTCTGAGCCGATTCAAGCATTTGCTTGAAGGCATCTCTATCCTTTTTGAACTTCTCACATTGGCGCTAAGAGGGAAAGGAATAATATTAAAATCGCCGCCAACATCGGGTATTCCTTCGCTCTTTAGTGGATATATGACACTTGATCAGAGTTACTACCTGCATGGAGGTCAATTCACCGCTAAGGTTCTTCACTTGCTGCTCATAGCGCAGCCGCGTCGATGCCACGTCAGACTTCAGCTGCAGCTGGGAATTCTCCAAGCTGAAATGGCAAGGAAGCTTTGCATTGCTGTGCTTCTCCACGGCAGGCCTTTGCACTCACCTTATCTTCAGTTGTCGCACCTCCGCCTCCAGTTGCACACTGTGTCCATTGATGGACGATTTCGCCTGCTCGATGCGATTGAAGTCGTTAAGCTTTTGATTTACGTCTTCGTTATCCTTACGCAGCTGGAACACCAAATCGATATTCATTTCATTCTCCCGGCGCAATCTGTCGTACTCATGCTCCTTCTCGGTCAGCTTGTTCTTTAGCATTGTCTTTTCATACTCCGACGCACCGCTCTTGATGTTGCGCGATTCCAATTCCTGTATTTTCTTCTGCGCATCACTGAGCTTCTTGCTCAGCTCGGATTTCTCCGCACGTATGGTGTCCGTATGAGCTAGTTTCTCCCTAACCGCATTCAGCTCACTCTGCAAGTTCTGCTTCTCGGTGGTCAGCTGTGCGCGCATGAGTATAGTCTCTTCGGACATCTTCTCCCAGTGTGTATTCAAATCCTTATAGCGTTTGCTCTCTTCATTCAGAGAGCTGTTCAGCTCTTCGATTTGTTTCTTCAGCTCCTGCACTTGCTTCGAATCGGACTTGGAAGATTTCGCCTTGAGTTCCTTGATTTCCTTCTCCAGCGAGGTTTTGTTCTTTTCGGCGGATTTACGTGCGCTGGACAACTCATTGTCCATTTGTGTTAGCTTGGTCTCCAGCTTCTCACGCTCTTTGTGTTCCTTCTCGTAGTCCTTCTCCAGAGAGCTGAATTTATCCTTATCGCGTTTGGTTTGTGTTTCTAGGGCAGCTCTAGCGGTTTCGGTTTGTTTGATCTAGAAAGGAAAGTATTTTAGAATTTTTGGCACTGAAAGTTATACAGCAACTCCGGATGCAAACCTGATTATCCTGCTTCTTGATTTTGTCTTCCAAGTCCTTTACTTTGCCATTCAATTTCTTGGACTCCTCTTCGGATTTCTTCAGCTTCTGTTCCACATCGCTGAGCTTAGCACTGGAGCCCGCCGAAGCCTTTTGCCTTTCTGTTAAAATTCATACAAAATCACATAAGACTGTGCCCACTTTCTTTCCACCGTGAAAGCTAAGGCTCATTCAACTTACGCATATCCCCCTCAGCCAGCGCCAGCTTCTGCTTGGAGCGCTGCAGTTCCAGCTCCAGTCTGCTCTTCTCAGTCTCCAGCGTTTTCAGCTTCTCCCCACCACTGTTCAGTACTATAACTCTCATTTCATTGATCTCCGCCTCCAACTCTTCCACCCACTTCTTGAGCATGTTCTTTGGCGTCAGTTCCGTAACATGTTTGGGCATGCGCAGCGGCAGACGCTCCTCAGACTCCAGCAGAATAACTTTCAGCTTTGCATTCAACTTATCGCGTTCCTGCTCCACCTCGGCCAAGCTTGACTTCAGCTTGATCAGCTCGGCGTTGCCGCTCGTGCCAATCTTCTCCGTGGAGGAGCTCTTGCGCAGCCCTTGCAATTGCAAGCGCTTGTTTTCCTTCAGCAGCTTATCATTTTCACTCTCCAGCGCGCTTACCTTCGATCTCAAAATGGCGGTTTCCTGTTCGATCATGGCCAGTTGTCGTTTCGTATCAATATTGCCATCCGGCAGCAGTGTTCTGCCGCCCTGCAGGCGCTCCAGCGCGCGATCCTTCTCCACCATGGACTTGCGCAGCTGTGCCAACTCGTCACTAAGCGCCTTCAGATTTTTGTCCGAAGCTGTAGCGACGTTGTTAAAGAGCGTTGACTTTTTGCCGGCACCACTCAACTTCTCCTGCAGTTCCTTATACTGCTTCTTCATGTCCGTGTTATCCTTTTCTAGATCCTCCACTTTTAGGCGCAATACTGAAGCTTCGTGTTCGTTGAGCTCGAGCAGCACACGCAACTCGGCGGGATCATCTTCATCGGAGATGCCTTCATCACGATCGGCCTGCACCTCGGCTGCTAGGCGCGACGAACTTGGCCGAACTACAATTCATAGAAGTTGGAAAAATATTAGAAATCAGCAAACGGCAACAACAACAATAACACAAACACACATGCACAAGCGTTTAGTAGAAGCAGGCTCCACCCAAGGTAGCGTGCGCGGGAAAAGTGGGAATCGTGTTCATTTAGCACTTTACAGTTAGATGAGCAGCTGTAAAAAATGGCAAGTATTTTTTGAAAATCAGTTAGAAGCGAATGATATGTTGTGCAAGTAGCTTTGTAGTTCAACGCTCTAGTTTCCAAGAACGCCAGCTAGACGACATTAATTTAGCACGTGTGTAGTGGGTCTTACTTTTTCCTTTTAATGTTTTTAACAGTTCTTATGTGTATATACATATCTGTATATGTATATATTTGAGAAATAAAAAATTTTTATGCAATGTCAACAGAAAAAATCAGATGTGTACTTTATAAGCTCAAAGGAAATAGTAAGAGCGCCCACAATCATGTTAAATATGGTCTTAGAAATAAGAGAGGTAAATATTGTAGAGTGATCGATTAGAGAGGTTAAGGGTACTATTTTAAAGCGGGGCGTCAAACCGTTTTTCTTCAACTTGTGCGATATAATAGCTTAAGCCAGCGTTGATGAGGTTGGCTGTAGCAGCTCCAGACATTAGAATTAATTAATTTAAAATTATTCTCTTATTCTCTTTAAACTTGCCAAAATATCAACAATACAATAGCAAATCATATAAAATTACATTATACATATACTTCAAATAAAATGTGTCGCATCTTTCACTAAAACCATGAAAGAAAGGCAACTAATGGCAAAAATTTGGTATGACAGAATATAGCAGCTTTTCTCTAAATGTCAAGACTCCAATTCAAATATTCACCAATTTGCAAGTGTCAAATTAAATGCCATGCAATTTTTTTATAAAATACATTTCAGAGAGCAAGTTTTCTACAATAAACTGCATTGAAATAAATTTTCCTGAAATTCAATATTTCTCGTGTAGACCGGGAGTTAGTACAGCTATTGCATTATCTATCAGCCTATGCCATTAATAATAAAGTTCAGGTTAAAGAACGGATTTCAACAATGCATTCAGCAATATACGACCATTTTCAGGATTGAAATGTGGAACAAATGTAAATTCGAATCGAATTCCATTTCTGCAACGGACATGTTTCAGAACAGCAGTGAATACATCTCATGTTAATACCAGCTTAATATTTGGGCACTCCTCATCAACATCGGATTAATAATTATTGAATTAATGAAATGACGAATTCAAGAATGCAGTTGTTAAACGCAATTGATTTTGGTTTAGTATAGTATAGAAAGAGAGAAGTCGTAATTTCTGAAATCTCCAAAAAAATCTACTACTTTTCCCTCTTCTTGTCTATTTTTCACACTAAACCAAAATCAAAAGCATCTAACAATTATTATACTGAACCCGCCACAGATTTAATGGCGCATTCAATTGCACAAACAAAGCATGAGCACGTGTAAAGCAGCTCTAATAAACTCATCGTACTTCTTGAGCGTGTTGCCATTTTTTTCAACTGCATCATTAAGGAATCATTTTCATCCTCGAAACGGGCAACCTTTTTCCGCAAATTTTCAGCCTGAAATATACAATGAAAAACCAAATATTTATATTTTCAACACGAATCCAAAAACTTTTGCATAATTCGAAAGAAAGATTTGTTGAGCAAATAGTGAAAAAACTCTCCAAATTTCGACGAACTTAAAAGAATAATTTGCACGACTTTTCAAATTGCTCGAGTAAGAAACTTGGAAGACCGCTGCCAGTTTGGAAGAAAATAATTTGTGCGACAGCTAACATGTACAGTAGCGAGCAAGAAGAAGCACTACACCTCTTTCAAGTGTACCTTGAAAAAATTCTAATAAGATTTAAGAAAACTTTAAATGTTATTCAAGACTTTCAATTGTACTTAAGAAAATTCTAAATGTGCTAATAAACATTTAAATTATGCTTTAGAAATCCTCAAATGTAGTTAAACATATTTAAAATGTATTTTAGTACTTCCAATTGAACTTCAGAAAACTATAAATCCATTTCAGTAATTCCCAAATATAAATACTTTACGTTTTCCGGTTGTACTTCATAAAATTCCGAATATTCAGGCAGGTTCCAGATTTCACTTTCGAGTGAAATTGACTCGAAATCGAATCGAATTCGCTTTTTGGTGTTCTGTATTTCACTTTTTACTTTTCAAATTCGACTCGTTTTTGAAAATGAATTCCGACTGATTATTAAGATTTACAAATTGTAGTTAGAAAATTTTTAATGTCCTTCAGAATAAAAATTCAAATCTACTTCAATTCCAAAGCACATTCAAATTTTCTGAAGAACAATTGATAGTTGTGAAATATATTGAAATTTTCAGAACTACTTTTTATGTTTTATAAAGCACAATTGGAATTTTTCTAAACACCTTTAGATTTTCTGAAAATCAATTGGAAAGTCTGAAACTTATTTGGAATTTTCTAAACTACATTTGAAGTTGTCTGAAGTATAATTCGACTTTTTTAAACCGCATTTTGAATTTTTTGAAGATCAATTGGAAAATCTATAGTACATTAGACATGTTCTAAGGCAAAATTGGAAATTCTGAAATGCATTTGGAATTTTGTGCGGTAGCACTTTTGAAAAAGGTGTAGACTGCAAATGACTTTCATACGGTAGGCAGATATTAGTGGCAAGAAGTAGCCGGTACCTGCCCGGGCGCCACCGGATATTAGGGCATGTGAGATAGCGGCGGGGAACAGCAGCGCAGAGGGCGCTCTGTGTGGAACTGTTGGAAATAGTGCTGCAAATGGAGAGGCTTCACGCGCGCTGAAGATCGTTCTGAAATTGCAAGTCGCGTCCGGAGCTGCGCTGTCGCAGCTGCGGTCAGTCTGTGTTGAAGCGTGCGTGCAGCTGTTGTTGTTGTTGTTGGCGCACGCCTGCGCAGCTATATGAACCAAGTCGGGCACGCAATCAACAGTAGCCGCCAGCTCTTCCGTGCCTATCGCCGCGTCACGACATGCTGTCCGCTCGGTTTGTGTGGCACGTGGAAACTTGATGCTCTCGCAGCAATCCAGCGTCTGAGTGCCGCGATTTTCCACGCTGCTCTTTTGCCATAGCTTACGTAGCTTTCCGTACTTACAATAACAATTCAAATGTATAGAATATACATGGCGCCAAAGTTATATGCGTACTCACCTCCTCCTCGGCGAATTTGAGCTGATCCTTCAGATCGGACTCCCGCTCCACAGAGTCCTGTAGGTCGCGCAACAGCTTCTGCGGATCCTCCTGCGAGCCGCCGCGCGTCAGTGACTCGCGTGTGAACTTTGCGTCTGCCGAAGTGGATTTGCCCAAAACGCCGAGCATAGGTGCTTTCTTCTTGTTGGGATTACGCAGCTCCTCCGCTTCGGCCTGTCGTCAATGAGAGCAAAAAATCATATTTCATTGGCCAAGTCATTTATGCATGCCACTGCATGTTACCTGCAGTTTGCGCGTCAGCTCATTGGAGAATCTCAGCTCCTCCTCCAGCTTCTTTAGCTTGGCCAGCAAGTCTTCATTGCCGCTGCTCTGCTTCTCCTGCTCCAGCGTCTCGATTTTGCGCTCACTTTTCTTCAGCTTGAAACTGAGTATGCGACAATTCTTGGTGGTCTTCTCCAAATCCTTTTCTAAAGTCGTCTTCACCTTGTCCTCGTCGTCACGGAAGGTGTCCTGCATTTCATCCATTTCAGCCTGCAAATTCATGATCTCCTTCTTGACATCCTGATTCTCATCCATGAGCTCCTCGCAGAGCTGTTCGGCAGCGTGCAGCTTGCGCTTTAATTCGTGCTCCGAATTTTTGGGATTATTTTCCAGCTGCTTCATGCGCGTATTCAAACGCTGCTTCTCCTCCTGCACCTTGTCCAGCTGCTGCTTCATATCGTTTAGCTTCTGCTGCAACATCAACGCTTCGGAGGCGGCCGTTCGATTGGGCGCCGTGTCCATGGAGGCCAGACGCCGCAACAATATGTCGCTTTTGTCACGCTCGGCGCGCTCCGCACGCGTCTTCATGGCTTCCAGTTCGGCGCGCAGACTCTTGACTTCGTCCTTCAGTTCGGATTCGTTATGCCCCACCAATGTTGTGTCTGTGGTCTCCGTCGTCAGCGACATGTTGTCGTGACCCTGTCTTTTCTCCGTGTACTTGGTGTCCTTTATTTTCAGCATGAATTCGACGTCCTGCGTAGCACGCTGCTTATCAATTTCTTTCCGACGTGCCGTCGAAGCGGCTGTTGAAGAAAAGGATACTGATTTCGTGGTGCCTGTGCCGGAAGATGTGCTCGTAGAGGAGGTGCTCGACTTTTTTTCACTCGTTGATGTACTCGAAGATGTTGAGGAAGACGTGTTAGTGCTCGTCTTCTTCGGCGGCAATGGAGGATACTTCGGTTCGGCCAGCGAGGAACCCGACTTACTGCGTTCAGGCCGATCAGGCGGTGCCTTGCGTTCCACTTCGCTCGATGAACTGCGTTCACTTTTGCATGGTCAAAGACATTTAGTATGCGAATTATGCTAAAATCAGTCATTCGGAGTACTTACTCTTCATTTTTCTTTGGCACCGAACGCTCCCGGCTGGATTCGCGGGAACTCTGTCGCTGTTTCTTTAGCAGATTCATTTTGCGCATGCGCTCGGCTAGACTGTCTGTCGAAAGGATGACTAGCTCATCTGGAATAGTGTTTCTCGAGGGCGAGGTTGATGATTTCATAGAGGACGAAGAGCCGACGCGGTTGTGCTGAAGAGAATCTTCTACCTGGTAATTGTATAGCAACAAAAACAAACATATACATATATATTTTATGAAACTACAGTTATAACAAATGGTTG
The DNA here is from genome assembly GCA_963457695.1 of Neria commutata. Classification (NCBI taxonomy): domain Eukaryota; kingdom Metazoa; phylum Arthropoda; class Insecta; order Diptera; family Micropezidae; genus Neria; species Neria commutata. The sequence continues at coordinate 55,544,787 of OY735246.1, forward strand.
AACTATGTCTAAATATATACTTCAGCTTTATTGTCTACAATTCTACTTAATCTATCTTAATGGGACCCACAAGTTTAATCTATGGCTGTATGCGTACAGGATTTACAAGCTTTGCAGAGAAGAGAATACGTTCGAAGTGTTGCCAAGTCTGCGCGAGAGATGGCGCCGAATATAACGCAGGGAAAGTCTATGGAAAGTTTTCTTTCTTATGCGTTATTAGAGCGTACTCGTCGTCGTTCGTGCTATCTCTCTTTCCAACGAACTCTTCTCAACAACTTTCAAGAAAGAAGATTTCCAAAAATCTTGCTAGAAAACATGCCCATGTACTATGTTTAAGAGATATAGTGTATATGTCAGATATAGCAAAATATGTATCTAATATTTTACATCTTTTCTTTTTGTAGTAGAATATATTTTGCTTGTGACCCAGATCGTATTTGAAGTAGTGATCTATTCCCAGTTCAAGTTTTAAGGTATTGTTTTCCAATATTTGATGCCCCGCTCCCCCCGCCTAACAATTGCTTACCTCTTTGATGTCCAAAGTGGTGGTGTGCCTTCGCGGCGGCAGCGGCAGCTTCAACGTCACATCGATGTTGTTGTCCTGCTGATGCGCGGATGCACCGCGTCTGCGCGAGCTGCCACTGGCCTGTGCGTCTGCATCGTCGATGTCTGGCGTGGATGCCCAAGACTGCGGACGCTTCTTGAGCTCTACATTGAATTGTACAGCTGGGTTTAGCAGATTGTTCAACAAAATTTCATGCAAGCAAGTTTTGGATTGTTTTTTTTTTTCGTTTTATATTATTAAGTTGTTTATTTAGTTGCAGTGCGTCCAGAGTTGCAATTGTGTTTATTATTTATTATTGTCATACGAAATTAATGTATTAATTGACGATTGACGATGATGAGTGTTTCCGTGTTCCAAGTGGTAAATAGCAGCGTTGTCCCATCACCAACACACACACATACAAAGGCATTACGATTAAATGAGGTACAACAAATACGACCATGTTAGAGGACCATGATGAGATTCAACAAATTGAAGTAGCATAAGTAGCGGCAGAGAATTGATGTGAAGCACAAAGAGTAATAGATGTTTTGTAAGATACGTGAAACAGATAAAAGAAGAACATTTAAAACAATCAAATTGTTAAACAATCGTGTAGTTAATTTACATACCCCTAACTAGAAATAAATGCTTAACTTAAACTTCAACTAGATAATATAATATATATCATTCAAAAACGCAAAAGAGTGAGAGAGTGCTTTCAATAGGCAGAATATTTGCTCAAAATATTTCTATAGCAGATAAGATAAGAAAAGATAACTGTTTCGTTTCAGCAAAATTATATATTAGCTAATATATATAGTAAATTGAGTAGAGACTCGAAAGAATTCTGTGTAAAAGTAAAGTTGAAATTATTATATGAAATATGTGTAGTTTCCAACATAGTTCTCAAAGATAGTAGCAGAAGATAAGAGCAACCAAAAATTGCATATGTTCAAAATCAACCAAAAATTATATCATTTTGTAATGAACTTCCATTGAAAATAAAATTTCTTAACTTTTTTGCATGCGCATATGTATATATATATGTACCTAATAGCTCGAAATAATCCAAATAATCATCTACGATATTGCAAAATATAAGAAATAAGAAATTAATTAAGCAACTTTTTATTGAAATATAATATTGATATCTAAACAAATTTTAAAATCTTCGCGTATTAAAATTTGCCTGACATTTTTCAACTTTTGACTGAATCCATATGAAAAGCATATACATATATTCGGAAAGTAGAGCTAAAAAGAAGCGGCTCATGTCTGAGCGTTTTTTCAGATGAAGTCGTTTTTCAAACAAAAATTATTTTGTATTAATGTTACTCATACTACCGCTTGTAAAAAATGAACAGCTGTTTCTTCTGAGTTTATATTGCCATGTAAAATTAACTGCTGAGTTTAAAATTTACTAAATTAAAATTATTTAAGTGGTGAACAACAACAATATTTAAATATTTTAATTAGAAGAATCAATTTATGCATAGAATAAAGCAGGGCGTATGAGTAATATTAATAGAACGCATTTATGTTAATATTAATATAGTAACTATAAACCACTTGATATAAAAAACGGTCAGATATGGGTCATTCATTCTTAGCCCTACTTTTAGAATTTTCTTATTTTAAAATTTCCTAAATGATATCTTTAGAAATATATGAAGAATTTGTAATGCTTTACTAAAGAAGCACGTTCAAAAACTACATATAAAAGCAAAAAGTCAAAAAATTGTTGCCTACTTTCAAGCTAATGCTTATGCTCAAAGTACGACTCTAGCGCTGCCGTCTAACATATCAAGAAAAATTTTATTATGTTGAGTTATTGAGCAATATTAAGTTTTTCTGCGAAAGTGCTTCAATCCGTTAGCTTGTTTCAAATGCCAATTCTTACTGCAAATAAGTGCAAAGCCAATTACAAATATTTATTAAAATTACATATAATACTTTTAAAAAAAGATTAGATAAAGTTTTGTTTAACAACATACCAATATCGTTGGAGCTATCAGTGCCATTGAAGGATGAAAGATTCTGTGTCGACGTCCAGGAACGATTTGAAGGCCTAATGATAATATTAACTTTTAAATGAGAGAAACTTTACTTGCAAGCACATTTTAACAAAATAATACCGTGAGTTGGAGCCATCTGTAAGATTGGGTGATGATGCTGCCACATCTTCAACGCCTCTTCGACCGCCATGTTCTTTGTAGTCCCGAAAGCAACGTTTACATCTCGTCGGATAACGTGTTTGAGGATGAAAGCCCAATGGACACAGCTGATCGCCCTTCAGCGATGGATATAAGTGATGCATTTAAACGCAATATCTGCCAACACTTGCGATTGCCTAAAAGCATAATGCAGCATAATAGATTTAGTTTCAAAAATCTTAAGCCAACTTATGTCTTATGCTTAAACTATTTTAATTGCCGCATAAAATCTTAACTTAATATAAGAACATACAACTTTATATAAGCCATCGGAATAAGCTACTTAAGCTCATTGCCACAGAAGAAACTGAAATAATTTTGAAGCAAAAGAATCAAATATCAGCAATAACCAAAAATAAGGGGATTAACTATCAGTATAACAGTTTTCACTATCTAAAATCTTTCAAAAAGCGCATTTTTGATGCAAAATAATCAATTTCGAAATGTTCACACTGATCGCTTCATATGTATATTCAAAAAATCATATCAATACAGTAGGTTGAAAAATAAATTGCTAAAAATTTAAATAGCCAACTTTGACGTGGCATAAACAACAACAAAATGTCTTTTCTTTAATGTGCTTTTAAATAATCCAAAGAAAAAAATAGAGGAACAAATAGCAATAAACATCTGCGAGTCTTTGCAGACAAATCATGAATTAGAAAGCATCAATGAAGAGAAAATGTGGCTGCACTGGAAGAAACCGTTGGCAATTTATCAGATAAGGCGTAAAAGAGTTGACTGTATAAACAGCCAGGCAAGAGCAGATCAAAAGTGAGAGCAGAGCATGCAAATTGTGCGCATTTCAAAATCAAATCTACTGCGCATGTTTTTCAAATGAAACACGCCAGTTCGCTCTCCGCCTCTTTTCACTCGCGAAAGTTCTAAGGGAATTTGTAGAGCGCTCGACGTTGAGAAGCGATCGCGCAACGGGAATTCTCTGAGCGAGCTGCATTGCAGGAACTGCGCACGGCCCGCTGCGCCGCTACATACAATAATAAACTTCTTAACCTATTTTCGAGCGCGCAGTGTGCCATTTGGAAGACACGCGACGCTGTGCAGGCACAGCCAGACGCCTCATGTGTACTCGCATGTGTGTGCATGCGCTTGGGAAGCGCTGAAATAAATCCGGTGCTGGGTAGATACGATCAGGAAAGCAAAATGCAGTTGGCAGTTTTGTGTCGATCGAAACAATAATAACAAAAACAACTGGAAGAGCAGTACACGTAAAAGTAGAGCAGATTGAATATTTGTATTGAAAGTTTTTCTAAATCAGTTTAAGAATTTAGTTAGAATTTGCTTTGAACAAAAATGTAGCTATTAAAAAGCAACAGGATATCGTTTTTTTCGAAAATGTATAGCTACATTTATGACTGAATTTTGGGTAGAACGCAAAGCCGAATATTGCAGCGCCACTTACTTTTCGCATAGCTGGAAGAGCGCTGAATCCTTTCTGCTTTCTATTTCTATCGGCCTATGTATTATTCTTTAAAGTTCTTTTGATAAAGAATTTTCATGCATCTTTTTGTTTATATTCATTTATGTATATTATATATACTTTTGTATAAATATTCATTTGTTGCAATATTTTTCTGAAGTTTGAATCTTTCCAAGAATCGGTATTATTGTAATTAATTTTGCACACAAATATATTCCGTTTCTACATTAACATGCAAATTTATTTATTTGTTAGAATAACTTGACTAAATCTATAATTTTTTTGTTGTCAAAATAGTATGCGTATCGCATCCGTTGCTTATGTGGCATGCTTCATATGATTTCATACATTTCAACTTTGCTGTCAGTTAAAAAATCGCTCTCATGTGACGAGGCCTTAATGCCGTTGAAGGCGCCAAGCGGAAGAAGCCGTATATGAACTTGAAACCAGAGACTGGAAAAGGCGCGCGCAAAGCAGAAGCATCTAGAGAGGGCTGGTGGGACGTGAGACCGAGGATAGACAAAATGGCCAGAAAATGTACGAATATTATTCAAAATGATCGCATTGAAAAAAGAATCAAAGGAGTATGTATGTATGTATATTGCTTACTTTCGCATTGAACTTTTGCAGCGTTGGCTTTGATACTTACAAAAGCATTGGCAGCAGAGATGCTCCGAGTTGTTCTGGCGTTGCAGACGGACGTGCCTCGCACTTTTCCTGCGCTTGCTTTGTATATTCCGGGACTACTCACCGGGCAGCGATGACGACGTTGATGTCGTTGATGGCGAGTTTAAGCAAATGACTGACGTTGCTGTCGAGCAGCTCAGCGGCTGCTGCTGTTGTTGCTGCGGCGATTGCTGCCAGTGGCTGCTCGAAATAGCAGCCAACAAAAAGAAAACGCAAGTTGCGTAACACACGTTTTTCTCAGTGTATGTATTTGACGCAATGCAAAAAGTTGTGAAGTGTTGAAAAATTTGAATAGATTTTTTTGGTTTGGACTTTTGAAAAGTATGCGCCTGCAAATTCGCACGCACAGGCACAACGCAGCCGCTTGTATAAACACGCTGCAAAGGGACGCCCACTATAAGCTCAAAAATGCATACAATTTTTTGTATACTTGTTGGCTCTTATTTTTTTATATTTTTTTATATTTTCAAACGCATACCCAGTAAAAGACAAAATTTTCGTTTTCATTCATTAAAACGCGATTTCGCGTATTTTAGCTTTTTTCACTTTAGATATAATTTGTATTTTCTTCGACTATATTCTATTTTTTCTTCTTTTTTTTGGCGTTATGTGTGTGTAGAAAAAGAAAAGCAAAGAAAGAACGAGTAAAAAATTAGCTCTGTTTTAAAAATAGCACACTTTCGAACAGTTAGTGGCTGCGCTAGTGCGCGAGCCAGCCACCACATTTAAATGCATCGAAATTCACTATGCACCGTTAACTGCCTTTTTTCAACTGTTCAACACGTTCACCACAATTGAATATTGGTAGTTGAACTATCTTTCGTTTAATATTCTAACTATTCTGCACTCATATATTCACTTTAAGCCGTTTCGCAAAATTTGAAATATATGCATGAAAATTAGATTCTTCTCCTTTTTTGCTGCTGAATTTAAATTCCTGAACTATATCGATCACATGTATGTACTATATAAGCATCTCTGTCACGCCAATGGCATTTTGGCGTCTGGTCGACGTGTTACGCGCGCTTGCTGCCAGTCGTTGCGAACTTTTAAACACTCCGTATAGAACTGAATTGAAATAATTTTCGCTGCGCTCGGAAAACCTACGCTGCGGGAAAAATTCGATTGTGAAAATTCAAATGCGCGCACTTGCTCTCTATTCCACGCTCTCACTCTCCGATCTGGCTAAAATTTTGGGTTATTTGGCCACTCAACGTCTGCAGACAGACAGACAGACTTTTGCTATGCATTCACTCGGTCATTGCTGCTGGCGTGCGCCTCCAAGCGTAACGTTCCATCCAGTTAATTTGGATGCGCCGCATGCCATCGCTTTATTAGGCACGAGTGTATTTCTTAGAAAACGTCATGTTGCTGACATTAACTTAAATATATTGGCTATATTAAAAACGATTTCACAATCAAACTGCCACTTTAAATGCGTATAAAAAGCATAACAAAGCTAACGGAATCGGCAACACTTTGAAATTCATTAACCCCAAAATAACCGTTTTCTTTTGAATTTCTAAGCTTGAAGATCACAATTAAATGGATTATAGGTTCTGGGACTAGGACTAAAATGTATAAAACTGTCAAACACAACCAATGTTCTCGGAGAGAGGTAACAGCTGAACGCACAAATCCCTTTTTGTTGTCACAAAATCAATTTATTCTATAAAACAAATCGCTATTCACACAAAAATGAACGCTGTTGGCGTATTTGACTTTCTAATACTTCTATTCTGCCATTTTTTTTTATTAGTTTTTATTTCATTGTTTGTTGTTGTGAATTATATAATTTATTTAACGCTTGTTCTTCTACTCCAATAGAGCCAATGGCCCACGCACACATATTCAAATGCCATTAGTGATAGTTAAGGTGCTAAATACAATTGTTGATCATGTTTGGTTTTGCTGTCGTTATTGACATCTAATTAAATAAGTTCGTGTGGTAAATTCTTAAAGTAATAATTTCATATTAAAAAACGAGTAAATAAAAATGTTAGAATATAAGAGTGTGGGAAAGAAATGAAAAATGCATGTCGATATGAAAGCCGCGCCACTGCCGCCTCTATCATGTTGCGCTGGCTGCTGTGACCTTGGCCGCTTCTTTGCCAGCGGAGAGCGGCGAAAGCGGAGACGTGCTCACTGTCGCAGGTTCCGCAACAGTGGGTGGGTCTTCAGTTTTTTGTTGCTTTGGTGGCGTTATATTGTCCGACACGTCGTCGTTTGGTCCATTATTGTTGTCGCCGCCCGCGGGCGTCTTTGGAGCATTGTCTGTAGCAACGGCAGTGTTGTGGTCAGTGACCGCGGACGATGTGGTGCTCGCGTTCAGCTGAATCACCGAATTGTTGTTGACGTTCTCAATGGAGGCTCCCGACAGCGACAGATCATCGGCCAACTCGTCGCACTCCGTTTGCACGCCCTTCTCTTCTAGCAGGTGTTCATTAAAGCGTATGGGATGACTAGCGGTGCCAAACTGTTTCGAGATTTGCAGCAGCTCCCGAAGTGTTTTGTTTTCCAAACGCAGCCGAGTCATCAGCTCGACATCGCGATTTATGGCTTCGTCGTCGGCGGAGGCGGCACGCTGCATCACTGCCGCCATCTCGTTAATTTTTTCACGCTGCTCGCGTATGATCTTCCACAATTTCTCATTGTACATTTCTTTGAAATTGATTTTGCTCTCCAGCACTTTGCTGCTTGTATGCTCCCGGTACTTCTGCATGATCAGCTCCATGGCACGTTCATAATCCTCGATGCAAACCTTCAGTTCCCGATTCTCTTTGAGTATTTCCGAGCTGTTGGCATTTTGTTGCTGTATGCGATTCACCATTTCCGCGTTCGACTTGTTATGTGAGATGCGATTCAACGAGTCCATGTCATCTTGGAACTGTCGCAAACTTTCCACCAGCCGATTATTGCCCTCCGCCTCCACGAGCAGAGCGCTCCCCAGCGCGTCCAGGTCCTTAACACGACTCGCCATCCGCTGGGCATCCATAATGATCTGCCCCACCGTTAAATTGGCCATCGTACACTCCTTTCTATTTGTTCTGAGAGCTGACCACAAATAACTACTACGCAGGTTCTGCTGTTGCCCTCTTGCTCGCTGTTTCACTTAATGCTTAATTTTCACAGCTTCAATTTATAAATTTATTTAATTTTGGGAGAAAAGTAGAATTTTTTACGTTTCTATAAATGTACAACAAAAGAAATTGACATTTTCGTCTTCGCCCCAATTCCTTCTACATGACAGCTGAAAGTAACGCCAACCCAATCTGATGTTTCTCGGAAACCGCTGAAAATCATACTATTTTCCTTATTAGTACATACTATTTCCCTTTAACCATTCCGTTTAAAACCATATGTATTCCATACAATAATGTATTGTGAAAAATATATAAAAAATTTGTGAAATTTCCGAACAACTTTATAGATAAGTGCTGCTCATCTAAAAAACTTAATTTCAGCCTTGAAAGTTCCATTTAATTTGAATTTATCTCTAAATTTTAATATTTGAGTGTTGATTGTCAAATGGAAAAAATATTTTGCACTTTGTTTTCTTGTACTGAAATATTTAGGTAGAATAATTCACATTTGCTGAATGCTGAAAATATTATTTAAAAAAATTGCAAATTATGCGTTTTTTTCCATCATAAATGCAGAATGTTTTCGCGCCGAAACTTTGAATAGCTTAAAAAATTGTTTTAGTTCTCTAGGTACGAAATTAATGGAAAAGGTACGGTTTTTAAAAAAATTGGGTGCGTTTTTATTATCGCCCAACCCAACCCTGTTCTGACAGTTTCAGTTTACGACGGACGGCTGACTTTCAGTTTTCTCGATCGGAGAAATTATTTAAATTGCAGAACAAATTCTCGAAGCAGTGCAATTTTTGAAAATTGTTCGGCGTACTGTCCAAAAGAGTTTTTTCTTAAAATGACTATACAAATGTGTTGGATTTGTCATTGGGAGACGTAAGAAATCTATTACGCCATAGTGAACTGCTGAACGAAAAAAGGAGGGGGCAGTGGAAAGAAATCAATCGTTTCCTATAAGGAACGGCGGCGAAGGCTTTTCAGCAGTACCAAAGCAAAACCCCAATCACCACCCAACAACGCCCTACACTTGCTTTCCAAAGATCCTTCGAATCTAAAAATCGATCAAATATTATAAATATTGCAAATATTCAAACTTCTGGAAACGGAAAATATACAGGAGAAATGTTCCAGCAAGAATCGTACAGACTGAGAAAAACGACGAGTCAGGAGACTACATCCTCACTACGTCGGCAAGAGCAAAGACGAAAATATAGGAACATATGCATCCCAAGCAGCTGTCATTGGCCCGTGTTGCTCTGCCTGCTTAGCTTACTAGCAGTGAGCACAAACCTTTGTGAGGCCACGGCAACGGATATCGCGCTGGATGCGAAAGCAAATCTCACACACAGGATCGACAGTCTGAACCTCTTAGTCTACACTTTTCTCCTGTGAATATTTATTATTATTACTATTTTCCTACTATTATTACTAACTATTATTTCCTTTAAATCTATTGATTTCAAAAAGGACCCTGACCGTGCTTACCATATGGTTGTTCAAGCATCATCGCGTCTCTTGGCTACACGAGACTGGCTTAGCTGTGATATACGGTAAGTGTATCCTGTACATGCGCTATTCACATGAAAATGGTGAAATCTCGTTTCAATATGTCGCAGTTATATTTCATTTCTGAAATTATTTTAACTTGTTAAATTACCCAACAATCGACAATCAGATTAGCGCACTCAGGAGGAATCAAACAAATCGATATGGCGTTTCGTTTTCCTGCCTGACCTTTTTTTTATTTATTTACTCATTTGGTCATTATTTGTTTACACTCTTTGTTATTGTTTTTTCGCTCTGAGTTTTAACCTGATGCCGGTAACACTTCGTATCCACAATCAACGAGAGTTACGTGAGAAAATGACTACGCTGTATCACACGGTATCACACTCACACCAACATATCTTTTGTTCGAGGTTCCATTAGTTGTTGTTGTAATTAATGCAAACACGTTGTTGTGTCTGCTTAACTGTTTTGCAGGCAATTTTGTATTTTATTTTTATCTTGCAAATGTCTCCCCTTCACCTTGACTCATTTGCACACAAACTTGCTACCGACTGTTTTGCGGTCTTCTTTGCATTAATTTTACAAAATTCATAGAATTGCTTTGGACATTGGTAAATAACAAAATTCCCAGTTCTCAAACGGGTTTAAACAAAGTTAGCATTTCAAGCTTTGTTAAATATCCATAGTATTTTAGCAGAAGAAAATTACGTATAGGCAAAGTTGAAGGGTGCTTTTTAAGTACGTAATATGTGTAATATTACAACAAATCCGTAAATTATTTTGTTCAAGTAAAGTCGCAACAAACAACGTCTTTTGTCCCTGTGTATACGGAAGTTTATATTAACCAGTTTTTCCAATATATTTCATTAGAAATATATATAATTCATTACCGTTATTTTTGACCTACGCTTACCCCACAATCCGTTAGCTTACGAAAAGGTGTCACGACCACATTTTATTATAATCACCAGACGTGACTTGTTGTTTTGTACCTTTCGCGATTGCTACTTCGATATTTCCCATTATATTGTGCTTCTGCCATTGGAAATTCCACGATTTAATTTGTATTAATTAAAACCTGCTCTTGTGCATGTGCTGCTCGGCATATTATGTTATGTTAGAATATGCGGGTGTTAATTAGTTATATCAATAAAATTTAATGAATATTAGTTCGGCATTAAATGCTGCCTAAAATAATTACTTACAAAATGAGCGTGTTTAAAATGTAGTATTTTTTAATACTTAAAATTAGTTACGAATGTTAATTTAAAGATAAACATTACTGCAGTAAGTTAAATTAGGCTTGATTACGTTTCAATAAACCAAATTATGAACTACTGCAGTGATTCATTTCTTAATAAAAAGCTTTTATCTCCCTTTGTTCTTTGTGCTTGTTCCTATCTTTTTCAACTAAATTCGTATTTCATATTTGTAGGACTGATTGTTGGAGCTGTTATTCGTTATGCCGGCACATCAACGCCCCTTGTTCATCTGGAGGTGGAACCTGAGGGTACAACGTGCTTTAACCAATCCTTGCCACCCGATACATTGTGGCTAAAGGTCAGTATTATTGACATGTGTGCATTTCTGATATCACGAATGCTTATGATTGCTACTGTTCCTCTGTCTTATAGTTCCCTGGCAACTTGGTACAAAATACTACCGATAAGGAGCCTATACCCAACAAAACATATTCGTATGCTTTTCGTGGACAGGTCTATGATATCGAAGAGAATGAGATTGACATGAAGGCAACTTTCGATCCGGAAATATTTTTCAATATAATTTTACCACCCATCATCTTTCATGCGGGTTACAGTTTGAAGAAGGTAGACTATTGGTGGTCAAGCACGTTGCAGGATTACTGACTCATTGTTTTTGTTCTTGCAGAAATATTTCTTTCGGAATTTAGGCGCTATACTTACATACGCCATACTGGGCACAACGTTATCAGCGTTCCTTATCGGCGCCATTATGTACGGTTGTGTGAAACTGATGCCGGCCTACTTGAGCAGCAGTTTCACATTCCTGGACACGCTGTACTTTGGAGCGTTGATATCGCCAACAGATCCACTGACAATACTGGCAATATTCCACGATTTGCATGTGGATGTTAATTTGTATGCCTTGGTATTTGGTGAATCTGTACTGAATGATGCTGTCGCTATTGTCTTGAGCGGGTAAGCAAAAACATTGCTATTCTGCAAAAGTCGGTCGACATAACTAATTAAAAAATTGTTTTGTTTCCTTTTAGTGCTATACAAAACTATGGCGAACACTACTCGAGCACAGGGGAATTTGAGATGTACGCCTTCTTTAGAGCGTTGAGCGATTTCTTTTGTATATTCATGTTGTCACTGCTAATTGGAGCGAGCATGGGCTGTGTTACGGCTTTGATATCCTTTACGAAAAATATTTAACTTTTTTTATAGTATTATTATTATTTTATTGTGCTCCTTAACTCCTGCCACACTTGACTAAATTTACTCGTGTGCGTGATTTTCCATTGCTGGAGTCGGCACTTTTTGTGCTGATGTCATACTCAACTTTTCTCATAGCCGAAGCTTCTGAACTGACCGGTGTAGTGGCAGTATTATTCTGCGGCATCTGTCAGGCTCATTACACGTACAATAATCTATCGGAAGATTCGCGTACGAGAACTAAAGAAATATTCGAGCTGCTCAACTTTTTAGCAGAGAACTTCATATTCTCGTATATTGGCGTTTCGATGTTCACCTTCCCGAAGCATCATTTCGATGCGGTGTTCATAATCACCGGTTTCGTAAGTCTCTATTTTGCTAGAAATATATTATAAAATATCATATAGCTTATGTTTTTAAATCTTAATTTAGGTATGTGCTATGATCGGACGCGCTGTGAATATATATCCACTCTCTTGGATTTTGAATTTAAATCGCAAACCGAAAATTACAACAAATTTTCAACACATGCTCTTCTTTGCGGGTAAGCCAATTGTTTTCATTTGAAAATAATTCAGTGCATTCGAATTACAAGTTATTCTTTCATGCAGGTTTACGCGGCGCCATGTCCTTTGCCTTGGCCATACGCAACACAGTTTCCGAGGCGCGTCAGACTATGCTTACGGCCACCTCGCTTATAGTTATATTCACTGTTGTTATACAGGGTGGTGCTTCGAACTTCTTACTTAATTGGATGAAAATTCCGTAAGCTGAATCATAGCACATAAATTCAACATTTTTGTCTTACATACAATTTTTAATTGCAGCGTGGGAGTCGATGAAGAAACAGAGCAGTTAAACAACTATCAAGTTCGCAGTGTGAGTTTCATGCATTCTTGATGTTTTCCCTATGCTATTAGCACCAAACTGCATTGCAAATAACACCAACGTATATTGACTGCGAATAGCATTTCCAACTTGCACTAATTTTCTTCAATGTACGCTTGGCATAAAGCGCATCAAGTTTTAACTTCTTTCTTAGTCATTTTTTTTTTCATTCAACTACTTTAAAAGCATTGAAATTGAAAAGTTTAAATCAATTGTGAAATGTCATCTCCCCTGGAATCTTCGCTTTCCAACTTTGTAAAGCGTGTGCAACATGTATTCTTTATACTATTTATTGTGTTTTGTTCGTTTCCGAATGCCTGCCACACGTTTTTTTTTCTGTGCACAAAATGCAATTCTTTCGATATCGCACTTTTTGCACCAACAAAATCTTCCAAATTGTATATTTGTAATTTAAAAAACAAAATTGTTCGTTTTATCGCTTTCAAACTGCAAACTGCCCATAATCAAAAAGGTGTACAACTCCATGGAAAATACAGCGGTACGTCTTTATATAACGCATACACTCATAAGCTTACTTTAATTTCCTTTGTTTATTTAGGGACTTTTGTAAATCGAGACATACCAAATTAGAATTGTTAAATGTTTTACTTTGTTATCTATTCTTTGCTTTCTTGTTAACAAATTCTATTTTAAAATGTTGCACTTTTATGTTCAATTCTACTTTTGCTTTCCTTAAGTGCTATATTGAGATTAGTTTTGCAACAAAAACAAAAACTATAATTTACGCTAACAACACATTTTCTCTTGCCTACCACGAGTTTGTACATAATCTGACATGTTCCACATTTCACTTTCAATAAATTTTCACTGCAGTCGATTTCAATTTCGATCGAAAGTGAAATGTCGAATATGGCTGATTCAGTTCAGAGGTTTGTGCATTTTGTTTTTTCATACACGCAGTCAATCGACACTGGACTTAATCTGGGCCAATTGCCAATGTCCCGACGCCAAAGCTGCTTGGTGAGGATACTTTCAATTTCGCTGACAAAGTTTTCTTTGTTTTTTTTGTTTTTTTTTTATTGTATTACATACATACATTCTACAACAACAACAAGCGCCGCCAATACATTTCATCACTTTCTTGTGTTATAAAAATGTTCACTCTTGTTGGTTTATATTTGTTGATTGAATGTTTAAGCTGAACAGTATTTTTCGACTACGTTTTTTTCAATTTGAAATTCTGCTTAATTTGTTCTATTTTCTTAATGCCTTTTGCATTTGTGTGTTAGTTGAAGAGAGTTAACTTGAGGTTTAAAAGCAGTCCGATGCATATTTACAGGATGTGGATCCCGACATGGATGGCGGCAGTGTAGCTGGGAATGCCGCTGTGGCCACCAGACGTAACAACGACAAAGCGCTGTTGGCACGCATCTGGGGTAACTTCGATACCAAGTAAGTAATGGCAGTGCTCTGCTTAATGTAGACGAAGATCTTAATAATTAACGTGTACATCTTTGCAGATACATGAAGCCACTGTTGACGCATTCTCGGCCTACGCTTTTGGACACGCTGCCCGTTTGTTGCAGTCCCGTAGCGCGCCTGCTCACAACAACGGAGCAGCTGACACAGGTACGCGCACAGGCAACAGTGCGAGCTCTCGAACTTTATTCTGTATCTATTACATGAACTCATGAACTTTTCTTTTACAACTGCCTCTCATGCTCCGACTACGCTACGCATGCATTATTACTCATTGCGCATTTGCACTGGCTGCCTGGATTCATCACATGCACATTCTCTCATTCACTCGCATTGCCTTCGCGTCCATGACAGGAGGGCGGCATACGTCGCTCGGACTCCGATTCGGACATTTGCATTGAGGACGATGGTGGTGGCGGTAGTGGCGCCGCTGGCAGCCAACGCCGCAACTCCCTCAATCGTGTAAGTATTCGCTTTGTAGCGGATGATCGCAGTCTGCTAGCTAGCTATAAAAATCGTGATTGATATGATCAAATTCTAACAAAAACCAAAAATGTCCAAATATTATTCAAAACAATCTTCGTCGACCAATTCCAAATTCTGCGTGTCTAGAAACTGTTTTTTTGAATTGACTTGAAACTGCAAAATATTTTCGATTGGCCCTACCACTCAGCTCTCAAGACTCTCAAGCTTCCTCCGATTTTGATACGGTTTTGCTGCCTGAGTTGTTGTAAATTTTAACTTTTTCTGTTCCTACGTTTTTTTCCAAAACGCGTGCCATTTTGTAAATTTATTTTGTTTTTATTTATTCCTAATAAAAAACGACTAATATTTTCTGCCTTGTTTACAAGAGATTGACTGAAATCGTCCATTTCTTTTTTTTATACTAGTTTGTTATGTCATTGCATACTCTTATAGTTTTTATTGTTGTTATTAGTCTAACATTTTATTAATTTATGAAATTATAGTGTATATAATTGTATATATATTTTGCATGCCGTTGAAATAAATATTTTTAAAAAAGTACCAATTAAATTTATATTTACTTTTCATTTATTCTTTCAAATAACAAAACAATAAAAAACTATAAATTTTAATTCTAACCAATTCTAATTATTTGCCAAATTATACTAATTCTGTAATGTGCTGTTATTTTCTTCTTTCAATTCATCTTAAATTGGAACATAACGTTCAAATGTTAAACGTAATTGTTAAAATAATAAAATACCGTTAAACTGTTTTTCACCTCCAACAACAAAAACCAAAAAAGTCAAATATTTTAAACGAAACAAATCAAATTATTGCCGATCTTAGTATGGTTACTAACAATTTTATGTGAAGCTGAACATTCAACAGTTAAGTACTAACAAACACACACTGATACACTTCCATATATACATGCATGTATGCATACTCACACATTAACATACAAGCGCCTTTCCATATTTTTCACCTTCCAGCGAAAATTTGCATCATACTCGTACTCTTTTTTTTCCGTTTTTTCTTTAATGACATGTTTCAATTCCCCTATATTTATATACTCTTAATTTGCTAATGATCATGATTGCACGCTACATATGCGAACTAAAATCATTTATAATTAATCCGCCTCAATAATTATAGTTTTCTTTAAAAGAATAAGCCTTGACTTCGGAAGTTTGGTTTTCTAGCAGCCGAGTTCATTGGCAAGAGAGGAAAAACGAAAGACGACGAACAAAGTCTTGCTCGCACTGGAAAGTTTTCTTTTGTGCTTTTCATTCTTACAAATTTTGTTCCAAATGCAACCACAAAGAGACAGAATTTTTCAAAGAAATATTTTGTCTTTGCAAACGCGTACAATGAAAGCATGAAGAAAGAAAACTTTCCACTTAAATTTTTCCGCGTGCATATAAGAAAGTTTCTATTAACGGTCTCTACTTGCAATTTTCCTACAAAAGAAATAAATTTCATAAAATAACTGTCATAAAATTGTTGCTGAAATAAATTGCAGATACAGAGTGGAAAAGAAAACGGTCTACAACTGCAATAATCTGCATTTAAATGAATTTCTTGCGCTGAAAAATTGCACTGTTTTACCAGGGGTTAACTGGTTAACTCCACAGAAGCTGCTATCTATTGATCATGCCCCCTTACAAGCGCAAAGTTCTCCCTCTCTCCTGCCTTTTAGTGTTCATTTTGCTCATTACTATTTCAGCCGCTCATTATTTTCATTGTTTTCATTTTTCTTTCGTTTATTTTCAGGCCGATAACAACTTGCGAGCTCATCACGTTTTAATTTGAATGCTTAAGCATTAGTTGAATTGGTTATTGTTTTTGTTATCGCTTTCTTTGGTTTGTTGTTTCTGCTGCGGCCTTTCATTTGTTGGTAATTAGCACAACTGTCAAAATAATTTAAAATTTAAGGTGCCACACGTCGTTGGCGTAAGTTGTTTAGCACTCGAATATGCGTAATTGCAAACGGAAATCTCCTGAATTGTTGTGATTTAATTTTATTAAGATTTTTTGTCAATAATTATATTTCTCTGTTATTTTGAATAGCGTTTAATCGTATTGTTTTACTACTTATAAAGGGTTAAGTGCTCGCGGTGTGAGACTATAATTTCAGCAATTCTTTCAAAGAACATACATATTTGTGATATAAAATCAGCTACTGTAAAGTAAACATTATTTTTGTAATGAATGCTAGCGCAAGTATAACTACATAACTCTCTCTCTCTCTCTCTAAAGCAATGACTACTCATGACAGCCATGGCTAGCTTTCGATCGAAATCTATTGAAGTAGGAATTAATTTCAGTTGCAATCGATTTCAATTTCGTTAGAAGTTGTAATGTAGTTCTACAGCAGCATGGCTATATGATTATTGCTAGCAATTGCAATCTTTTAAATGATTCTAGTTTCACTTATGACTATTCAACTTCGATTTAGATCAATTAAGACAACTTTGCTCGTTTTTACAATTATTAGCTACTTAAATTAAACATTTTATTCAACGTTAATAAAGACAAAAGATCTGCTAAAGATGCACAGCGCGCTATCTTATATCTTACATGCATATGTATATAATTCTTGTGCCGTGCTGCATAAAAATAAATAATTGGCACAACAGCCCGTATAGCCGAGGCTTAGGCCTAGCTTTCTCGCATTAACTTGTGTGTGATCGTGCTATTTTAGCATAAGCTAATGGGACCTACCGCGCCGCGGTGGCTCAGTGGGCTAAGTCCTGGGTTCAACTCCTGGTCCGGTAACATCTTTTTAAAAATAATTTGTTTTAAAATTGTTTCTTTGTGCGGCGCCACTTCTAGCGATGAATTGGCAATTCTCCGAGAATATTCTTTGCCCTGAAAAGCTTCTCAGACCCGTTCGGATTCTGTAAAGTAGGTCCCGTTAACTTGTGCAAAAATATAACAAGCACAAACAAGTTAATGCGAGAAAGCTAGGCCTAAGCCCACACGGGCTGTTGTGCCAATCAATTATTTTTATGCATTATTATAATGGGACCTACACATTTGTTCTACAGCCATATCCAAACTGGATTGAGAAGCTTTATTTTCATGGCAAAGTATACTCTTGGAGGGTTGCCCACTAGTTCGTGAGAGAACTTCAACGAAATTTCTTTTTTGGCTTAGATGTTAAAACTCGGTTGGGATGTGAACCAGCGAGTTCACGTATCAGCGACCGAGCACTGAGCCACGATGGCGCCTACATTTGTTAAGACTATTTCGTGCTGAGTTTTACACTGCGTTAACATTTTATTTATAAGTGAATGTGTGATTGATTAGACAAACTTCATCGTGATAACTTTCAGTTGTAAGAACTTTTAATATGGGCTGTGAACCATTTTTTACACAACAGCTCAATGGCAACTTGAAACATTTGTAATTGTTTTTCACAATTGTTATAAAGCAGCAGCCCATCGCAACCAAACAAGAATTTCTAACAAAATTAACATATTTCTTTCTTAATGTATGGCAAATGAGAGCTTATTACGCTGAATGCTGCTGAGCATGTGTTCGACTGCTGTGATTATGATGTAGGGTATGCTGAGCTTTAAATATAATGCGATGAGTATATGTACATATGTATATATCTGTTAGGGATGTGTCGAATAATAGCTCGGTTTCCACAGACAATTTTCAATGCAGCTTATTGCAAGCTAAGAACGCTTTTCCTCCCTCTGAAATTTATTTCAGAAATAAATTTATTTTATGAAATATTAAGCGCTAGTTCGACACATTCTTAATGCGAAGTTATAAACCTACATATCTATTTTGAATGCTGTTCAAATTTATTTCTGTAACACGCATATAGGGTTTTCATTATTTTGTCTTGTAAGCGTTATTTGTTCTTTAAAATAGAAATTCAGTTGCGCTTCATAATTTAGTTAAGCTTAACTTTACTTTCCCTTTTGTTGTTATACGATATGTTGCACCCCGCTACAAAAACGTTCACTTTCAATTCAGCCAACACAAACAAATCACGCACTCAACTCAACTCAAATCGACAAAATTCCTGAAATGATAAATGACATATTTAATATTTAGAAGCAAAAAATACATGCATACATATTTTACAAAATATATATATTCATCGAGTTTATTTTGTTTGTTTCTTTCTTGTCATTGTGTACCTTTTTGACGCACACATTTGCTAAAACTCGAACAAAACTCCCACCCTCCCCTAAAAAAAAATCTCAACTAACAAACAAATGCCAACAAAATATGACAAAAAATACGATCAAATTTATTGCAAAATTACGCGAAATGCAGATGGAAATACTGGAACATGTTCAGAGTCCGCGTAATCCCGTTACGACGCGCATTAGGCTTTTAGGGCTGTACGGCAAAAATTTATAGAACCATTTATGAATGACAAAATAAACCAATTGCATTGAATTTTAATAAAATTTACACAAAAAAAAACATTTACAATAAATAACATGAAAATATTACGGCAAAAAAAATATGCGATAAAAATTCAAGTTAAAAGAAAGAAGAAAGAAAAGTTTGCTTGTAAATTATTATGAAAAATTTATACTTGAACATTTTTGTATAAAAAAAAGTAAAAGAATCAACAAATTATAAACCAAACTTTTGCATAGTGTAATTATAAAAATATTTTAAACAAAAACTATTCTTACGTAATTGTAATGTCCGTTGTACCAATTTCATTGAAATTTAATGCGTTTTTTGTTGTTTTACTTTTAAAAGAACTAAATTTTATGCTCAATGCAAATAAAAATAAAACTGTTTGTGAAAAATTCCCCGACATATTATATATAAATTTTACAACATTGCATTGCAACTTGTTACATAATAAATACATGCAAGCAGCAGTCGTATTTAACTTATTTTCAATTACTTAACACACACAAATTAAGAAATTATTTAAATTTGCAAAAATGTTCGCTTGAATCTTGAACAATATAAATAGTTTTATCACTAAAACCAATCAGTTAAATAACAAATAAACTATTTGAATTTATAAACAATACAACAAATAAATAAAATGTTTTTATGCAAATTTATAATTAATCTTCTAATTTCAAAAACCAAACAAATGCAATCAGCGTGGGCGAATTCAGGATTTCATTGAGGAACAGCCAAAGCAGGGCATCTGAATAATAGTTAGTAGAAAAATAAAATGATTTAAATTGGTTGCTACTGTTTCTATAAAAAAAAAAGACATTTAAGGTACAAACCTGGTTTTTCATAATATATATACATACATATGTATGTTCTTTTCAGTTCATTACTCGTAATAGCCTATGAGAATTCTCAGCAAATATTTTCATCATTTATTTTTCCAAACTCGACTCTTTTTCAAGCGCATACACGCTTGTAATCAAAGTATACGAATTTTTAATTTATTTCTGCATTGCTTTATTCAACCGAAAATTCAATAATACATTTTCTTTTAATTTCATTTCTTAAATAGTAAATTTAAATGAATTGTTTTTCTTTTCAACGAATAAAAAATATAAAAGAAATTTTTGGTTTTCTTCTTCATTTCGTTTCAATGTGGCTGCTTCTACATCTGTTTACTACTACTGTTCGGAGTTTTATCAAAAAATACTAAGATTAAGTCGAAAATTTAAACTGTTGTTTCCATAGTATACAGTAACAATTAAAAAACGTAGGTAATTCATTATGTTGCAGAGTCTGGCATTAACTACAGACACAAAAAATTGTCCTTTCGGCGAGTTTCTTATTTTTCATGTTTTCATTTTGATTTAAAAATGTTCTTAACTTAATAGTGATGCGTTTTCGGCTTGTATTACAATGTTTATGTATGTGGGTGTTTTTTTTATGTATGTAAAAATGGTTAATGGCAAAAGAAGTAAACAACGAGTGTCGCAGCAGCACTGTATCCTTTTAAGCAGTAGTAGTGTTTGTTTAGCTCAATTGTCAGACTGTTGTGTTGTATTGCCGCAATATTACACGTTGTTTGTTGTATTATTTTGAAATAGAGCCAACATAAAAAGAAATGCATTAGCTTTGAAAGCATCAAATAAAATCACTCAAGGTATTGTTCTACATTTCCCATTTGCTGCATCTCCCGTTCGAATATGAAGTTAGCATAAGCCTCTGCTTGCTGGCGACGTCGCTTATCCATTTCTGGTTTAATGATGAAACGATAACTACCACATATCAGCATCGTCGAGCCGATGCCGATGGCCATCAGACCCACCGTTGAGTTTCGTACTTGCTTCACGAAATTAATTATACTCATCTGCAAGTAAAGGGAAAATCAAGAAAAGGCACACATTTTAAAATTACTTCCTTCATAGTGTGTAAAGGTAGGGTGTAAGGGTGCTTCCTACTTTGCTGAAACAGCTGCAACTGTTGCGTTCGGAATTGTTTCCTTGTGCTCTTCCTCCTGCCTGCCAGCTAAAACTTTAGTGTCACTTTGTTCCTTATTCTTGTATTTGACTATCAGCGGCTTCCAAATGTAAACGCCGCCTAGGAAACCCACAGCAACAACTACCATTAACTGAGTCACCGTTATGCCGCGAGGACGACGTATTTGCATTGTACGTCCAGTTTTA
Organism: Neria commutata; assembly: GCA_963457695.1. Taxonomy (NCBI): domain Eukaryota; kingdom Metazoa; phylum Arthropoda; class Insecta; order Diptera; family Micropezidae; genus Neria; species Neria commutata. Next base: position 55,566,067 of record OY735246.1, read on the forward strand.
ATTCAGTTGAATTTTTAAATATTTTTCCCTTACAAATTTCGTTAAGAATAGCCTCTATCTGCCTGTTACAAAACAACTTCACGAGTTTTTCGCCAGCCTTTGACATTTGCTTAAGCAGCTGTTTTTTAGCGTGAGCGACAAGCATGCGCGAAAAAATAAAGAGTAAACAACATTGCTCTTCTCAATGTTGCCAGCGTTGCATTTTATCATAACGGATAGGAATTTAAAATCGTTATTCAAAAAAGTATCGACCTATGCATATAACGATTGTCAGTTATTCATTCTTGTTCGTCAGTAAAACTTAATAACTGCTAAAAATATTATATTGTGCTGCTATATCAGCCTAAAAGCAATCTGTTCAATTTGTCGAAAATTAGGTACAGTACTTTTCGTTTATAACGAACCTGTTTAAAGCGAACTTTTGCCTAAAACGAACCAATTTCAAAAGTACGCGCCGGAAAACTATTAACGACTTCATTTAAAGCGAACTTCGTTTAAAACGAACCGTTTTGCCCAATCCCTTGAAGTTCGTTCAAAGCTAAAAGTACTGCATTTGCATTATAAATTAGGTTTAAATTTAGTTTCTATGTAATTCAATCCTTTATAATTTAACAAAAATTAGGCGTGATTAAATTTGTTTTAAGGCTACAAACAAGCATCATCTTTTCCAAATGGCATGAGTCCCTTAAATATTATACAATTTCATACTTATTACGGAAAGTCTCTAAAATTAAACGAGAATTTGAAATTCCGTAAAAAATTCCCAGGGGAAATCCAATTTAGGATAATAATAAGGATTTATATGCAGGAAAGCGTTTTTTTCCCAACGAATTTCCGCCTTTAGGTATAAAACGCATGTCCACAAACTGGGTAAGTTCAAGAAATGGTGGGTTTTAACGGAGCGTAGGTATGAATGCAGCAAATTCCCAAAAATCCTTCAATATTTGCAGTTATCCCATGCATACTGTGTAGACATTTCGGGAAAATTTGTGCCGCGAAAGTATAAAAAAAAAATGAAATTTAAAAAAAGGCTTGCTTATGGATTTGTGCAATTCTGAGCAAGTGAGAATTTAAATTTTCGTAACCGAAGCTAGTTTTAGTTTATAACTTTGTATTAAGTTTTGTATGTATGTACATATCTGCACAAAATTGTTATTACTTTTTATAAAGAATAAAAACATTCAGGCAAAAACCGATTATCATACCAACATGATTCTTTTTGACGGAGACGTCGATATGTACATACATACATATGTATCTCAAGCATTGCACCGCAAGATTAAGTAATTTAAACAAATCAAGTTTACACGTAAATATGTAGCTTCATTTTAAAACGGCGGGGAATTACTTACAGAAATAAACTGGTTACCTGCTAAAAGCTTAGTATTTCTATGCATCAACTATAAATAGTGTTTATATAAAGCCAAACAGACAGAATAGTAGCTTTGCACATCAGCACAAGACTTCATCACTTGACCTTTCATTTGAGGTGAATGAAAGCATAAATAAAGCTATTTTGGTTTGCAAAATCGAGTTTGTGTCTATGAGAGTTTTCCCCAGCTTTCGAAACTCAATAACCATATAACTCTTTGTTAGATCTGCATACGTCTTTGAGCTCATGCGTAATTAAAAACGTACGCTGTTTAAGTTCTGGCAATAGAGGATTACACATGCGGGATATAAGTGCATGACTCTGCTGAAGTTTACAGTTCTTTTTTTTGGTAAAATCCCAAATTAACTTTTTACCTGCAAAATGTGAGGATCGAATTAATTTATTTGTCGAACCCAATAAACGGCAGACTTACATAGGAACAAAGAAAAAACATGCAAAAACAAACACTCACGTTTCTGCTCTTTTGGAGGAAGCAGCTCTCAATCGCACTGCCTCTCTTTCTCGCCTGCCGCATAGCCCGCTCTTTCGCAGGCGACAGCAAATTAGCGGATCAGTCGCGAAAACAGGTTTTAAATGCCCAGCTTCCAATAGCGATTGAATCATTCCGCAGTCGAGCTCAGTGGCAAGAAGTTGTGCTTTGTGAATTACGTGCGAAGATCGCGATCGCAGCAAAAAGTAAACAAACGCAAAAAATCAAATCGCAAGCAATTATGATAATACAAAAGAGAAACCTTTTTGGAACGCTAATCGCTGGCGTCGTAGCACTATCAATTGCGTCCACAGCTGCAACAATAATAGCGCCGTCAATCCGCCTTGCCCAACTGTTGCCGAACCCGGTTACGCCGACGGGAGTTTTTCTGCCAGGGCCGGCAGTCACCTATTCCCAGCAGGTGACGAACCCAGTTACGTCAACCGGGGCCTTTCTAGCAGCGCCAGCAGTTACCTATTCTCCACAGTTGGCGAACCCAGTTACGCCAACGGGAATTTTCCTTACACAGCCCGTGCACACGCACGACATTGCCGCCAGCAGCACATATGACGAGTACGACGATGACATTTACGTGCCCTACCGCAGCGACACACACGATCAGTTCTCGTGGGAGCTGCTTAAGCAAGTATTGCAGGAAGAACACAACAACGTCATCTTCTCGCCGTTCTCGGTGAAGCTGGCTCTGGCGCTGCTCTCCGAGGCGACCGGTAACAACACACAAACGCAGAACGAGCTGATCAGCACGCTGACGGACATACGAGTGCCGGACAACTTACGGGGCTTCTACAAAAAGACGCTGGCTTCGCTGAAAAAGGAGAGCCCCTACTACACGCTCAACTTGGAGACGAAGCTCTACACAGATGCGTACATTGAACCGCAGCAGCGGTACGCCGCCATGCTGTACAATTACTACAGCACCGAAATACAACGGCTCCACTTCGAAGACACACGCAACGCGGCAAAGACGATCAACGACTGGTGCAGCAATGTCACCCACGGCCGACTACAGCACCTCATCACCGAGGACAACATACAGAGTAATGTCATGCTGCTGGTGAACGTCATCTACTTCAACGGCCTGTGGCGCTCCGAGTTCAACCAGACGTACCAGGGCGCCTTTCTGCGCACGCCCACGCAACAAATCAAGGTGGACTACATGGAGCAGACCGGCCACTTCTACTATCACGACTCCAGCAGTTTGGAGGCGAAAATTCTGCGGCTGCCCTACAAGGGCAAGAAGTTCTCCATGTTCGTACTGCTGCCCAAGAGAGAGGCCGGACTGGACGAGCTGCTGCGCACGCTGGAAAACAACCAGTTCAAGCGCATGCAGTGGATGATGGACGAAGTCAAGGTGAAAGTGACGCTGCCCAAGTTCAAATTCGACTTCAACAAGAACCTGAAGAACACGCTCATACGCTTGGGCATACGCGACATCTTCACGGATAATGCGTCTCTGCCCGGTCTCGCTAGAGGTGCGGACGTAGCGGGCAAACTAAAGGTGTCCAATGTATTCCAGAAGGCTGGCATCGATGTCAATGAGAAGGGCACCGAGGCGTATGCCGCCACTGTGGTCGAAATCGAGAATAAGTTCGGTGGCAGCAGCTCCATCGAGGAATTCAATGTGAATCGACCCTTCATATTCCTCATTGAAGAGGAAACAAGCGGCAATATAATATTTGCAGGAAAAGTGGTCGAGCCGTTTGTGTGAGTGTGCATTGTTTGAGGAGTGCGTTTTTTTCTGTTTCTATCTTTTTTGAAAAACTTCAATCATGTTTGACTGTTTGTATTTCGCAAGAATAGAGACTAACATACAATTTATATTATAGTTTGTAAGGCAAACAAAATATTAAAAACAAGCTCAAGGATCTTAACAGATTTGTCTACATTCAAGTTGATATTTACCGAGTGCAAAAGATCAATTTACAGCATATTTCGTTGTAGCTACGCGTCTTATCTCTTTTAAGGCACTAAGAGAGAGATTTCCAAGCACATTGAAGCACTTAGTCAAACGAGGCCAATACATTCATTGGCACAAGATAAGCATTGTATGCATTGCTTCACATATCGGCAGAGTAAATATTTGCTTGCTCACTTGTGCTGCTCCCTCTAGGCGAGGATTTTGTGGGAATTCCAGTGATCATTATTGCGGCCTTTCAAGTCAAACGTAAGTAAATACACAGAGTATTTTAGACAATACAGCGCGCGCGCGCGCGATGATTCAAGAAAACAATTCCAACGCATGCATGACTTGATCCAAACCAAAGTCGTAAACAAATCAATAGACTGGCACGTAAGATACCAATAGCTGGGAATAACAATAAATTTAACTAAGCACGACAACAAATGCTGCATATAAATAATTGCATTGGAGTACAGAATATTTTTACGAAGAATTAGAGTGTGAAGCCCATTACGACATTTTTAACGATTCACCATACTTAAGTAATTTCCAGTCCCAATTTTTATCATTAAAACGTAATTGACGGTTGGTTCGAGTTGCTGCTGTTAATGGGGGAAACTTGCAAAATTTAATAGACAGTTCTCGTAAGAAATCTTCTAAATGCCATGAGTCAGCCCCCACAACAAAATCTTAAATATTAATTGTCAAAGTCTGACTGCTTTTTCGCATAGAGCTATTACAACTAAAGGTAGCAAATTGAGATTAAAGTCGTGAAAATATTTTTTTTATCACAAATTAACGGGACCTACAAATTAATGTCATAGCTCTGCCCAAACGGAAAGCTTTATTAAACATATTTGTGAGAATCATAGCAAAGTTAAGTCTCAGAGAGTCGGCAGCTGCCTTGCGAGAGATGACGCCGCGCGCAACAAACCAACGTTTATTTTAATTCAATAGATGGTGTGAGTCGATCCGGCGACTCCACGCATCAGAACCGAACACTTATCCACTGCGCCATGGCGGCACCGTGACCATCGACTTTTATTTACTTTACTGTCATAACTTTTTTGTTCTCTACTATTTTCTGCAATTGGATTTGGTGAAAGTTAAGAGTCATTCATTCTAAAAAATGAACATTTAACAGCCGCAACGAATTGAACTTTCAGGCGTTCACTATTTTTTATGGAAAAAAATTTGTTTTATTTAGCACTCAAACGTAGCTCAATATTAAAGGGGCTTTTAAAATAGTTGTTAAATTTTCGGAAAATCTTGTGAAACTTAGGCACGGCACAGGCTCGGAGTAAAATACTGTCGAAATTGCAAACGCTTTCGGTTAAATATGAGCAAACTAAGTGTTTATTATCTAACGACTTCGACTTTTCTAATTTTTACTGTTAAAAGGCCAAGTCTTTTACTTCTGCCCCATTTCCACTTAGTCCCTCTTTCATATGATTGATGCATATTTACTTACCGCCACCACTGGAGACCACAACCGCCTGCGGCTGGGGTGGTATTTGAATCCTCTTGCTGCGATTGTAATGATGATGCTGATTCGATGGCGGCTGGCATTGCATATGCTGCTCCATTTGCTGGCCATGGTGGCCGCCGTCAATATCAGTGGCGAACTTAATGTGGGAGCCATTGGGCCCCGGAAAACGACGACGCTGTGACGGCATGTTAGCACCAAACCGACTGTTAGAATGGTATTGTTGTTGATTGGCTGAAGACGAGTCGACCATGCCATTCGAGTCGCTGAAGAGATTCTGCAGCGCTTGCAGACGTCTACCGCCGGCCAAGGAATTTCGCCCCAAATGTTGTGTACTGTTGGCAACACCCGCTGCTGATGTATTACGCATTTGCTGATGTTGCTGTTGATGTTTAGCAACAGCAGCAGCAGCGGCAACTGCATTCAGTTGCAATATTTTCTGCATGCCAATTATATTAGTTTGCTCTTCGAGTTTACGCTTCATCAGAGCATTTTGCATGATTAAATTGGCGTGGGTTTGCAACTCCTCCTGTGTCATTGTGTTTGCTTGAACGCGTTTATTGCTTTGCAATTGTTGTTGCTGCTGCTGCTGCTGTTGTGCTGCCAATGTTTGCTGAACGATTGCCAAGTTTTGTAAATTTTGTAGCTGATTTACAATCAAATTGTTTGAGAACATTTCGTACTGCTGTTGTTGCTGTTGCTGCTGCTGGGCAGATGTAAACGTTAGAACAGCTGTGATAGCCTCTCGATCACGCTGAGACAAACGCGGATTTGCCAACTGTATAAGTAGTCCATGTTTTGAAATTTCACCTTAAATGCAAGTAAATTGGTATTATTTTTTACAGTATACATATTTACAAACTAGTATATCAATTTCAAATTTGATCGAAAATGAAAGAATCCACCTTACGCTATCTAGCTCACCTTTAGCCAAGCCAAGCAATAGTGTTTGCGCTTCTGGTCGACTGAGAATTGCCTTCAGCTGCAGATTTGCAACAAGTACAGCTTGTTGCTGTTGCTGCTGCAAAAATTGATGTTGCTGCTTTTGCTGTTGCTGTTGTTGGAACTGTTGTTGCTTGAAGATGAAATTCGAAAGATTATCATTGTTGAACAAATTCTGTATGGATTGTTGCTCATCACTTCTCGGTTGCATATTTGATGTGCTATTGTTGTTATTAGTATTAGTTTTGTTAGTGTTGTTATTCTGGCAATGTAATTGCCCAATGAGTTTTTTGAAATTTTCTGAATTACGCTGCAAACTGTTGTTATTATCATCGATAGCATTATCCTTAACAATTCCATGACTGTTTGTCAGCGAATTACGACGCCATTTCGCTTCCAGCTGATCCACCGAAGGAATTTCTGTAAAACTTAAGTTTGATTTCTTCGATGTCTGCTTTTGTGTTTGTTGATGATGGTGTTGCTGCTGCTGTTGCTCGAGTTGACCTTGAACAGTTAAAGCTTGCTTAAAGAACTCGTTCAACGACGCAGATGAACCACTCCTTTCCAGCCTCTCTCGTTGAGCTGATGTGTTACCGCTATCCCCGCCAACAAAGAAAGGTAGAAATCTGGAGCTTCCGTTTTCACTGTGACTATCATCGGCAGCATCCTTTGTTGGCTGGAAACTGCCATTAATGTCTTGACGTTGAGCTTGTACTTCCAACTGTTTAGCTCCACAGGAAAATTTATCAAACTGAAAGGGAAACGACTTTTTATCTTCCCGCTGTTGCGATTCATCCTGCGGATATTTCATAGTTTGACTTTCGTTGTTACTATCCAGATCGTCGCTGTTATTGTTAGAATCATTCCTTACAACAGATTTGCGCAGTTTGGAACTGTCTTGATATGGTTCCTGTTGCTGTGGTTGTGACTTGTACTTTGAATCAACCTGAAATACATATTTCGAATTAGTTTACACTACTTTCTACATTATTAGGCATTATTATCTGTAAATTACTTTATTAGCATCTTGATGGCGGTTCTCCTTAGCTCCGTCGTCATTTAAACCCTCATTAGTACACTCTCCACCTGTGCCATTCTTGAGCAACAATTCTTCGGCCTCGTCAAAACCACACAGTTCGATTGTATCCAAGCGTGAAGTAGGACCACAACTGAACCATTCTGGTTCTGAGTTCTGATTACCTTTAGAGTGACGATAGTACCTCTCCTCCGCTTCACGTTCTTTAGGATTTGAAACCACCAAAAATCCCGGCATGACACGCTTCACATAGTTTGCACTCGCAATCGTTGAATCCGCCATTTTCCCAATGGGTGGCTTTCCACCATTGCTGCTGCTAGCAGACATAATTGGTCTCTGCATGGGCGAATCTCTGCTGTTGATGCGCCCATTATCGAGGAACTGCAGCAGCTTCAGTTTTCCAGCAATATTATCATCTGTTGATTGCAACGTTGCTGCTTTATCAACCGATTTCGTGGCACTATCCTGCGTCGAATGAAATGACCATTTCGATTGCTGTAAACGACCACTGCCAATGCGACGTTGATTTGTTATAATAGCCGAATCCTATCGAAAGGTGTTTAATATTTTAACCAATAAATAAGTAATTTTATTACGAATGTTAAATTTAAAAATTAACAAAAACTTAATACGCTCACCTTATATTCCGGCTGCGGTGGCTGACTCTTTATAATTGACTCATCAGTCGCAATTACATTTTTGCGCTTATAAAAAGCGGGCATCATGTCATTGCAACGTGCCCTAGCATTGCTATTGCTGCTAGCTCGACCACCGCAAACTGTGGAAGCGGACGAATCCTTATCCAGTAATTTCCAAATGTTCAGGCGACGAAGACGCGCTTCCAGCTCAATGACATCGCATTTCACAATATTGAGAGCAAAGGGAAACAACTTCTGTTGTTGCATATTCAGCGCATTTAGCATGTCGTCGCGCATAAGCAACAAATTGGTGCGAGTGTAGTGAAGCGCAGTATTCCTAGTCGTGGGTAAGGATCTTGATTTGGAAAGATTCTTTCCACTTGTGGTGCTCAACGATGGCGCCGACTTAGATTCGATCAGGCAGTTTTTCTTTTGCGACTGTGTATTGGTGTGCAATGGCGGCAGCTCCTCTGGCTTGTTGTCGTCCTTGACAGGGCTAACATGTTCGGATACGTGATCCAGATCGCAGCTGGCCGCCGTACACGACATAGGCTGTGTGTACGGTGTGGACGAGCGTGCAGAGAGCACTTGCAAGGACAACACCTCCTCCTCGTGATTGTGTTCGGCAGGGAAGGATGTTGCTGGCTGTTGTATGCAGCTTTTTGTCGGCGCAATTTTGCTGCAGTAGGTTTTCGTCTCGTCCAAGATAAAGCTGTCAACACCATCGCCACTAGACGTGGTTTCCTCAATAGTGGACAGTTGTTGGTGCAATGGCAAGGCGCCCTTCATTCTGGGCTGCGCCAACTCCAGCATATCCTTCTGCGTCGGCAGTGACTTGCTTGAGGCTTTCAAATTGATCTCGATCGTATTCATTTTCGTGGCTGGTAACAGTTGTTGGGAGAATTCTGTTCCATCATCGGCAGGGTCTTCTGCTTTCATGGGGACTTGAGTTTCGCTCATCATTGCTATATCATTTGCTTTGACCTCATCCAACGAATGCATCTAAGGATTAAACACTTATCTGTGTCAAATGTAGTTTCTGGATCTATCTCACTTTTGTCGAGCTTGACTATTGTTTTTATTAAGTTATGCTCTAGATATATCAAAAACAAATGCTCACAAGGTTATAGGATTTGACAAAAGTTAAATTCAACTGGATATCAAGAAGAAATTTCGTCATTTAATAAGCTCCGAGCCGAAAAATATTCAAAGTTACAAAAGTGACATTGTTTACAAAATATGTGATAGAAATAAAGTAGATTTATATTCTTCTACCTAGTTCTGCAGATGATGGCTTTGATTTTTAAAAATCTTCAGAGCAATTTTTTACTCCAAGGAAAGAAATTTGTGTATTGAAATATATAAAAAAATTACCACTATTACGAGTCTTATATGTAAACTCGAATAAAATGCAACTGCCAGTTGGAATGGGGCGGCTTGTTCTGTCAATGACAATATCATTTCAAATGGATCGCTGATATTGAATTGCCCGTAAGCCATACACTTTTTACAAAAGATACATTAAATCTTACATTTCAAGTGAAGCTCATTATTTTGGGCATTCGTCAATTGATTTCATTTAAATCAAAATTTTACTCAATTACCTCTATTTTCTGTTCCTCCCCAGTTTGCCTGAGCTGTTTGCCATGCTCGATCTTGGCCTTTGCCACTTCTAAGGCGGCTTTTAACTCCAAGGCATCTTCATTATTTAAACTACGGAATACAAAGGTTGTTTCTGGAAGCGGCGGTGGCTGTGGGAATGCGCAGGCATCCTGCCATTCCTCCTCTGTGTTTGCTTCCTTCTCACTATCCTCACACTCCAAAGCCACTTCTAGATTTTTGTTCGAGCACGTATTTTTCTGTTGTACCGGTGTTGGTGGCGGCGGAGGCGGTGGTGGCATTACTGCCTTTTTGGCTGGAGTGCTCACCACATTCGTTTCATCACTAAATATTTCAATGTGAACTTGCGCAGTCGTTGTTAATTTCGGCGCTTGAATTTCTGCCTCAAACGAGTGCGCCAATCCATCGTTAACAGAGCCTGCGCCATCTTCTTTCGCTTGGTTCTCTTCGTTTACCACGTTCCTACCGAGGGCATGCTTGTCGGCCATTTCAAAGCTGGACATTTCAGTTGTATGTATTGGTTGATGATCTTTGTCGACGATCTTTGTCGATGATCGTTTCAAGAATAAAATATGGACGATGAAATTACCGTTGTATTGTTGTTGCATTAGCAGATTAGCAGAGGGATTGAATTTCCAAACTTACCTTATTTGCAGTGTGTGTGTATTTTATTTCCAGCAAAAAGTGGCTTTTTCGTCGTTCCTAAATAGACTTTTCTTTTAATTTCGATTTTTTTGATGGCATAAAAAATTTTTACTTATTCAACAAGACGTTTATTAGAGATTTTGCAGTAGAGTGTACAATTAAAACTTTCAAAAATAATAATTTTGCTAATAATATTTAATATGTGTATGTTATTTGTTCTATTACGCAGCTGAGTTTGAGATCTTTGGTTTACAGCACAGAAGTTATTCTGTGGTTTATAGTGCGTTGGTTAAAATACAACTGGATTACGATTTTCTGTGCAATATTCGTGTGCATAAAAACCGTTATGTGAAGTGTTGCCAGTCCAGAGAAATATTTTGCTAAATTTCTCTGTATTTTCACATTCTTTTCCTAAACTACATCATACAATTTCATAACCAATAAACAAATACATTTTTGAATATTTGGAATAGCAACAAAGCTCCAACATGAAGCTTCCGTAATGCCATATATGTATATTAAATATTCTCGCCGCATATATGTACTCCTTTGACTGTTTCGTGACCGCAACGCTTGTGTTTTTTCAGGGCTGTTTAGACCAGATAAAAATAAAAACGAACCGTATTTGAGCGGAAAGAGGGAAAGAGAATTATCGTAAGAACGAAGTTTTTGCTAGTCGAGACATTGATTTGTCTCCATTGGACATTGATGTGAAGGAAAAAGTTGGTTGACAAAATATTGTATTTTCCGATTAATGCGGCCCCGAGACGGTCAAATGGTTTGAGTCAAATGTGAGCATGTGTTGGAGAATATTTGTATGTATGTCCGCTTTTATGCGGCCCCGAGACGGTCAAATGGTTTGAGTCAAATGTGAGCATGTGTTGGAGAATATTTGTATGTATGGTAACACAGACAATGTTTGACCAAATATCAAAGTGGTTTAGATATTTGTTATGCACTGCAGGGGCCAAAGCAAAATTGCCATTTCGTTTTGTTCGTCGTGATGTTAACATCGTGCGCATGTCGGCAAACCAAACAAGCGACGCGGAAAAACAATTTTTGTCGCGAAATTTATGCGATAACTGACTTCTTTTTCTTAAGCACTGTTTAATCCGAGTGCTCTTCTCTTTATTTTTTCACTTTTTAACACACTTTGCCAGTGCAAAATATGCGATACAATCGTCCGTGTCATTCATAGTATGTCTGCACACCACAAAGAGTCGGAAATTATGAAGATTTGATGGCAATGTTTGTTTTGTGTAAGGGATAAACATCAGTTTACACGGACACATGTTTGACTCAAACCATTTGACCGTCTCGGGGCCGCATAACACGATGCGACTCGGCCCCGGAGACACGGAAGAATGTAGGAAAGAGGGGTGAAACGACAGGGGAACGCGCAAAATCGCTCGGGCAGCGATTGTGCTGCGATTTTCTGATTTTCTGACGTTCCTCTTTATTCGTTTTCGCGCTTCGCGCTGTCGACTGTAAATTAAAACTTGAAATCGAGTGAATACGTATTGCAAATAAACTGAAAAATTTACAGAACTTTACGCATAAAAGTAAATATAAAGAAGAAAATGAGCAAAGAGTGGAATAAGTGCTTTAAATGTTTACAAATTACAGAAATAAAACCAGCTGCAGACTCTAGTGTCAATATGTGGAGTGGAGCGAGTCGCATCGTGTAAAAGCTATGCGCGATTTCAAAGCGGAATGCGAAAAAATCGCCGGGGCCGAGTCGCATCGTGAAAAGCGGACTATGGTAACACAGACAATGTTTGACCAAATATCAAAGTGGTTTAGATATTTGTTATGCACTGCAGGGGCCAAAGCAAAATTGCCATTTCGTTTTGTTCGTCGTGATGTTAACATCGTGCGCATGTCGGCAAACCAAACAAGCGACGCGGAAAAACAATTTTTGTCGCGAAATTTATGCGATAACTGACTTCTTTTTCTTAAGCACTGTTTAATCCGAGTGCTCTTCTCTTTATTTTTTCACTTTTTAACACACTTTGCCAGTGCAAAATATGCGATACAATCGTCCGTGTCATTCATAGTATGTCTGCACACCACAAAGAGTCGGAAATTATGAAGATTTGATGGCAATGTTTGTTTTGTGTAAGGGATAAACATCAGTTTACACGGACACATGTTTGACTCAAACCATTTGACCGTCTCGGGGCCGCATAAGGGTTGGAATTTGTGAAAAGTTGTGAGAATAGGAGTGATTTTAAGAGGATTGCGTTAAGAACAATTTTAGAATATCTTCAGAGGATAGCAAAGTGAAATATGGAGTCGTTGCAAAAGCATTTGTCCAAAATACGCGTTCCAAAATGGACAAAATGACAGTCGATGTTAAGCGAGCGCTGCCCGAGCATTTCTTTTGCCACTTATGTTAGAGATCAAAACACATAAATCAATCCATTCACAATAGAGCTTTAATTCTCCGTTCATTCCTTTTCGTGTTTCCCCGCCACAAAAGAGTAAAAAAGAAGAAGCACGGAAATACGCCATTTTTCACTTCGATGTATTTTCGGAAAAAAAATATTTCAAGTTGAAAATTTTCTAAAATCACGGTAGCACCGTAGGGAAAACACAAAAATAGTTAAAAAGTTATAAAAGTAGAGACGAGTACATAAATTGTACTATTTGAAACACAATTATATGGGAAGTTAAGGTAAATTGTCAGATTTTGCTGCGAAGTAAGCGAAGCCATTCCTAACCTCAAATGCATGTAGGTATTTCATTCATTTGCCCAGGGAGTATTTTCAACAGAAGAGGTAGACCAAGCTAAGCAATATGACACAATACCTGCCGCCGAATCTGCTGGCTCTTTTCGCTGCGCGTGACCCAATGCCGTACATGCCACCAGTGGATAAGCTACCACACGAGAAGAAGTCGCGTGGCTATCTTGGCGTAGGTCATTTTCTGAGCGATTTCGAAGATCCCAAGGATACACCTCCGACGAAACGCGTTGAAACTAGACAAGAGCGTTTAGAGCGTCGCAGACGTGAAAAAGCGGAACAAGTCGCCTATAAATTGGAAAGGGAAATCGCATTATGGGATCCACAAGAAATTAAAAATGCCACCGAAGATCCCTTTCGTACATTGTTTGTGGCACGTATAAATTACGACACATCGGATTCGAAGTTGCGACGAGAGTTCGAGATTTATGGACCCATTAAGAAGATAGTTATACTCACGGATCAGGACACAGGTAAACCTAAGGGCTATGCTTTTATCGAGTACGAGCACGAACGCGACATGCATGCAGCTTATAAGCACGCTGATGGCAAAAAGATCGACAGTAAGCGTGTACTCGTAGATGTTGAGCGGGCTCGCACGGTAAAGGGTTGGCTGCCGCGACGTCTAGGAGGTGGACTTGGTGGCACACGTAGGGGTGGTAACGACGTCAATATTAAGCACTCTGGCCGTGAGGACAACGAACGAGAGCGAGAACGCTATCGTTTAGAGCGTGAAAGAGAAGATAGGGAAGTTGTTCGTGGTCCGGAGCGCGGTCGCTTTGGAGCTGACACAATACGACGTCGTTCTCGATCTCGCGAACGCATCAGGGAGCGCGAAAGAGAGCGCCCTCGTCGCTCACGGACTAGGTCGCGTGAACGCAGGAAGCGTCGTGGAGGCAGTAGAGATCGGGAATACGAAGACTTCGAGAAACGCGACAGGCGCGACCGTGATCGCGAGCGAGAAAAGCGCAAGAAGCGCTCCAAGTCTAGAGAACGGGACGCTTCTCGAGAACGACGCGATAAGAAGCGTGACAGGCGCGACAAGGAGAGAGATCGTGGTGATCGCGAGATAAAGGAACGTAAGCCGGACTTCCGCGATATGGACATTGTAAAGATAAAGGAAGAACCCATTGACGACGGATACCCATCGTATCCCATGAGTGCCTACCAAGCCGGTGGCATAAAGAACGAGAGTGATGACGAACACGAAGAGAAGTATAGGCCACCGCATGACATGTTTAGCGTGCCACCGCCAGCCATACCTGGTCGAGGTGGAGAAAACGGCCAAAACTCTGGTGATGGACAACAATCGTGGTGGCGTTAAACTATGTAATGAGGATGTCTAGTGTGGCGTAATTTATAACCTATTTGAATTTTACTTTCTAATAGCATTAACTGAATTGAATCCACGTGCAGATTGTGGCCTCCAAAGTCAATAGAAATCAGTTGCTTGATTGGATTGAGGCTGCAGCTACAAATGTTCTTATATTAATTTGAGCAAACAAAATTATTTAATTTATCCCACAATGCACGTCTCTTAGTGATGTTTCTATTTAACACCTAAATATGCAAATCCTTTTGCTCGTTAAAGCCCGTAAATGTATTTTGTTTGCTCAATTCACAGAAATCAAGAAATACCACTTAAATGTATGAACCTCTAAAAGTTAAGAACGAACAACAAATATGAGATCAGTAAGTAAAATTGGACGTGTGTTGTGTTTACTTTACCCTCAGGTAAGGGGGTCACAGTAGACCATTTTGGATCTACTCGAATCTGGTGCACTATTGTAATTGTACACGAGTTCAAATCCCATGGTGGTTCGTGGGATTTTTATTACTTAAGCTATTGCCGCTTAAAGCAGTTTGGCCGCCGTTTTTAGCCATCTTAGTAATTCCACCTTTTTATTTTCTTTCTCTTCTTGCAGTTTAAATATGAAAATCTGTAGGAAAAGGTATTCATTCATTGATTCGAGGGAATGATGCGAGAATTCCGCTAGAAACGCTTTCTTTCTCTAAGTATAAATCAATTCAAATTCTTAACAATAACTTTTTTGAATTCCACATATGTATGTATATTTCGTATTCGGAATTTTTATGATTTGAAGCAAGAAGCCACATTTGCAATTCATCGAAAGAGCTTTATCCTCCTGCCAACATTGAATGTTAACTGTCTAGTGCCACTTCAAATGATAAAAATTCTGATTATTCATAAATGAATTTTCCCTTCCCGACAGGGACTTTGTGAATAGCTGTCACTAATCAAATTTCCCATTTTAGGGGATCGAACACTCGCTTGCACGTCTTGCCAAATGATTCCTATTTGAAATTACGCTTTGGAAGCAGTTAAAGTGTATGCGATAATTCCTCCCTTCTCAGTAAGTTCAAAACTGCACTTCCTTTCGGTGAATTGTGACAGCAGCATCAAACGCTGGCTTGATTTCGACCACTCTTTGGTGGTCAGCAGAAGCGGCCCGTTTGTAGGTGCATACATACTCAAATAACTACTTTCCGCATAAGGTAAACATACAACATATTGTGGCTATTGGTGTGGTATGCATTTAGATAAATTCGAGTATGCAATTTGGCATGCGTGTGGTTCCTAGCAAAGGTAAAACAAGTGTGTGTCTGTATATCCCTTGCAGGAAGAGGTGGGTAATAGGTAAATTGTGTTGAAGTCGCCATGGTAAATTTAATAAATTATTGCCTTATTGCATTTAATTTATGTTGATTAATCAATTGCTTTCTGATTGATTCTTCCAAGCATTATTTCACGGAGTTCCCAACACTCCAGCTCGAAAGTTGTAAGTTATTCCAACATGGTAGTCAAAAGGCGATCCCACAACAAAGGTTTGTTCCAAGAGGTTCGCGATCATCTGGTAAATGTTTCGCTTTGATTTGTAACTGTTTTTGTTTCTTTTTGAACACATGAAAACGAGATTAGAAATGGGGTTTCTTAAAAATAAACAGGTAGAAATCGGGAACACCATAAAAAAAGCACTTGTTAAGAAATTTAACCGATTTTGGAAAGTATTTGAGGTATAAAAACCTCACCACACCACCAGCAAATTTTTTCCATAACATCGACGAAGAATTAAATTTGCAGAATATTAAAAAATATTCCAACATTTTATGGTCTGCTTGGGATTCTGTGGATAAAGAATCCACTTTATATAGACACTTCTATAAAGCTTATTTCTATGAGTAGTCAGTGCAATTCTTTTTATAGCCGGATTTAGCCATAAGTACTAAGACTTCGATCCTTTGTTTCGATCGCTTCAGTTAAAAAAGAAAGAATGAATACTTGTAGGAATGCGTAGTGACATTTTATTGCAACTTCTTAATAATTTAGACATGTAAGATGGGCTTTTTATTATTTGGCAATTAGTTTCTTTGTTGCGATGCTTTATGTACACAAAAGTAAACGTGCTTCGTCCACCTTGCAATATGACGGTGTACAATGAATCCAGCATTGGGTAGGGAAGTAGGGTATTCTGTACTGGTTCATAGTTAGTTGCGCCTTTAAAGTATATGTATTGCATTAGATCGACATGTAATAATAATTTAGAAATGTCCGGTTGCGTTGGGTAAGTTCAATTCAGTTCAACAATTGATGCGAATTTCCACATTGAAGGCGTGGAGAGCAGTTATTCCAGCCCTTAGGAGTTTTTCCCCGGCTCAAATTCAGTTCAGTACAGCATCAAAAAGGAGTAAATTCTCTAGTAAGTGCAATGCGTAAACTAATGCCAAAATATCTCTAGCACCACTGTTGTAGTTTCTTTTGTACAAATAAAGCAATTTTATTTGTAAATCAAATGCGTTTATGGAATTACTCGAAATACTCGAAATAGCGACAGTGTGGTAAAGTATGTGCGGGCAAGCGGCGAGCGTTTTGATTCGAATACGATTGCTTATCAGTCGCATAGAATTCAAAAGATCTATGTATTTATGCAAAAAAATGTTTCAGTGGTCTCTTTGGCCAAAAAAATATCTAGATATGCCTGAAATATAAAAAAACATAACCGAGACAGACAGTGCACTCGAAGAAAGAACGTGCTTTATTACAAAAAGCCTCTTTCTAGACTGCAGTTAATTTCAATTCAAAAACAAGTACGGCAATTCGGTACGGCTACTTTAGTGACAACAAGCGTTGAGTGTTCGTAATCGAATTGTGGTCGAATTTTTCATCATGAGAAGGAGTATTGTTTAGTCATCTATCATTAGCTCTATGCTGTTCGAATCTAATCTAAAAACGAACACATTCCCTCAGTATTAGAGGGAGTGTGTTAAATCTGTGGCGAAATGAGTATGAATCTCTAGCCAATCACGTTTCGCTAAAATGTGGATATGAATACTACCAGAGGGCCTTGGCAGTTAATCTTCCATTTTTGAAAATTGTCTTTTTCTTTATATAAAATTGCTACATACAAAATTTCGGTCCCCTCCAACGACTGCTTTTACATTTGTCCCAACTTTGATGGCTGATCACTGTGAGCCAGCCGCCACCATAATTTACTTCGAAGAGACTGAGGATACGGTTCTGGGATTAACGATAGAGAAAGCTATTTATCTCCTACAGAAAATACTTTATTATATAACATATCTACTTTTAAATGACATGGTAAATGGATTCCAGTGTATAAACATTAAATTTGTACGATACTATAGACAACTAACTTCAATTCCACATTATATGTGTGTGTATGAATGTAAGACACACAGTAATCACAAAATATAAACGAACTCGCTATTTGCTGAGAGAGGCAGCTTTAGCCTTAGGCTATCTTTTTTTTCATTCCAAACAGCTTCAAGGCACCCATTCCTTGGGGTTCCTGAGTACTTCCAGCAGCTTGCTCTCCTTTGAATTTTCAGCGGGTAAGTGCATGTATTCCCAGCGGGCATTCAGTGGCAGCGACATTAGTATGCTTTCATAGCGGGCGCCGGGTGTGTACAGACCGAATTTCGTGCCACGGTCGTAGATAAGGTTGAATTCGACGTAACGCCCGCGACGCAACAGTTTCCACTGCTGCTCGCGGTCGCCGTACTCGTCGTTCTTATGCTGACGCACCAATGGCATATATGAGGGAATAACTGCGTGTGCGCAGCTGGAGACGAAATTGTACGCCTCCTTTTGGCTGGGTGTGTCTAGATCGTCGAAGAAGATGCCGCCGATGCCGCGGCACTCATTGCGGTGCGTTATGCGGAAGTAGTCGTCGCACCACTTCTTGAAACGTGGATAATAATCGGAGCCGTGCTCATCGCAGGCGTTTTTCAGTGTTTGATGGAAATGTACGGCGTCCTTTTCGTCCAGATAGTAAGGCGTAAGGTCGGTGCCGCCGCCGAACCACCACTGCTTCGAGCCGTCGCTGTTCTCCACTTCGAAGTAACGATAGTTGAAGTGTATGGTGGGTATCATTGGGCTGCGCGGATGTATTACTGCGCTGACGCCAGCTGCGAAGAAGGGCAACTTGGCTCCTTCAGTTAAGTTCTTGCCGCGTGAACGCATCTGCTGCACGGCACTTGGAGGCAGCATGCCCGTCACCACTGACACATTCACGCCAGCCTTCTCAAACACTTCACCGTCCTGCAGCACACACGTGATGCCACCACCGCCCTCGGCGCGCGTCCACCTATCCACTTTGAACTTTTGGCCGAAGTTCTCCTCGGCTTCCAGTGCTCGACAGAAGTCTGCTTGTATTTTCATAATAAGCAATTCCATTTTGGCCTTCATGTTATCTTCACTGGCAAGCAAAGTTCTGGCATCGGTGATCGGCTCAGCCATGAACTTGCTCGTGTTGAGTTTCTTGTGTGCTTTGCTCGCATCCATCTGGACGAGGGACACCGACACGATTGTGGCAACTCCACTGCCCACCAGAAAAGCACGTACATGCTGACCTTTGACTCGCCTGGCCAATTGGTAACTGGCGAACGACGACAGGCTCTGTACGCTGCGCAGTATATTACGATATATTGTCATTGCGTCCAAATCTACAAGAGAAAACTAGTATCTATGAGTTGGAAGAGACTTAACTGCTCCTGCAACAAACTGGCTTACAACGCACCTGCATATATAACTGCAATTTTTCGACTTTTTGCCGGCAATACTGCAGAATTGTCGAATCAGTGGCAGCTGCTCGTGTATCTGTCACGTAGCCTGCGACTCTACACAAATTTAACCCATTTGCAGATGAGCATAGTATAAGATTATCACAAGTAGTCTCCAAATTTCATCATTTTCCAGGTGGGATCCTGAAAAATTTGGCCTGTTGGTTAATACCGGAATACTTAAATTCTCCTTTTATTCCATGCGCTTTTGATTTTAAAAAGTAAAAATTGGTAAAATAAGTTTGTTTGGACCAATTTTCAACCTAATTTGTTTCAGTGAAGGGATCTTCTAGTACAAAAAAAAATATATTTAAACAAATTTAATTTTCCTTTCCCATTTTTTCCGAAATTTTCCTTTCCCACTCCCATATTCCAAAATTTGTGTGCAAAAGTTGTAGACTTTGAGCTGCTCTCGCCCCACCGAAATTAATTTTTTCGCCAAGGTTTTGACATGTTGAATTTTCTCTTTGGGGCGTTTCAGGTAAGCAGCCCAGATTATTCCACTTCTATTTTGTGCAAATATGTATATTAGCTGTTTTATTTCTTGATATAGCAAAAGTACATGGTAAGAAAACTTTCATAAAAACACAACCGTAAATTAATTCACAAGTAAATTTAAAAATTATCAAATTCAAGAAATTAAGTACTTAAAGATGCATTTTTTAATCGTAAAGCAAAGTATTCAAAACGAACATTTAAATTAAAACAGAACATTCAAAATCCAAGAAGTAGGTAAGACGTTAAAAACAAAAAACTTCATATTTACATCACATAATTAAAATAGACAAAATAAATCTCAAAATATTAAAATTCAATTTAATAGATAAATTACTGATGCTGCGTGATTGATGTATATCCACAAAGTGGGCTGGGACGGGAGCAATCGGATACATGACCAAGACGGTGGTTGCGTTCAGGTATCAGCTGCATTTGATTCTCCGGAGTGTGTGGAGAGGGGGTTGCGTATAAGTTGGGAAGTTTGCGACCTGTTGCAACAGTTATTGGCGTCGCGTTTGGTTCCTTCGGTGAATTATGTTGGTCTTCAGCTTTTGCCAATGCCTCTTCTAAAGCCGAAAGTTTACGACGACTCATCGTTTTAGCCGTGAACGTAGCATTCAAATTTAGTTCCAGATCATCCATTCCCATGATATCTTCATCATCCGTATCACTCTCGATATCATCTAAATGTATGGTAACATCACCAATTTTCATAATGTTGACTGAATTCATTTTTTTTGATGAGTCCATTTGCTGATGTATGGTTGGAGGAGATGGTGAGTCTTTTATTAAATCGATTGTGTGCGGTGATGGTGGTGGTGAACAGGTAAGACGGCGCTGATGATTCCCTTTTATGCCACAAGTGGCTGCCGTGGGCGAACATTGTATTGTAGAAGAATTCAGATTGGAGCGTCGCATTTTCTCCAGCATATCCGCAAAATCAGGATCGAAATCCAAACTATAGCGATCAGTAATATCTGACATACTTTTCTTTTTATTCAGTTAAAAATAACCAATTTTACTTTTCACTTTTGTTCTGATATGCAATTTTACAATCAACTTATTAAATTGCAACTCGAATACAATTGTTCCGTTATTCGATTTCGAATCTTAAAATAATGGCGGACCAAAAAATTAGTAAAGTTGCCTAATTATCGAATTTTTTCGAGAAATTGAATAATACTCAAAATTGTAAGTATTTTTTGCCTTTTTTATATCTCTAAACAATTGAATTTGGAATATATGATTTTTTTGCTCTAACCCAAAGAATTTTAATAATGATTAATATTACTCAACACTAAATGAAAATAAAGATTTCTAAGTGATAAATGGAAAAGGATAATTCTCGGTTGAATTGTGTGTATACCATAAAATTTCGTTTAAATTTGCGAGATCTGGAGGAAAAATGGGAATATATCTGTGGTCATATGCAATAACGACTTAAGTCGAAAACAACTGTTTCGAGAAAATGCAATTCGAAATTTGAAATGCACATAAGTGCATGTACATAAGTGCATGTGTTTTTTTTAAATAACTTTTTTTCTGAGATGGGTACAGATACCGGGGTTTGAACAAAATATGCGCATCAACGTCAGGAATACAGTGGTAACGTCAACTCAATTTCGTCTTAAGTCGACTTAAGTCGTTATTGCTTTTGACCACAGATACAATACAAATTATGGCTGCCTAATTTGTCGTAAATTCTTGGGGACAACAACCAAACCTGTTGTAACTTAGCTTTTAGCACATGTATCAACTGCAACAACCAAATACCAATTTTGGTTCCTGTTGTAACTTAGCTTTTAGCACATGTATCAACTGCAACAACCAAATTCCAATTTTGGTTCCTGTTGTAACTTAGCTTTTAGCACATGTATCAACTGCAACAACCAAATACCAATTTTGGTTCCTGTTGTAACTTAGCTTTTAGCACATGTATCAACCTATATGTAAAAATTGGTACTATGAATACTATTAAATAGTATGTACTAATATGGGGACAGTAGTTTTTTCAGTGCGGAAAACTGCAACCGTTCACCGCCGAAGCATGGCAACCATAAATGGGTAGCCATTTTTATTCGAATATCGAAAATTCTTCTTCGACGAAGCGGGATTTTAAAAATAATTTTAACGTCAATGGGTGAAGTGCAGAGCAGCTGCATTTATATGAAATACTTTATTTACTGGATAGCGGATAGTAAGAAGAATTTTGCAATTTATTTGCATTACAATTGGCTTTTGTTACTTGTGTTATTGTTGAGTGTGTAGTGAAAGGAAATGTCGGGATTGGAAAATTACAGCGCAGGTGAAGAATGGCGTTTGCATTTAAAGAAACATTTACTCATGGAACGGTAAACACCACAGTATTTATGTTTTAATTAAGATTACATTTGTGTAAAATAGAAGATAATGTACTTTGAGTTACATTGATGATCGTGATTTGATAAAAACACCCCAATCTACTTCGGTTTGTTTAATAAAATTTTCCAATTTTGACTGATTCCCTACCTGGATTTACAAATGTATTATTTGCTCCACATTGGCTTCCATACGGCTTTACCACTGGTGTTGATTTATTTTAAAGTAGCTTTGGAATTAGTGTAGATGTTTTCAACTATGTGTTCAAGATTTATCATATCACACCGTCCTCAAATAGAAAACCCACTCAACTCAACCCTCAGCCCCTGGTACCAGTAAAGGAAGCGCAACGACGCTTCAGTTTAGACCTCGTTGAAGACCTGAAAATCATACTCGAAGAAAAACGTATACCAAATAACCGAGCAGTAACGGCACAAATTGTAGCGGAATCAAAAGAGATGTACAAAAGCGATAAAATGTTATACCAAGAGGACGAGGAGGACAAAGAAAACCGAATGGGTCGTAAGAACAAACAATGGGTGGATGATACGTTGTTGGAGGAACGCGGCATGTCGCAGTGGCAGCGCATTTCAGACGAAAGCTTTGAGGCCATCGAAAAGATGTGCAATAAAACCGCATCGGATCCTGACAGCACGCTATTCCAGTACCTACACAGCGAAAATCAGGAACACGTGCTGGCGAGTGCTAAAAAACGCAGCTTTGAGGGTTCTGCTTCGCAAAATTCGGAGAAAGGTAGCAACATTTTATACTAAGCTGTTATTCTACTAAATTACAGTAAATCTTCTAGAATACGATGCTGAATCTATGGCATTGCAACGCCTGTTAGATGACTTACGCGTAGAGGATCAGCAGCAACTTGATAATGAGAGTCCACTGAAGTGTGTTGATGACACACAATTGGAGGACATAGAGGCTCCCTCACGGCTTTGGGAGAATACAATAACTGGGGACACAATTTTGCAGACGTCCCCAGTGAAAATGGTTGGCCTGTTACGACCTTCCACCATACTTGAGGAGTATGCTGAAGAGTCAACTAGTTGCTGTTCTAATAGTTCATCGCATGCTAGTTTTGAAAGTGCGCTTCGAAGCGATGAAGGTGCTAATTTTATTCTGGGTGAGCCATCTAGTAGCTGCTACGAAACCGCTAATGATTCTATAGCGACTAGCTGCGCGACTAACACAACTGACGATGTGTTTGACGCAATTGCGGCATTTGTCCATCGTTCGAGTAGTGATGCAAATGCACAAGAGCAGGAAGTGGCGCATGATTTGATTGAACTGGATGAGTCCAAAGATCTTATAGATCTGGAGAAGACGTTTTCTCGTTTAGTCAACTCTCCAGATTCCTCAGATTTTGAAGATTCTGTTATTGAGATATCAGATGGAGAGAATAGTCCAGAAAGGGAAACGGAATCGGAAACATCTGGAAGCATTAATGTAAAGATTGAGCAGAATTCTTTGTTTAAAGCGAGCTCATCCGAAGCGAACTATCCTGCCGATGCCAGCAACTGCGCAAGTATCTCCTTGCAGACATTTGAGGCTGATAAAAATTGCTCCTACGAAGCTAATGATAGTGGTGCAGAGCGTTCAATGAAGTTTGATAATACTATGGAGGAGGTAGATTACATGCTAAAAAAGGGACTAGAATACATAGCAGCTGCTAAAATCGTTAAAATGCCTACTGAGCCTGTTGCTGAGTCACCTGCTAGCCAACAGAAGTTGCAGCTGCCAACTTTCCAAGATACCTTTCTACCGTCGCCCAAGGCGAAGCAACAATGGGATTCACCAAAATCAGCAACACAGAAACAAAAGCTTTTGGAAGGTAACTTAACCAACAAAGGTATGCGACTATTTGAGATTGCATCCAATTTTGTGTATTAAAATTATTCCGTGCTTAGGTGGCACTTATTCTTCACCCAGAGCAAAACCATTGAATCGTTTTGCTTTGGATATGAAACCAATGCCTAAATTAGACGTCTTTAAAAAGCCATCCGGCATACCGAACTGCACCCAAAATCGCCATAAGAATCAGTTCTCTCACGTTGTAAGTCCAATCGGAGCGTATATGAAGAAAACGGGCACTACACCGCTTCTGGCTACACTCAAGCCTCGAACTAGAAAAGCCGATGTGCACAATTCGTCTGCCCTCCGAGCGCTCGAGTACGAGTCTCGCCTATACAAGCCCGAATTCCATGCCAATGCTGGTGCAGCAGGTGCCAAAAGTCCTTGTAAACTGTCAGGTGTGCCAGCTCCCACTCGTACTCTGCCCAAGAAGGCTTACATTTCCTCCGAATATAAGCATGTAAGTTATACCAGCACCAGTTTTAAGTGTGACAGAATAATGTATTGTCGTATTTTCCTTTCAGATCGTTGATGAAAGAACACCAGTTACTATACCCGGCGGCAAGAAAATACAGAAGTATTTGGAGTCTGCCATGCTGCCGTCGGTGGTGCGTCATGAGGGCAAGTTAAAAATGCCCGAAGGCACAGGCGGTACTTTGAAGGTATCCGCCAAAGAGCAACATCAAAACACTGCGGGTTCGCGGCGTACTGATCTGGGCGATCTCTCTGTCATGTCGGGCGATGTTTCTGTGTACACCATTATGGATGCGCAAAAGTTTTAAATGATACCTTAGAAAGGATTTCGTGGTTTGGGTATTTTGATAATTTGTTTCGCTTTTTTCCCACAATTTATTCAGCTGCTGCAGGTAATTCGTTTTTTCGTTTTTTACCGAGAACTAATTTTGGTTTTAGCTACTTTTAATATTAAACATTAAATACACGATATATATTTTATATTTGCAACAATAAAACACGACATGTTTACCAATCTTCAGCAGGTTGGAGTACAATTTTTAAAACTAGTAAATGCCAACGATTTTAATATAATGCTTTTACCACTTGGTGATCTCTGCCAAATTGTGGATTTACCCGCTTTTCGATGCAACGCTCTTCCAGGCACGATTAACTTTCGATTCCGTTTGCCTGCCCAATTCTTGACAGATATAACGCCCCACTGCGATGAGTTTATCTAAATTTATGCCAGTCTCAATGCCCATGCCATGCAACATGTAGACGACATCTTCCGTAGCTGCATTACCTGAAGCCCCACGAGCATAAGGACAGCCACCCAAGCCAGAGACAGATGCATCAACAACGGATATGCCATAGTCCAGAGACGTCAAAATGTTTGCCAACGCCTGGCCGTATGTGTCATGGCAGTGGACGGCCAATTGTGACACTGGTACCACCTTTACCACCTCGTCCAGCATTTTACGCATGGAACCAGGCGTGCCGACTCCGATTGTGTCGCCCAACGAGATCTCATAGCATCCCAGCGCATATAACGCGTCCACAACTTTGGCCACCGTACTCGGCTCAATCTTGCCTTCGTATGGGCAGCCCACCACTGTGGACACGTAGCCGCGCACAGGCAGGTGTGCCCGGTGTGCGGCCTCCAGCACTGGTCGGAAGCGTTCGATACTCTCTGCTGCCGTGCAGTTGACGTTCTTCAACGAGAAACTGTCTGAGGCAGCACCGAAAACGGCCACTTCTTCCGCGCCCGCCTTGAGCGCGCTCTCAAAGCCCTTCAGATTGGGCGTGAGCACCGGATAGGTGATACCAGGCACTTTTCGTATGCCCCGCAGCACTTCAGCGTTGTCGCCCATCTGCGGCACCCATTTTGGGCTCACAAAGCTAGTCACTTCAATGGTCTGCAGGCCAGTCTGCGATAGCTGATCAATGAGTGATATCTTAACAGCAGCCGGCAACAGCATGCTTTCATTTTGAAGCCCGTCGCGTGGACCCACCTCCACAATACGCACCGCAGCGGGTGCGGGTTGTTCCCAGTGCTTCGAAGCGAGAAGTCCGCCACTTACATTTGCGAAGCCGCGGCGAAATGCATGTGGAAATCCTCTGGAAAATGTTCTCCAGACCATCTAAGTGCTGTTTAGTTAGCTCTTCTGTGCGTGATCCTTAAAACGATGGCTAATGGTTTGCACGATCAGCTGCTGCTTCTCATTTCAGCTGCAGAGTTGCATTTAGCCTGTTGTTACTTACGATAAGTACAATGGCGAGCAAAAGCCTAGCAATCCATGTAGGAAAGCAACTGGCTGGCGGCTCAACAAAGCTTTATATATGGCCAATCGTTTGTTTCCTAATTTAAAAAAAAAATTGTATCGCAGTCATAGTTTGGGTCTAACGTCCTAGGTTTAAATCAAATTGCATACTTTTTAAATTTAAATGACTGAACAAAGTAATTTATTTAAAAAACGTATACGGAATATTAAGAAGTGCTGTCTCACATCTTGTAGTTGACAGATAAAAGTAGTTTTTATCATTTTGCATTTGGGAATTTACAAATAATATTGCCAATACAACAATACAAAATTATCAGTAAAAGAGCGATGTTGGAAAATATTACGCCGAGTTTGAGGCTGAAGGCACAGTATTAAAACAAACTAGACGGCGGTAAACACAGATTACATTAAAAATATGCACCTAAACCTACACGCTTGAGACGCGTAATTGCAATCACCCGGAACTGACTTATTTCCCCCGTCCGTGCGTATAATAATGGAATAAAGCACCATAGCTGTAGTTCTGCACGTGACGTGTAACCCAGTGGCGATGTGGCATGGCTTAGAAAGGATGGGTTGTTTTTACATCTTTGGCAATTTTATACGAGTAACTAAGAATTTCAACTACCGCCCCGGCCGCCGGCAGCGCGTTTCTCAACGATCCATTTCTCGATTTCAGCCTTAAGTGCCTCATTCGGTTTTACCTTGTCCATAGTGAGAGGTGCTCGGTTAAACGGATCCGTTTGGTCGCTGAGCAGATGCCGTGCAATGGTGCAACGATCAACAGTCACGTTCGAGCTGGGCAGTATGACGGGATCAGTCATCAGCGTGGACATGATGGGATCGAGATATTCGTCTGGTGCGTCGGCCAAGAACTCTTGTTCCTGCTTGTATTGCGTTTCCATTTTCTGCACTTTGACAGCGAACTCGGACATTTCGCCTATCAGCTGGCCGCCACCAATGCGGATGAGTATGTTTTCCGCATAGCTAAACAGCTGCGAGCTGTAGGAGCGCCCGTCCTGAGAGACGGCTAAGCAGAATGGATCACTGCTGCTTAGATTTGTATAGATGCGACAGATTTCCAAGACAGTTTGCGCGGGATCGAACTCGAATTCCTTCTTGTCCTTAACCGCGAACTTCTCCTTCTGCGGACCGACCAAGCTCAGCAGAAAGTAGTTCAGCATGGCCGCAATGCGATCCACCATGCTGTTGTGGCAGAAAGTGCTCTTTATCTCGGAGGTCAGCAGCTTCAGAATGTTGATTGTGTCCCGGCCCAGTATGTTATCGAAGCGCGCCAGCATGCCGAGGTGGTGCAAGTTGGAAACGTGCGCCTGGCGCTCGTTTGCCGACAGTGAACTCCATTCGCCTCTGGCTTGTTCCTCCTGCGCCTGGCGTATTTGCTGTAAATTGGACAGCGATTCATCTGAAAGCATGCACGAAAAAAGGCATTAATTAAAACACTGGAGGAAAGTGGCTTAATGATTGTTGTTTGATCGCTCGGTCGCTCACCCAGCAGAAATATGGCATCGTTAATTAGTAGGTTGATGAAGCGCAGAAATAATGGTGGTTCAATGGCTTCCATGTTGAGCTCGGCCTCGGACGCCAATTCCCGAAAGCATTGCACCTGTTCCTCCTTGGTCCACAGGTACTCCATTATTGCGTACATGGGACGTCGGTAGTTAAATTTCAGCTCGAACTGCACGGACTGCCCAGTCATCTCGATGCTGACGAATACGTTCAGCAAACTGCGTACCACCTGAAGCCGGTCCACGTGGTTGTCGAAAACATGCGTTGGGAAGGAGTTGCGCATGCTGCCGGATATCTTGCGCGGCAACAGGAATTCTAACGCCTCAGCTAGTTTGGCGCGCAAGTGCGGATTCTTTACTAGCTCGGAGCTGCCCATGAAGAGTACGATCATTCTGAAAAAGGCGTCGTGCGAGGACTGATACACCTCAATGAATTGGCCGGAAAGAAAGTGGCGACTGAAGTTCAAATAGGCAACCACATTATCTAGTATGCTCTCGGGCACCGACTGCAGATACGTAGGTATGTATTCGAGCTTTACAGACAGCTGCTTGCTGCGACAGTGGTGCGGCGCGAAATCTTTCTTCTCCACACATGCCTCGAAATCCGACTGGGAAAGCATAGCGATTTCTGTCTGCCAAATCGCAGAAGCTTCGAAGAACTTCAATATGAAGGTGTCGTTCTGGGGCTCCATCAGACCATTGCGCATGCACAGAAACTGCTGCAACTTCAGCTTTAACATGCGCAGCAGATTTTTGGCAAGATCGTTGTTGGGATCAGTGTTGGCCACATCGTTGTAGGCCGTCTGCAAATTATGCAGCTCGCGAGTCATGCGTGTGTAGCGTTCGAAGCAGGCGCGGTAACTTAGCTCGAAAGCTTTGTGGGTCATGTAGAAGAGTTCGGTTACGAAATTGTATTTCTCCGCAGTAAGACGCTGCTCGTTTTCCTCTGCAGGTAGCAGACATGTTTCCTCGTTAGCTTTCAGCATGCTCACTTGCTTCGCTTGACGCTGCTCTTCCGTTACGGCACAATAAGTTGGATCGACCAGCAGCACCTATAAGTAAATAAAAAATGTGTTCGATTTATCTCAGAGTGTGATGATGATTGGCATACCTTCATTGTTGGCTCGCACAGCGGCGCACAAAGACGCAAGAGCACTGCCGTCAAACCAGTCATGAAGGAGTCACTGGCGTTCTGGTTGATCATCTGCTCAAATGTCACGTTCATGTTACTCCAGAGGTGTCCACGCGAAGCGTTCGCCTGTAGACAATTCGCGATCCAGAGCAGCAGCTTTCTTTTACAAGTCGGGCTCAGTAATAGCAGTTGCTTCATCATTGTGAAGATGCTGTTTTGGTGTATGGACATGAACTGCCATAGCGAGGGGTCTGTGTGCTGTGATTCCAGCCTCGTTTCGCCAAAGAACTCATAGGGTCCATTCGTATTCTTCGGCATGATCGAGAGGCAGAGCAACTGGCCAAACAACGTTTCCATATATTCGCCGCCTTCAGAAAAAATCGCAATTATAAGAAAAAATCTATGGCATTATCTCTTTCTCACTCACCTTTGGCATTCGGATTGGGCGTGGCGAAGTCAACTAGAATTTCTCCCAGTTGTGGCACACTTTTGTCACACACAAAATATCTTAACGTTGCAAAGATATTCTTTTTAAGCGATATAAGGTTAGCGGGAAGGATTTGCTTCTGCAATTCGCCGAGCATCGGATAAAAAGTGGCCTTAAGCGTTCCAAGCACCTCGATTTGATCCTCATCCGACATTACTTTCTGCACGGTCTGCACCAAAAACTCTTGCGTTGTGGCATCCAGTTCGTCGGAGTCGCCTAACAGTTGTAACCATTGTGTGGATAGTGTTTGTGCTGGAAATAGCTCTGGCTGCCGCATGCTTGTACTGGCATTAGTGAGTATTAGATTACGTATTTTTTCACATTCATCAGAATGGTCGTTATACTGCGTTCGGGCGTGTTCGCATGAGACGAATGCTCTGTACAGGTAACTAATTGCACCCGCCTCCAGCGCATCCTCTTCGCGGCTGCCCGCCAGCAGGTACTTGCGCGTATCTGTCAACATTAGGCGCTCGAAAATGGCATGTGCCAATAGTTCCTCACTCATATTCGCGTCATCGCTGGAATCTTGCACAATTACATCGGACAAACACAAGAGAGCCCTTCCGCTCGGCGGCGACGATGTTCGGCGCAGCGTGAAAAGAAAGATGTCTTCAATTAAATTTTTCGTGACGCCTTCCTTAGCACTGGATTCGTTTAGGAGCGCAGCAAAAGGATTTTCCTCCGCATTGGCCATTTCGTTCGCAATCCCTAAACAGACACTACCAGAAAACTTTTTTCACGGAAATAATTACACACGATTCCATCAATTTCAGCGACAATATTTTGACAGATTTGTACACGTAAAGAAATTTAATATAACAATTAGTGCCATATACTCTGCGGTGCAACCATGTTCATTTGGAGAGTTTCTGTCGTGTATGTGATAGCTCTTATCTACTGTATTTAAATAGTTGCTAACAATTAAATATTTTTCTAAACTTTATTACATGTTCCTTAAATTCTTCTTGAGAATTAGAGCGCATGGCGGTTCGATTAGAACAATTTTTTATAAGTGACAATTAAATGCAACTATGTAGTAATTCTTTTCTTGAACATGGCAACACTCTTGTCTGTTCCTTTTCCTATTCTTTCAATGTCAGTTGTTCAGTTGTCAAATGTGAGTGAGTGAAGACGTAATTAAGTAATTAATGGTGCTGATGAAAATTGATAAAATTGCATTATAATTGTGTGAAAATTTTCATGAGAACATTAAAATTTATGCAATAGCTTCTTTGCAAAATGATGTGATATAAAAAACGCTGAAAAAAATCATACGGCGTAGTGTGGAAAACAATCTCTGCGCCTTGGCGTTTGGAGAGTAGAAATCAATTTTTTTTCGAGTAAAACGAAAAATTAACTTCTAATTGAGATTGAGCAGTTGTTTCAAAGCATTATAGTGCGTATGTATTTAGTTTTCGTTTGGAATTATGAAATCCCTCGAATGTCCAGCCTACTGAGCCTACTGTAACTATTATGGCAAAGCGAAAAAATCTTCTTTATCCTTACGGAAAATTACAGACGCACGACCATTTGTGACTTCGTATAACCGTTAGTCCAGCGGTTTCAAAGCACACCATTTATTTTATTTTTTCTTTGCAATTGTTAAAATTCGCTGGGAGTACAATCAAAGGACGAAACATTTTTCCAAATTGAGGTTTTTGAGTCTTGTCGACATTTCTTTTCTGACATCATTGCAACACACAAGGTTGTCTATGCAGGGTTGCATTTCACTGTATAGATACGTTGCATAACCGAAACGCACTGGCAGTTCAGGTACACGATATGTGGGGGATCGTGAACCAGCTGTTTTTACAGCAAATCTACAACAACAAAATAATTTTAAGTGGGCTAGTTGTCCCGAAACTGTGTCATTAATATATCTTTCAATTTGCAAAATCTTTAATGAAAGTAAAGCCAATACGAAAGAATAAATTATCTTACAAGTTTTTTACTTGTATATAATATACAGTCGAGTCGGGATATAGTGAACTAATTATTGCAAGGCCTGTTCACAGTATCAAGGCTGTTCACTATATCAAGGTTGACATTTTTTGTTCAAAAACTCATTTTATTTGTTCAAAATTGACATTTGTGTATATAAGTGCAAGAGATCATTAGAATATGCACTCGACAAAAAACAAAACAAGCAATAACGTCAAGAAACAGCTGATTTTGCAGCAATCAACAGCAAAAGTACAATTTAGGGGATACCCGTCTTCGTTTCTGATTCCTTTTTGTATTTTTTCGTTCATTTCTGCTTGAAAATGCTTTCAAAATTTGGTTCACTATTTAGAGGTTTTCGATTTTTCACTATTTAGAGTACTCCATGTAAAAATTTAGATGTTCATTATATCGAAGTGTTCACTATACCGGGTGTTAACTATATCCCGACTCTACTGTATGTACATAGCGAAATGTTCCTTGTTCTTAATTTCACGCAAATGCGACTCTGGGCAACCCACGAAAACGAAAGCTAAAGAAAAAATTAGATAACTTTGTTTTGCCTATGCTTTGCGTGTATACTCGCGATTGCCAGAAAGTTTTGATGTTTGCTTTTTTTTGACATGATCAAAGCAACAAACAACAAACCAAGTTTTTTGTGCTCGAAGGACGCCAAATCGGGGAACAGTACCCGAAAGATAGTTCCAGCAGAGTATTATGTAGTATTAATACTCTTTGGTTCCAGTGCTTTTGAGAATTTGAATTTCAAAAACAAATGCGAATTATAAACACCTACATACTTTGTTGGTATAAAAAATACCAGTACGACATTTTGATGAAATTGACTAAATTCTATGAATACGAAAAGCTTGATATGAACTTCTTTTGTCACAGCCAAAACTCGTCTAGCGAAAACCTACAATTTAAGGCTCCAAATTAATTCATTGACTACAAATTTCAAATTAACGGTTGATTTCATTATAGTTCAATGATATAACTATTATAGTTCCTACGAAAAATCGAAAATACGAAATACTAGGGAAGGTCTCGCTTTAGTTCGAGCTTTGCCGTTGTATGTATGTAACTGCGAATATGTATTGAATTTATTTTAGACCAGCTGTTAATCGTATTCGTAAAAATTAAAAAAAAAAATTAATTTCGGGCTTTTTGCTGCTTCAAAATTTTTGATGAAACAAGCAAACACGAAACAAGCAAACTTTTCCGAACTTAAATTTTTATCCTTGTACGAAATCCTAAAAAGAATATGTCAACCTATGTCTTTTGTCCTCCATCACATATGTACAATTTTTTTTATAAAAATTCGATACTCGGGGATCTTTTCTTGCTACATAGTTTACATCAAGAATCGGAAAAAACGTGCACTTCACTCGCATTCGGACCGTGTAAACATCAGTAAAATATGCTCTCACGTAGTACGAAGACACGAGTGCACTGCACTGTGTTTATTTACCCAACTCTGATTCCACTCAACGGTGTTTGCAAACGAACTATCATCACACTGTGAAGAGTGAAGTGCTAGTGAAAGAACGAGAGAGTGTAAGTGGAAGTGCTAAAATATGTGAGAAGAGTAACTGATGACTTCCTCCTTTCTTTGTACTTTTCATTGGACGTAAATCGGTTTTATTAGTTCCCCAGCACTCCCACACACTAACATTTTACACATTACGCCATGCATTACTGTGCTAGAGTGGAAGTAAGAGTGCGTGTGCGAGTGCAAGTGTTATTAAAAATACAAGCGCGGAGCATATCACTGTGTGCTGCACACTTTAAGAGTGCAAGAGACAGTGCAATGTAATGTGCACTCCTTTTTCTACACTCTCTTCCACATCACTGCACTTTTTCGAACCCTAGCTTGAATCAGGGTCAGCTCTTTGTAGAGAAGTTCGCGCCGTTGAAGTTTGACTGTAGCTTAGTGTCTTTGGCATTCTGCTGCAGTTTAACTGCAAGCAAACCATTTTATAGTGCTTCGTGCATTTTTTTATGGCTTTGCTAAAAATAAGTTTTTGCAATTGCACTTTTACTTTGTAATTTCCTTTTCCCTTAAGATTCCAATAAAAAATAAAATTGCAGTTACATTTACAAAGTAATTTATTGCGCATTCAGTGAAAAGAATGTTTCTCGAAGAGGGAACATGATTATGCACAATTTGCGTAAATCAACGTAATAAAAAAATGAGCTCATGAGTCGAGCGAGCTGCAGTCAAAAGGGAACAATTTAATA
Source organism: Neria commutata (assembly GCA_963457695.1). Classification (NCBI taxonomy): domain Eukaryota; kingdom Metazoa; phylum Arthropoda; class Insecta; order Diptera; family Micropezidae; genus Neria; species Neria commutata. Next base: position 55,599,346 of record OY735246.1, read on the forward strand.
TTTCGGTTTGCCTTTTTTCGTTAAAAGAACACCACAGAGAAGAATAAATTGCCAAGTCAGAAATACGTGAATATGAGTAGTACTGAAAAAAATGCAAGTGAAGAAACAACAACAGCAACAATAACAACTGTCAGCAATGAGACCTCAAATGAACAGAATAATTTAAATAAAACCGAAGCAATCGAATTAGTGCGAGCAGAAAGTGAATGTGAGAGCGTAAAATGCCAAGTGAAAGAGATGGAAATTAATGTTGCCGCATTGTTGCCGGTTGCAACGGCTGACAAAATGCACGTGCAAGAAAATGTTGCAACTACAACAGCGGGAGGCGCAACAGCAACAGGTGCGGCAACAGCAATAGCGCCGCTAACAGCAGCAGCAACAACAACAAGCGCCGCTGACCTGCATATGAATGCAGCTGAATTGCTGCCAATAGCAGCAGCAACAGCAACTACAACCTACGAAGCAATAAGCAGCACTGCCTTTGCCTGCATCGAAATGTGCTCAGTTACGCACACCTCAACGAGCAGCTTCTTCGCCAGCAGCAGCGCCGCGCCAGTTGAATACCAGCAAGCGACATGCGTCAATGAGAACGTTCCCACGGCTGATAAGCAGGAAGCGGCGCCAACGTGTGCCAAAGTTGTAACGACCTCGCAATTAATAGCACCAACGACAACAGCTGTTGTGGCGGCAGCAACACCAGTGGCAACAATAACGGCATCGCAATCCGCTCCTTCGTTGCCACAAGCGACGACGACAACAGCGAATGCCGCTGTACATTTGCCGTTTACCGCCAGTGAACCGGCATTCAGCGTCGAGCTGCGGCGCGATCAGCAACAGCGCAAAATCAGAAGCTATCACGAAGCGGCGAAGCAAAGTGCCGTAACAGCATCCACCTCAATCAGCGGTGCGATCAATAAATGCGTTGGAACCATTAGTGCCTCCGCCTCGCCCAGCATGAATCGAAAGTCATCGGATACCTGCACGACGCGACGCGTATCCTTTCCGAAGAGTGACAGAGAACTGGTCACCGGCTATCTGGAGCCCGTCAACCCCTGGGAGCATGGTGAGTGTCCTGACAATTGTACAATTTTGTGGCGTTGATCGAAGAGTTTATTTGGTTGATTAAATGAATGAATTGATGGTTTCTAGATAAAATTAAATGATCCCAAAGTAGAGATAATCGATTGGAACAAGACATCGTTGTTGCTGCAGTTGTTTGCCAATTAGGGTAACCTTTTAGGATAAGACGGAAACGTTTTCAATTTAAAGAAAAAATCAGCAATCAATTAAAGTAGTGTTTTTTACCAGCTTTCTGGCATTAACTTGTGTGCGCTCGTTCTATTTTAGCACAAGTTAAAGCGATCAACAAATTTATTCTATAGCTGTATCCGAACGGAATTGAGAAGCTTTATTTTCATGGCAAAGTATGCTCTCGGAGAGTCGCTAGAGGCGGCGCCACGTGCAAAGAAATGATTATTCTATTTTTTTTATAAGATATTATAAGTCGGCTGGGATTTGAACCAGCGACTCCACGCAGCTATGACCGAGCACTTGTCCTGTCCACTAAGCCACGGCGGCGCCACAATCAAAAGTATTTGCTGAAACTATATTAAAGAAGACGAATGAAACGGAAAACTGAAATGAAGAATAGTTTGCTCATTTTCTGTTCAGAGATGTCGTCGCACAAGAAAAAATTACTTCTTTCTGCTCGATTTTGTAGTTTCCTTCAAGAAGAATTTTGTTTCCGACTTTAGTTATTCTTGACTTGTTTTGATTTAATGGGCTTAAATTATAAGCGATACGATGCCTATCGCTGGCTCTTATCGTCAGTTTTTTATAAACTTTTGACGACGGCACCTACAAATATTTTAATTGCATGCGATTTTTATAGAGTTTAAATAATTGACTTAAAATCGTAATATTTTGTTCATCAAATATTCGTATTTGTCGCTGTCCTTTCGCACGTCCATCGCTGCTTTTATTTCAAGCAAATTAAAATTGAAGTCAAGTTCAAGCGGAATCCGGAAGTTGTTGCGCCCGCTTCATTTCCTGTGATTTATTTCAATTAAATTGATTTATTTTAATACAAAAGTGCAGCGCAAGAAAAAAATACACTTGCACATGTTTGTGAGTGAATGTGTGAGTGTGGTGTGGCACAAAGGCGGCAAAAGCAAGAATACTGCCAAACAAAAATAACCGAAAGAAACCAAAAATGCCGTGGCGGGCGATTTGCGCCGCGCTGAAGTCGACAATTTCCCCCCCAATTAAATGCATCGGAGCATATTCGCACTGCCACCGTGCAGCATGTTGTGTGCATGTTTGTGTGTGAGTGCACACACACTCGAAGTGTTGACAATTTTCAACACAATTAAACGACAACGAATATGCGAACACGCGTTCGTTCGTCTCCCTTAAAATGCTGTCTTCTCTTGTTTCGTTGCTTTGATGGCGGTTGAAGGTTGTCTCTTCTGGGCGCGCTGGTAATTAAGCACCCGCAAATGTCTGACAGTTGTAAATGTGGCCATTTTTGACGTTTGACGACCACAATGACCCTTGTCGATGGCAGCGCGATTCATTGCGTTCGTGTTTGCCAATCGTTGGGCAACAACAAAGGAGAATATTTAGCATATATATACATATGTATATATACAGGGTGGTTCGATTTCGTGTAAAAAATTTGATGAATTGTATTAATCACAAAAAAAAAAAATGTATTTGTATACACATTTGTTCGCTCAGTTAATATAAGTGACATTTTCTGTTGTATAAAATTTCCATAAACTTTTTCACAGTGATCTCATGTCTCTCGATTTGCGAGTTACGAATACGACAGCAGCTTTCTATTAAAATTAATTTTCAAAATGAACTATTTTATGTACAAATGTTTGTCCTGCTTCCGAAATACAATTCTTCTCTTCCTTATTTCAATTGTTTGCAGTCTTTTAAGCCAGAGAGATCCAAGCAAAATTGTTTTGTCGAACGCCGAGATTAGTAGGAGGCTTTCAGGCTTTCTGAACTATGGTAATAAAAAAATAGGGTAAATCCGATAGAATAGCTTTGAGCTGGTAGTCAGCATTTGAGTAAAATTACAGAAATTAAATGTTTTATCATTTTCATAATTTTGTTCACTGTGCTGTTTGGGATTTTTAATTCTACGTAAAATCTTTGACTCAATCCAATAAGAAAATAGGTACATATATAGAACAGTCTTCAAAATATTGATATATTTGCATATTTTGCCTTATGGAAAAAGATTTTTTTTTTTTAAAATGCAGGCATTCTTAGTATCGGTTAACCTGTGGCAAAACCAGAAAATAAAGATAAGTGATATTTATTATTACTCGAAAAAGAATCTCTCAATGATTGATTTTGATTTCCGATCGCACAAACTGCGATCAAAGATGAATTTTGATTTCCGATCGAGCAAATTGCGATCAAAGATTAATTTTGATACAAGAAAACAAGAACATTGATTGATTCTGATTTCTGATCGAAAAATTAATTTCGAGCAAAGATAGATTTTGATTTTTGATTCAAGAGAAAAACGATAGTTAAATAATTTTTATTTTTCATACAAGAGAAAAACGATCATTGATTGGTTTTCATTTTCAAACCAAAACTTACGATAAAAGGAATACATAATTGTTACGAAGTGTTTCTTATTGTGAAAATCATAATTGGTTAGAACTCTGGTGCGAATGTGCTATCTGCAGCAAAAATTTACGCCAGTTACAAATGTATTTTATATTCCAGCGAGAAGCTAATTCATCGCGAGCGATGGCGCCACAAAAAGCAACTATTTTATATACATAAATGCTTGCCTTTTTCTTGAATTTAATTGAGGCTGCCAGAAATTTAACCTGGAATCGCTGGCAGCACTTATTTCGAATATTTTCTGAGCTGAAAATGCTCATGCTAAAATTCATTCCGCCATTTCACCGTGTTTATCGAGAGAACCGACAGACTTTTGCTATATGCCAGTCATTTTTCAGAAACTCAAAGCATATAGCCCGTTTAATTTTAGAGCATTTATTTGAGCAGAAAATTAACACGATTGTAATTTGTTTACCAATTGCCATGCATCTGCGATAACCGCTTTTTTCCGGTGTGTATCGTCTCGTCGAAAGTGTTAAGAACGTCTTGACATGAAGTGCTTTTATTTGTTCAATCGTGCTGTTTTCTTTAATCTTTTTTTGCATGTAGTTTTGTTGCTGTTGTTGTTGTTCGGTATATATGCGCGTAAATATTATATATGATGTCATCAATGCCGCAATAAAACTTTCTATATACATATGTACATAATACAGCAACAAAGCGCAAAACGATTTATATTTCTGCTCGTGCGAAAGCCGGCATTTCAGCTTACCCCTTGCACGTGATACTCGCATCATTTGCAAGCAAGCGTGAGTATCTGTGTTTGTAAGTTTGTGCATGTGTGCGCTTATTTTTCATAAATACAAAGTTGCTGATTTTTTCGTAGCTTAATGAGTACAATCAAGTATTGAATTCATGTTGAGCGTATTCCTGACTTCGAGATAAACGATAAAGTTTGTTTGCTTTGCCAGAATGATAAGAGTTGTCCCGCACATACATACATATGTATCTGAGAGGCCTTGATTATTTCTTGAATGAGTTTTCAGTGAGCGTTGTTATTTGCACTGTAAATGTGAAATATGTCGAAAGAAATTAGAGACATTTTCGCACGTGTGCATGTAAAAATGTATTGATTCATACTACACTTATGTACATAATTATATATTTTAATAAAAATCAGAGTAATATAGAAAGTAACAATCAAGTTATTTAATAACAAGAGAATATAAAGTTGGTTATATTAATCAAAGCATAGATTTTTCGACTCACGCTCAGCAACAGTCAATAAAACTAAATTGCATTTTTTTTAAATTCTTTTTGAACTTTTCTGAAATTAGTTCGACTATATTTGAAAATAGTTTGACTAATCTAAGTTTAATACATATATGAAAAATGTGTGACCAAACAGAATAATGATAATATTTAAAATTCAGTTTGTCTTTATCATAAATACAGAAGGAATACAGACCACAAAAGATGCCACCATGCAGTAATCGGAAAACATTTCCACAATTTGAAGAGTCAGATAGTACATAAAAAGAAAGCAAATATTGATTAAAATGATGATACTACTAATATCGCGATTGCACCTGGTTTTACGTACACAAACAAAATAATCGTAGAAGTAAACAAAAAGTGCAAAATTTCAATAGTTTCAAGCCGACTTGATGCGTTCCCTAAAGTGCGCACGTGTTGTGTCTACTCTTTAAGTATCTATCTACCTATCTAAGTATATATCTATCTATAATTAGGCCTTTCAGGTGGCGGTGACTAGCAGATTGTATCCCTACTTTAAATTGCACTTCTATGTATGTACGTTATTTGTAGTAGCTTCCATCAAATTAATCCTATGAAAAATACTTGGCCTATCAAAAGTTTTAATTTTTTTGCAATTATTTATTACAGTTAAAGACGGTTAACTTTAATTGCCGCTGCTTGTTTCTGTATTAGGTATTTATTTATCAGCAACATAAAAAGTGCATAACTTTATTGCTCAATTAAGTCAATTTGGTTTAAAATAATAGCTTAAGTTCGAGCATTTTAGGCATAGTTCAAAATATACATACAGTGTCTTACAAAAGTATTTGGACTTTAATTTTACAGCAAGAAGCTTATAAATTTTTTAAAATTTTCAAGTGTAAATTTTAAGAAAACTTCTGAGAAACCATTTTACTGGCAGTAGAGCTGTCAAAATCCAGCGTCAGCAAACCAATCACAGTTCAGTGACAATCAATAACCATTGCATTGCCAGAATAGAGCTGTAAATTTAATATACTATCGCGGTACTGCAGTTCCCGTCGAACTGGCAGCTGCAGTGGAAAGGAATTTTACAAGTTATTAGATATGAAGCTAATTTAGAATTAATTAATTTTGTGGAATTAGTTGTGATTTGTAGTGTATGACGCGCATGAAAACATATGTATGTATGTATGTGTAAAGCCCACTGTTCGGGGGGATTTGATCGACTGTTCTGTTGGTTTGTCTATTTACTTGTCATAAATTAAAGTTACACTTGAATAATAACACCGACACGCTGCTTGTTAATTACGTCAATGACTTAATTTACTTTATAGATTAGCAAGAATGATGCAATAAAATTTATGTTGCTCATTTTATTGAGCTTTTACGAAGATTTTTTTACAAAATGTTGCTTTCAATCGTGCAAAAGTGAACTGAAATGTTTGCCATTTATAGTCTTTACTCGTAATATGTGTACGTATATAATTCTGTGCAAGTTCTAAAATTATTTTTGAACTAAACATTTTTAATAGCAATTGCATATAACAAATTTATTTAAAATATACGCGATATTTGCAACAACAGCATCTAAAAACTTTCCACTTTTTATTTTATTTACTGTATAAGTGAGTTATTCTGGCTTAAGATCTCAATTAAAATCTATTTTTCAGTTAAATGAATTTTTATTTTTGTACGATATTTCGACATCCTTTGAATGTGATCTACAGGGACAGTAAAAAGTTAACTTCTATTGCGCGAGTATTTAAAACTCCTTTTGCAGTTTCCAATTCTAAATTTCTTCTCAGACATACTTTTCTTTGTTACTATGTATTTTACCAAGTTCCTTCTTCGATTGTTGGAAAAAAAATACAACACTTTTCTGTTCGCACAAACAGTCTCAGCCATATTCATAACCAAAAGTCAAATATGTACATACATACAGTCAAATTGATAATAAATGGGCGAAGTGTCGAAAAAAAGGGGCAACAATTGGCAGTAGGATTTATTCAAAGCATTTGCCGCGAATACGAGTGCGAAAATGCTAAAGCACCCCTTGCTCCTTCGACAGCTGACTACTCGTAATGAAATAATGTCTAAAAATAGACTATAGTAAAGTGAAATGGTTCAAAACAAAATGCTTCTTCGACTGTTGGCCTGACTTAGGTGCTTAGTGGTGAACGTGTGCCGGTGCAGGGGCAAGTGGGGTAGGCTTATACGTTTTATTTACTCGTTTGCATTTGCGTTTGCCTTTTGTTGTTATTGTTTGTTTCCATTTCTTTGCTAAGTAATTTGGCTTTTGGTTGTTGATACATATTTATACAGACAGAGGGTGTATGTTTAATACCTGCATGTAAAAATTAACACTTTTTTTTTACCGATTCTCACTCATTAGGCACTTTGACGAGCAAAAGAAGCGACTTGTAGAGTGTCAGCTTTGTCAGCCGAGAGAGTACACTACTTTCCAATTGCTAACCGATTCCGTAGTAGCAGCCATTGGCAAGAATTATTCTCCGATATCTATCGATATCAATATATTCAGCCTACGCCAGAAGCTGAACACTTTTGAAGAAACATTACTATTTATAGTAAAACAACAGTTTTATTTTGAATAAATTCATTAGTTCATTAAAATATTTCCAGGAATTACATCTTAAGTAAATAATTCCATGCACCTTGGTACAGCTTTTTTCTTAGTACACAGAAATAAATCTGTAATGCTTAGGAAAAAGCTAGTTGTGATAACCAATATATTAGTTAAACGTCAAAGTTAGTTATTGCAACTTACTTCTTTATCAAAATTTTTTTTCAATTAAATGCCGCAAAATGTTTTAAAATTATACTGATTAACAAAATCGACTCTTTCAGTAAGTCGCCCAAGCTCTGTGGATATCGAAAGAAAACAACGAAATTTGAACGACACATTTATCAAAGACCCGCAATCAATCTCCGAGTGTGGTCTATCGTATAGGGTCAGTTGGAATGTTTGCTAGACCCAAGCTGTCTCATGCATACTGATAAATTTACTCCCACTCTCATACTAATCTTTTTTAATGGATGGTCCGGAATCCGAATATTGAAGAGCCGGCAGCACTCAAGTTTTCTCTCCATATACCTGTGATACGGCCTAGCGAATACATTGCTGCTAATTGTCATATGAAACAACAAAATTTTGGCTGCAGATAAGCTATCTAAAACATGTCTGAGTATTGAAAAATCAGCTCTTAGTGAAAACCTATAAAAATGAACAGAAATTCATATTTTTGTATGAAAAATTATCAATTGACTACTTCTAATTTGTAAATGTAACAACTCGCTGCTTTCGTCTTGCCTTCGAAGACTTGTATACACAAAACTATTGAAAATTAATGCAGTTAAAATATAAATATTTAAAGAGTATTTGTAGTTATTTGCCCTGTAAATGGAGCGAAACATTTGTATGTACAATCAATATTTTATATGGGCCGAATGCGCACGCCTCTTCAAGTGCGTTTGATTGTTGTAATCCCTTGATGTGAACGATGTCAGCGTTTGTTTTTGCTTTCAATTGACGAAAAGCGCTATTTAAATAAAGAAGACAATGTAGACTTTTTTTACGTTCGAATAGGGCTATATATGTACATAGGTACTTGTAAAATTTGTAGATGCCGTTTAACTGTGCTAAAATCAAACTATTCTAATCATCTCTCAAATCAGAGTAGCCAACCAAGCTCATATCGATCATTTGAGTTTTAAAGCTTGAAATTATGAAATGCAAACAGCAGAACAATTTTAGTTAATATAAAATTAAATCAACTTTGAGTTTTCCAATATTCGCATTCGTAAATGTGGAAAATTCCCATTAGCGTCCTTCAACAACATGTATCTGAATAATGCAAAAACTAAATGCTTTTATTAAGAAATATTTCTAACGAAATTCAGAAATTGTTATTTTCAATTTAATACTTTCACGAGTGTGTCTAAATTCTGTGAAAAATCGCATCCGTTATTTATAAAACGTTTGACATCTGCGAAGAGATCACATAGTCGCGTGAATCATTTGCATTTCATATAAAGTACATACTTCTGTAAATAAATAAATATTTCAATAAGCAATGGCGCGATTCTCGTCTATATTTTGCATTGTCGGCGGCGGTGACAGACAATTTGGCGGCGAAGCTTTGACGCTGTTCACCATTGCCGATGAGTAACGATCACTTGCGCTGCTTTGGAGGAGAGCATTGACTGACAGATTTTCAATTGCTTGTCTGTCATAGCCTACATATTTAGAATTTCATGTATTTGCGAATATAGAACTAATTATGTGTTTAATTTTTAAAAGACGCATGGTTTTTGAAAAAAATTATGAACTAAATCTGGCCTGGTTTCGAACGATTGTATGGGCCACGTGCTTGTGAAGGCTCTGTGTGCTTTTGCTATGCACTACAACAATTATATGGCTACAAATGAGCACTTCAATATGTTTTTAATTGGCGAAACGATTTTTTGAAAATTATTTCAGCTGAGAATGAAAAGCTTGTACTAATTACGTATGAAATTGCTATCACGTGTTTTTGAACGCAAAAAAAGTACAGTTGCGCGCTGAAATATACTTTTAATTTAACATGTTGAAATCAAATGAGAAAAGTAGTCACAATTGATACAGTTGTTATTTTTGAATAGAAAATATTTTTAATTGATTTACAATCATGTCATGAGTTGTGACTTTTGTGACACTCGTCAGAATAGGGCCAGTCATTGCGCCATACAGCTTAAGTATTTGAAGGTTTGCCTGCTCAATAGGCAGATCCTCGACCCACCATAATTATGTCCTATCTACCTTGCTATAACCTGTCGACAAAAATGTTTGCTGAAATCAAAATAAAGAATGGCATGTAAATTGAAAATGAAAATAGTGAAATTTCGATCTGATTTCGGAGTTACTTTTTTCTCCTTCAGTTTACTTTTTCGCACTTGTAATGCACCTATACTCTTTCGAATTACACATTTTTTTCTTATCATTTTCAATTTAGCATTTCATCATTTCAAATTCACTGTTTTCATATTTAAAAAATCTTATCGCATTTACAATTTACTATAGTCATTTTCAATCTACCTTTTCTAATTTTGTTCTCTTTTCGAATTAACCTTTTGCCATTTTAAATTGACTATTTTCACATTTTCAATTTAACTTTTTCTATTAGAACTTCAAATTCGCATTTCTAACTAACTTTTTCTCAATTGAAGATTTCAATTATCACTGTCAACTAGCCTTTTTCTCATTCAAAACTCCCAATTCTCATTTTCAGCTTACATTTTTTAATTTCAAACTTCAAATTAGCATTTTCTAGTTTACTTTTTCTCATTTCAAATTTACTATTCTCATTTTCAACTTGCATTTTTTTCACTTCAAACTTCAAATTCTCATTTTCAACTAGCCTTTTTCTCATTTCAAATTAACTATTCTCATTTTAACTAATATTTTCTGATTAGAATTTTAGTATTTCTTCCTTTCAATTGAAAATTGTCTAACATCAATATTGCTCGCCACTGTACATACATGCATGTGTCATATACATATAACTATATGTATGCATGTTTGTGACTTTTATGGTTATGCCAGAGAACTTTTCGTTTGTTTTTGTCGGCACAAATTTTTTTTCAAAAATGTGCTTTGACGTTATATAGGAGCAAAAATTTCGTATTTAAGAAAAATATGCCAAAATGCCAAAGTGCTCGTATTTATTAAAGTTCATTTTATATCAAAGTAATTAAACGTATTTACAAGCATTCACTTAGCGAGTTGTGTGAGTAGTAGTTTTGCAGCTACCCATACGACACAAATTTCGCTTTAATTCGCCGTGCGATTTTTTTTCAACATTTTCCTATAATTGATTTATTTTTGTGTGTGATGCGTTCTAAAAATGAACTTTCAATATGATAAACCATTTTGAAAAAGATATCTTGAAGCAACGTTTTCGCTATACGAAAGTAGCAACTTCATTTTTGACGAAAAGCTAAGAACGAGAAACGTATCTTGCCCTAATCGTTCTATTTATCGTTCTCGATATCGTAATCGCACTTTGTGCCGAGTGGGTTCATTTGCTTGCTTGTATATGGATGTTTGTGTGTGCGTGTCGATAATTGATGATTGTATTGCGACTAGTTTCAATTGGTGTGAGTCCGACGAGTCGTACCCATATGACAAATCGTGATCATGCAATTTGTGGGATACGCAGCTAGATCGATGGCATGGCCAGCCGAACGTGCGCCGCTCTTTAGAATTCATTTCATGAACAATTTAGCGTGTTTATTTATACAATTTTGTTGCTGTCTAATTGTATGAGCAATTCAATTTGTGAATTATATATTTAATAAACTTTTTTGCAATTGAATTGTTCTTTTTTTTCTTGTGCTATTTTCATTTTTATTTATGAACTTTTTTTTCGCTCATCAGACAATTTGTTTGCGTTTCCTCATTGCAGTTTATATGGTGAAAAACATATCGGAAATAGTGGATTCATATAAATCGTCGTGTTATAGGCATGAAACGAAACCCTTACAAATCATTCTCGATCAACTCAGGGCGGTCGATTTGAATATGCAACTGAGGAAACTGTCGCTGTCGCTGAAAACAACTAAACTGTCGCCGAACGATTGCGAGGCGTTGGAAGAGGTCTTTAAAAGGGTAAGCACTCTCTATATGCAATTTGTAAGGAATTGAATATGATAATTATAGCTGAAACTCGTTCCTTTCGATCATTGTTAGTATGTGGCCAACAATCAACGTCAACAATAAATCTTGTAATAGCAGTTTCGAATTACAAATCAAAAGCTCATTCGATTCCGCTTGGATCCGATGTTGAAATTGGCCGAAATATATACAGGTTCAAACATTAAAGAAATGATCGGCAAAAAATATCTCAAAAAATACTAAGCGTACATTCAAAAAATGATTGGCAAATATCCAGAAAAATACTGATCGTATACTAAAAAGTTGTTAATGAGAATTCTTCGTTTGGAAGGTGGCAATCGATTAATGCTAAAATTGCGCCCACCTCCTTCCCAGCTATTCTGAGACTTGACAACGCTTAAGGGAATCTCTATTTGGACTGAGTTTTACCAAAGAAACGAAAAAGCTTGATATTGCTAAAGCCCCCTCTCTCTCTCTTCTAACCTACACTGTATATTTTGAATATTCTTTGCTACAAGAAAACTCTTGGGAGTCTCACTTTTCGAATTATATTCAAAATTCTAAATGCCGTTTACATTTCTATATCAATCTACATGTAAACATTATTTGTCGATAAGAATTACATGTTATTGTAATCGAAATGAAAACGAAACTTCAAAATCGGTCGGTTGTGCGCTTTTTTTTTTGGTAGGTTCTGGCATACTCTGATTGAAATTGACACACCTCTTTCTTCTGCAGGTCAAGTATAAATGCATAGATATTTCCTCATGCGAGCTGGAGGAGAAGTCGGCCACGGCGCTCTTCGAAATGATCAGCTTCTACGAGGCAACAAATGAGTTGGATGTCTCATTCAATTCCAGGGCCATGGATGATCGGGGCTGGGGAGCATGTGCGACCATGGTCGCAAAAAGCCAATCGCTGCAAGTGCTCAATGCGGGTGGCAATCCAATGAAGAACATAGACGGATTCGCAAAGAACCTGAGTACGTCCAACCTGCACACGCTCAAATTGGAGCATTGCGGACTGAGGGGAATTCTACTGAGCTCATTGTGTAAGAAAGTAATTTAGTATTTCCGTGTGTAGTGCTCTCGAGCTACAGCTGGACTTTTTCGCATTTGCAGGCTTTGACCTGCGCAGGAACAATGTGCTGAAGGAGCTCTGGCTGGCATACAATGACATCGATGCGGCGGACATGAAGAACATTGGAGAGCTGCTGCAGTGCAACCACTATCTGGAGCTGCTGGACATCAGCAACAACAACATACGTGACGATGGCCTCTGGCAGCTCGTAGCGTTTCTGATCATACAATCCAACGAGCTGGAACATCGTTCCTTGCTGCAGCGCTCGGCAGCCATAGACAATGATGACAGCTTATCGCCGGAAGCAACTGCACCTGCTGCGGAGCTGAACGCAGCCAACAGCGGCATTGGCAGCAGCAAAGTAGACGCTGCTGTCTCAAGTAGCAGCGCAGCGCCCAAGCGCACTGGCAGCCCGATCGAAGAGGATACGGACGACGATGCCTTCGAAATGGTGCCGCGGGCTAGTGAAACGGAGACGCTTGTCGACTTGTCGGAAACCACGCATGAACACGACGCCACCAGTACAACTCAACTGGCAGTAACAACGGCAACGGCAACGGTTGAAGCTGACAATGATGGCGATGACGACACCGAAGATACCACCGTCAAGTCGAGCACGCCCAAGCATGCACCGGTACAAACTGCTGGCCAGTCAATGCTCGACAAGCTGCTGTCCATGAACAGCGAGGGCAGCAGCAGCAGCGAGGACGGCGCCTCCAACCTCTCCACCGACACCGTGGCCGCCTGCTGCTCGGAGGACACGAGCATCATCAGCGACGACATTTTTGACACGGTCACGAGCAATAGCACGCACACCAAAGCAGCGCACACAATGCCGACGGTGGCGGCGAAGTTGGCGCCAGCACCTGCGCCCGCGCCCGCCACGTACGCTGCGGTGACAGCGGCGGGCACTGGCGTGCTTACGAAGGCTGCTGTGCAGCAAACGTCGGCGGAGAGCGACGCGCCATTTAGTGATTTAATTTCAATTTCAGAGGCTATCACCGGTGATAACAGCAACAGCAATACCAATAGCAACAGTGATACCAATAACAGCAACAGCCTAAGCACAGCCTCCACGCTAAACAACAATGCCAACAACAATATGAACAACAACATCAACAACAATGAGAAGCTGCAGCAGCAGCAGCAGCAGCAGGACAACCAACACGCCCACCTAAATGCGTCAGCGCATTTGCCAATAGCAGCAGCGGCCTGCCACCACGACACCCCGCCCAGTGGCGGCATATTCGAGGTGACGGCCGAGGAGAGTGATTGCTTCATTTCCGGCGGCGCCTCTGCGGAGGTCATAGCCGAGCAGCATACGCTGCTGCTGCAGCACGCGGCTGCCAAGGCGTTCGACGTCAACAAGAATACGAAGGAGGACTACGACGACACGCACAGCATGGATTCGGCGTTCGAAAGCGCTTCGGAGGGTGACATCAGTCGACATCTGCCCGAGGACTTCAGCCGGCTGTCGGCATCCTTTGAGAGCACGCGCCTCGATGACAACACCAAAGAGCTGCTCATTGAGACGGCGACCATAGCCACCGAGTCGACGGAGTGCCTGATGGAAGCGGCAGCGACGCCCAACTCCACGCCAACGCCGCCCACACCGCCGCTGACGAAAGCGCTGCTGAATTCGGATGGCTTGACGCACGAGCAAGGACCGGCCGAGAGTGGCGCGTCTGCCGCGACGTTGGTGCAAGTCTGCGATGAGCATGCGACGCTGGTTGTGCCGTCAACGGCGCAGCAGCCTTTAAACAACGCTGCTGCGAAGCAGACGCATGAAAAGGAGGTTGCGCAACCGAAGGTCACCATTGCCGCAGACAGTCTCATGACGGCGAAGCATAAAGACAACGAATCGTCGCATAGAAATCCAATTACTACGCCGCCGCCACCCTCTACCTCGCCGGGCGGCGCCAGCCTGAGCTTGCGGCGCACCGAGTCCAGCGGCACCATCATCACTCCGTCGACGCGAAACCGCTCACAGAGCTCCGACAGCCTGTGCAGCGACAACTCGCTGGAGGGCAGCATCAGCAGCGACTACAACTTCTCCACATCGACGCAAATCAATGAGCGGCTGGCGAAGAACGATACGCTGACGCGACAGCAGCGGCAACCGGATGCGCCTGTGACGACGAGCGCTCGCGCGCCCTGCGGCCTCAAGGCGCTCGCCGTGTGGAACAACAACCTGACCAAGGAGTCGGGCAGCCACATTGCCGCCTTGCTGACGAAGACCTACTCGTTGGAGCTGCTCAACATTGGCAAGAACTGTCTGTCCAACGACTTTATGTCGCTCATCAAGGAGCCGCTGGCGAGGAACACCACTCTGACCACGCTCGGTCTGCAGAGCGCGCATTTGAGCGCGAAGGGCATTGACACGCTGATCTCGGTGCTGCCATTCGGCGGCAACAGCACGCTGCAACGCATCGATATACGCGGCAACAAGCTCGAGGCGGAGAGTCTGAGCACGCTCGCCGAGGCGCTCAAGTCGAACACGACCGTCACGCAAATCGACATCGACGACGAACCGAAGCGACTGTCGGTGAGTAGCGGAATCGCAAGTTGTCATTCTTTATCCACTCTCACTTCCTCTTCTATCGAATTTGTGATGTTGATTTTTTGATTAATCTTGAATTAATGACAAACAGTTGCCTTACTAACATTCGTTGCACGAGTCTCAAGCAGTCGAGTCTGTAGTTAAAGCAGAGAGAGACAATTTATTATTCATTCTAACTTCTAGCATTGCCAAGCTCGGCATAGTGCGGAGCATTTCAGCAAGATTTTCGAGTCTTTTGCTAGAAATTATAGATTTCGCGTCAGTGGAAGAGGGATAATAGACTCTGGCCGTAAATTTAAACTATTAGAAAGTGGTTCGTCTACAGTTTTTAAAAAAGATTTAGCTCGCTAAATGAAATACAATCGGAGGCTGCTCAAAAAAATACCACTCAATGTTCGCTCTTAACTATTATACTATCTAATATACAAACTAATTTATGCACACTACTCTTTTTAAATAAAATAAAGTTATAAGTTTTATATAATGTAAAGTTTGCAGCACATAACATACACATTTTATTATACATATTCTGCAAGTTTTACTTTATTTGGTTGTTGTTGTTGTTAACTTGTTACTAGTTCATAAATTTTCTTGTTGTTCTCAAATCTCTCAAATCACCACCCCGTTCCCCGTTGTAACATACTAACCCTGTATCAATTGTTTGTGCATGTTGTTCGATGAAGTTTGAGAAGTTGCGGATTGTGCCGTTCGTGAGTATAACAGCTGCCAATGCCTCCACTTCGTCGGCACTTCAGGACAGTGTAAGTAGCGTTGAAGAAATAGTTTTGTTGCATTTTAATTTGTATCGTTTTTGTTTTGTTTTGTGATGTTGGCAATGTTTCTTTGTAAATTGCATTAAAAAGGCAGGCAAAAGGAAGCAGAGTAGCTTCAGCCTTCGAATTTGGTGTAAACTCTTTGCCCGCTCCCTCAAATGACATTCTGACAAACTCAAATGCTCACTCTCGCTCTCCTTCACAGGTGGGAAGTGACGAGCACAAGGACTACGTGCGGCAGCTGGAGATCGTGCGCTCGATGTGCTTCCGCAATGAGAAGACGCAGGCGCAGCTATTGGCGGAGAAGTCGGCGAATGTGGGCGGGGCGAACAAGCGGCGCGGCGGTTACTACGTGGGCTCGCGGAAGATCTCGCTCACCTGCCACAGTCGGCCGTTGATTGAGAGCGCCGCGCCCAGCGCAGTATCCACGCCTGCCAATGCCAAGCTGGAGGCGAAGCGCAAGACGGGCGGTCGTCTGCGCTCACCAGCGCCCAGCCCGCCCACAGTGTCGCCCTCTTCATCGCCGAACCGCAACCGCTTTCAAGTGATACGCGTGGCCGAGGTCAGTCCGCTGACGTCGCCGCTGGCGCAAACGCCCTCGCAAGCATCCACCCACTCGGCGGCCAGCAGCAGAGTTGCCATACCCACGGTCTCCGTCGACGCCAGCTACTCGTACAAAATGGCATCCACTTCATTGCCCTCGTCTAGTTCGATGCCGTCGATGGCCACCATCACCTCGTCGACGCAATCGGTGAAG
This sequence comes from Neria commutata, assembly GCA_963457695.1. Lineage (NCBI taxonomy): Eukaryota > Metazoa > Arthropoda > Insecta > Diptera > Micropezidae > Neria > Neria commutata. Next base: position 55,616,019 of record OY735246.1, read on the forward strand.
CGTTTGTCGGTGTCGCCACGCTCGCGCTTTCTGGTGTCGAAGATCTACGAAGATCCGCGCGTTCCGATATGCGATCGGTCACTCCCTCCAATAACACCACCGATTTACCTGCCGCCCACGCCAATGGTAAAGCACTCGTCCGAACCGGAGCTCGTGCCAGCTGCTCAACCAGCAAACGCAGCGGCGCGACTGCAAGCTGAAGCGACGCCGCAACCAGTGGAGCATACCTGCAACAGCACAAGCACAAATACAAATACAAACAACAACAACAACACGACAAATCAAGATACAAATAGTACAAATGCAAAGGAAACAGTAACAGTGACAACAACAGCAGCAACACAAACAGCACCAATAACCGCAACAACTGCACCAACAGGAACAACAGCACAAACCAACACCGTCACTTGCACTTCGCTCTCCCCACTTTCATCGTCCAACTCGTCGTCATCTTCATCCTCATCGTCTACTTCACCCGCGTCCCTAACGTCGAGTTCTTCGACCGCCTCAGCATCGTCCAGCTCATCGTTTACACCTTTGGGCAGCAGCGTCGGCAGCGATCACTCGGATAATGCGGCGTCCATTTTGCCGACCGCCACCAGTGTTTGTCCCATTGCCGTGTTCAGTGACAACGACATCACGCTGACCAAAAGTTCCGGCCATGAGGCACTGTCGTGCGTTGCTACTGCTGGCGGTTGCTACAGAGCGGCTGGAGATGTGGAGGAGCCCAGCTCCGGCCAGTCTACGCCTCAGCAGCGCACGCGAAAAGTGGGCTGGATGCCAAATCCGAGTGTGGATAAGCTGATGACGCTATTCCAGAAACCGGGAGGTATTTTTCAGCGCAGTTCATCGCCCGAACAGCGGTCGGTTGCGGGGTCGCCAGCTGCAAACCAAGGTTAGTGTGTACAATCGCCAGCCATCAGCAATTATGAATTACCGATTTTTGAAATTGAATTTATACTTTCTGAATTTGAAGTTTGATTTTGCATTTCAAATAACTTTTTCTTTAAAATTGAACTGCAAAAGTTGTAGACTGGTCAGCGAAACTGTCTAACGAAACTCTTCTCACTCTCTGTTTAGGCACTAACATTGGCGAAAGTACTTCAAGTTGCGGCTTGCCGTTGCAGCAGCAGCAGAATGCGCTGGTGCCCAGCCGAAAGCAGTCGCCTTCGTCGTGGACAAAACTGGGCACGGATCTGCTCAGCGCCAGCGGAGCGGATGGCCGCAGCACAGTGGTCACAACTGCCGCCGCGATGACGGAGCAGTCGCGCTCATTTATGGACGCCGCCTCTAGGCAATTTCGTGATTTGTGGTCCTGGCAAAACCTCTCCTTCGGCAACGAGTCCAATATGCCGACTTATGCCGCTGCAGCATCAGCAGGGACGGCGGCTGTCGCAGCGGACAGTGCAACGGGCGGCAATGGCAGCGCAGCCGTGGGCGGCGCTTCGCCAGAGCACGACGCCACGCTGATACCCAAAGAGATGAAGCAGGAAATCAAGGAGAACATTTCGCCGGAGCACACCATCAATGAGGAGGCGCTCAACAGCCTGCAGATGCTAACTTGTCAGTCTTACAGTGGAGCGGCGGCGCTGCTGCCAATGGAGGCGCCATTGCTGCCGCTCGATTTGAAAGCCTCGGATGAGCTGAAGGAAAGCACTGGCAGCTCCTCAGCAACGGCTGGCTTGGAGGAGGTCTGTACGACGACAGCCAACAACGCCAGTGCCAGCGCCGCAGCAAGTGCGACCACGACGCAAATTACTTAAACAAATTGGCCATGAGTGAGAGGCACAGCAGTAAAAACAATGTCTGTTGTTGCTGCTGGTATTTTAGAGCATGTGTAAACCAAAAAGTTTACAAACACATATACACACACACACATACACACATCTATATATATATATACCAACAACCAGATCTTATAATATTTTTTGCTAATTGTTATTTTTCCATATAGTTTAAGAACTTTACTTATTTTATTTAAAGAATTTGCACGCTTACAAGTGATATTTTGAAATTTAGACGCAAGTTGGATACACCTCGATATAGAGAACATTATATGGACGGTACAATGCAGGCGAAAATTGTACGATTTTTGCCTGCAATCTTTGTATTTATAAACAACACAAAAGGAAATATTATATGTGAATTGCTTTTGTTTATTTGAGTCGGAATTGCATGCACGCGAGGCGCAACTTTACAAATCTGCTTACGCTCTCTTCCTCACTACTCCCTCTCTCTATCTCTCTCTCTCTATCTCTCTCTCTTTGCATATCTATATATATTTACATACTTTGCATTTAAAGTACTGTTGTTAATTGATATGTGTGCGGGTTATCTACACAGACAAATACACTTGCATATCATCCTTTTAACCATTTCAGTCGCTCAAACTTCAATGAGAACGTGTGTGAACATATACTCGAGTAGTTTGTACGTATGAGGAACTCACTGCAGATCTCTGCTGGCCACCACATATGAGTACTCACTGCCGATCTCTGCCAGCCACCTGAAATGAATTGCATTGCAATGAAATGCAAATTTTAGGTGCAAAAAATTTAGCTATTTCCATCTAAAAATGTGAACTTGTCTCTTCCTACTTTTTTTTCAAAACCTTTGTTGTCAGTTTCTTCTCCCTCTCTCTTTCTCCCTCTCTCTTTCTCCCTCTCTCTTTCTCCCTCTCTCTTTCTCCCTCTCTCTTTCTCCCTCTCTCTTTCTCCCTCTCTCTTTCTACCTCTATTATCTCTCCCTCTCTCTTTCTACCTCTATTATCTCTCCCTCTCTCTCTCCCTCTCTATTTCTCCCCCTCTCTTTCTCCCTCTATTATCTGTCCCTCTCTCTCCTTCTCTCTTTCTCCCTCTATTATCTTTCCCTCTCTCTTTCCCCCTCCCGCTCCCTCTCTCTTTCCCCCTCCCGCTCCCTCTCTCTCCCACTCTTTTTCACTTGCTTTTGCCATTTACATTTATTTCAAATTGAGCCGCAAATTTATATATGTTTGTTAATAAATCAGTTGTTAACAAGAAAACCAACAACAACAACCAATAGAATAACAACAAATATCATTACTAGCGTTACTATAACAAATCCGTTTGTACTTTCCGTTAACCAAATAAATATAGCAGCCAAATTCCTATTGATCTCATGATGTGATATTATCGCTAACTGCTGCAGCTTTCCGCTGCTGGCATGGCGATGACTGCGACTACTCTTGTGTGTATGCTAGCTAGATAAACAGTTCATTAGTTAGTTAGTTAGTTTAACAATTAAACGCCCTGACGCTCGCTCGTGCGCTTACCTTCACACCCTGTGCGCCCATTAATGTCGCCCCTTAGCACACGCCCGTGCGTTGCTTGTAAAATGTCAATATTTTTGTTTGTTTCTTTTTAGTTGAATTGTAATTTATGTTGCTTACATTTGCTATTTTGTTGTTGTTTTGTTGATAAGCATTTGCATTAATTGGCGTGGTTTTTTTTCGTAGCACTGCAAGAGTATTTTCCAATATATGACCATTATACATATTTATACATACATATTTCCCTTGTGATTATTTATGCCTAATCATTGTTTGTTAGTGGCTGTTTGTTATCATTTGTTGTTCTTGTTGTTGTTGTTTTTTTTCTACACCACATAATTGTGCCGCCTCTACGTCATACGATTCCACTCAAATAAATGCAAAGGCAGCGAATTCCAATTGAAGCTTTGTACTTTGTAAGAGCGCAATTAAAATCAACAGCGCTCACTTAGAATTATATAATTTTACAAAAAAGAGCCAACTTTTTTTACAATTGCAAGCCTAAGCTAAGCTAGGAAAACTTACTTAAGTGAAATTCCAAGCACTGATGTTACTATTAATTAATATTGAATTAAACAAAAATCAAATTGAACTTAAAATTTGTAGACTTTTGGTTGAAGTACTTATGTTTATAAAAGGAAAAAATATGTTGATACTAAATTTATATATAAGCAAACGTGTGCCACATTTCACTTTCGACCGAAATCGTTTTGCATATGAATTCAATTTCCATTTCAATTGCAAACAATTTCAACTTTGCTCGAAAGTGTTATGTGGAACATGGCTATTTCTTTATTGCGCATGCTAAATTGTATCAAAAGTTACGTGGCATGCAAGAGAAAATGAAAATTATAATACTTTTCTTGTACATACTTTTTTTGTGCAGCAAACTGAATCCGTGTTTCCCCTACTTGAGCGCAGAATTTTAGCAACAGCTAAACTTGTCTTATATTCAACTTCCATAAAGATATTCACATTAGTTCAAGAAAGGCCTGCAAGTGAAAGGGGCAGAACCCGCTACACACACACACACACACACACACACACACTTTTTATCAACTAAGCTATAGCGCAGTTCTAAACTTTCGACACTTTTTATAAAGGCAAATGATTCTCTTTTCCATAAAAAAGTGCGCATCTATCAATCAATAAAAATTTGCATTAATCATCTTCCTCTTCTTGATTGATAAACTCGTTACCTATCGTAGGGCTTCTCTTCAGGCGCTCCTCATAGTTGCTTATCATATGTAGTTCTGCTGAATCAATTCGAAAAATTTTTAGCTTTCAAAAAGCATGCACTTTTATAAGTAACAACATTTCAAATCGATTTCCCGAAGCCGAATTCCACATACAAGAACAATTTTGCACATCCTTAAAGAAAATGTTGCACTCTGGGAAAAACTTTATTAAAAATTTTTATTAATCAATAAGCTGCATTTCTGTTTAATCTTATTTGATTTATTGCTTTTTTTTTGATAACAAGAAAGTTAATATCAAATTTACTAAGCAGACTTTTGCTTAAACAATCATGCGATTAAATAATTGGTGAACTTATCATTTATGTATATATCTAAAGTGCAAATAATTATGTTGTATAAAAATATTCCCATATTTAAAATTTTATCTAAAAGTAAAACCATTTAAAAATCATGCAAAACTTACTTTTGTCTTTCTTTCTGTTTGTCGTTTCACACATGCCCTTTCTATCAGGTGTAGTAAAAGGAAATCCATTATTTTCCCAATAGATAATCTGTATCTCACATTGTAAAGGTGCAATCGAGTAACGCTAGATGGCGTTAGAAAGCCAAGATTTTGTACTAAATATACATCTCAAGGAGGTTTGTGATTGCTGGACTGCATTTTGTTTGAGCGCACGTCAAAGATAAACAGCAGCAAAGCGAAAAGACGCCATTTTTATATAGTTGTTCAGCGATAAAGGCGAAAACACAAGCCAGGCGGCTGAAAAAGTGAATAGTGTTTATGATACTTGGTTCTAATACTGTAACAGCCAAGCAAGCGCAATTTGGGTTTCATCGATTCCGTTCCGGTAATTTTCTGCAAGGCCAATGCTCAGAAATGTCGATAAAATCATGGAAATCGTCGAGTCCAACCAACATGTGCAAAGGCACTATTTCTCTTGCCCAGGAGTAGCTAAATCGGCTCATGCTTACAAAAAGCCTTCAATTTCATGCAAAATTAATGCATTTCTTTTTACTACACCTAATATTTGAAAAGAGTAAGCTGCATCCTTTTTTAAGTTACAGACTTAATTCAGCATTAATATTAATCTAAACTATACAATCATGTTGCCCTTTGCACTTTTAATCGAAACCGACAACAACAATTTGAATTAATGTGCAAACTTAAATCGATTTCGAACGAAAGTGTCCAAAAGAGATTGACGTAATTTTCACTTTCGCCGTTCTGAGGCTTTCAATTTATAATGGCATGTTCAATAAGAATTCAGCAACATGTTACGTATACGCTATAAATGTTACGTATACGCTATAAAAGATCTCATTATTCGATTTTTCTTTTAATAATTTTTCACATTTGGCTATCGATCACGGTTACAATATTGAAATTTTCCGCACTAAAATTTCAGTCTTTTTGATTTTGATTTCGTTCGAAAATGAAATGTGGAACAAGTGCTTCTCTGCTAAGAAACAACAACAGCTCAACTCTTGACAAACACGGATTTTAGCTGCTTATCTTTAGAAATTTTACTTTTCTCAGAATTTTTATAATAATCATTGAATTTATTGAACTGTTGCTTATTGAAAAGTGCGCGTATTTTGTAAACTATATGCATATTTGAACATATTTTAATTTCTGTATTATTGGCTTGAATGTATAGTTTAGTTTTGTTAATGTAAAAAATAGGTAAAAAAAATTTTATTTTAAGTTTAAAATTTGACATGCCATAAAATTTACAGTGCAAAGTAAAGAATCAGCGAGAAACAAGTGACATTCCGTTGTTATAGAAATGGCTACAACAATTAAACAGGCTAAACAATGCAATTTTTTTGGGAAATTATATTTCAGCTTTTCATGACAAAGTTGATATTGCAATTTGGTTACAAGAGTTTTATTGTTGCGGCTAAAAATGTAAATTTAAATGAACTTAAGCTTTCACAGTTGCCACTTGGAATGGAAATAGCAAACTTGCAAGGATAACAGAGCCATTGAAATTCAGGAAGGCACTCTTTACACCCTACACCAGTGGCCCTCAAACTTATTTTCGCCGCGGACCGGTCAACGGGATTTTCTTTGCCCGTCTGTCCTTTTACTTGGTTTTCCATTTGCTCCGCGGACCAGTACCGGGCCGCGGACCATGCGTCGAAGACCACTACCCTACACCAATTGTAATAGGATATATAAGCTTTGAGTGAAAATTTTAACACATTAAAGAAGACCTTCTAGGTATATACATATGTATGTATATGTACATTTGTCGGTCAGTTTGTCTGCCTGCCTGCCTGCCTGTCCGTCTCATCCTCATAACTTCCATAATATAGCCACCAGAGCGTACATATTTTATCACTTCATTGCTGGTAGAAATACTTTTATATTTTTCTAAAATGGACATATTCCACACACTATATATAGGTAAATTTAATTTCAGCTGATTATCACCACACTCGGTAACTTGGTGTAGGGTATTACACTGTCGGTGATAACCGACTGTTGCTTGCTTAATATTTTTAATTTTAGTATGTTTTAAAAATTCAGCAAAGAAATTTTTGAATTTGCATTAAATTGCAATTGTTATTGTTAAGCAGTAATTAAAGTGGCCATAGCAACTCATAAAAATAGAAAAAATTGCAGTCTGCATACAAACAAATTTAAATGAGCAGTTATATTTTCTACAGTATCTTATACATATATTTCTTAAAATTAATATCATTTCAAAGTGTTTGAAATTTGCATATCGTTAACTTAATATAGTAAGACTATAACTAACATATTTTTCTTGAAATCGTTTTAATCGTTTTTGTTGCTTATGTTTAGATTGTTTTTGTAGTAGGGATCTAGTCTTCTGGCCAACGCGGCCTTGAAAGCCTACTGTGACAGTTCTTCAACTATTTAGAGATGTGTCCTTCAAGAGATATGAAGTAATTTTCTGATCCTTCGATTGTAGGTAGATACATAACCTAGAAAACGCGTATGCTACTTTATGCAGGTTGCCAAAAAAATGCTAGATGATCTTTGCACGTATAGAAACGTTTTATAAGAATATGAAATTGTATTTTATATGCCAATAGTCTTAGTTTGCTGGCCAGAAGTCGCCCATGGCATCGAAGGCATCCGAGAGCCGGTTTTCTATCTTGATGGAGCCATGTTGTACATTTCAATTTCTTTTGTACTACATTAAATTTTAATTGCGTTCGATATTTATTTCATTTCAATCTACTGGGCTTAATGATCGATTAAATTTTCCTTCCTCTTGCTGTAAAATAACAGCAATGTTAGTTAGCGCCTTTTTACATTACGGCAACGAAAATGAAACAACAACAACCAAATAAAACATAACAGTGTGAACAGTGAAAGCTCATTACCAGTTCATTTGAATATGCCATATGAAATTTTGTCAAACATTAAAATATGTAGTATGATATGAAAATGAACTAAAAATATTGCAATGATTGCCATTAATAAAATTCTGCAACGCTATGTTCTAAAATTTCAGCTACTATGTCAAAACCAAAAGAAATGTAGAAATATTTGCAGAAATTTGTGAAATTTTTTACAATTAAGAATGTGTATTTTAATGAAAATGTGCAAAGTTCAGTTGCACTGCTTAGACTTTAAAGCAAGTGTGAACAACATGTAAATATTTGAACGTTTCCAAATGTTTGTTACTTAAAATGAAACAAAAAGTCTTAACTTGTGCGCAAGTTTTTTTTGTATTTGTGTAGGCTTTTAATTTTTTTATATAAAAAAGTGTGGGGTATTTCAAACAAAAATTGGCAATAGTTTTGCTGCTTGTGCTTTTGCAAGCAAACAAATTGGTAGTTCTCGAAATGTGACGAGCTTTCTGAACTGAAACAGGCATCACAATGCAAGAAATTGAGCTAAAAGTTGAACTACATGCATACATACATACATAATTGGTTAGTACAATTCGTTACCGGGTTACAACCTGACCTACAACCTCTCTCCAGGCGCCCCTTAAACGTGCGCACCTTCTCCAGTTGAAAATGCCAAGCGTTGCCGGAACAGCAAAATTACTGAAAGATTTTACTTTGAATTTGCTATTTTTGCATTTTATTGAATTTTATTAATATTTTTATTGAGATTTCTTCAAAACTTTTAAAATTACTAAAGTAAAACTGAATTTTGGTATTAAATGAGAAATTGGGTGTAAAGTTTAGCATTGGCGCCAGCAAAAGAAAATCAGTTATGTTGTTAAAGTACCGCAAAATTTTGTCGTTAACATATGTACTTTGCTATTTAACCCTAGTTAGGCTGTTGAGTCAACCGGGTAACTCTTAAATTTTTTGGATTTTAAAGATTTTCACAAAAAAAAGTGTTCTTTATCATTCAGAGTTATCAGTTTTCAAAACATAGTCAACGGCCTCATCACCCAAAATGAGTTATAGTCGTCAGCCGGACTAGGACAAACCTTTTTCAAATCAATTGCATGTTTTGTACATTTTTAGCTTAACTCAATAGCAATCATTTTGATTTTCTATTGGGATGCCTAATTCAAATATAGACAGCGTCGCATTCAGCTCGAAAATCTTGAAATGAATTAAATTTCGTAGAAGTTGGTTATGAAGAAAGTTGCTGCCTCGCTTTCAAACAGCCTTGCTACTTTTTTACTTACATTTTTTTAATTTAAAATCAATGACAGCACACATGCAAAATGCAACAATGTCAAGTTGTCAACTTGTCAAGTTTAAAACTGAAAAAGTCTGATGCAATAATTTTTTTTGCGAAGCTCTTACGCAATTTAATAGTTTTGTAATACAACTTTTTTAAATTGTTTTCTCACTAAGAAAAAGCAACAAAACAACAGTTAATTATGCCATAACAAAATAGCGCAGGCTTTCTCTATAAAATATCTATGTAAAAATAATGATTTTATTTCATAAGCACACTCAAATATTTTGTACAATTTAAGTAAAAAAGCTTTAACTTTTTTTTTGCAAAAATAGCAATAATTAGCACAGTTTTTGTTTTGCAACTTAATGTACATAGATTTGAAATTTTCATTAACGTTCAAACTAGTTTTAACAAGAAATGCATTAATTTTTAGAATAATTTTTTTTTAACAACAACTTTTTTGTTTTGTGTTTTAGCGTATTTAATTTTTGTTGCTAAAGAATTTTTAATATTGTTTGTTTCTATATGTGGCAGTAGTATTTATGAATAGTTATACATTATATGCACACATTTTTGTAAAAAGAAGGCGCGTTAGCATCGCTGCTTTAACAATAGAACCCCTTACCGCACTTCTGCTGCTATTGTGTTGTTTTTTATTGAATTTATACGTAGACACTTAAGATATATGTTATATACAATTTAAAATATATATGTACAACTTTATTGAACTCAAAGATACAAGAAATATTGTACCACCAGCAAGAAAGCAACAAAACCAACACAACCCAACTAACAAAAAACTTAATGTTTTCTAAGTAGCGTTATTGTAACTGTAATTACTATATACATACATGCATACGCATATATTAAAAAGCAGTTATATATCATAAATATACAAAAAGTAAAGCAAGCAAAGAAAAAAATAAAAAGCATAACTAACAACTAAAAAGCAAAAATAACAGCCGGAAAAAATTCAACGGCATGTTCAAAGCATATACCAAGAATATATAAATATACCTACCATATATGTATGTATATGTAACAAAAGAAAATAAACAACAACAGCAAAAAGTAAACTGCATGAGGAATTATGACATAAAAATAAAAATTAAAGAAATTAAGCTAAGCAAATAAATAAATATATATACATATATAAATTGGATGAAATTAATTTCACTAAATAATATTTAAGAATTGACGCAAATAAATGAAAACTTTGAACAAATTCTATAAATGCGTGCATATTGATTAATTTGATTGTTTATTAACAGCTGAAGTTTAAAGCTTGTTTGAAAAGCAAGAAATTGACGCGCGCGTACAGTCTGTGCCAGCAGAAAGCAAACGTGCATTTTCAAAATTTGGCCTTTTCGCAATTCGATTGCACATAATTTTTAAAAAAATTACAAAATTAAGTTATAAATTATTTATTTAATTATTTTTCGGAGCAAATCTGCTCTTTTAAACCTTCTGTCAAAACAGTTGCATTACTTTATGAATATCGCCATTAATTCTTTTACAAAATTCTATGAGGCAAATGTAATTAAACTACTGTAGGTGTGGCGATAAATTTCTTTGTTAATAATCCCTAAAAAAAGGGGGGGAAATAAGCGTGGCCAGCATTTGTTCTCTATACGCCATACATGTCATACACATACATGCATGCGATTTGTATACAGGCTTGTATACCTTTTTGAATTAAAGCTAATTATGCGTGCTATCGTGCCCGTGCGCAGCGCCCCACCATCAGGACTGAATGGACTGCAACAAGAATGAAACATTTTAAACAATTATGATTATTCGCCAACACGTTTGTGCCGCCAGCGTGAGGATTTATCGTCAGAGTTGTGTAAATAAAGGAATTCGGTCTTTTGAAACGGAGCCACAACTCCATGCGGCACAAAATGACCAGAGCGAATGAGATAAATCTTCAATGGAATGCGCGTTGAAATTTATGGCATGAACATTGTCGAAATGACGTCAAAAACGGTCTCATGCCTTGATTTGGAATCAATCGACGATGGCATGTTCATGCCGTTTTGGCAGGCCGTGTACTCCAGGCTTAACATATTCTGCATGTATTCAAAAGGTTACGACGTGCAAATTTCCAAAAAAGATCAAACATTGCTGAAAAACTAAAAATGCCTTAAGCCACCAATGATATAGCTTAAATATGAAGGTTCACAATCAAATATTCGTATAATCGAGCGTTGACTGTACTTTTGTTTTCAAATTTCTATGAAAAAGGTAATTAAAATTTGAACAAGTTTAAAGCATAGCTGCCACTACTACTCGTAATATTGAAAAGAGAAGCAGCTATTGAAAATGATTGCATTTGCAACTATCGAACGGTACTCTAATAACGGCACCAAAATCCGCGCTGTCACCATTTAAGCCGACCAATGACAATCGCTGCACACAAAATACTCGTGCGAACAACGACTCCTCACAACACCTCGGCAGAATGACAAGAGCTCGCAGACAGGCGCAATTTAAACTGTTGATGCCGCGGTATTTAACTAAACAACAACAACAACAACAAAAAACCAAAACAACAGGCGAGTGTCATTCGTGTCGTGCTTCGCCCATACGCGCCTCGTCTCGTGCAATGATGGCTTTGTTTACATTTTGGTATAGCATGTGGGAGTGTGTGTGTGTGTGTGGGAGCAGCCCAACCATGTGTGTTTGGGGTGGTGCAAAGCGCGCCAGCATTAACAGCCGTCTGCGCTTAACAGCGCTTTAACAGTGCTATGCTGCCGCTGTTAAGTGGCATTGAATGGCATCTTCATATGCGCGCCCCAGCTTCCTGTTGGCAGTTCGAAGGCTTCACAGCCGACATGACCGCGGCGGAACTCATTCTGTGCGCAAAGCGGAAGTCGAGCAGATTTCTTGCGCTGCCGCTGGCGGACGTTCAGTTGTAGTTGACGGTTCGAGCGAAGTGGTTGTTGTGTGCGCGGCAGGCGGGACGGAAGGAAGTGCGTAGGTTTTCGTTGGTGTGCGCCCAAAGCTGGCACAAGTGACCGTTATGAATTTCAAATTTTGTGAAATATACTCGCCAATAGATTTTAAGAATGCATTAGAACCAAATTTTCTGAATGTTGACATTTTTTAGATTTTTTACTTAGCTAAAAATCAAAGTTTGCAGTGATTTTGTTATGTACATATTTCAATAAAGAAATTTTTAATGTTTTTTCCATGGGCGCAATGAAGTTATTACATTAAGCGGCAAAACTTCAAATCTTTCTTCAATTCTTTGCATGCATATATTGTGACTGGTTTTTTCTTTAAAGAAAACTATGTTTACCGGAAAATTTAATGTAAAATGAGCCAGCATTTTAACATAAATTGACTTGAAGATTAATGCAACTTCAACGTGACTTCATTAGCTCAATTTAATTTTACATTGAATTACAAAGAATGGCGCTTAGTAATAGAAAATATAAATGTAGCTACATAATCGACTAAGATGCTGCTAAGCTATATGCGTATTTTAGTTGTGACATTCATAATCAGTGTGGTTTTTTACTATAAACATAAAGTTAGTGTCAAATTTCAGCAAAAATCTACTTAAAATTTTTGTATTACTATGGGCCAATGTATGTACCTATTTTTACAAATTTCATATTTTCTTTGGGAAGTGAGTGTATTTAAGTGAAATACATATATCTTAAAATATTTACTGCTGCGCTAATATCACTGCCTCACAATCTTCGTGATATCACGGCACACAAGGGAAAGTGACTTTTGAAAACCACTAAAGTTAATGAAAAAAATTTTCAAATTAAGTAATTCATTCTTAAGAAAAATTTTTGTACTAGAAATGCCGATGGAGTTAATTTGTTGTGATTCATAAGAAAAAGACAACTAAGATAAGCATTCTTTATCTACATATGTATGTATGTGTGTAGCTTACTAATCATCATTATCTGCATACTAGATTTAAACGTAAGATATCGTTAAATACATACATATTAAAATGGAGATCGCAAAGTGTCAAAAGCCCGTCGAGTGCTTGTCTACAGCTGAAGCCAGTGAAAATGCAAATAAATCGTCGAATAGTGAAGACGTTGCGAAACGTTCCAACGGGCACAACAACAACAATAGCGCTAGATCCAGTCAGACTAGCGGCGTCACAGTTAATGCCGCCGGTAACGCTAATAATGCCAGCTTTAATGCAGCTATGGACTTGGATAGGAAGCGAGCTTTCGGCTGGGGCAAAGTTCAACCACGATTCCTGCAGAGATTTTGCACCGCCAAATGGGCGCTCTTCTGGCTGTGCTGGGGCGGTGCCATGCAAGGTGAGCTGTACAGTTGATGCTCCTTTTGCGCTTATATAATAGTACATATTATATTAGTAACATGCATGTAATTGTTGGTTGGAGATCGATTAGGCCAGGTTCTAGTTGAGCTGAAAGCAATTTAAAGTAGCAGATTGTGGATTGTATTTGAAGTAGTGTCCTAGTCATCTAGCCATCGCTGCCTGAAGGGTCTATAGCAGTTCTTATATAGCAACAAAATTAGTTAAGTTTTGAAATCTAATAACACAGAGCGAGAAATATGAGGAGCAGCTTTGATGATCGAGTTGTGGCATATCGCATTCGATAAAGGATGTCAATATATGATGAAATACGTAAGGCTTTTTCAACGTTGGCCTTTTTGTGAATATCATATCTTTCAATTTACCTTATAGTCATCATCATAGTAAGATGATTTTTACATCAATTGAAAAATTAAAGAAATGCAAATTATGAAAATTGATTCGTTTTTGAAAATATTCCATAAAAAAGTACTTAAAGTACAGTCAATAATTATACTTTCTACAATATTCTGAAAACCGTTAACATTATCTTCAAGCTAAAATCGTTTGTGTTGGTAATGGCCGAGTTAAGTGAACTGCTTGACAGCTTCGAAGTTGGCGCTGGGTCTTTGCTTATAGATAAGATATACCTCCCCTTGCTCTCGTCGACCAGCAGCCCCACTTTGGCTGATTCTGCTTTTATCGTTCGAAATTTCAGCTGCGGCATAGAAGCACATTTGGAGATGGCAGTATTAGCAGTTAGAGGGTTAAGTGCAACAACTTAATTTAATTTTAGAAAACATTAAAACCGCGGCGTGTTTCTGGCGCGCGACAAATGTTAAAGCACTTTAAATTGACAAGAAAGTATATATTCGTATATTAAACAACAAAAACAACAGCAAATTAAATTAATTAATTTAAACGCGCTAAAGAGTGAACAATCCACTTGCGCTGATTGTGAGTGGCGAGATGTGGGCACGGCCCACATATCATGCGGCTCGTGTAGCTCCAGTCGAGCACGCCAAATTGCCGTATAATTCAGGCTGCGCTCGTGGGCAGTGGACCCGTAACTCGCTCACGTTAAAAATTTAGTCAGATTTACTCGTTTCACTGTTGAAATGTAGGCGGCCAACATTTAATAAGTCGCCTAATATGAAGCGCAGTGCCCTCGTATTAAGCTGAAAATAAACCAAGCGATTTAATTTCTTTTCAAACTGGAAACTTTTCAAATCGGCCAGGAACGTAAGGTGGCATTTAATGGGAATTATTCATTGCTTTATTCAAAGTAGGGACTTCCCGTTGAATTCACATAAATTTTTAGGAATTTCTGTATGAGAAAATGTTTTGCTATACAAAATTAATTCTCTTTTATAAGCTTTATATTTAAATTGATATTCTGGCTTTAAACTGACATTTTGAATGTTTAATAAGAAGCACTTAGTTCAGTAAAAAAATGAACTAGTTCTGCTAGAGTTGCGCCTTTAGTTTTTTCAATAGTCATTTCCACTCAAAATATTCCCGATAAGGCATGAGGATATTTGTATGAGAAAAGATAAACCACAACAAAAAAGTGCTTTGCATGTATGGAAGACATCCTTTGAGCGTTGTTATAGTCCAAAAATAAAATACAGATATAAAATCTAAAGAGGAAAGACAGTTTTACAATTCCAAATGGAGCTTGAAACCCAAAAAGAGCGCTACAATATTTGTAAGCTGCCTTTCAATTGTGAAGCTGGTAAACATTGCTCTAAAAGAGGCCAAAGGACACAGCAAGAAAGGCAACTCCAAATGGCACCTTAATATGTATGCATAGTAACCCGGACAGTTTATTTGTTCAAGGAGAGCACGCTCATTTCCTTGAAGTAATGAATGGAACTTTGGTATGAATTGCGCTTCATGTGGCATGTGTAATCTTGCCGGAGGGGCGCTTAAATCGGGTTACATGAATTTAAGCTTCACATTGCATGCATGCTTAGTCTAGTATATTTCCTCTGGGCAAAATTAAAGCCGTCATATAGAAAGTATTTATATGGAGGCTGATTAATAAAAAGTAAGCAATTACTAGCTAGCAATGGCTTACTGGCACAAGCAATTGCTTAAATAGCTAAAGCTTGTATTAGATAAAGCAATTGCTGGCGTTTTTATTCATACAAATTTTTCTTATTATTCTTTTTTTTTTATCAGACCCATTTTGTTGAATATATTTGTTTGTTGTTTTTCAAAGTCTAATATGTGCTGAATATTAGCAACAAATCAGTATGTTATTTCAGTGTGTACTTTATGTTCTATATATGTAGATCTTTTAGTTGTTGTTGTTGTTGTTGCACACTGTGAAAGGACTCTGTGAGTTGTTATAGCACAGTGAATGCGTCATGGGAAATTAATGTAAACAGTGAATTGTCAACTGTCAATTTACTCGGCCACAGCATGTCAGCTCAAGCCCAATCCCAAGTCCAACCCGCAGACCAAACCCCGACGCACAAGTTAATCTCTATTTGGCAACAGCTCAACACGCTGCTGCTGCACTTACTCGCATATGCAACTGTGCTTAATTACGGCAGTTGAGATGCGACTGAGAAAACAAGCAGCCGAGAAATGCAAGAAGAAGAAGCAGAGCAGAAGCAGAAGAGCAAGCAATTGCCGCCGTCGTAGGCCTTAAGGCATTTGATGTATTAGACACACTTAAGAGCTAATAATCCCAAATGAAATTGCATGAAAATGTTCCATGTTCCATGTTGTTGTTGTCAACACTTTAAGTGCAGCAGCATTTATGCCACAGTTAAACTGCAGGCAGGCAGGCAGTTACGGCATGGTAGCACGCGCGGCAGCATCCCGGCATGCCATGCAGATTACGTGCGCAGGATATCAGGCCAGTGCAGTTGCACGTAGATTGCGCGCATCTGTTGCATGTTGCATGTTGTTGCTGCTGCTGCTGTCGTCGTCGTCAATATTGTAAATGTCGGCCGTTGCCGCTGGACAAGCGCCGCCTGCTGACACACTCACTGAGCGGCCGAACTGCCACGCGCCCAGCAGCAGCGATAAATCTTCGTAAGTGATTTCATTACAGCTGGGCGCTTATTTCGCGGCACGTGACCGAAAATATACGTTAAAGCTGACGCGGAATTTGTATAATTTATGACCGATTTATGGCTGCTGCTGCTACTCAAAAAAAAACAATTCAATAGCTTGTTAAATATTTACAACAAAATTATTATTTCTTTGTTGTTGTGGTTTTGTGTGTTGCCATAAAGGATATGTGATCTAGAAAGGTGTCTTCTGGTTAAGGAGCAGGCAGTTAGTGACAGTTTCGTCTTCTAATATACTAGTCATAGAAGGTACAGCATGTAACAAAACAAAATACATTTTTTTACCAATTACTTTTTTTCATAAAACATACCCCCTCTTCATTCCGAAGAAACATTTTCAGCCTTTCTTTAGTCCTTTAAGTGTTCACTTGTTGCTTTTTGATTAAGTCTAATGTCTATTCTATTTTGGCTGGCGTGATAATGGCTTCAAGCCCTTCCATCCTGCTGTTCGGTTTAGAGCTCGCAGTTAATGTCGATACCTTGCTCGAATGTTAAAATATGGAGCACTTTCTCATATAGAATGGTGGGCGTGGCAGTAGCAGAAACCCGCCGCCGATTTTCAATACATAGCTCCCAATTGATATCATGTACTTTCACGCCAAATTCCATTGCGTTATCTTGCTTGAATATGTACAAAGATATTTAATAATATTGCACGAAAATTACAGGGAAGGTGGGCATGGCAGTAGGTCGATTCCGCCCATATATAGTCGATGTTTTACGCAGACATTCAAAAAACTGGCCTAGAACGCTTGATGTCTAGAGAATTGTGTAGAGAACATAGGTTGTGTTTGGAGTAGGGATCTGGTCTCCTAGCTACCGCGGCCTCAAATGCCCATTACATGCATCCATATAAAAACTCAATTTTATATATCGATAATCGATTTTTGACAAATATATGTAAATATCAACAAACTGTAAAACATTTTTTGTAATGAACTAGAACAAAATCCAGTTGGAGTCTTACTATCATATACTTTTGTGGGTAACTATTTATGATTCTGGCCTTGGCAACACTAAGTGTAGGCAGATGCGATCTGACACTTTCACTGGAAAGTTTAAAATTTTTTTTAGCATATAGGGTCTCAGAACATTTTGTCATATAACAGAAATATATGTAGATAGCTACCCTCGTACTATAAGCACTTTCATACACCAATGCTTTGGTCGAGGCCATAAAATGTATGTTGCACAGTGCTGTTGCATTTTTTTTATACAAAAATGTAGATTTTTAAATTGCATATATAATAAACCATTTTTCACATGCATCTACCAGTCAGCATCACTTTTTTTACCAGCTTCAAATTTGCTTGGAACAGTTCGAATGACCATTGAGTACGCGCTCAAAGCGCTTGGCAGTTGCTGAGCAAGTGTCAGAGTGTGGCCATTGTTCGATTGTTGTTGCACACAGCTGTCATATGTCATTTTCATTAAAAAAATTGCTGGGTTGGGCAACCCGCCCTCAGTCAGCGGCAACCAAAACTAAACGCCGAAAAGCGTTTGTCAAATACGATTAAAGTCAAGTTATACACAAGCAACATGCTTGAGGGGTGGGCAGGGCAGAGTGGGGTGGTTGTTGGCTGCTGCTGAAAATATTGTACTCCACACACACACACAAACACATGCATGATTTGCACAAGCACGACAAATTGGTTTTTCACTTAAGCATTAATATACAAGTTATAAATCGTCGTTGGTCCATTGTGCTGGCCGAGATTTGACTCCTTGGCCGGGCTTTCGCAGCAAATTCAATTTATTTTTCAATAACGTTACATTTCCTTAGTTACTTTTTTGCTGCGACACAAAGTCTCTTGAAAGGTGTTTGCTTTATGTAGCATGTAAGATTTCCTGCCACCCTCCGAAACCCGCTTAGAATGAAAGGTAATAAGTCATTTGCTACGGACAAAATGAATTTTCCTTCTTGCATAGAAAATCCATTGGCTTGTAGTCTAGTGGAAATATAAAAATATCCCATATATAACGCATGATAATATGCGGCTCAACTGCCTTGGTGCATGCGTGAATGTGTGTTTGGGTTGCTGGTGTCCACGCGCGTCTGGCGGCACATCCCTACAAGTGCGCCGAGTACGTGACACTTGCCTGTTTTCATCATCGATAGCTGCTTCATAGCAAACTCTCAATTGCTTTCCATGTAACCGTTTGTAATTTATTTATTCAATACATTTATTGAAATGAAATTACACTAGACAACAAAATTATAGTTGCTGCTTTTCGTTATTCCATTTAAGATTATGACGAACTGTACTTTTTCAAAGCTTCATTAAACATTTTTAAACTATTATTAAAAATTTGAAATTTTAAAAGATGTCAAAAGCTAATATAGACAGGCTTTCTTTACGCCGACTTGTAGAAATCTATATTCCCTTCAAATGAGTTCACATCCGGGCACTATCTCCAAAGTTATAAAGTAAAATTTTTAATTTCATATGAGAGCAAAACTTTGAGCTCTTCTACTGGAAAATGAATTTGTCTTATTTTTGGACATTCTCTTCAAAACTCATCTTTATCTTAACTACTTTAAGCCAATTTACAATAATTTTGTTTACAGTTGAAATTTTCATTCTTAGCCGAATGAATAATTAAATGGTAAAATTCGACTAGGAATTTTTCTTGGAAAATTTTATGCCGTTAACTCTACAATAATAATTGAACAATTTAAAATGTATTCTTTCAATATTTTAACTGTTTGATGTTTTATATTTTCATTCAAATTTTAAAAGTTATAAAAACAGCTTTCAGTTTTTTAAATCGTATAATTAATTTTGACTACTTTACTGAAATTCAATTCCAGGTCTAATAGTCAACGGCTTCATTAATGTGGTCATCACCACCATTGAACGACGCTTTGGACTGCGCTCACGTCAGACGGGGCTCGTGGCCAGTGGCTATGATATAGCCTCCTTTGTGTGCCTGGTGCCGGTGACATATTTCGGTGGCCGTTGTGGCGCTTCCAAGCCGCGCTTTATTGCGTGGGGCGTCATACTCATGGCGCTGGGCTCGCTGACATTTGCGCTGCCACATTTCTTAGTGGGGCCCTATCGTGCGACCTACGCGGATGCAAATGTATGCAGTGATGGCGGCAAGAATGTTTCGGCTGTGCAGCAGGTTTCTAATATTATATTAGCTATAAAATAGTCTATATAGAAATTGGCGATTTGATTAAAATACACACATTTTTCGCTCTCTCCTTCATGCTAGCCATTTGCATTTGAGTTTTCCGAAGAACAGCAGACACTTTCGCCGGAGGTGCAAGAAAATCTCACATGGACCGTTTGGCTGTTCTTTGCCGCCCAATTGCTGCATGGTGCCGGCGCTTCGCCGCTCTTCACGCTGGGTGTCACCTACATCGATGAGAACGTATCCAAGAAGATGTCGTCTGTGTACTTGGGTAAGTTTGAGGCGGTATTTTGATGGCGGCAAAGAACTTCAATACGATTTAAATTTTGATTGCCTTTGGCCGTTAGACAAAGGCAGACAAAGAGATAGACATGGGCAAGGACGAAGCGCCGAATACAGCAGAGAGAAAAGCAGCAACTTTTGCTTTTATTTGTGTTCTTGCCGCCGAAACTATCTTACAAAGATATCCTAGTTCAAAGATTTAGCTATATATTGTTGACATACACGATGTTAGATGTGCGTAGTGACAAACGAAATTTGTTGGGATTGGCCAACAGCAGGCAGAAATACACGTAGAAAAATATTAGCCAAAATTGTTAGGGAGATTTGCTGAGATATTTGTATTACTTTAATCAGGTACGAAATTCTGTTGAGAAAAATGCTGAATCCAAAGTTCAAATAATACATACTACTAATGCCAAATATTGGAGAATATAAAAGTAACCAAATATTTGAGGTTATGAGAATTTTCAGGATTAAAATTTAAGAATTGTTAAAAATTGTAATGTTTTTGACGACTTTTGCAAATTTTGTTCCTTCCACTGCCACGAATTTTAAATTTATCTAAGATTGTGAAGCCGTTCTTTTTTGTTACAGTGCACAGTAGCAGACGCTGTCTGACCTAATTTTACACACCAATAGGGAAAGTTGCGCATCATTGGCGCTCATCTCGTTGCAAATCTATTAGAGACGGAGATGAGGCTTAAAATGCTGATTCAGTCTGCATCAGTGACATATTTGCACATGCCGCAGAGAACGAGGGCGGTATACAACGTGTAGTGTCGTAGCGAGCGAGCGCGCGCAGCCGGGTGGGAGGCCAGAGATGGCATGGCGATAATACTAACAAAATTTATTGTCTTCCAGTTAAGTTTATCTAGACGCAGTCGTAGAAAAAAAATTATAAATGAAAGAGTCAGAGTCACAGTGAAACAATTGAAATTTCATGTTTACCAACAGCAACAACAAAAACAACAACAACAAGCACGAAGCAAACAAATGCCAGCTAGATTGCAGATATGCGCAAATATGCGTACATTCAGCCAAGTTTGCACATTCGACTTCTTTGAAGATCGCAATGTAACAACCAGCAAGGGGAAAGGGGAAGGGGAGAGGGGAAGACATGTGTAATATTGCTGCTTTCAAATGGTATATTCATTTACCGCACAGAAGCAAATAAAGTGTTTTATTATGAGATTGTTTGTTAGAGCCCCCGAAGCCTTTTAGATACATATTTGAATGGGTTTGAGTTGATTTTTGCACGTGTAAGAAATCGAAACTAAAATGCTTCAGCATTAAGATATATCGATTCATACAAATCAGGCGAAACAGTTGCAAAAATACGTTTTATTTCGTTTCGAATCTTGATTTTAGCAAAGCTTGAAAAAAACATTTGAATGCTTTTATTTGATGAATATCGCTTACGTTGCTGTTACAGTCTGTGGCACGAGAAAGCAAGCGTGTTTTAAATGAAATTTAAAATTTTGTATATTATTTTGTTGTTTTACAACAACTTTCAAGTTAGTAAAATAACTTTTATCAATTCAATTTAACTTTTAGGATATCATTTTCAACTTTAGTAGAAGAATTTTTAATTTATTTCATAACAATAAAAGACTTTCGATTGCGGTTATTATTCTTCTTCTTCTTAATTATTCAGCAACAGCTCATTACTGGGTAACTTCCTGATGGTGGGTGTGTGTGGGGGGGGGGGGGGGGGGGGTGGGGATTAAAAATTCCTTAAAAGAGTTAGTATGAGTAAAAAAACAATAACGACCTAAGCTAGAAAATCGGCTAGACATGGGACCTTTAATTTTGGCAGTGCTTTCAGCATGTATAAAATATAAAATTTGAATTTTCTAGAAGAGTGTATTCCATGCCATAGTTTTATACTAACGCTAGAGCTGTTAATCAATTGCTTTTGAATATACAATTTCATTGAATTATATCTGAACGTATGAGCATATATCAGGTGTAGTAAGAGTTGAGCCATTTTTTTCAAAAACCGATATTTTTACTACACTTAATATATAGATCTCTAAATGGCATAGTAGATCAATGCAAATTGTAATGCTTTCATTTTGTATAATAAAATAATTCCACCATTCCCCCCTACTTCCATTCTTTGCACTTTCTTTACAGGCATTTATTACACCATGGCCATAATTGGGCCTGCCATTGGCTATGTTATTGGCGGACAACTGTTGCTAATCTACACGGATTTCCTCAACACGAATCCGGCGGAGTAAGTCAACAATATAAAAAGTCTTTTGACTGTTCATAATCCTCATTGGAGTAATGTTTATAGCAAAATGCGAACGAACTCACGTGATGAGCATAAATAAAACGCTGCCAACTGCTCTGTCTGCAATACCAGCAATACCATAAATTCCACTGCCTCCCCAGAGCGCAGCTTTAACTCTAGGGACTAATAAAACAAATTTGCCACTGTCAACGATATGAGGTGCAAAGTGGGGATTTGGCACCAAAGAAACGCGCCACACCAAACGCGCCGTGGCTCATCCCTTATTTATTGTCAAGGTGATGCTGAAAGTCAGAAGGCAGAAATATATTGCGGCCACAGCTGCGCCACGGCAATGAATTAGAAATGTGGCAATGCTCATTTTTATTCATTTGAATGGCGCTTTTTGCGCTGGATTTTTGGCCGGCAGGCAGATTAGGAAAAACGCTCACAGAATTGCATGGCAAATGTTTTTGTGTGCAAATTTGGCGGTTTTTAAATTTGCAAATAAGCAAAAAAAAATCGTTAAGCTAATCAGCGTCTAGAAATATGAAGTGCTTTTTTATATAACTTATATAACTGAAAATGTTCACTTTTGTCATTTTATAATCGCTGCTGCTAAGCATATGCTGCCTTCATGCTGAGCATTAAATGCACATTTAGCACATTTAGCTGTAGTAATAAAGCTTATAAAATTAACATTTAGCTACAGCTGAAAATTGTAGGCATTAAATGCACATTTAGTAAAGTTAACATTTAGCTACAGCTAAAAATGTTAAGCATTAAATGCACATTTAGCGCATTTAGCTGTAGTAAAATTAGCATTCTCCTATAGCGCCTGCTTCCATTTGCTCCCTCCATTGCAGATTCGATGTCAACTATGCAATTCTTCAATGTAAATAATTTTAAATGCTTTAAGTAGTACTTTTTGAAAATTCCCGGTTTTTCCTACTGTAAAATATTTAAAGAATGCAGAAAACCTTAAATAATAATTTTCATTGATGCATATAAATTTTCGCACTTCAGCATGGGTCTTACTAGTGGCAGCAATGTTTGGATAGGCGCCTGGTGGATTGGTTTCGTATTCGCGGCCTTGGCCTGTGTTTTGCTGGCCATACCGTTATTTGGCTATCCGAAAACATTGCCGGGCGCGGAAAAATTGCAAGAAGAGAAAATATCGGAGGCGCATAATTCCAGCAACGAAAAGTCGGCACAGAGTTGCACCAAGCTGAAGCAGCTGCCGCTTGCGCTGATGGCGCTGCTGCGAAATCCCACCTTTTGCTTCTTGAATCTGGCGGGCGCGTCGGAGGGTCTGGTCATTGCCGGCTTTGCAGCCTTTCTGCCGAAGCAAATCGAGAATCAATTCAGCATTTCGCCGGTGTGGTCGGCGCTGCTCATGGGCCTGATAACGGTGCCGGCTGGCGGCGGCGGCACCTTTCTCGGCGGCTATCTGGTGAAAAGATGTCAGCTGGCCTGCGGCGGCATCATCAAAATGTGTCTGCTGGCAACGATCATAGCCAGCTGCTTCACAACGTGTCTGCTGCTGTCCTGCCCGAATTTGCAGTTTGCCGGCGTGAGCAGCGCGTATGAGCAAGTGGCGAGTGCAGAAGCGGCCATTTTTCGAAATGCAAATTCTTCAAATTGGAGCGGCGCATTTGAGCTGACAGCCGCTTGCAACGCGAACTGCAGCTGTCGCCGCAGCAACTACAATCCGATATGTGGCGTCGATGGCGTCATGTACTACAGCGCCTGCTATGCCGGCTGCAGCGTGCAGCGCAACGTGCACGACACGAAGACCTTCGCGAACTGCTCGTGCATCAATGCGGCCGCGCAGACGCCTACAGACAACGCAACTGCGATGGAGCAACAAGTGGCAGCCACCAATACAATGTGCGCGTCGTCCTGTCAGCGCTTGCCCTACTTTGTGGCGCTCTGCTTTGTGCTGATGTTCTTTACGTTCCTGGCCACGATGCCGGCGCTGTCGGCCACTTTGCGGTGAGTGCCTGCTCCAAACTGCAGCTTTTTTTGACAAATTGCTTGGCGTTACTGAGAAGCTGATTGCTTTCCTTGCAGCTGCGTGCACGACGACCAGCGTTCGTTCGGCCTCGGCATACAGTGGATCAAGGTGCGTCTGCTGGGCACCATACCGGCGCCCATGATATTCGGCGCTCTCATCGACGAGACCTGCATTCTGTGGCAGCAGAGCGGCGAGCAGTTGGCGGGCGCCTGTCTGGTCTACGACAATCGCAGCATGGCCAGGTAAGCGCATTTCGATATAAACTTGGCTGCTTCCACTAAACCGTGCACTTGCGCGCGCGCAGATATATGTGGCTGTTGGCCCTGGTCAGCAAATTGTGCTCGGTGCTGTTCTTCTTTGGCGCCTGGTGGTTCTACATACCGCCCAAGCAGTGCGACAGACCGTCGCTTAACAGCGAGGATAATGTAAACAACAGCACCGCCGCCACCAGCACACTGGCCAGCGTGGATGTGGATGCTGAGTAAGCGCACGGCACGGCAACAGGTAACACGACCACTACAGCCGAGGCGGCAGTTGCCTTCTACGGCACCTGCGCAGTATTAGCCAACAGTATTGGCCACTTTTAAAGCACTTAAATATTTTAAGCATTTTACATCGTAAATATACCATTTTGCTATAATAAGTAATTATTATTTATTTGAAGAATATATCTTAATTAAGATTCAGTTAGTGATGACGCATCGTATTTATTCGTATCGTAAATGTCTGAGAGAGACCTATTTCTATTAGAATTTCTGCGTTACGATCCGAATAAATACGTCAATGAGAGCTCGGGTTAAGTAGGTTTTGTCTGCGATACGAATAAATACGATACGTCATCACTAACTGAGCCTTTAGATTACCTACAATAATAGAGCCATAACTGCCAGTACTTTGGGCTTCTATTTTAAGTAACTTAAGCCTTTACATTTTGCTACTTCTTACTGCTTTCTACTTTTTGACTAATAGCGTTTAAAGTACATATACGTAAATAATAAATGTAAGCATTTCTAACAAAATTATAAATCGTTAGTTTACATTGGAATGCCACAAAAAAGGTAAAGGTAAGAGCGTTACATAGTTCTGTCTGTTTAAACCTTAAATTGCTGAAGAAAAATGCCAGAAATGCCATTTTTTTTAAGAAATCTAATATCGAAAAATTCGGAATTCCGAATCTGTTGCCGCTTACAAAGTTTTCAAAATAATAATATAAGTTCAATTTAATTTATACATATATTTCTTTTAGAACTTGCTGTTTCGAATAATTATTTCTGATTATCGCTCGCCTCGGCCCAAAGTATATATGTACATATATATAAGATTTACCACAGCTTGGAACATGCCTAGCAAGCTGCTCTGAGCTGGGTCAATCAATTTCTTCGTAGTACTTTTTTCATGAATAATATTAACATCCGCCGAGCTAATGTGGTCTCCTTCAGACTAGAAACTTGTAATATGCGCAAAGTTCACTCAATAAAAAGATGAAAAGTCTGCGAGGAATTTATGCTACAGTTTTTTAAAATCAAATCTGACAAAATTTTGTTGTTTCGAAATTCATAATTATACAATGCATTATATAGCGATTTCCGTATGTCAAGAAGTCAACTCTGGCAATGCTGTTACATAATTTTTCTTGGTACGCACACGAAGGGACAGAGGTAAATATAAACACTGCAGGAGAGCGATACCAAAGTAGAATGGGAATAATGCGACGCATCAAAATAGAAAACATCTGTGCATTTTAGCTGAAATACATACATAGATACAACGCGCTCAGTTGTAGATACACACATGCATGCTGAACGAGCTACAGGGTGAAATTAGAGAGAGGAAAGGAACGAAAGAATATAACGGAAATATTGTGAAACAGCACAGAGTGACATTTAAATGATGCTGAAGAAAATTTTATGATGGGTATGAAATAAGAGCAGGTAGCTATAACTGGTTCCTTGATTTGAAAAGTAATCTTAATTAATTACATACATTATTTCATAAATTTACTTTTACTGAATCGGAATGTTGATAGTTAATTTGTTCTGTTAAAAAAATTAAATTGAATAATGAATGAATGTTTCATGAAGTTTTCCTTTTGGTTCGTCTCTATAAGAAAAAATTTAACTTCCAGTTGAATTTACACGACAAGAATTTCGTTCTTTCGATAATTTATGTGTATTGGATATAGCCAAATGAACCAACCACAAAATTTTGGTAGCATATTCTTCGAAATGGTTCCACATTCAAACGAATTTTAAACAACAGCGACTGCCTACAATTTTCTGTTGGGCCTAAATATTACATTATTTCCGTTTCATTTTCATGCCAATGCCAAAGTGTTCCTTACTTTCGTATTTCGAAAAGAGCGTTTATGTTAACTTGATTTTGCGCGCGGGCAGGAGATGATGAGAGCCATGAGAGCCTACCGCCAGTTGCGCTTTGCCTTTGTTTTGATAGCAAAATGTTGAAAGAAATTTTATTAGAATTGTGGCAACCGAGTGCGCCAGCCAATGTCACAATGACAGTTGACAGTTGTCATTGTGTGCATATGAAATGCAAGTATCTGTGCGATACAATTGTCATAAGTGCCAAGTATCTGAAAGGCGGCTGCTCAACGGCAGCATCCACACGCGCCTGTCTTGCATAACACCAATCCCAACACAATATCAACACACACACGCTCAATGCAACTCTCTCTGCATGCACTCTCGCCTGCTCCAAGCACAGCTGTTCCGCTGTTTCGCTGCTCTGACATCGCTGTCTGGCTGCCTGTGTGTGCTTGGCCTGCCTCTAGAGCGCGTTCCGCTGCCCAAAGCGTTTACATAAAATCGTGCATCGTGCCAGTTTCACGGTGTTGAGCAAGCGAAACGGTCGCAAAATCGCAAATGAATTAAGAAAAAATTTCAAAAAAATATTAATAATAAAAAAAAATCGCACAAACTGGTTCAGTTACCAAATACATTAACTGCATACATCTTGCATATATGCTTGTAGGTATTTCGTGTGAAATTGTATCTTTGCGATACATAAGCAAAGAGCGATACAAAACTGTGTGTGTGTGTGTGCTGAAAAGTTCCAAGATTTTTTGCCGTGCCTGCAATTACTAAGGGTCAATCACCCAAAAATAGCAAAATTCAAATTTACAATATTTTCATTCTAAACACACACACGCACATATGAAACAACTTCGCTTGTAGCTGCATTCGTATGTCTGTGTGTGCGTGTGTGCATATGCGTGAAGTTGCATAAAATCCCAAACAGCAACAAGAAAAGAAAAATTCATATACAAATCAATAAAGCAAACAAAAAATTATTACGTGTCTCGCAAGTGTACGAGCAAAAGATACAGCAACAACAACAACTAAAAGAGCAACAACAACAGCATAAAACCTAGTGTGCAGCAATTTGCAAGTGACGTTGACGCGGATTTCTGTCTTTTCTACTTTTGTTTGTTTTTGTTGTTTCGTGTGCGGCTTTAATTTCGTTACGTCTGTTGCCACTCCCCCGCTCAGCGTCCAGCCAGTTCATCAGTGCGGTCGCAGCAAGACAGCTTTGCTGCGTATCCGCCTTCTGCTGCGTTCTTTGAGCATTACTCGCCTCTGCGAGCGAGTAGCTAGCAAGCGTGCCAGAGCTCCAACGCAGCCTTTGCCAGACGTCAGTTCCAACTGCCGCAGACGGCTTCCCATGCCTTTCATACGCAGCGCCATTATTTCGCACTTTTGCTGGCTGCTGCGGGCCGCCGCGACGCTTTGTCCGCTGCTGACAGGCAAAGCCGCCAGAAATCTATTTTCGAATGCAGATAATTTTGCCGTGCTTCCAGGCTAGCCAGGGATGCCAGTTTTTTTTAGCAACATTCCTATTTAGACTTAAAAAAAAGCAGGCAATACAACAAATTTTATGAAAAACCCGAATCCCCCTTTGAAAGCCACTGTTCAAAGCTACGCCTTCGTATAATCAATTCCTTCGATTAACTGCGTCGAAAGTTTGGCATTGCAAACGAATCATTTAAGGGACAGAATTTTAAAGATGCATTTTGCTGATAATTCTTGCCGCAGTGATTTAATGACGTTCCAAAGTGCTCATTCTCTGATGTCTGGAGTTAACTGTTTCGATTTCTGGCAGACTCCCTTCAAAAATAAAGAGCATTTGTTTTCAAATTGTCACTATTTTGCCAGACCAAAACCTATTGCAACGGTGGCAAATTATCGTTGCAAATACATATGAACATTGCAACTGTAAGCTAGCCAATAATCTTGATAAAAATATACATAATTTTTCTTAAAATAGCACCAACAAAACTTCGTTGGCAAAACCCTTTTAAAATTCCGTAAATGGCGCCCAATTGTGCACATCTGTAGCTGACGGCCCTGATTGCAAATCCCGGCGTTGTTCTTGCCGTCAACTATTTTCGATACATTTTTGTTTTATTATTTTTCGTTTCGCTTTTCTTCTGCCTGTTTGGTTCTGCATTTGCATGTGTCTCGTTTTTATTGCTTTTTGAAAAAAATCGGAATCGTACGAGAGATTGACATGTCTGACATGCCAGCTCAAGCCAGTTTGGATATATTTCATCATTGTTTGTGGCTTGTTGAGCTGTTCTTTTCAACCGCTTATGTTGAGTTGCTGTATCGTTGAGAATGTGGAAGGAAGTGGTAGATCAATGTTGGCAATTTGAAATGCAGACAGGAAAGATTTAAATGAATGAATACCGGAGCTTAACATTTTCTTCTTCTTCTTAATTGGTCAATAAAAAACCGCTACAGGGCTACGAACTGACGTAGAGCTTCTCTCCAGGTGGCCCTGCTACGCGCGCTCCTTTGCCAGTTGGAAATGTCAAGCGTTGTCAGTGCCTACTCTACTTGGTCTTTCCATCGTAGAGGCTTCAGCACATCTTTCAGCAGAAGTTTGGGCAGTTTTGAAAATTACAACAACAGAATTTAAAAAATCAATTAAATAATTCTACATCGAAAGCAGAAATATTTGTAGCATTTTTTGCTTGTTGCCAACCCAGCCAACAGCAGTTGCCAAATTTTGCTGCTCGTAAGACGTCTCTAATGACCATGACAACGGCCAAGTCAACAGAACTCATTTCAGCTGCGATTTTAGTTGTTTGTTGTTTTTGCCTTCAAACTTGGAAGTTTGCTTTTGTTGAAATAAGTTGAATAAGGTATCGCAGTTCTTAACGCAAACACTCAAAGTTCAAAGTCATGTTGAGCTAATAAAATTTCTACGGGTTCGTTTGACATGTGCATTAATTTGATTGACTAATGGTTTTTTTCTGATTTTGAGAACCATTTCAATAGTCGAATTGGCATTAGTGGCATACAAATTTTTTGCTTTTATTTAGATATTGTACGTATAACGTACGGGTTAAAGACTTATAAGCTACTACAATACAGAAAATCTATTTGTAGTAGGGTTTAAGTCTTTTAGTTACCGCGAGCGGAAAGGCCTATTGTAGAAGTTCTGCCGTGCTATGTTCGTTTCATTACCCCCTCAAGACCGGTCAAGAACCACTCCGTGACTATTCGGATTCGTTATTTGCTAAACGTTACAAGCTCGTTTGTTCTCTTCTGAGCAGCTTCTAGCATAAATATTTTCTCGCAATTTAAAAAAAGCATCCACAGTAAGGGACGCCTGCTTTAGATTGAAACAAGTAGGGATGTGGTTTGAATCGCATCGGGGCGTGCATAACTCTGCGCAGACCTCTCTACCATTCTTGGATGGAATGAGCATGCCGTCTGATGTATTAGTTCCGCACCTCGAACTCCGGCGCAGATACGAAGTTTCCTTTCCTGAACGCGACAGCTGGCTTTCGTCAGCCGAGCCAGGCAGGGGGTGTTGTAGAGTCTTTACAGACGGGTCCAGAACTGATGAAGGTTCAGGAGCTGGTGTGTATTTTGAGGAAAACGACACAAAACTTCACTATCCATTGGGAAAGCATGCATCCGTCTTTCAGGCGGAGGTCTTTGCAATCCTAAAGGCTATGGACTTCGTCAGGGAATGTGGATGGTCTGGCAAGAGTATTTGCGTCTGTAGTGACAGTCAGGCTGCACTTATGGCCTTGCTCAACCCAATCACCACCTCCAAGACAGTCAAAGAGTGTAAGGCCAAGCTTAACAGCGTAGGCTTTCACAACTCACTCGCCCTCTTTTGGGTACCGGGGCACTTCGGCGTGTCCGGAAATGAAGTGTCCGATGAACTTGCAAGATCAGGTTCTGAAGACCACTTTCTGGGCCCTGAACCTGCCCTTGGCCTGCCTTCTTCCATGGTCAAAGCGTCCATAAACGACTGGGTTGTTTCTCAACACGGTCTAAGATGGGCCGGGCTAGCTGGATGCAGACAGACGAAGCTCCTGCTTCCAACCGTCGACAAAGGTAAGTCCTCTTTTCTTAGGTCTCTAAACCGTAAGGATTGTAGACTTCTTGTGGGCGTCCTGACCGGTCATACCTCCTGTGCAAAACACCTGAGTGCGATGGGTCTGGCCGACGACAGCGTCTGTGAGAGCTGTCTGGAGGACGAGGATACCGCTACCCACTTCTTATGCGAGTGTCCCGCCTTTTCCAGGTCGCGATTGCAGCTGCTGGAGTCAGACGTGGTGAGAACCGATCAACTAAGTTCCTTGCCACCATCGAAAATCCTCCGCTTTATTAAAAGCTCAGGAAGATTTCAGTAAAAGGAATTAGCTTACCAGTACAATGGACAAATACTTGTCTGCGTGCTGGTAGGTTTTTTTTCATATTCCGACAAAAAAAAAAAAAAAAAAAGGGACTCAAGGCGAGCAAGATTTGCAAAGTATTCTAAGAATAGGCTAGGCGGATCTACGATCTAGAATTGTTGACACAGTGGCACAAAAGGCATTGGCATGCGATTTTAATTCCGCATTGATACACATTTCGAATGGTAGGCTCAATTCGACAGTTCTAAACTGAAACTAACTTCTCCAGTTTAACTCAATTATGCCATAATATTTGCAAATCATGATACCATAATTAATTTGCTCAATAGTTAGCACATTCTCTAAACTGCTGCAAGTGGTCAAGTGGCTTTCGGTTCATAACATCTCTAAACTCTTAAGCTTATCCGCTTGGAATACGGTTCCATCATCGATGGCATTTCGTGCCCAAACACGAGTCACGCTTATTGTTAGATTTCGAGTTTACTTCTTGTTCCTGCATAAATACAAAAGATATGAAAACTGGTTTTATCACAAGTTTGGAACCCATTTGCAACTTACGACGCTGAAGTTGCCGTCTACGTTTGCGTCTCGTCTGCGACCTCAAAGATTTCTTGGGCAAACGTGCTGTTTGCTCTTTGTGTTTCATTCACTGTTGTTATGGCGGAGCATTGTGTAAAAATTGTGAATTTTTTCATTTTGTTTACGAACAGCGGAAATTCATGAAATTCATGAAATTCATCTGCATTGGCAATATGAAACTGTGAAAAAAATATATACATTTCCTGAAAGGTGCGCATGAAGATAGTAAAAAACGCTACTTCAATCAAGTGGCATACTTTTTTGGTTCTTGCAACAAACGTTTTTTGTACGAAAAAATAAATTTGAAAAGTGTTTTTCGATTAATACTAAATCGGCTTTTATGGCATCAGCAATTCAACGTGCACGAAAGACTATTTAAAGGTAAGTTCTTTAGAATCGAACTACATATGCATATTTATTGCTCAAATACATAGGTATTTTACAGATATATCATGTAATAATTCTCTTTACTTGTGAGTCGGGAATTATAGAGCTTTTTATAAAAATCATATAAAGAACTGTTGCATAGTTCCAGGCTTATACTTGTACTCAAAGCATATGTAAAGGTTTTTAGGCTGACATACGACATCATGATGTCCATTGCATTCCCCCTTCATCCCCTTCAAATCTTCTCGTTAGTTCCTAACACACTTATGCATATATACGCACACAAAAAGAAACGTTAATTTTAAATAGTTTTGTGAGAATGTTTTTTTGAATTCTTTGGTATGATTTTCACATTTCTTTACGATTTTTTTTGCTGTTCCCATATTTGATTTATATGGTCTTTAGAGAAGGTACATGCAGCATATATGTACATACATATATGTATGTGCATGTGGCATATTCTGTGGGCTTACAACATATTTGTTTGCTTGAATCGCTTCTTGGCTTGTTCTGCTTTAATCGATTTTCCGTCACTTTCGGTTGGACTTGGTTGCCTTTGCTTTTCGCCACCTAAAAATATAATATTTGGCTGGCTCGTGAGCCCGAAATTTGGTATGCATGTAAATGAAAAATGTCTGCGTTGTTGTTGTTGTATTGTTTTGACATTTCTGCTGGCGTTGTGTTGCCAGTGGCAGACTTTCGTATCGTTATTATTATTTTATCACTCTCTTTCGATATTTTACGATGCGATTTATCGAATTCGTGGCATAAAATTAAGTGCTGCGATTTATTACAAAATTTATGCTGAAATATTTAAATTCATGCTATTTTATTTTGGCTCTTTTTAATTGTTAATAAAAGTTTACTTGCTTTGAGGCTTAAATTTTATGCGCTTTTCTATTAAAAACTTTTGAATTTTATTGTTTCGTTTATTTTTGGCACTACATTAAACGAAATTATTGAAAACATATGGCGCTACTTCGTTTATTAGATAATGACATATCGATTATAAGTTTACATTGACCTAGAGCAGTTCTTCAAGGTCATGATTGAAGAAAAGCTGTCAGTGGTAAAAATAGGTTACACTTTTAGAGTTAAATAAGTTACGCAAAGAATCTCATGGGTATTTTGTGACATTAGATTGTGATACGTTCATAAGTACAGCAAATAGTAAACTGTCAGAATACGACAATTTTTTGGGAACTTCAGTAGCTAGTTGATTTCCAGCTTTTTATTATAAATGCCATGAACTATAAAATCAGCTGCGGCAGATCTGTCACAAAACGAAATTTTTTAGCGAATTTCAGTAGGGAGTTGATTCCCGGCTTTGAAGCCTTCTTCAGCACAGTAAGCCAGAGCCGCCGGAACTAAGACACTGAAGATACTCAAGAGTTGTTCTGCAGGGTTCTCCAGGTTCCCTGCAATCGCTGCACTCTTTGTTATCGATGTAGCTATGTTGTGTATGTGGACTGCTACAAGGCAGCGGCCCATAAGAATACTTATGAGATTGATTATTAGATTTGTATTTTCAGTAGGGATCTAGTATCCTAGGCACCACGGCATATAGTCGAAGTTCTGTTTAGTTATCACAACTTTCATACGTTTTTTTTCTTTTCGAGGTTATGTTGAAATTCCTGTAGGCCACAGATTTTACTTCCATGATTTAGTTCGAATATTTTTATACCTGACTTGGGGTGTCTGTGATATAAGCACGTTCTATATATTTTCATATCTACATATATGCGAGCATACAGCGGTTTATAATTTGAAGTAGACTTTTATTTGTAATTTTTGATTGATGGATCTACCTTGTGAAACTTAATGAGCTTTACAGCTTGAGTGCTTCAAGCTTGGTGAGTCTGTTCAACAGGCAGTTCCTCCAGCCACATCGATGCTATGCTATCATGAGCAACACTTTCTACGCAGTTTCGTGCTGAGCACATTTTACGCATTGCGTGAATTCGCCCACGAATGTCAAATGCCACCACACTCTTTGCCCTTTCACTAACGCACAAATTAGGTATAATTTAAAACTGACAATTTAGAATGAAATTTGTTTAGCATGTGACATACTTTTGAGCAATAATTTGACCCATAAATTCAGAAAAAAAGCGAAACAAAACAAAGTAAAATGCAAAAAAAAAAAATGTAAATTCACGGCGAAAAGAAGCCCCAAAAGAAGCAACTCTAAATTTTGGGGGCAACGTGATTGCCGTGATTCACAGCTTTCTCCCGAAACTCGAAGAATAATTAGAAACCCCGTAGTAAGAAAAAAAGGCGGCAGTTACAACAACACAAAAACAGCGCTCAAATATAAAGAATACATTATTCGCTTTTACTAATGCCAAGTTACAAATGGGCATTTTCCCCTTTTGGAAGTCAAGTTCGTAGCCCCAACTGAGCGCTCAGCAGCGTGATGAGTTTAATTGAACAAAATTAGGCTTGCTGGCAAATTGGGCGCGGGAGTAGACAAGAAAAGCAACGTTCATTTTACGCATTCTAATCAAAATGTTTTTTTTCCGCAAAAGGCAAAAGGTAAATTACTTTGTTTACAAAAACCATTAGCCGTTTCTTTTATTTAATTTTTGTTGCTTTTCTTTTGTTTACTTTCAAGAAGATTTAAGCATATTGTTTTGAAATTGCCTTGTGTGCATTTACGCGTATGTACATTAACGAAAGGCTATGAGCAGTTGAAGAGATATTAGCCCAAATTTACACACGGAAATTGCTTTTTCTCTACGCATTTATATAGCGAAGTTTTTCTTTGCAAAACAGCTAGCAGTGACTTTGGTAGCAGGGGCGTATGAAGAGAAGCCCTACGTCAGGTTGTAACCCGCTAACGTGTTGTTACTCAGCAATCAAGAAGAAGAAGAAATTTTGCTTTGAAAAATATTGTTTACTTATTATTGATGTTGTTGTGGTAAATGTAAAAAATGTGTGCATGCGAAAGACAACAAAGAAAACTTTGCAGTACGAGAAAGTTTGCAGTTGTTTGCTTCCGACTTTGCTTTAGAATTTCAAGAGAAAACATTTCCAAGATGACTTCCGTTGTTTTGTTGCCTATAATACAAACTTCCATGCTCTCAGAGATCAGGCCCAAAAAATAGACGGATTTAAAATTGTTTAGAATTTTTTTACAAAATCGATTTTCGCGTAAACTTTTCAAAATTTTTGCTACATCTACTTTGCATTTTTGTAGTACCATTTGTCATGGAAAGTTGTAAGGTACGACTCATAATTTGTTATGTACATAGGTAGATTAAATTAGATCATACAAGCTCTTGTCTAGTTGTTGTTGCAATTTGTCTGTCTCTGATATTACACAGATCTATGCAATGATCGTAATGGCCATGTCAAACGTGACACAGATTCTGTACCACTTCCAGCTGATTTTATTAAAAGTGCTCAGTTATTTTGACGCTAAATAGCAGCTAAATCTGCTGTTATTCCTACACACAGTTATGCATTGTTTCCATTGTTTCCAAGTGAGACTTTTTAAGAAAACAAACAGCTGCAAAAACTCACAGCAACACACACACACACACACACACTTGAAGGTCAACTCTTTGACCGTTGAAAACATGGCAACGAAATTACCGTAAATCAACGCGTTTTGCTAAAAAAAACAGTCAAGAGATAGTGAAATGCTGCGGCGGCCAGTCTCCGTCTGCATCACAGCCGCATTCGCTTGAGCTAGAGCTGAGAGCAGGGTTGCCAAGCCAAGTATATTTATTAGATTTACCAATTACTCTTACGAGTTTTACAATTTTCAAGCCAATTCTACGCACCATTGAAAATTCCAAAAAAAGAAAATATTCAGCAGAACTTTTGAAATTTTCTAAAGTAGTACAACTGAAAAATTCTGAGGTAAATTTAAAATTTTCTAAAGGAAATCTGGAATTTTCGGAATAACAATTGGAATAGTAATTGTAAGGCAAATTTAGAAAATCCGAACTATGTATATTTGAATTTTTCTGAAGTTCATTTGGAAATTCTGAAGTACCTACCTAGTACTATATACATTTTAAATTTTCTAAAGTTCATGTGTAAAAGTTGTAAAAGTATCAAGAGAAAGTTTTATCTTCTCGACGATAATGAGTGCCGTTTTCACAATTTTTGTTCCGTTTTCGATTCCATTGCAATTTGTTTTACCTTTCATTTTTCATCATAATTAGGAATTCATGCATATATTGATATGTCACAATCAAAGTTAATTTTTGTTGCAGATGGAATTTCACGTAATTTGGCATCCCTGGTTTAGCCAAACACGCCATACAGTTACTAACGTGCGACAGCGCTGATTTATTTGGCAAAACGTGTCTATTTGCTGTGGGGGAAGTCGGCGCGACGAGTTCGCCTCAGCCAGAACAGCGTAGTCTAGTTCGTTTTTAGCGTTGTTAGCTCCATTTTCAGCCTTAGTACATAAGTCTGACAAAAAAGTGGCAAAGTCACAACAGGCGCGCGACATTTAGAGGCCTGCAAATGCCACTGCTCCAAGCGGAGCAGCGCTAATTGCTTGCTAGCTTCGCGCTCACTTGCTGCCTTTGTATTTGTAGCCCCGTATCTCGATCTTCGCATCTGTATCTGCAGTGCTGTGTGTCGGCCGGGAAGTAAATAGCGATTGTCTGTTGACAAGCTGATAAGCCGCAGATGCAAGTGAGACGACTATTAAATACAACAACAACAACAAACAGAGCAGTTGCAATCAAAGGGGCACAAGGCAAAATGGAAACATTTGCGCAAACATTTGCACAGGCATAGAAAAGCAACGACCTAAAAGCGAAAACAAGAAAATATAAACACAAAAAATCTGTTGAAAATTACAAAAACAAAAGAAAATATAAGAGAGGATACAAAACATAAAGTTGAACTGATAACGTTGCGGACATTTCGTAAGCCGCGGCGCGTAAAGGCGACCAAATGTCGCCAACAACAAAGATGAATGCTGCGCTTTTTTTTATGCAATGCATATGGATGCATGTCTGTACCAACAGCCAAGAGAAGGCGTGTTAGATGCAGTGGCGGCTTTGTTGCTCGAAATGCAGCCAATAAGATCGACACAAAATGTAGCAATGCAGAGTAAAACTCAGTGGAACTTCAAGAGAGGGTTCTTCTGCGGGATATTAATGGCAAAGTATAGTCTTGGAGGAATGTTGCCAATTCCCCGCAAGAGATGGCGCCACACAAGGAAACAATTTGAAACGAAAATTCACCTTCTGTTATTTGTTGTTTTAGTTGAGTTGTCAGTGCCATACGACTATGGAATTCACTTCCAGCAAGTCTTAGAGTAATTTCAAACGCTGAGCACTTTAAGCGCCTTATTTTTACCTACTTCTCCTAACTCTATTCTTTGATTTCTATTTTCTTTTATCTCTTATCCTCTCTTCAAATTAAAAAAAAAAAAAAAAATTATTAATTAATTTAAGTAGGATTAGTCGATTATATATTGTACCAATGCGGCATGCAAAAGGCGAATGTCTTAAATGCCAACACCTTATAATAAATAAATTGAATTGAATTGAGTCTGCTGGGTTTCGAACCAGCAAACTCTAGCATCAGAGCCTGAGCACTTACCCACTGCGGCGCCTTAATATTTGAGGTGAAATTTTAGATTCATTTTTAAATTTATGATGCAGAATTGTTTCAAGTTTTACAGTCGTTTATTACGTATTACTTCTTCAACAAACATTTTGACAATAATAATAATTCCATATATTTTCATTTTCGGTTTCCGCAAAAAACATTATTTTCATTATAGCAATCAGCTGACACGTTCTTTGACGTAGAAACCTAATTGATTCAAATCTGCTACATTACGATATGTTTTGAGTAATCGTTTGCACTGTGTTCGGGCATGGCAAGTCATTTCAGCTGACACGCTACCTCACGATACGTCTCGAGCGAGGAGTTGAATCTGCATAGTATTGAAATGTTTCTTATTTGGCGGATTTCAAGTCCCAGCCGATAGGAAGGAAAAACGCTGTTTCAACTCTTGCGATTGCAGTCGCTGATTGTTGAGGCCGTGATTGCAAATCTGAACTCGTTCGATTGCAACAGCTCCAATATGTACAGCACAGCTAATAGTCGTTATGACCGACTAAAATTTCCTACTTGTTTTTTTTACAACACGCAGTTGGCTTGTTTACTTGTCGCCGCATATTTCCGTCTCTTTGTGATGTGGCACAAATGACAGTGTGTGCGTTTGGTGACAGTTCCAACAATTAGCTCATATTATCTAATTAGATTATAAATACGCACTCATACGTGAAAAATATTATTCTAAAACTTCATTGGAAAACATAGTAAACACTTTTTTACAATTGCATTTTCATTTAACATGAGTAACACGAGTGTATAAATAATGACAGCAATTTTGGTAATAATTCGCTATTTAGGGCCTAGCTAACAAAAAGTTTTGCCTCTGTATTTGTGCTAAGTTCATGCTAACTAACTTTTAATTTAAAGAACTTAATTCGAAAATAGGCATCAAAATCGCAAGCGGAAGTTGACATTTATTTTATGAAATAGATTTCTCTCAAAGCAAATTTGCACATGCAAAGGTAGAGTAAAGAGTTTTTTTACATTAAATATTTTACGTTTTTTTAAATTGAAGAACCAACATTTTCAATGTAGAATTATTTATACGTAACTTTCTTTTGGGCATTTCCTTTATACGAAGAATTGTAAATATGTAGTATCAATTTATATATAGACTCCCTTTGGGCATGTTCTTCGTACTAAGAATCGTAAAAATGATTAATTATCAATAAAGACTTCATATGGATATTTCTTTTAAAGATCATCAATTTATATGTAAACTTCATGTAGACTTCCTTTGGGTATTTTCCTTATACAAAAAGAGCGTAAAGAGCATAAATTTATATAAAGGCTTCCTTTGGGCATTTTCTTTATACAGGGAATTGTAAAGATTATCAATTGTACACTTCCTTCGTATATTTTCTTTATACGAAGAATTGTAAAGATTATCAATTTATATGTATGTACATAAACTAGCTTTGGGTATTTCCCTTATACGAAAAAATATAAAGAGTATCAATTTCCAAAAGGAAACAAAGCAGCGAACAATCAAACACACTCATGCTACTTTTGTGGCACAAGTATCGATCAATCGATGGTGTCATTTTAACCCTATTTGTAACAGCTTTCAAACATGTTTCTGAAGCAACTGGCTTAAGTTGCTGTAGACAATAGACTTAATGTAAAATTTCAAAATTTTAAAGTTGCACAAAAGTAACTTGCTGGCCTTACTCGTACACCAGCTACAAAAAATGTTCATCAATTCTATGGGAGTGGCAACTCATGATAGCATTTAAAGCTGAATAACGCTTACTTTTGTACGCTTGTGCATGTAGACAAATCGGCACAACACTGGCTTCAACTCAACCGCGCAATTTTTCAACTGAAAATGAGCTTCACAACAATCTCAAATATCAAAAAGTCTGGAAAAAGAGCTGCCACCCCACGCTGCAATGCGACGACACTTATTGTTGTTGTTTTTTTGCAGTGAAAAGAAAAACTTAAGCGGATTAGCTGCACACATTCAAAAAAGCCAACGTCTGAACTTAGACGAGTTTTCCATGCTAATCTCTTCGTGAACTCTTGTTTGCTTTGCCATTAGCCCGCTCGCGCTCTACTCATGTTGCATCTTGGAAACGTTGTCGAATAAGAGGCATGAGATGCCCACTCGTATCAGTTAAAGTTGATTGACCCGTCGCTTATTTTTCCTCATAATGTCTCATTGCATTTCGATGTTCAGTGACGAAATGTACTTAGTAGAAGCAAAGAGGCATGATGACCGCAAAATTCCGCAGCGAAAGACATTTTTTTCCATTACTGTCACGTTTAGCAGAACACTTGCCTTTCCTTGTGGCTTTTTATCGCTGGCCACTGGCCACTGTGGCGAGTTCATTGCGGTCCATATACGCCGCAGACGCTGTACTACTACTTACAAGTCGCTTGACTCAAAGGAAAATAAAAAAAAACAAGCACAACAATATACATATATTATGACAACAATAACAACAACTAAAAGTTGTCATTAACCATTTTTGGGTCGCCGGGTGACAAAAGCCAGACGCGCGCTTAGTCATCGTCGCTCAGCGTAAGCTTCGTTTGCCTCGAGCAAAACTTCACTCGATCTTGATTGCTTGAAATTCAGCGTTTTTTTCATTGCTTTTAAGACGATTTTTGATCATTGTTATTGTCAGTTTATTGCATTGCACTGTGGGTTAATTTGCAGTTTTTTCCGGAAAAAAGTTTCTAGAACTGCTATAAGCTGAATTTCTCTCAAAGAAAAATTGTATGTTTAAATCTAGGCTTATGAATTGTTAGATTCAAGCTAGTGATAATACAGCCACATGCTTCAGAACTGGGCTAATAAGAATCAGACTTCCCCTAGGAAATAGCTTCAAATCTTTAAAGGCTACGTATTCATGAGCATATGTAAACACATGTAGAAGTATGAAAGGCCTCTCAGACCGCGATGACTAGGAAGCTAGCTCTGCCTTTTTCCCCCAATTCAATCTAATCTAATGTATAAGTGTGTATAATCAAATAAAGTCAAGATAAATTAATATTAAATATGGGCAGGTCATCACTTGAATTTTCTTCTATAAAGGTCTCTCTGAGGTCTGTTACAGATTGCAGATTGCCCAAAACTTTTCTGCAAGGCTGTGAAATACGAATGCGCTCGTGAGTGTATAAAATGCCACAAAATCATGACAGATTTTAGCGGTAATGTTTACGTAGCAAATTGTGAAATGAAATTCCCAAACAAATCACTTGAATTATGCAGAATTATGCGCAATACTGTCCGCCCACCATGCACTGGCGAGGCGCGACGACGCGACAGCGAGAAGAAGCAGAAGGCGTGCGCCGAAATAAATCAGCAGCGAAAAATTTGTCGACAGTGGAAAACCCAAATTTCAAGCGAATGAGTGACATGCAGGCTGACAGGCAGTAGAGCAAGCTGAGCGTTAGAAAAAAAAAACAAACCAACGATGCCACAGTGCGCTGGACGGACGCAGCAGCCCACAGCCGCACTCAATTATTGATTATGTACCTACCGCCAGTGGAAAGATACAATCGATGCATGTATCCGTATGGCAGATTGTGCGCGTAGCTCCTCGTGGATTCACATGCCTCAATGTATCTGCTCAGATATACTTAGTAGTATCAGTGGCATGATAATAAATGTTAGCTTGTAGTGGTCGGGGCAAGAAGAGGCAGCGCCAACATAAGCTCGTGCCGCATGACAATCTTTGTGACATTTTGGTTGCTTTCGTAGACAGATTGAAAGCATTACAGAAAAATGCGGCAATTTCTCAGCGCATACAAGAACGCCACTTCAGGGTCGTAGCTGGAAATAAACCAGTGTGTGGGAAGGGGCGGCTATTGTTTCGAAATGTAGGTGGCGCACAAAAGAAGAAGGCTATCGTTAAGAAAAGAACAACTCGAAATAAAGAAATGGTTTTTAGAGTGTGGGAATAATGGTTTGATCGAAATTTTTGAAACCGACAAGCAAATATCAAAATAATAGATTACGACGGCGTGGCTGCGATCTCTTGTGTTTGTACAAAATTTTGGTTGGTGTGACCTCAAGCAAAAAAAAAAAAGATCCAGCAGGTTTTGGTTCCCAGCGCGTGTTTCTGGCGGATATCCTTGCATTGGGAAAAAGGGTTTAAATCTAAAATTATTTCCATGCAATTTTAACGGAAACAATTTTAATAAGATTAAAAAGTTGTTTCCATCTGCAATAAAATGCATTGCATGTACTAACATGTAATTGATATTGCACAAGAAGCCACCGGGCTAAGTACGGTCCCGTCTCACACTACGCTTCTGCATGCGAGCTTGTGCCTTTCTATTCGAATTTGAGGTTATGTAAAGAAATTTCAATTAAGCAAGAAGCCGAAAAAAATATACCGACAGCTGAAAAGAGAAAGGAAGCAATAGATAGAGAGAGAGAGGAGAAGACGAAGAAATTGTGACACATTTACGCCGTAATTGATTTAGTAAGTTTGCGATTTAAGGCCACAATGATGAGGCATACAATTTCTGTGCGCATTTTGACAACTCGCATTTGTCTTTGTCGCCCCTTCTGCCGCAGAGTGCGCCAACGCCAACGGTGCATGCACGCATACATTTTTCATGCTGCGTCTTCAGACTGCCTTGATTCGAAAGCGATGCACCTACAGTGTTTGGTGTGTGTGCGAAATGCGGCACTCCGACTGTGGCTGCGGCTGCACTTGACCTACAAGCCGTAGTACCGTAGCGCCGTCGCAATATCAAGGACATCGACGGATTGCCCTTCTTTGAGTTGCCGCGTCAAAGGACACCTCGTGTTGGCACGTTTAGCTGAACCGAGCCGCGTCAGCCTCAACCTTCACTGCAAGGCAAATGAAGGCTTTGTGTGCGACTTTCAAACTTGTGAAAGCCAACGGGCGACTGAGGGGTAGAGCAGTTGAACAGGATTTCGAAAGACGCCCGTGGCGCCATAAGCTTCGAGTGAATGCTGTCAATTATGCAATAAAATTAAGGAACCTTTTTGAAAAAGAGCCAAAATGAAAGTGGTTTCATTCGATATAAACAAAAAGGGCATAGATTTTAGTCGGCTAAAGAGAGACATAGAATTTGATATGTGTTATGTTTAGATAATTCCCTCTTTAAAAAATATTTTGCTAACAAAATTTTTCCATATACCAAATCCGAAGTTAAAACCGTTTTACCGAATTAAAAAATTGGGTTTGTCAGTAATTCGAAAATTTTCAGACGCCTCCAGAACTGACGAGGGTTCTGGGGCTGGCGTATATTCTAAGGAAAACAGCATCCATCTTTGAGGCGCAAGTTTTTGCTATCCTTAACGCCTTGGACTTTGTCAGGGAAAGTAGATGATCTCGCAAAAGCATTTTCTGTAGTGACAGTCAGGCTACACTTAAGACCCTGCTCAGCCCAATCACTAGCTCCAAGACAGTTCAAGAGTGTAAAGCTAAGCTAAAAAGCGTGGACTTCTCATGCTGCTTTGGATACCGGGCACTGTGGCGTGTTCGGAAATGAAATGTCGCCGCCTTTTCCAGGTTGCGATTACAGTTGCTGGAGTTAGGTGCGAAAAGCGCAACTATTTTCCTTGCCACTATCCAAAATCCTCAGAAAACCCGCTTTAACCAATCATTCGAAAAATAAAAAACCCAAAAAATTGTAAAACGCAACTTTTCAGATACTCGTAACCCGGTTTCATAAAAAAACCAAAAACGTGTAAATACTATCAAAGCTGCTTTATTGTGCTGCTGTATTGCCCAAGCAGAAGCCCCCCCTCCACTCGCCGTATAATGTGAGCTGAATGCTGAGATATCAGTTGCGTTGCAATAGTTTTGTAGAGCGCTTTTGTTGTTGTTGTTGTTGCTGCTGTTGCCGTTTTGCCACCGAAGCACACAAAGCAGCAAACCTCAAAAGCGCAACATTTCATTTGACTTAATTTCTTTTAATTTCATTTTATATCACGCTGGCGCATCTGCGTTGGGCGTCCTCGTAAAGCGTGAAAATATAAACACCACAGATATTAACAGTTTACGCTCTAATTACTTTGAATGCGTCTTCCTAGCTTCTTCACAGATTTATGTAAGAGAAAAGCAACTTTTCATAGTTCCATGGTTCCATGCCTGCTACACCAAGGTACCCAGTGGGGAAAACTGGAAAAAAAAGAAATCGATATTTTGTTTTTATTTCGAAACTGAATATCAAAGCTCTATCGAAATTTGTGAAACACAATCAAATTCTGATAGATCATTACTTCAAGCATTCTTAAACGCAACTCTAACTCACATCACTAAGGTCCCAATAGTTTCTATTCGTAGCCTTTTTAGGCCGCCAGCATAACCTAACCTCTCTTTTTGTTTGGGGTATTTCATTTAGAATGTGAGTGAAACTTAAAAATTGCAAAAACTAACATCTTCATAGACATTCATGCTTTTTATACAGTCGTGAATCGAAGACTTCAAAACCTCAAATAGATATAATTATATGCTTTTATGATATATTATTCTTTTAGCATTATTTTTTGATCTTTGCCATTGTCATTTCTTTGTGATAATAGCTAAGTGATGATTTTTCTGCTGGGCATGTCTTTCTATGTGTATGTGTGGTTTATAATAGCGGGGGCTAGCATGTTCTACAATCCGTTGCTTTTACAAATTTTTCATGCTTTATAAACATTGTACTCTGACTTTAACGCCAGCTAATTTTATGTGGTAAAACGATTTGAGAAAAATCTATTTTAAAATTGTTTGCCTGCTATGGTACATATATTTATTTATTTTATTTATTTATTTAATTTATATGGTACATACATATACTATGTAAATTAAAACTGAGAATTTGTGCGAAATATATCGGTTTGTACAATGAAGCTGTCATTCATCCATCAAATGCTTCGCAAATTTGATTTTTTCTTTTATTAGTGTAAACAATTTGTCTGCATTATTTTTCGCATGCAAATACCCACTTAGACTAAGCAGCCGCATTGACAGATTACATTTCAATGGAAAACCAATCAAGAACATAAAAATAGTTCAATGGGAACCCAATCGATCTTCCAGCGAAGCTTCGCGAAGGCGCCATATAAATTGCAATACGTTGCAGAGGCGTTCGCCGACGTGACTCGAGCACCGGCAGCCGCCGCGAGCAATTGACCTTACAAGACGAAGGTTCAAAGTGTGCGCAAGTGGCGCCGAGCATTTACCGGAAATGTGTCGAACGCACATGCTCACTCGTACTTT
This sequence comes from Neria commutata, assembly GCA_963457695.1. Classification (NCBI taxonomy): domain Eukaryota; kingdom Metazoa; phylum Arthropoda; class Insecta; order Diptera; family Micropezidae; genus Neria; species Neria commutata. The sequence goes on from OY735246.1 coordinate 55,660,623, forward strand.
CTTACGGCTTTCCACGGCTCGTCATGGCACGGCTGGATGGCTGCCAGGATGGCAGGATGGCAGGATGGCGTTAAGAAGTTGTGGCAAGTTTGCGTGCAGAGGAGAGTTAAGCCGTTTTTGCTCGAGGGGGAAGCAAGTGCTGGGATTAGGTGTAGTATATGTTGTTTGTATAGGAAAGTAGGGTTGGAGAAGCGAGCCAAGCTATGCACTTGAGTATAGTAAGCATCGAAAGAGGCGCAGGCACGAAGCATGCAGGCATGACGGATGCGTTTTGTGTCGTCAGCAGCAGTGTGTGGTATATTATCAATTTGAGTGGCAAGCAAAGTTCTGCAAAAAATTGAACATACATAAATCAATTCAACTTTTTTTTAGTTCATATAATTTTTTTGTAGTTCCAATAGCGCGCAGTTGCTTCTATTGTCACATACTCAGCCACAGACTCCTTTGTTAATAGAGCTGCAAAACTATCGATAAACAGGTGGGTCAGCGTTGCTTTCGATAGTTTGAGGAAACACAATCGTTAGTATCGATAATAAGTTATGTAAAAAACTTAATGTTAAGAATTCAAAAAATTCTAAAAAATAAAATTTTTATATCAAGAAGCTGCGCATCCTTGAGGGTCTGTAAATAGATGAAGAACTACAATAATAGGTACAGGCCGCGGTTGCTAGGAGACTAGAGCGCTTAGAAGTTTGTTCAATAATCGTTTGGACTTGCTTCCGCCTGTTCCAATTGCAAAGCTTATCTTAAATGTGCATGGAAATTTTACGATTCTTAAAATCCCGTAATTGCAGGATTTGACAGCCTTAGTGGCGAATCGTGTGCTGGGCAGCCTAGTGGCGCTTTATCTGAAATGTTGACCCATTTAAATGTTTCGTGCCGTTTTATCGTCGCACATTATAGTAAGCGCTTAAATCCGCGCTGAGCCGCTTAGACGCGTCGCGCATTGGCCGCCTCAAGTGAGCAAACACCGTTGGAGGTGCTGCAGCGGGTTGAACGATTGAACGATTGCTGCATCACGCGTTGAAATTTGTTTGACCCATTTTGGTTTTTACATGGTTTCCACTGCTCGTCGTTTGCTAGAGGAAGGTGTGCTGGCAGTGGTGGGTGGACCCAGCAAAGCAATTGTCGCAAGGCTTGGCTTCTGAGGCAATCGATAGAAGGGACTTACAAAAAATTCATTACGAAATTCGTAAGAGTTGTGAGAAAAAATTCAGATAAATTTTGTTAAACACTACAAATTCTTGACTAAGAGTTCTTAAAAAAATTTTTTGGAAGCTTTAATTGATAAGAGATTTATGCGTATGACACAGTCGAATTATACAAATAACATTAAAAAATTTAAAAAAATCTCAATGCCACGCTTTCGCATACGATTTCAACAATTTGACCTTTGCTGGTTATCAGCAATAACAACCAAACTAAAATTAAAATTGAATTATATATAAATTATGTTTGGCATTTAAAAAAACCAATTATTATTTTAGCTATGAACAATTTCAAAGTAGCTGAAAGCGGTTTATTATCATTAAAATTTGTAAAAGCTTGCGCAGAAAGTTCGTGCTAAGCCTCGTTTACGCGGACCTTCTTCCATTGCGGCTGATACCTTGGCGGATTTTAAGTAAAAATTGTAAGCGATTGGAATGTTCATCTTCAACAACCTCGAAACTTAAAGATGTTCGAAACAATATTCTCTTAGAGTAGTACACACAAACAACGATTATATATATATCATAACGTCATAAGCCCACTAGATCAACTACAAGCAGTTCGTTTTATAGTGCTTTAATTAATAAATTTTTTTCCAATGGCTAACAGGACCGCAGCAGACCTCAGCTATTATCATAACATTTTATTACCATATAATTTTTAGCATTTTATTACCATATTGCCTGCTATCTAAATCTATCTTGATTGACTTCTATCATTATTGTTGATAGATTTATATATAGATAGATGTTAATATGGTAATAATTTGTTAAAATTTATATGGCAATGAAATGGTATGATAATTGCAATCAATTGTAGCAGTATGGCACAACGATCTAAACACCGATTGTGTTCTCTCTCAAGCATTTCAATCTCATTTAAAGCTTACAATTCCATCTCACGAATTCGCCAAGCACCCAGATGCTTTAATGGAACGAATGTTATTGCAGCACATTGTTCCAGAATTGATGTTGAATTACTTAATATTTAAGCTGGAACAGTTGCTCAAACATGGAGTACACCTACGTCAGACTTAAAGCAAGCTTTTGTTGAATTGCAAAAAGCTGCTTGTTTTATCAATAGTTGGTAAATTCTCTCTGCCGTTGATACTAAATATAATTCCAAAATATGATATATGCGTTTTTAGAATATTAAAATTTGTCACTGTCACTGACACTAATCTGCTTCATATTTCACTACTTCATGCCCTTCAAAAAGTAATTGGAAAATTGCACTGAAATATTGATGGCATAAAAAGAGCAAAAGCTGTTGTACAAAGTTGGCTTTTACTGTAATACATGCGGGTAGGGGTGCGGGTAAGGGTGCGGTTAAGGGTTACGAGAAATGCAAATAATGTCAGATATTCGGAATGGAAAAATATTATTCTTTGCGCTCTGCTAGAGACAAAACTGGGCTACAAGCAGCAGTGGCACAACCAGCTTTGGCCGCCCATTGTTTGCCATGCGGAATGTTGCCACTCTGCCGGCTCAACCAATTCATCGCTTCAAGTTCAGTGCGCAGTCAGGGCAACGGTATGCGACCTGACGACACGCGGCTACATTGCAACACTTTCAATTGCAGATACTTTTCATATTTTGCACTTTTGGACAGTGTCCAAGAGTTCATGTCGTTTGTTGGCTAATTTGATTTTTCCTCATTTGCGGCAGCAACAACATTGCGTCCATGTGCTCTGCGCAAATTAAGGACAGCAGAGCTGCATGCAAGAGAGGCGCTAGCATAGCGTGGGTAAAGGGGGCCGGGTAGTTGCACAAAGCTTCAAACTTATGCACTAGAAAAATATAGGTTAGGACTTTTTTTATTAAAAATTATTGCACACAAATTGCTGCATATATGTATGTATTTTATCTTTAAAAGAAAGAAAGTAATCGTTTGCTCCTCTTCATCAAATTCTGCGTACGCTCATGTGCTGTAGCCTTGCATGTAAATGTCTGCGCGCTGTTTCAATGTGCATATTTTTGAAAAATTTTTGACTTTTAGTGACTTTTTGCATACAAATTACTAACTTTGTTTATATCGAATTGAGACGGAAAGTTTTGGGGTATGCCCCAAATGAAAATGGCAATTTTCTGCTGAAATATTTCAAAGCTGTCTCTTTAAAAAAGGCCGGAGTGAGAACTAGCTTAAATTCTAGAAATGGCAACAATGAAGGAAGTTTTGAATAAAATAGGAGCAACACTTTAAATCTGGCTCTGGTTTTTTTTCCTAAGTGGTTTTTTAAGCTAAGATGAATCTATTGATATGTTGCAATTTCAAAATAAAATAATTTTTTTATTACTTTAAAAAAAATTGTATAATTTTATTGCTTTAGCTGTCAGCTTCTGGGCAGACCGATTAAAACTTACTAAACAGATAAACTGATAATCCGTTGAGGAAAATACAAAATTTAAATTATGAAAAAATTTCGAATGCTTTCTTTTGGTAGCAATTTCATGAGTTCGTTAAAAAAAGGTGCTTTACTTTGCTGCCTTGGCTAATTACGGCTGTGCCACGCAATAAAATCCTTGCATCGAAATTGTTCAAGTGCTCACTTTGCTACAGCGCTGAATCCTTGGAGAGGTTTTACTTTTTTCATTTCTATTGCAGCGAATTGTTACGTAAAATTTTGCTGGTAATTTCGCATGTGAAATGCACATTTAATTTTACAGTTAAAAATCTTTGCCATGTTTTTTGGTTTATATAAATTGTAATTGTCAATTAAATTCGTGCAAAAGATGATTATTAAAAGTGACTGATAAATATGAAAAACAAGTGGAATTATTTCAATGTCGAGCAATAGTTTGCTCTTTGTTTTTAATAAAAATGCAAATTAAACAAAGCTCTGCTGAGAAGTAGCCACTAGCCTAATATATATATTATATATGCCACTATTTAATGAAACTACTATAAAATTATCTTTTCAGAAATTCCATAAATGCTGTGTGAACATTTAAGGAACACAGCGTTTTTGTCTGAATGAATGCGACAACATGACGGCGAGTAGACCGGGTGCGCAATCGAATGAGAAGTCGGAGCAGCAATACACAAATCCATCCTTCGAACAGGATACGTCATTGCAAAACAATGGCAGACAAAGCGGAAATGCGGCGCACATGATGGACGGCAGCTGTGCGGACAATGCTTGTGGCGAGGGCGGATGCAGAATACATGCCACTGGCAGCACACATCGCAAAGGTCACAGGTAAATGCATGGGAATTTTATATATATCTAGTTATATATATGCATATATATTAAATCATATGAATTCATTGGCGCGACGCTGGCAAAGAAAGCGAAATCGTTTTGCTTTGCTACTGGAAGTCAAGAGAACTATTCACATGAGTGAGTGGGTTGCTGGCTGGGTGTTGCTCCGTGCACACAATCGATTTCCGCTTAAGCTCCAAAATCGAGCAGCCAAATCGTCTGCCTCGGGCACACAATCAAAAGCGCCTGTCAAGTCAAGAGTCAGCAGAGAGTCAAGCGCGTGGAGCACGTAAACAATTTTGGTAGCACGTGTAGCCAGCAGCTCGAAAGTGGCGACTCCTTCATTGCAGTCAGTCAGTCAGTTGGTGTCGTTGTTCGAAGCAGTTGAGCCATGAAGTCGTTTGCTCTGTCGGGCTTTTATTCTTCTTCTTGTTGTTGTTAAGGAATCGTTTGTACTTCTGTTACTTTTAGTGAAAGTGATTAAGTCGTATAACCCATCATATCTATAAGCTCTTTTTTTACGGCATTGACATTATAATTAGCTGACACTTTAGGTGTCGCACAGTGGTGTGGCTGCATATAAAACGTGTACAAAAACATAAGCAGTCGTCGAAGCTCAAGAATGTTTTGCATGAAGCGCTTTTAAACAGAAAGCAAAAGTAAGCTGGATAAAATTTGACTAGATCGACTAAACGACACGACCAACTGCCATCCTTTTGGAAATAAAAGAATTTTTAAAAATATTGCAATACAATTTTGCTCCTATGTTTAAGGTTATAAAAAGCTCATCAGAGAACAAAATTATCAACACAATTTGAATTCATTTATGATATTCTGATTTCATCAAATTGTTTTCTTACAAAAAAAAACCGCAGCACAGTGAAGAGTGAAGTGCTAGTGAAAGTGCAAGAGAGTGTAAGTGCAAGTGCATTTGCTGAAAAGTGTGAGCAGAGCAAGAAACTGATTTAATTTTTTTTGGCATTAACTATTTTGACTTCTCACAAGCAGAACTTTGGTAAAGAGAATGCCTTCGCTTCCACTGATACACACAACTATTCCACACTTCACGCCACACGTCACTGTGCTGAAGTGAGAGTGCGATTTCTTTTTCGCCCCGAAGATTAAATCATTGAAAGCACTGGCCAGTGCATAAATTTAAACCGACCTTAAGACCTCTTGGAATAATAAGTTTGGCCCTGCTGGAACTGCCGATAGTTTATATAAAAATATTAAATTAAAAATTTTAAAAATTTGACTATTTCTTCGCTGTCTTTGAACACTGTGCATTGCCTGACTTTTTGACTTTTGTTACCATTTGATCGCATGCTTTCGCTTCACTCCCTCCTACGCTGCAGATGGGCGTGCGGTCTTCTATTGAGCCAACTATTTAATTACCTTTTGAATTATAAAGCAAACATACAACCTCGTACACGTTCAGCCCACAGCTGAAGTAATAAGGACGCCTCGTCCAAGTGCTATGCTGATTATTTCTGTATACAAATACCCGCGTAATTGTTTTCCAATACTCGTACTGACGTTTACAATAACAGTAGTTCACTTTTTTGGCAGCTTCGCATTGAATTTATTGAAACTCTTCTTCAGTTTTATAACGTCCTTACAGTATTGATTGTTGGTTTTCCTTGAAAGCTTGTTATTTTTAGTGGTGCATATTCTGTCGAATTTCAGTTTGTAGTAGCTTCCGGTTCTCTGTGTATATACAAAGTTTTGAAAGTCAGTGCATTTTTGTCAATATCAAGTGCTTATGCTTTTTGTCTAGCATATAAAATGAAACGTCCTTAACTAAAGGCTAGGCCTTAGCTAACAAGAAGCACTCGTCACTTTTCAGCAATTCGATATTGTTTGGAGATTATATTGAATCAAAACCGATTTCAGTAGCTCTTCTGTGGTTCAAAGCATAGCACAGTGATTCCCTCCATTTTGTCAGAACCAACCATTTTTGTGTAGTATAAAAGAAATGGCAAAGAATGTTCTCGAAGAATTGCCAAATCATCGGACTAATTATAACAACAACAAAAATACGACATATTACGCCTTGTGCCTCTTATAGAGTACAAATGTAGACATAATCAGATTTTTCCTTTTTAACCTCATTCATTGCTCTTTTATGAATTAGTGGTTAGGGTATAAGAAGAAGAATTTGCTGAATCCTAGCTTGATTGTTGTTTTTGGCGTTATAAGAGAGTACTTTAAACTCGGTAGCTTTTTAAAGTGCTGCTGAAATTTCTGCGGGCAGAACTGCTAGCCAATGAGAAAAGGGAGCCAGGCTGGTTCGCGGGATTCTGAACAAGAAGTGGTTCGCTTCAAGAGCCGTTTCACTAAACAGCTTTAACTACAGATTCGTTTCAAAAAGTGGTTCGACCTGAATTTAATGACAAATACAGAAACTAAATTAGTAGGTCTTATTGTATAGAGCAGTAGTATTGTATAAAGCTAATTCGGAGAAATGCTATTAAACGGCTTAGTTTGCATAAAATCCAGATTGAAACTGTTTTATAAAATTTTGCATTAATTTGCATATATAAATATGTATTTATCTTAACCGAACCGTGTCAGTGTACTAATGTATAGAAAGTGCTTTATACTTTTTAATCAGCCTGACTAGCGCCACTTTTTTTCATAAACTTGTTCTACACAAACAAAGGCGCTATAAATAATTATATAAAATTCGAAATTCTGATGCAGATTTAATTAAATTTTCGTCACTTGTAAAAATGTGGAAACCATTTTTAATTTTCCTTAACAACTCTGACGAATTTCATAACGATCATTTGAAGTTTTACTTTTTTACTTTGACAAAATATGTAGAAAAGAGAACACAAAAAATATGCGGCGAAATATTGAAAAGTTTAAACAGTTAGTAAAATTGATAGTTTGCCTTATTTCGCTTGATTACAACAACACAAAAGAAGAAAATGAATGCAACATTTGAGATGTACAGCTGTCGACTAATATTTGCCAACAACAACAAATAATAATAAGCATGCATTTATTAATTATAGAATTCTGCCTCTTTGCAGGCGGCAAGAGTCCGTGTATCAAATGACTGGCCTCTATTCGGAGGCGAATAGCGGCGATGACAGCAGCATCGACGCCATGCAGGACACTTCCAATTTCGATGGCAGCAGCAGCAGCACGCCAGCGACAGTGGCCACTGCAACAAGCGCAAGCCAGCAGCCAGCAACAGCAGCAGCAGCAACAACAACAACAGGCACAGTATTGCCGAATAATGCGCGCAACGTTGCCACCTGCACGGATACCGTCATCAAGTGTCACAGCCGCCAGTCGTCGGCGGTGCTCGGCAGCGGCCACAGCAACTTGCACTCGTCCGTCGTCGCCGCGAATAACAACAACGAACTGGACGACGACGATGAGCTGCGCTCCCGGGACTGCGGCATTCTAGGCTGTCGGCCGGGCGGCGTGCAAAAGTTCGCGCGCATCAAAATCTTCGTGCTGCTGCTCTCAATGCTGGTGACACTGCAGCAGGCCTTGAGCTCCGGCTACATTAATTCCGTTATTACGACGATCGAGAAGCGTTTCGAGATACCGTCAAGCCTGTCGGGACTGATAGCCTCCAGCTATGAAATCGGCAATGTGATAACTGTTATATTTGTTAGTTACTTAGGAAGTCGGCGGCATATTCCGGTCTGGATTGGAATCGGTAAGTTTGTGAGGCAGATGAGCCATGGGCAATTACTAATGCTTCTTTCGTTTGTAGGCGCCGTCATAATGGGCCTGGGCTCGTTGGTGTTCATGGTGCCTCACTTCACTGGCGAACCGAATCCCGGCATCACACTCGCCAACCAAAGCAGCGACAATATTTGCCGCAGCGCCTTGGTGCGCGATCAGGGCATGGATTTGGGCCGCCTGTCGAGCGGCTTGTCCAATCCGCCGTTGGCGCCGCACACGCTGCGCGAAGACAACTGCCTGGAGAGCAAGTCGTCCACATTTGGACCTGTGCTGCTCTTCATCATTGCTCAATTGCTGCTGGGCTGCGGCGGCAGCCCGCTCTTCACGCTGGGCACGACCTACGTCGATGATCACGTCAAAACGGAGAGCTCTTCCATGTACATCGGCTGCATGTATAGCATGGCGGCATTTGGACCGGTGCTGGGCTTCCTGCTTGGCGCGTATTTGCTCTCCTTTCACATGGATTCGCTGTCGTCGACGAATATTTTGATCAGTGAGTTTGGCGGGCGTTCGCTGAGTTGAATCGTTACTAAGAATAACACCAAAACATATGGATTTAATGGGGAGCAGGTCTAAATCTTCTAGAGAGTCTTTTGCTCTTCATGGAAGAGTGGGTTGTAATAATTTAAAGAATAGGAACAAAGCCTGAATGAAGGTTCGTAATCATACGGGAGAGCGGTGACAAGGCGTGAAGAGAAAAAGAGAGAGAGAAAGAGTAGGTCTTAATAATTTTAGAGCATATTGACAAAGCCTGGAGAATGGGTCATAATAATTTGGAGGCATATTGACAAAAACTGAAAAGCTGGTCGCAATAATTGAGGAGGAAACTGACAAATGGTGACGAACATAGTGTAATAATATAAAGAATAGGTACAAAGGAAATAGGCAAACCAGGTTCGTAATAATTCAGAAGAAAATCAGCAATGCCTAGAGAGCGAGTTATATATGTACATATGTATGTATATCTTGTTTATTTGGCCGTATTCCACTAACAGCGCTGTCTGTGTTCTTTCAGATCCCGGCGACAGGCGTTGGGTTGGCATGTGGTGGGGAGGCTTTCTGCTGTGCGGCGTACTGCTGCTCATAGTGGCCGTGCCGTTCTTCTCCTTTCCAAAGGTAGGTTTTAATGATAAGCAATGCCGCGCAAGTGCCACTGATTGACTTGACATTTCCGCAGGTGCTCACGCACGAAAAGAAGAAAATACGCAAGAGTTCGGTAGTGCAACCGGCTTTGCCCAACAACTCGAACAGCTTGCCACGCACCACTGACGAGATGGGCAAGATCAAGAAGGAAATCGTGGCGGTCAGCACGAAAGAAGAGGACGCCAAGCCAAAAATAGACACTGGCTATGGCAAGGACATAAAAGGTTAGTATGCTGGATGCATTTAGTGTGCGCTGAATAACACAGTTATGTGCTTGCAGACATTCCCCAATCGATGCTGCGCCTGGTCACCAATCCCATATACATTGTCACCTGTCTGGGCGCCTGCATGGAGCTGATGATAGTGTCCGGCTTTGTGGTGTTCCTGCCGAAGTATCTGGAGACCCAGTTCAGCCTGGGCAAGAGTCAGGCGAGCGTCTTCACCGGCTCCATTGCAGTGCCCGGCGCCTGCATAGGTATCTTCATTGGTGGCTGTGTGCTGAAGCGTTTCCAGCTGAAGCCCAAAGGTGCCGTGCAGTTCGTGCTCATTTCCAATGTCGTCTGCCTGGGCTGCTATGCCTTGCTCTTCTTTCTGGGCTGCGATAATCTCAAAATGGCCGGCACAACAATACCATACTACAATCACTCGAAGCACGGCGTCGCCATAGAGCCCTTCCAAGTGAACCTGACTGCCGCCTGCAACTTCGGCTGCGAATGTCTGACCAGTGACGTGGAGCCGGTGTGTGGCAATAACGGGCTGACATATTTCAGTCCCTGTCATGCCGGCTGCACTGCCTTCTCCTCCAGCTCCAACTACACCAACTGTGCATGTGAGTGACCTGCTGAAGGCTGTGCTCAAATGTGGAGTTCTCTATTTAAATGTGCATATGCTTTCCGCCATTGCAGGTGTTCATTCCAACATCTCCAGTCGCATTTACGCCGGCGCCGGAGGCAGTCAAGCGCAAGCCTTGAATGCCAACGAGGATTTCGCCGAGGTTACCGTTGTTCCTGTCGCCACTGCCGGGCCCTGTGCCACACCCTGCCGCACTATTTACCCCTTTTTGATACTGCTCTTCTTTATGACCTTCATTGTGGCCTCCACGCAGATGCCGTTGCTCATGATTGTGCTGCGTTCGGTGTCGGAGGAGGAGCGCTCCTTCGCGCTGGGCATGCAGTTTGTTATATTCCGCCTCTTTGGCTACATACCAGCGCCCATACTCTTCGGCAATCTCATCGACTCCACGTGCTTGCTGTGGAAATCGACGTGTGGCGAGAAGGGCGGACGCTGCCTCATCTACGACATTGAAAAGTTTCGTTATAAGTGAGTTAGAGGATCTTTTGACATTCTTTTTTGGACGAATCTTGAAAACTTGGTTTACCTTGTTTAGGTATGTGGGGCTCTGTGCTGCGGTGAAGATAGTAGCCCTGGCCATTTTTATGATCGACTGGTGGCTGGTGCGCAGGCGCAAGCAGCTGGACAAGATGAAGCCGCTGAATGCCAGCGATCCGATTATCGGCTCCATCATAAGCTTGGACAAACGTAAGTTGGCGGTTGAGGTTGACTACAGCTAAAAGTTTGCAATAAATATTACATGCCTTTATAGTTTTCGAGGAGAAGTTTGGTGGCCACGACAGCAATCCAAATTATGGCGATGACGGGGAGCTGATCATACCGTCGGAGGTGTTGCGTCACTCACGCAATGACTCGCGCACCATACAGCTGGAGTACGGGTAAGCATGAAGTGTATTTGTTGTAATTTTAACGCTGACCGAGCTCTTCCCTGCCCCGCCGCTAGTTATGACAAATGCAATACGGCTTTGCCGGCCGCCACCGTCACGCCGCAGACAAAGTCCAAGAAGCACTTCCGCAGCGCCTCGTGCGACGTCAAAATGATACGCAGCTTCGCCAAGGACCACAACGCAGCGGCTGGTGGAGACGCTACTGCCAATGAGCCCTCGAAATTCAAGAATCTCAAGAAATTCCACACGCACTCGCGCAACAACTCCAGTGATTTGAACATGGAATTCCGCAACAAGCTGACGCACTCGCGCACCAACTCGCGCGACGACCCCTCCGCCTTCAGCATACGCTACATACAGAACCAGCTGAAGCCGCACGAGGACGTGGAGGACGACGACGAGGAGCTGACCACCGGCTGCGGCCACTTCGTGAAGAAGCACTCGCGCAATCACTCCTACGATCAGATCTACATGCCCAACAACATACGCTTCGATCCAGACTTCCTTCGCGGCAGCAACAAGAAGAACGTGAATCTGCTGAAGAATGTGGTGGAGAGCAAGATCAAGAACTCCAACGAAATGGAGGTGTGCTCACGCGGCCACTCGCGCAACAACTCCAAGGATTTGAATGTGAAGGCGAGCGCGGCACTTGCGCCGGCAGCTGCAGCACCCGTCGTCGAGTCGACGCTGAGCATACTGCGACACAGACGCACCAACTCCAAGGACCTCAATCATGCGGAGGCCACGGCAGCGGCGCCAACTGCTGTCAGTGGCTCGGGCGCCACGGCAGCAACGCACGGCAAGCACGCGCGCCATGCCTCTCACCAGAAGATACAGATCGATGACGATCGCAGCGAGCTGATACGCAACGTCGACGGCGACGACGATGACGACGACGAGGACGAGCAGCAGGAAGCGCAGGCCGCGGATGCGCTGCGCCTCTAGAGCGCGCTGCACATGTCGACGCTATAATTTTTGCTATGATTTGTAGAACATTCCAAATTTCATTGTGCACATCCTGGCAGTAGTGATTGTACTTAAAAGAGTTACGTTTCGTTTCCTTTGCCTGTAGTTCATATTTCCGTCGAAGTTGGCGAATATTTTTCTAGCTAACAAATTTAAATTTCGCACTTTCAAACGCTTAAGCAAATTGCTTTATTTTTGAAAATAATTTTGCTTTTGAAAATTTTGTATTTGAGGCGCCGAAGAGCTGAAGTGCGTGTATAATAATTGGAGCAAAGAAAAGGATATGCAACAAATTTTTAAAAACAATTTTTGATAATTAAATAAAACGGGCACGTAGGTAAGAAATTTCGAAAAGCGCTTATAAATTAAATAAGTTCGGTCGTATTAATTTTGGAATTACACAATTTAATGAAATTCGAAAACAATTGCAAAAATCAGAATAAACTTAATGTTCAAAAACAATTTTTGCCCTAATCAGCAGTATCAAAAATATTCGAATTTCTCTACAATTTAACTACGAAACGGTATTTCGATTTCCGTAATTGGGCTGCACTAGTAGGAAAGGGTTAATTGTTCTTTTGTGACTCTTGCTAGAAAAGCGCTGTTATTCTGACTGTTTAATATGTTCGAATTTTTTCGAATGCATTTCGAAAGCTAACTTTATTTTGTTTTTCAGTCTTGATACTAAAGAAGTTGTCCAGTATTACGTTTTCCGGAATTGAGTTTTTCTAGTAGGAAAAAGTTGATTATATTTCTTAAATTCGTAGTAAAATTTTTTCTGAGCTGCTTCAAATTTGCTCTGATTTCTAAAAATATTGAATATTTTCGATAAAATTCCTAAACTGGCTCTTTCTACTTAAAATTTATGCCTATTTCTTAAGATGTTCGAAATTTTTCGAATGAATTTCGAAAGCTAGCGTTATTTTAAAAGCTTTTATTTTTGATTTCAGTCTTTGTACTAAAGAAGTTTTTTTTTATTAAACCGATGTACGAAATTGATTTGTCTAGCAGAAAAAATATGGGTATTACGATCGATGGCTTCCCTCTTCATTTAAGTTAGAAAACAGTTAAGAAAAATTGAATTACATGCCAGCTCTGTAGTAAAGCAATTGCTGGGCGCTCAACTTACGCGCTTAGATTAAACTATGTACGTGCCTGTACTATGCCGAACCTATGCCGAACAAATCAAGGGACTTACTTGCATAATTTTATGACTCGTGTTTTATGAATTAAATGGCTGGATTGCATGCGAAACAAGCAAACGATGCAAACTGAAAAAATGTCAATGAAAAATTGTGCTGTGAAATAATATCTGCAAAATTAGATTTTAAAGTACTAGCTGAAAGATGTTGAACACGGCAATGCAAATGGACGCATATGATATTGTAGGGAAATGTCTGCAATTATATTTTACATGCAAACGTATGCAATTTGTATGTGGTTTGATTTTAAAGCAACTAGCGTACTGTACTCTATATAATGAATGTATAGGTATAATATAGGGTAGTTATAGCGAGTAAAAGGCGGCAAATAAATAGCAGAAAGTAGCAGCATAGAGCAATGTGCAATAAATGTAGAGAACGCCGTTTTGTAGTGGTATTGCTTTCATTTAAAAAAATATAATTTTCATATAAATATATGCATTTTAGAAAAAAAGCATAGTAAAGCGAAAATATTTAAGTTATATGTAATCGTAGTTGAAAAAAATTCATCATATCAGCACTAGAAAACAAATGCATTTTATACGTTTTATGTAGATATTTTATTGTGCAGTACAGTGTGAGAAGATATTCCAACAATTGGCACAGTGTCGTATTTTAAACTAAAACGAAATCTACAGTCTTATAGAGAATTTATTTCGGTTTCAGTGTATGTAGTATGTACTTTTTTTAGAAATACTAATATTTAATACATACAGTGGCGCACAAAAGGTGCCTGACCTAAAAAAATTGTTGAAATTTCAAATATTGTTGAAAAAGTTATGCGTAATCTCTTTATTTGATTGATGCTTTTATTCTTTTATTAATAAGCAATTTTTCCATGAATACTTTATTACTTCGTTTGCAATGATGATTTTTTTACACGGTTTATTAATGACTGGTTTTTTACACGCACTTTTTTTTCAAAAATATTCGCTACATTATTGATTTGTTCGTTTACGATTGTTTTTGCTTTTTTAAACAGTTTATTTGTGCCCGGTTTTTTTACACGCATATTTTTGGAAATTTTTCCTTAATCAACAATTTTTTATTACATGGAAACTTGCCTTATTTTGCATGGATTTATTTTTGCAATTGCACCTTGAAGCAACACTTTTTTGCACGCTTACTTTTTTTACACGGTTTTTTTAATTTCACAGCAACAAGCAATTTGATAAGGAAATTTGATTTATGCGAGTTTTTTTGCACGGTTTCTGTTTGTTGTCAATCAAGCGTCAATCTTTGTACCTGCTAATTGCCCTTTTAACTCATATTTTTGTGCGCCACTGTACACGAGCTGTTTTCAAGTTATTTACATATGTATATTCTTGCAATATGTTCTTCTATTGGATCCGTTCCTATATTTCCTGTCATACTGCATAGAGTAGTAAGGCTTCAATGCGATTTCATGTAGCTGCATAATTTTATAATTGAGTAAGAAAAAAGTTTAGTAAAAGAAATTTCCGAATTTAATTTAGCATACTAACTAACAGTGTAGCTTACAGTAAGAGCAGCACCTTTTAAAATACCATACGTTAATTTATATATTAACGATAATTCATTTTATGTATTCGTAAATGTAGCAAAAATGTCTTAAATATTGCCTTAAGTGAAAGTGAAAAATGCAACAAAATACAAATGTAGAAAAAACATCCTGGAAATGCAACTGCAGCTGCATGTGTGCGACAGACAACAGACACAGGCTTGAATTTGTATGTAGTTTACGATATTGAATGTGATTTCAATAAACAAAATATATAGTGCACTTTTGTATTGTTCAAGAAATCTTGCGTAAGATCTAATATTTTTAATGAGAACATATAAATTAATTATATTAGGTACGAGAAATTTTTAAACAAATATATATACATACATACATAAATACATACATATGTCATATGAATGATAAACTATAATAAATGATAAGACTCCCAGAGGAAATGAACTACATACATACATACATACAAATAAATAAATGAATATACATATGAATGTATGCAATATAAACAAAAACGTCTTGTTGTTGTGTTCTCATTCGGACACGTTCATTTTGAGGAGTGTGGAAAACTTGACAACGCTTGGAAATTCAAGTTTACACAAAGCTTTAAAGTTTCTTTTTGACTTTCTTGGGGCAGATCAGAAATTTTTACATTTTGAGTTTTTGATCATGAAAGAGAGAGTAAGAGAGAGAGCGCGTATATTTGCTCGCTATTCGTATGAGTGCGCTAAAGAACCGGCTTTTCGCTCTGCTCTCTCGCCCTCGCTGCCATCACTTGTTGATCGCGCTTGGCGCTGTGGGCTCCACATTAGTACTTGCTGCTTCCAGCTGGCTAGACGCAAGCTAGCTAGACGTGTGAGCAGATCGTTTGGAGCGTTTCTTAGCACATTCAATTAATGGCGTAAAGTGGTTTCATTTTGATTGCAAAATTTTTGCATACTTTCGAAAAATATTTTGCAAATTGTTGGCGGCTTATCAGTGCGAAGCTAAATTGAGGCGCGTTAGCAAGCGGAAAATCACTTGAACGATCGGCGTACTAGATCAACACATCGACTGTTCTACTGTTGTTCTGCCGTAATATGCGCTGCTAGCCGTGATCGGCAGATAACCCTCCAGCAAGGAATTGCATTGGGCGTTGACCTTCATTTGATCAGTGTGTAAAATGAGACTGCACAAACAACAACAACGCCAATAAAAACAAAAGTACGTAGAGTGACGCGAGTGGGTCTGCGCTAGCAACAAATCCCAGCCACAATCCCACTGTCGATCAGTTGACGACGTCTACAGTTGTTGCGTGTTCTTCGAGCGACTAGGACACCGCTTCAAATTAACGTGCCTACTTCATTGATCTTACCACACTTCCGAGTGAGCTTGGCTTTCTAAGCGATCATGCCGATTTTACGTTTTTACTCCAGCGATGCCTGGGACGAGGCACACCGCTTGCGCGTGCTCAAGCAGCTGCAAACGGTAAGCATGCTTCTTCTCGCACTTTCTGTCAATTTAATTCATTGCCTCATGCGCATCATTTTCCAGCTGTCGCCGCAGGTGCAGAGCCTGCAGGTGGAGCGCTGCTATCATGTGGAAACGATCACGCCGATCGTAGCGCACTCGCAGCAGCACTCCATTCTGCGCTGGCTGCTCAAGCAGCCGCAGAGCATGAACACGCTGCAGCAACGCAGCAGCCTGTCCTCTCCCGCCGCCGACAAGCACTCGCTGCTGATCGAGATCGGTCCGCGCTTCAACTACTCCACGGCCTTCTCCACCAACTGCGTGAACATTTGCCAGAACGTCGGCCTGCAGCAGGTGACGCGCGTGGAAGCTTCCAATCGTTATCTCATCGGCTTCCGGCAGGCAGTGCCCGGCGACGAGGCGCAGTTCGTCGAGCTGCTTAGCGATCGCATGACGGAATGCCGCTACACCAGCGAAAATCAGCCGGTGCACAGCTTCAATGAGCAGCTGCCCAAGGCGCAGCAGTCCTGGTACTATGTGCCCGTGCTGGAGCAAGGACGTCAGGCATTGGAAAAGGTAAATGTCGAGCTGGGCCTCGCCTTCGGCGACTGGGATCTGCAGCACTACACGCATCTGTTCCAGCATGTGCTGAAGCGCGATCCCAGCACCGTGGAACTGTTCGACTGCGCGCAGAGCAACAGCGAGCACTCGCGCCACTGGTTCTTTCGCGGCAAAATGATCATCGACGGACAGACGCAGCCCAAGTCGCTGATACGCATGGTCATGGACACGCAAGCCAGCTCGAACGACAACAACACCATCAAGTTCAGCGACAACAGCAGCGCCATGCGCGGCTTTCGGCATCAGAGCATACGGCCGACGTGTTTCGATGCACCCGGTGAGGTGTCGCTGCAGACGGTGGATTCCGATTTGATATTCACCGCGGAAACGCACAACATGCCCACGGCTGTGGCGCCCTTCAGCGGTGCCACCACGGGCACTGGCGGTCGTCTGCGCGACGTGCAGGGTGTGGGTCGCGGCGGCATACCGATCGCTGGCACCGCCGGCTACTGCGTCGGCTGCCTCAACATACCAGGTCAGCAATATGCATGAGCTATTCCAGCGCACGTTGGCATTGCAATATTTTCCAAATCTTGCATTCATATTTTTATATCTTTCGAGAGAACTTGTCCAGTTGCCATGTTCCACATTTCACTTTCGAACGCAATTAAAATCGATCGCTATTAAAATTTAGACTCAGGCCGATTTCGATTGAAATTGATATGTGGAACATGCCAGACTAAATTCAGTTCCAATCTCTTTGTAGACTACGCACAGCCCTATGA
The DNA here is from genome assembly GCA_963457695.1 of Neria commutata. NCBI lineage: Eukaryota > Metazoa > Arthropoda > Insecta > Diptera > Micropezidae > Neria > Neria commutata. The sequence goes on from OY735246.1 coordinate 55,678,082, forward strand.
GGACGCCGGCTACACTTATCCCTGCTCCTTCGCCAAGCCGCTGAAGGTGCTCATCGAGGCGAGTAACGGCGCCTCGGACTATGGCAACAAGTTCGGTGAGCCCGTGATTGCGGGCTTCGTCAGCTCGTATGGCTTGACCAACGCGCAAGGCGAGCGGGACGAGTTTGTGAAACCAATTATGTTTAGTGGCGGTCTGGGCACCATGGAAGCCGGCATGCGCGCCAAAATCGATCCAAAACGAGGTGCGCATAAACTGTGCAGCATACAACCGCTGCCTTCTGACATCTCCTTCCTCTTTTCTTTCCTCTGTTGCTTAGGCATGCTGTTGGCCAAAATTGGCGGTCCCGTTTATCGCATTGGCGTTGGCGGCGGTGCGGCCAGTTCGGTGGAGGTGCAGGGCTCCAACGACTCGGACTTGGACTTTAATGCAGTGCAGCGTGGCGACGCCGAAATGGAGAACAAGCTGAACCGCGTGGTGCGCGCCTGCATCGAGCTGGGCGAGCGCAATCCCATTTTGGCCATACATGATCAGGTGCCACTGCACTCATCAGCCTTTCTTTCCCTCAAATAATTGAGCTTGTTTTTTAGGGTGCCGGTGGCAATGGCAACGTGCTGAAGGAGCTGGTAGAGCCTGGCTTTGCAGGCGCTGTTATCTTCTCCAAGGAGTTCCAACTGGGCGATCCCACCATTAACGCGCTGGAGCTTTGGGGCGCCGAATACCAGGAAAACAATGCCATTCTCTGCGCGCCGGAGCAGCGTGCGCTGCTGGAGCGCATTTGCGCGCGTGAGCGTTGCCCCATCAACTTTGTGGGTGTGGTCACCGGCAATGGGCGCGTCACGCTGGTGGAGTCCGAGGCGCACTTCGAGCAGGCGCTGCAGCTGGACGACTTCGCGCAGCTGGGCCCGGTGCCTTTCGACCTGGAGCTGAAGCACGTGCTGGGCGAAATGCCCAAACGCGAATACCAGCTGGAGCGCAGTGCCGTGAAGCTGCTGCCGCTGCGCCTCGACGCGCCGCTGGACTACGGCGACAGTGTGCAGCGCGTGCTCAGCCTGCTGGCCGTGGGCAGCAAGCGTTTTCTCACCAACAAGGTGGATCGCTGCGTCAGTGGGCTCATCGCGCAGCAACAGTGCGTCGGACCGCTGCACACGCCTTTAGCGGATTACGGCCTGGCGGTGGTGAGCCATTTCGCACGCGAGGGCATAGCCACTTCGATTGGCACGCAGCCCAGCAAGGGTACGTCTTCATGGCACGTGCTCGCGGCTTCGCTGCTAATTTTTGGTTCTTTACTTTGTGGCAGGTCTCTTGAATGCGGCTGCTATGGCGCGCATGTGCGTCGCAGAGGCGCTCTCGAATTTGGTGTTCGTGAAGATCACGCAGCTGGCGGACGTTAAGTGCTCCGGTAATTGGATGTGGGCGGCCAAGCTGCGCGGCGAGGGTGCGAAGCTCAACGACGCATGCGCGTCCATGTGCCAGCTCATGCAGGAGCTGCACATCGCCGTGGACGGCGGCAAGGACTCGCTGTCGATGGCCGCCAAAACTGGCCAGCAGACGGTCAAGTCGCCGGGCACGCTGGTGATTTCCACGTACGCACCCTGCCCGGATGTCGGCGTTCGCGTAACGCCCGATTTGAAGGGACCCGCCATGGGCGTGGAGACGGCGCTGCTGTGGATCAACATCGAGGGGAAATTCCGCTTGGGCGGCTCCGCGCTGGCGCAGGCCTACGCGCAGCAGGGCGACGAGTGTCCTACGCTGCTGCGCAGCGAAGTGCTCGCCAGTGCCTTCAACGTCACGCAGCAGCTGCTGCAGCAAGAGAAACTGCTGGCCGGGCACGATATCAGCGACGGCGGCCTGCTGGTGTGTCTGCTCGAAATGGCGTTCGGCGGCTTGGCGGGCCTGCAAATCGACGTGAGCACTGCGCTGCAGCAACTGCAGCCGGGCGATGTGGATGCAGCTGCTAGCGGACAGCCGGAGCTGGCGTTGCTCTACGCCGAGGAGTGCGGCTGGGTGCTGGAAGTGCAGAAAGCGCTGCTGCCGCAGGTGCAGGCCGCCTACACGCAGGCGGGCGTGCCCAACTACCCAATCGGCAGCACCAGCGGCTACGGCCTACAGTGCGACATAGTCGTGCTGGCGCAGGGCAAGACGCTGCTGAAGCGCAGCGTGCGGCAGCTCTACAAGCAGTGGGAGCGCACCAGCTACGAGCTGGAGAAGCTGCAGGCCAATGTCGACTGCGCTGTGCAGGAGTTCGGAACGCTGGACTATCGCACGGGTCCGCAATATCGCTGCGATGTAAATGTGAGCGCGGAGCTTTTGCTCAAGCGCGCCAGCACGGCTGTGCGCGTGGCGGTGCTGCGCGAGGAGGGCGTCAACAGCGATCGCGAGATGATGGCCTGCCTGCTGAAGGCCAACTTCGAGGTGCACGACGTGACCATGTCGGATCTGCTGAGCGGTAAGTTGACGAGGCGGCGTATCTACTCCAACCTCACATTCTTCTTGCCACTTATTTTTTAGGCAAAACCACTTTGGAGCGTTATCGCGGCGTGGTATTTCCAGGCGGCTTCAGCTACGCGGACACTTTGGGCTCGGCCAAGGGCTGGGCGGCCAACGTCATGTTCAGCGAGCTGCTAGCGCCGCAATTCCAGGCATTCAAGCAGCGTGAAAACACTTTTTCGCTCGGCATCTGCAATGGTTGCCAGCTGATGAGCTTGATTGGCTGGGTGGGTGGAAGCAATGAAGGCGCTGCCTCTGCAGCGTCTAAGGCGCACATAATCGATGTGCCCGATGTGGCGGTGTTGCACAACAAATCCGAGCGTTTCGAATGTCGCTGGGCCACGCTGCGCATTCCGCCATCGAAAGCAGTGTTGTTGCGTGGCCTGGAGCACTCGGTGCTGGGCTGTTGGGTGGCGCATGGCGAGGGCAGGTTCTCCTTCCGCACGCCAGACGTTCTGGCAAATATCAAAGCGCAACAATGCGTGACGCTGCAGTATGTGGACGATCTGGGAGAGCCGACGGAGACGTATCCCATGAATCCCAACGGCAGCATCGACGGCATTGCTGGGCTGTGCTCCGCCGATGGTCGCCATCTTGCACTGATGCCGCATCCCGAACGCAGTAGCGCCATGTATCAGTGGCCGTATCTTTCACCCGGCTTCGACGTGCAGTCGGAGGCGAGTCCTTGGCAGTTAATGTTCAGCAATGCCTATAAATGGTGCACTGAAGCATAGGAAATGGCACTATTACAAACAGCCAGGTTCCACATGACACTCTTAATCGAAATTGATTGCCATTTAAAGTGACTAATAGTTCAGTTCTTTTCTGGAAATTGAAAATTATCGGAATACATTTTTGAAAATTTCTTTCAAGTTGAATTCCTACTAAAGTTCTTACTATGAAAAGAGAAATCTGGAGCAGCATATTTTTATACAATTATTTAACAAGTATATAAACTTAAAATTTTATACGCATTTAATAAAGAATTATATCTTTTAAAAATAATGCAGTTGATCACATTGAACTAGTGCATTGCTTAAGGCTTAATCTGTTCATTTGTAACAAAAACAACAACTAATTTGAAATTTGTAGCAGACATTTGAGGTAGTTTGCCTTAGCGCCGGGCGCATTCATATACTTGGAATTCCAGTCGTGCTCGTTGACGTGCAGCACCTTGTAGCCCATCATTTCCAAGTGCTTGATTTTCAGTGATTCGGAGCCGCGCAATGCAGTTAAGTCGTTCTCGCAGAATGAGTCCAACTTAAGCAACAAGATGGCCACTCTTTAGATGAAGAGAGGAAGAATTAAATTAAAAATATTAACAAAATCTGCAAGCGACATTCATACTTGGTTATGCGATCCAGCATGGTGGTTTCTACGGGCTCAGGTATGGGCTTCTTGTCTCTATCAAAGTGTATTACAAAATCAATCTGAAAATATTTAATTTAAATATGAATAGAAAGGTAAAATAGTAGCTTGTCTGTCATGTTCCACATTTCTAATTATGTTCCAAATCGATTTGAGGCGTCCAATTTCGATTGTAATCGATTAAAATTTTAATGGAAAGTGAAATGTGGAACCAAGTCATATACAACATATAGAAAGCGCATCTTATATTGATAACATTTTTGTGCTACAAGTGTGCAGGTTTTGTCAAATCGTTCTGACCCACTTAAGCACGCTCCAAGAGTAACAAGAATCTCAGAGCCAACCTTCCCGCCCGTATCAAAGTTTTAGTCGACATTGTATATGTTGTATATATTTTGTTGAAACATAGCTGCATGTCAGTACTGCCATACTTGGTAGCCATAAGGAGTGATGTGATTGCAGCGGAAGTAGGTCTTGTCCTGCAGCATTGTTTGCAGCAGGTTTCGAACTTCACCGCTGAACTTCGTCGGTCTCGAGGGTTCTAAAATCGAGAAAGAATATGTTGCTTAATTCACAACAGTTGTATAATTTGATTGACTGAGTGTGCCTTACTTCTGCTTAGATGCGCCTCTAAGTAGTTCTGCTGGAACCAAGGCACATTCGCCTCAGGGAAATCCAAGCACACAGTACGATTCAGTTGCATTATGAGATTTTGTACACGCCCCGGATAAGTGGCCTGTATGAAAAAAAGAGTAAATAACTAGCCTTTTGAAAATGCAAATATATAAAAGAAAAGTGTCACCTTGGAATAGCATGCCTGAATTTCCTCCTCCACGCGTTTTATAAAATGTACACAAAATACTTTATTTATTAGCTCTTCTGGAATTGTTTTGTAGTAGCAAAGCGCTAGACAGGATTGCACCAACGAGAGGCCGCTCATGAAATTGAAGTCACTGCATGCAAAGTAAGAAGAGAGGCCAGAAAATATCCATGCGATTGTATTTGGAATGCCTAGAAACTATTTTTCATTACCGCATTAGAATTGTGGCTGCGTGTTCAAGCACGGTCAGCGATTGTGGCGTATATCCCAGATGGTAGGCGCACGACAGCACCTTCTCCACGGTTTCGCCCATGACGTGTTCGTGATTCTGCTCGATGTAGTTGAACATGGCCTCAAGCGCCTCAGGCACCAAAAAGCTGGAACCCATAAAATTGTAGGCCATGTCACGCACATTGCGCGAGTTCAAATCGCTGTAATCGAGTTCTTTGTACTTGTTGAGTGCCTGCTGATGGACGACGGTGTTTTTGAGCGCTAAAAGCAAAGAAAAATTAAATTTAAAAAATATTATAAAATAAAAAACAAAATAAGAGGTTCTTATATTTAGATAAGGTATGACTAAAGCAGAAGTGGCCACTCCATTCATACTCTGAGTTTATTATGATTCCTATTTCATCATCGTCTGAGCAGGTCACGATAATCGTATCAAAAGACATTGTTCGGGAGGTAGGAAGGGATTCGGACTGTAATACCACACCCAATCAGCGGTCGCAAGACGTGCCACAGGCATACAACTTTAAATTCGTCATAATCCACTCACTTTTTCTGTTCCCCAGTGTTCGCACAATGCCATTTAAGTCGAATGTCGTCAGTGCTTCGCCGTTGCTCAAATGTCGCTCTGCACAGCTCAATAAAACGTTGTCGATGGTGGCAATTTGCATGCCTAAAATGGGTGGCATGTGATGCCGGAAACTGCAAAGCATCGCCATTGAATAAAATGTCACTTTCAGTTAGATCGGCATGGAGTCTCACCGCATTTCCGTGGCAATATGCAAGCCGCGACTGAGCAGGAAACAGTCCAGTATGCTAAATTGCTCCGCCATAGTAATGATTTTGGAGAGTATGATGTTGGGAAACTTCTTCCAGCAGTAGGGCGTGTGTCCATAGGCCAACACAAACGCAGCCAGTCGCGCGAATTTGGCCGGAATGCGACCGGCGATGTCCCCGTCAATCGCACGCATCGACATGCCGCTTAACCGCCGCTCGAGTTCGTGGTTACGATATGTGCCGCCCAGATTGTTGTTGAAGTTCATGTAGCGATGACAGTGGCGAAGAAAGCGCAGATGCGTCTCCTCCTCGGCGCACGAATCCAGCTCGTTCAAGACGCCCATCCAGTAAGCATCGCACACACGCATATCAGCTATCTTGAGGCCACGCAGCACCGTGAAGAAGTTGCCACTTGCATTGGGCTGCTGCCAGCTGTCCTTGGCCGAAAGCTGGTGCCTGAAAGTTCTCACCAGAGATTCGCGATTTCGCGGCTCGGCGAAGGGCAGATAACAAGTAAGTGATTCTGGCGTGGGCTCTTTACGCAGTTGCAACTCTGTTGCTTTTTTCAGCGCATCGGCCAGTCCCGCTGGCTCCAGATGATGCTGAAAGACGCGACAGGCTGTCTTCAACTCGATATCGTTTAACTGATCCATGCTGGTACGCAGTGTTAACAGCAGCTCGCGCAACAATCCAAAGTTATAGTTTGACCAAGCGGGCATGTTGAACATGTGCAGCAGCTTCACTATTGCTTTGGGCGTGTGTGCGCCCAGCGCGCCTGTATCCAGCAAGTGCTGCAGCCGCTTTTTGAATGCGTCCAGCGTATCGCTGCCGACTAGGCGCTGCAAATTCAACACGCAAATGGCCAGCAGACGTGCATCGTCATCTGTCGAGCAATTGCGCACATGCTCCACCAGGTGCGGCATGAAGTTGCGGCATACCGTGGGCACGTGAAAGCTGTGCCCTGTGTTGATGCCGACCACGAGGCGTGAAAGTGCAGGCAGCGGCAATGGACTTGCAGACTGCTCCACTACGTCTAAGGCGCTCAGCAACAGTTCCTGCATCACAATGTGCGTGTTCGGCACGCCAATCTTGCGCAAATACAGATAACTGCAGCCTAGTTCGTTGGTGTCCATGTTCTGCACATGCGGTCGCAAACTGCATAGCAGGCGCTGCAGTAGCGGGCTCTCAAGTATCTCATTGTGCACGCTCACGTTTTCGTTGTGGCAAAACATCCACAGCAGAATGATCGATTGCACATGGTGCTTTAGTTCAAAACTGCTTTGATGTCTTTCAATCATCGCCAGCAGCTGAAAGTTAAGTGAAGATTAAACGCTACGCTTCAGCTTTATTTATTGACCCTACTTGCTTGTGACCAGGACAGTGATTCAATTCATTTATGATACCATCTTCGGCCTCCGTATAGAGAAGTGACTTGAGAGAAAAATTCGACATTTCTGGATCCACATCTTCGAGCAGTTCGGTGCCAAAGTCTGTATTAGCAGACTTCGGCTTAAAAGATTCAGTTTCCCCCTTGGCGACTGTTGTTGTTGTGCTAAACTTAAGCGGGATATTAGTACGGAAAGTTGGTTTATATTCCCGTTGATTTTGTTGGTATTTTTTTTGGCCACCCGTTCCTAGTAAGGCAAGACGTTGTAATTGACTTTGTTGCACCAAACGCGTCAAATGTTTGAGTTGCGGCTTGGACAGTAAATTAAAGTACATTATAATTGAATACGCATTAATTAAATTATTTAGAAGACGACTAAATTGCGCGAAACAACAATTTTCACAAGGGCGCAAAACAAAAAACAGCTGTTCGCGAACGGTTGAAAACAGACAGCTGTTTACCATTGCTGCCACATTTCGCATTGCAATCAGTGATGTTGTTTAGGTAAATTTACGCTAGATTGGATCCGCAAAACGAATCATATCGGAAGGGGTCGAAAAATTTCCACCGGAAAATATTTTATGTAAATTTGAGGATTATAATTTTGTAAGAAAATGGTTTTTGACTGTCTCACTATTTTCCTCAATTTTGCTACAAAAAAATTTTAGATTAACTGTATACATATCTGCATATTTTGATGTGCTGATTAATGGAGATATGAGGACTTTTGTGGTATAAAAAGTGGCAACATCGGCGAAGTCAGCAGTTTTGATTAGGGCTGCGGCTGCTCCAATTGTTGTTTATCGAAAAATTGTGTTTTACTCCGGAAGTTTGTTTCAATATTGCTGAGAAATGGATAAAGGCGGCGAAACAGTGAACTCTTCGGCGGCGCTGGCAGATAAGGTAGCCTCCAAAAACGCAAGCACCAACTCTCTGGACACGGATTCAAAGTCCAGTTCAATTGGCTCGAAACACGGTGCCGATTCCGGAACACCGCGCGACACGCCCTTTGTGTATTTAGATGGGGAGCAGGATCAGGACCAGAAGAACGACGTAACTTACGTGTGTCCGTATCGTGGGCCTGCTTTCGGCTCGTTGACTATAACCAGTTATCGGCTGTACTTCCGGTCGCTGCCGCTTTCCGACCACGAACCACCAGTGGTGGTGGATGTGCCGTTGGGCGTGATTGCGCGTGTGGAGAAGATCGGTGGCGCAACTTCTCGCGGGGAGAACTCCTATGGCATCGAAATCTTTTGCAAGGATATGCGGAATCTGCGGTTCGCGCACAAGCAGCAGAATCATTCGCGCCGCACTGTCTTCGAGAAGCTGCAATCGTACGCGTTTCCGCTTTCGTATAGCGGACGCATGTTTGCCTTTGCACATTCCGCGGCCTCTGGACCGCCGCCGCTAGCACCCGAGAATGGCTGGGCGGTGTACGAGCCGCTGGCGGAGCTGCGTCGGCTGGGAGTGCCGAATGATATGTGGCGAGCTACAAAGCTGAACGAGGCATATGCTATATGCGACAGTTATCCGGCGGTATGGGCGGTGCCAAAAGCCGCTTCAGATGACTTTCTGCGACGCGTGGCACAGTTTCGCTCGCGCTGCCGCCTGCCGGTGCTGTCATGGATGCATCCACGCTCACAGGCCACCATTACGCGCTGCTCCCAGCCGCTTGTGGGAGTGGGAGGCAAACGCAACGCCGATGACGAGCTCTACTTGAGCTTCATCATGGAGGCTAACGCGCAGTCGGACAAGTTGGCCATCATCGATGCGCGCCCCAGCGCAAATGCCATCGCCAACAAGGCCAAAGGCGGCGGCTACGAGTCCGAGGAGGCATACAAAAATGTCGAGATACACTTTTTGGACATACACAATATTCATGTGATGCGCGAGAGCTTGCGCAAAGTGAAGGAGGCCTGCTACCCCACCATTGATGACTCCAAGTGGCTGTCGGCGATCGACAACAGCCTTTGGCTGAAGCACATCAAGTGCGTGCTGGCGGGTGCAGTGCGTATTGTAGACAAGGTGGAGACCATGAGCACGTCTGTTGTGGTGCACTGCTCCGACGGCTGGGATCGCACAGCGCAGCTGACGGCGCTGGCCATGCTGATGCTTGATCCGTACTACCGCACACTGCGCGGCTTTGAGGTGTTGATCGAAAAGGAGTGGCTCTCGTTTGGGCACAAATTCCAGCAGCGCATTGGCCACGGCGACAACCGCCACTCGGATGCCGATCGGTCGCCCGTGTTTCTGCAGTTTATCGATTGCGTGTGGCAGGTGGGCCAGCAATTCCCAAATGCATTCGAATTTAATGAACACTTTCTTATTACCATCATCGATCACTTGTACTCGTGTCGCTTTGGCACGTTCCTCTGCAACACAGAGGCCGAGCGTGTGGCAGAAGGTATGGCGCACTGTTTTTACTGTATGCTAAACTTTCTCTAACTACATTTCCTTGCAGATGTAAAGCACAAGACCATGTCACTGTGGACCTACATAAATGCATCTCGAGATCAGTATTTGAATCCACTGTATCCGTCGTTCTCTCATGGCGCACAGACTGTGCTGCGACCCGTGGCAAGCATGCGCATTGTGAAGCTGTGGAAGACGCTGTATTGCCGCTGGAATCCGAGCATGCGTGCACCGAATAAGATCTATCAGCGCACGCGAGAATTACTCGCCTTGCAGCAGCAGCTGGCCAAGCAAATCAGCGATCTGCGCATGAAGGCCAATATGCGTCAGTTGGCGCAGACCTCAACACGTTTGGCTTCGCCCATGCATTAGTCTATTTACACATTCACATTACTCTACCCTTTCGATTCCAATCTTATCATTTTATAAAGTATGGAATTATAGTTTTTTTAAAGCATTTTATGCGCATTTTCATATGCTGCTTCCGTGTTAACAATGTATATAAACATTTTATATATCAATAATATGCAATTACTTGTGGTAATTGCAAGTATTCTTATACATATGTTTAATAATCATACAAATAAATACATACATACTAATTATATAAAAAAAATTTTAAATATCAAAATTTGATTCATTGAAAAGCTAACGCTTTTTGAATTCAATAAATTGCTCCGATATCTCTCTGGATATTTGCTGTCTGCATATCAATAATCAAGCAATAATATATTCAATTAAATTCAATGTATGTACTAGTACAAAGCAGCAAACAATATGCGAAGAGTGGGAAGGGGGAGCATGGTAAGCATGGACATGCGCCTGCTGCGACATATGGCTTAAGGCGCCTCGAAGTATGCTTGTTTAATTATGAAAATGTAACTGCGCCGAAGCAGCAAATCTCTAGAGATGGCAAAGGTGCACACACACTCATTTGCATATCTACACACACACACCCGGGGGAGAGGTGTGCTGCCTGCTTGATAGGCAGATACGTTGACAAAAGCATGAAGGCAGGCGGCGGGCAAGCAACAAGCAGTCAGGAATATTGCTATAATCTATGTGGCTGTGTGTGTGCGTATGTGTGCTTTGCTTGTAAGGTGATGTTTGTATGTGTGTACACTTTATGAGCATGGTTTTAAAACTTTTCAACTCAATTGTTACTATCTCAGAGGAAATGCGTTAATATGTGTGTGTGTACGTGCAGTTAAGCAGCGTATTTGTTCTTATAAATTCAGCAAGTAGTTGGCTTTATACACATACTCACGCACACCACGACACTCCGAATTTGGCCCTCAACGCTGCGAGCTGTAACAAATCTCTGAAATATTTGAACTTTCGCAAAACTTCTTGCCGCATCTTTGAGTGTGCTTATTCCTTTCAAGCGATAATCTCGCCATTGTCATTCCATTCGCCTGCGTGCTGTTTAACCTTGTCGTGCTGGCTTGGAGGCAGGCGAGCTTCTGTCGTACGCTTGGCATCCTCCTAGAGGAATGCGCTATGCGCTTTGCTGCTCCCCTGAGTATGTGCTGCTGCCACTGCTCCCCGACTCAGCCAGCGCTGGTATGCCGGCTTAATCTGATGAAGTGTTTGGTAGGGAGCCGCCGGCAGTGCACTTCAAATGGTCAACGCAGCAAAGAAATGCCGAAGATAAATATCATAGACACACAAGCACACATAGAAGCGCACGACATAATGTCAAATTTATGCAAAACATTTTGCAGTTATTAAAATTGCAGTACTTGAAAAAAAATGTTCAAACTTTCATTCCAACCTCAAAGTTTCCAAGTCTTCACAATGCAAATTGTAAATTTCGCCGAAAGTTTTATGTAATTCTTTAAAAGCCACTTGTAAATAAATTAGGAACATGGATTTTGGAGCTTATATACTTTGCCCATATCTGTGGTTAGAAGTCATAACCTCCAAAGTAGGTTTTTCAAGTTTTTCAGAAGAACAGTTTAAAGTTTCAAATTCTCACAGCAGTTCATGTAAAAGATATAAGATTTTGAAGTATAATTGTCGTCCTAAAGAAGATACAAACATGACAATTTGATGGCATATATATTAAGAATATACTTTAAAAAGCTGCAAGTCTACAATAAAGATTTCCATGTGTGCATTCCTATACCCTTCGAGTTTTCGAGGCTTACCTACATACGTTGTTGCTTTGCGTTGTTAGTTCCCTTCTCGCTGGCTGTACTGTTTGGCGCGCTGTCTGCGTCGCACGGACGTGCTGTGGTCAGCTTCGTACCGAGATTTTAATGAGCGCGTTTAGCATGCAACCTGAATTGGCCATATTCGATTGAAGCCGTGCCGTAAACCGCAAAATGGCATAGCGTGAAATGTTTTGACTGCCAATTGTATAACTACAGTAACGTACAAAAGTATGTGGAATTTTAATTTTTTTGCAGAAATATTTTTCTATGTGAAATAAAGCATATGCAAATTTGGTGCTCTAAAACGCAAAAAATAAGGAAAGTTCTTTTCTGTTGTTCATACGTGGAATTCTCTGAAAGTCAAAAGCTTTACTATGAAATTGTGAATCTCCAGTTTAGACAAACGTTATATATGTAGGTAAAATTTTTGCATGATATTAAAATGTTAAATAAAATATGCATATTAAAATTTTAGTATGTAGTACTTAATAATATAAAAGGCTTTAATTAGTGGCGCAAATTAAATTTACTCGAGGTCGAGTCTTTTCTTTTGCTTACGGCTTGAGAATATAATTTGAGTGATGCTGAGCCTTCCATTCAAGGCAAAATGAAAGCCACACTCATTTGCTTATTTGAAGCACATCTACTTCTGCATGTCTGTGTGTGTGTGTGCGAGCATATCTTTGAGTGTGTGTGCATATGAGTGCATGCTTGTGTGAAGGTGCTACACAGCAGAGTTCATGCAAATATGCAACAAGCAGCATTCTTAGCAGAAATTCCTCGGCGTTTTTTTAATGAAAAATTATGTATTTCTGTGAGGATGTGAGAATTCTCAGCATTGTGCAGCAGTGTTGCCTGCCGATGCTGCCATTGCGCCAGCTGCTGCGCCTTGCTCTTTCAAAAGAGTGCGAAAATCGGAGAATTTAATGAGGGCCCGCAATGGCTTTGCATACACTCAGAAAAAGAAACGCTCTGAAATGCAGGCATTTTGTGTTGGAATGTACAGTGTGTGGTAAGACGCACAATCAAAGAACATAAGCGCATTAAAAGTTAATAGAAATTAAATTTTATTTGTAATAATAAACATGCAATACAAAATTTAAGGTTATGTTATTTGGTAGATATAAACATATTCATTAAAGCTGAAGAAAATGTTAATAACACAGGGCAACAAGAAACAAATTGACTTAATGAGACGGAGTACAAATAATATTAATTGATTGGCGCAACAGCCCGTGTGGGACCTACATTAATCGAATCCGAACGCGTTGAGAAGCTTTTCATGGCAAAGAATATTCTCGCAAAAGAAACAATTTGCAAAAAAATGCTCTTTGTATTAGATATTATGTGCCGGACTGAGAGTTGAACGCAGGCCCTCACGCATCAGCGACCAAGCACTTTTAGTCCACTGAGCCATCGCGGCGCCTGTTGTATTGACATAATATTAACCTTGACAGCTTCTTGCTGAAGGTCTTACACAACTCCTTGGTCATCTTGCGCCATAGATAGGACTCGTTCTTGTGGCGCAGCAGCAGATGCAGCGCTGCAATGAAAAGGTGAACTATGCCAGCGGCAAGAAGTGCCGTAGCCACCGTTGCAACACGCAATTGAATGGGCTGGCCGCAATACGTCAGCCCCGCCGTCAGTGTTAATGAGCTCGAAATTATGAAACAGCCAACTGCCAAATTATACACAATGCCCTGCAATACACACAAAAACAAATCAAAGCGTCCTTACATTCTTACAAAGCACTTACAAGTGCATGATGGTACAGCTTGATGAGTGGCAAACCCAAAATAGCAGCCACCAAATCCGGCACAATGGCCACGTTGGCCCAGATGAGCGCATTTCTGACAGGTTTCGAAATTTCATTGAACTTGATGCATACGACTTCAACGTTATCCAGCAGGAAGCGGTAGCAGCCAAACTCCAAGCTCTGTAAAAGTGCATAAAACATGCTTCAAATACGGGCTTTTTTCAAAACTCAGCCAATTTGGTATACATACGCAGCAGAGCAGATATAAAATCACTATCAGCACCTTTACAACACACAACACTTTTCCAGAGGGTCTCTTGAGCGGCATCTTAAAGCAATTTCTGGCTTTTACTTAACTTCCGAGATATGTGTTTACTTTTTTGTAAATAGAAATTTCATACAATAAAAGCATCGGTTGCGCATTTAAAAGAAAACTGTAGTATTGTTGGAAATTAGTAAAAATCTCATTGGTTCAGGCAAAAATTGAATGCACACTGCAAAGCCGATTGAAACGAATATTTAATGGCTGAGCCAGGCTTCAACATAAAAGCAGCAAAAGGATATGTGTATAAAGGCTCTGGCGCTTCGAATACGTTGCGTGCGTGAGAGCGAAGTTTTCAACTGACAGTGACGGAATGAAGAAGCGAACAACATTGAAAAAAGGCTTAAAAAGCATATTGTCGAAAATTTTGAAACTTCCATGAAATTGTCCTTGCAACTATCAAAAGCAATATTTTAATATTTTGAGTTAAATTTTTTGCAAGTTGAAAAATAATGCTACTGTTAAAGAGCATACAAAAAATTGTGGCAAGCGAAAACATTTGAAGGACATTATTTATTTTATTTGCATTTGACATTTGATATTTGCAAATTCAAATTTCAATTGAAAAGTTATACATATATTTTTCAGCATATTTTTTTAAAATACTCAACATCAAAGTAAAAGGTAAGTTTGAAGTAAAACAACAACAACAAGCTGAACTTATTGCGACCGCCATTTTTCTGAGTGCGCTGATTTGTGCGCTTAGTTCAGAAACTTCACACGTTCAAGGATTAAAAGTGCACAAAAGCAAACTCTTTCATTTTATTTGTATGCTTTGATATGAGCAAACGAGTGTGTGTGTGTGTGTGTGCGAGATTGTGTGCAGTAGTAGTAGTGAATGAATGAATGCGGCAAAGTTGTATCTGCGTGGACCAGAGCGGATTGCAGCATGTGGCGCTGCGGCGCTGCGGAATGCTCTAATTAGTTGTGAATTTTAATTCACAACACAAAAATTTAATTACTTACATACATACAAATGCAGGACATTTAGGGACGATGCAGAGTGCTGCACCGTTGGCGCAACCGTGATGAATTTAAATTGCAGCCGATGTGCGTGCAATCGCTGGCCATTAGTGGCAACTCAAGGAGGGGGGAGGGGATGGTAGGAGTTGCGGCAGCAGTTTGCATTTGAACAGTGCCAGCCAGCACATTGACTGATTTGTTGAGTGAGCGCCAGGGGAAGTGGAGGTGCCCCCCGTGCACGTGACATTCGTGCATTCGCATTGAATGCCGGAATTTGGCAAATTGCGGCGCTCATTGCCGTATAAATCAATTTGAGAAACGGTTTCACAATTCCAACTCAAATCGCTGCAAACACTTTGGCGCTTCATCTAACATAAACACACACACATGCACGCGCTGGCGGCAGCCGTGCGCGCAGTGCGGCATTTTGGCGGTAAACGCTTTCAAAAGGATTACCAGCGCTGGCATGTATGCATGTCGCTCCCAGGCGAAACAAATAGCACGCGCACTGCACACACACACACACACACACACACATACTAATGCGGGTCTAACTACCTTCCTGCCTTCCTGCCTTGGCATGAAAATAGTGGCAAAGTTCTTGTTATTTCGTTATCAGATCACGTGCGCAGCGCCTGACTCAGCTGCCAGGCATTCGAGCCTGTACCCCACCTGAGTTAGTCAGCAACGAACGACTGCTTTCTTTAGCGGCTAAGCAAACGGATGTGCCGATGGCAGCCAGACTTAGAGCAACGACAGCAGCAGCAGCGCGTTAGACATACTTAACTGCGACTGCGAATGCAAGGCGAACGAACGCGTTTTTGTAAAATGTGGCAACGTGCTGCAAAGCACCAAAAGATTATCTCGATTGATATAGGCGCTAGAGCACTACCTTTTCACTAGT